>OY720427.1:15463581-16663581 GCA_963082815.1 Melanotus villosus | reverse complement strand
AATGCGAGATTTTTATAATTGCCCAGGCTAAACTGTAGGAGATACAAATTTCTAAATATGCTTATTATGGTTTCAGACGTCGTTCTATGCAGCTAAAATGAATTTAAAACGAATTTATTAATTTTTGGTAATTTTATAAATGCGAGATTTTTATAATTCTGCAGGCTAAACCGTAGGTGATACAAATTTCTAAATGTCCTTATTATTACTTGGGACGTCGTTCTATGCAGCTAAAATGAGTTTAAATCGAATTTATTAATTTTTGGTAATTTTAAAAAAGGCAGATTTTTATAATTGCCAGATTAAAAATGCGAGATTTTTATAATTTCCCAGGCTAAACTGTAGGAGATACAAATTTCTAAATATGTTTATTATGGTTTCAGACGTCGTTCTTTGCAGCTAAAATGAATTTAAAACGAATTTATTAATTTTTGGTAATTTTATAAATGCGAGATTTTTATAATTCTGCAGGCTAAACCGTAGGTGATACAAATTTCTAAATGTCCTTATTATTACTTAAGACGTCGTTCTATGCAGCTAAAATGAGTTTATCGAATTAATTAATTTTTGGTAATTTTAAAAAAGGCAGATTTTTATAATTGCCAGATTAAAAATGCGAGATTTTTATAATTGCCCAGGCTAAACTGTAGGAGATACAAATTTCTAAATATGCTTATTATGGTTTCAGACGTCGTTCTATGCAGCTAAAATGAATTTAAAACGAATTTATTAATTTTTGGTAATTTTATAAATGCGAGATTTTTATAATTCTGCAGGCTAAACCGTAGGTGATACAAATTTCTAAATGTCCTTATTATTACTTGGGACGTCGTTCTATGCAGCTAAAATGAGTTTAAATCGAATTTATTAATTTTTGGTAATTTTAAAAAAGGCAGATTTTTATAATTGCCAGATTAAAAATGCGAGATTTTTATAATTTCCCAGGCTAAACTGTAGGAGATACAAATTTCTAAATATGTTTATTATGGTTTCAGACGTCGTTCTTTGCAGCTAAAATGAATTTAAAACGAATTTATTAATTTTTGGTAATTTTATAAATGCGAGATTTTTATAATTCTGCAGGCTAAACCGTAGGTGATACAAATTTCTAAATGTCCTTATTATTACTTAAGACGTCGTTCTATGCAGCTAAAATGAGTTTAAATCGAATTTATTAATTTTTGGTAATTTTATAAATGCGAGATTTTTATAATTCTGCAGGTTAAACCGTAGGTGATACAAATTTCTAAATGTCCTTATTATTACTTAAGACGTCGTTCTATGCAGCTAAAATGAGTTAAAGCCGAATTTATTTATTTTTGGTAATTTTAAAAAAGAGAGATTTTTATTATTGCCAGATTAAAAATGCGAGATTTTTATAATTGCCCAGGCTAAACTGTAGGAGATACAAATTTCTAAATATGGTTATTATGGTTTCACACGTCGTTCTATACAGCTAAAATGAATTTAAAACGAATTTATTAATTTTTGGTAATTTTATAAATGCGAGATTTTTATAATTCTGCAGGCTAAACCGTAGGTGATACAAATTTCTAAATGTCCTTATTATTACTTAAGAAGTCGTTCTATGCAGCTAAAATGAATTTAAAACGAATTTATTAATTTTTGGTAATTTTAAAAAAGGCAGATTTTTATAATTGCCAGATTAAAAATGCGAGATTTTTATAATTGCCCAGGCTTAACTGTAGGAGATACAAATTTCTAAATATGCTTATTATGGTTTCAGACGTCGTTCTATGCAGCTAAAATGAATTTAAAACGAATTTATTAATTTTTGGTAATTTTATAAATGCGAGATTTTTATAATTCTGCAGGCTAAACCGTAGGTGATACAAATTTCTAAATGTCCTTATTATTACTTGAGACGTCGTTCTATGCAGCTAAAATGAGTTTAAATCGAATTTATTAATTTTTGGTAATTTTAAAAAAGGCAGATTTTTATAATTGCCAGATTAAAAATGCGAGATTTTTATAATTGCCCAGGCTTAACTGTAGGAGATACAAATTTCTAAATATGCTTATTATGGTTTCA
Organism: Melanotus villosus; assembly: GCA_963082815.1. NCBI lineage: Eukaryota > Metazoa > Arthropoda > Insecta > Coleoptera > Elateridae > Melanotus > Melanotus villosus. Next base: position 16,661,528 of record OY720427.1, on the reverse strand, counting down.
GACGTCGTTCTATGCAGCTAAAATGAATTTAAAACGAATTTATTAATTTTTGGTAATTTTATAAATGCGAGATTTTTATAATTCTGCAGGCTAAAACGTAGGTGATACAAATTTCTAAATGTCCTTATTATTACTTAAGACGTCGTTCTATGCAGCTAAAATGAGTTTAAATCGAATTTATTAATTTTTGGTAATTTAAAAAAAAACAGATTTTTATAATTGCCAGATTAAAAATTCTAGATTTTTATAATTGCCCAGGCTAAACTGTAGGAGATACAAATTTCTAAATATGCTTATTATGGTTTCAGACGTCGTTCTATCCAGCTAAAATGAATTTAAAACGAATTTATTAATTTTTGGTAATTTTATAAATGCGAGATTTTTATAATTCTGCAGGCTAAACCGTAGGTGATACAAATTTCTAAATGTCCTTATTATTACTTGAAACGTCGTTCTATGCAGCTAAAATGTGTTTAAATCGAATTTATTAATTTTTGGTAATTTTAAAAAAGGCAGATTTTTATAATTGCCAGATTAAAAATGCGAGATTTTTATAATTGCCCAGGCTAAACTGTAGGAGATACAAATTTCTAAATATGCTTATTATGGTTTCAGACGTCGTTCTATGCAGCTAAAATGAATTTAAAACGAATTTATTAATTTTTGGTAATTTTATAAATGCGAGATTTTTATAATTCTGCAGGCTAAACCGTAGGTGATACAAATTTCTAAATGTCCTTATTATTACTTAAAACGTCGTTCTATGCAGCTAAAATGTGTTTAAATCGAATTTATTAATTTTTGGTAATTTTAAAAAAGAGAGATTTTTATAATTGCCAGATTAAAAATGCGAGATTTTTATAATTGCCCAGGCTAAACTGTAGGAGATACAAATTTCTAAATATGCTTATTATGGTTTCAGACGTCGTTCTATGCAGCTAAAATGAATTTAAAACGAATTTATTAATTTTTGGTAATTTTATAAATGCGAGATTTTTATAATTCTGCAGGCTAAACCGTAGGTGATACAAATTTCTAAATGTCCTTATTATTACTTAAAACGTCGTTCTATGCAGCTAAAATGTGTTTAAATCGAATTTATTAATTTTTGGTAATTTTTAAAAAGAGAGATTTTTATAATTGCCAGATTAAAAATGCGAGATTTTTATAATTGCCCAGGCTAAACTGTAGGAGATACAAATTTCTAAATATGCTTATTATGGTTTCAGACGTCGTTCTATGCAGCTAAAATGAATTTAAAACGAATTTATTAATTTTTGGTAATTTTATAAATGCGAGATTTTTATAATTCTGCAGGCTAAACCGTAGGTGATACAAATTTCTAAATGTCCTTATTATTACTTGGGACGTCGTTCTATGCAGCTAAAATGAGTTTAAATCGAATTTATTAATTTTTGGTAATTTTAAAAAAGGCAGATTTTTATAATTGCCAGATTAAAAATGCGAGATTTTTATAATTTCCCAGGCTAAACTGTAGGAGATACAAATTTCTAAATATGTTTATTATGGTTTCAGACGTCGTTCTTTGCAGCTAAAATGAATTTAAAACGAATTTATTAATTTTTGGTAATTTTATAAATGCGAGATTTTTATAATTCTGCAGGCTAAACCGTAGGTGATACAAATTTCTAAATGTCCTTATTATTACTTAAGACGTCGTTCTATGCAGCTAAAATGAGTTTATCGAATTAATTAATTTTTGGTAATTTTAAAAAAGGCAGATTTTTATAATTGCCAGATTAAAAATGCGAGATTTTTATAATTGCCTAGGCTAAACTGTAGGAGATACAAATTTCTAAATATGCTTATTATGGTTTCAGACGTCGTTCTATGCAGCTAAAATGAATTTAAAACGAATTTATTAATTTTTGGTAATTTTATAAATGCGAGATTTTTATAATTCTGCAGGCTAAACCGTAGATGATACAAATTTCTAAATGTCCTTATTATTACTTAAGACGTCGTTCTATGCAGCTAAAATGAGTTTAAATCGAATTTATTAATTTTTGGTAATTTTATAAATGCGAGATTTTTATAATTCTGCAGGTTAAACCGTAGGTGATACAAATTTCTAAATGTCCTTATTATTACTTAAGACGTCGTTCTATGCAGCTAAACTGAGTTAAAGCCGAATTTATTTATTTTTGGTAATTTTAAAAAAGAGAGATTTTTATTATTGCCAGATTAAAAATGCGAGATTTTTATAATTGCCCAGGCTAAACTGTAGGAGATACAAATTTCTAAATATGGTTATTATGGTTTCACACGTCGTTCTATGCAGCTAAAATGAATTTAAAACGAATTTATTAATTTTTGGTAATTTTATAAATGCGAGATTTTTATAATTCTGCAGGCTAAACCGTAGGTGATACAAATTTCTAAATGTCCTTATTATTACTTAAGAAGTCGTTCTATGCAGCTAAAATGAATTTAAAACGAATTTATTAATTTTTGGTAATTTTATAAATGCGAGATTTTTATAATTCTGCAGGCTAAACCGTAGGTGATACAAATTTCTAAATGTCCTTATTATTACTTAAGACGTCGTTCTATACAGCTAAAATGAGTTTAAATCGAATTTATTAATTTTTGGTAATTTTATAAATGCGAGATTTTTATAATTCTGCAGGCTAAACCGTAGGTGATACAAATTTCTAAATGTCCTTATTATTACTTAAGACGTCGTTCTATGCAGCTAAAATGAGTTTAAATCGAATTTATTAATTTTTGGTAATTTTAAAAAAGACAGATTTTTATAATTGCCAGATTAAAAATTCGAGATTTTTATAATTGCCCAGGCTAAACTGTAGGAGATACAAATTTCTAAATATGCTTATTATGGTTTCAGATGTCGTTCTATACAGCTAAAATGAATTTCAAACGAATTTATTAATTTTTGGTAATTTTATAAATGCGAGATTTTTATAATTCTGCAGGCTAAACCGTAGGTGATACAAATTTCTAAATGTCCTTATTATTACTTAAAACGTCGTTCTATGCAGCTAAAATGTGTTTAAATCGAATTTATTAATTTTTGGTAATTTTAAAAAGGAGAGATTTTTTTTATAATTGCCAGATTAAAAATTCGAGATTTTTATAATTGCCCAGGCTAAACTGTAGGAGATACAAATTTCTAAATATGCTTATTATGGTTTCAGACGTCGTTCTATGCAGCTAAAATGAATTTAAAACGAATTTATTAATTTTTGGTAATTTTATAAATGCGAGATTTTTATAATTCTGCAGGCTAAACCGTAGGTGATACAAATTTCTAAATGTCCTTATTATTACTTAAGACGTCGTTCTATGCAGCTAAAATGAGTTTAAATCGAATTTATTAATTTTTGGTAATTTTAAAAAAGGCAGATTTTTATAATTGCCAGATTAAAAATGCGAGATTTTTATAATTGCCCAGGCTAAACTGTAGGAGATACAAATTTCTAAATATGCTTATTATGGTTTCAGACGTCGTTCTATGCAGCTAAAATGAATTTAAAACGAATTTATTAATTTTTGGTAATTTTACAAATGCGAGATTTTTATAATTCTGCAGGCTAAACCGTAGGTGATACAAATTTCTAAATGTCCTTATTATTACTTAAGACGTCGTTCTATGCAGCTAAAATGAGTTTAAATCGAATTTATTAATTTTTGGTAATTTTAAAAAAGACAGATTTTTATAATTGCCAGATTAAAAATGCGAGATTTTTATAATTGCCCAGGCTAAACTGTAGGAGATACAAATTTCTAAATATGCTTATTATGGTTTCAGACGTCGTTCTATGCAGCTAAAATGAATTTAAAACGAATTTATTAATTTTTGGTTATTTTATAAATGCGAGATTTTTATAATTCTGCAGGCTAAACCGTAGGTGATACAAATTTCTAAATGTCCTTATTATTACTTAAGACGTCGTTCTATGCAGCTAAAATGAGTTTAAATCGAATTTATTAATTTTTGGTAATTTTATAAATGCGAGATTTTTATAATTCTGCAGGCTAAACCGTAGGTGATACAAATTTCTAAATGTCCTTATTATTACTTAAGACGTCGTTCTATGCAGCTAAAATGAGTTTAAATCGAATTTATTAATTTTTGGTAATTTTAAAAATGAGAGATTTTTATAATTGCCAGATTAAAAATGCGAGATTTTTATAATTGCCCAGGCTAAACTGTAGGAGATACTAATTTCTAAATATGCTTATTATGGTTTCAGACGTCGTTCTATGCAGCTAAAATGAATTTAAAACGAATTTATTAATTTTTGGTAATTTTATAAATGCGAGATTTTTATAATTCTGCAGGCTCAACCGTAGGTGATACAAATTTCTAAATGTCCTTATTATTACTTGAGACGTCGTTCTATGCAGCTAAAATGAGTTTAAATCGAATTTATTAATTTTTGGTAATTTTAAAAAAGGCAGATTTTTATAATTGCCAGATTAAAAATGCGAGATTTTTATAATTGCCCAAGTTAAACTGTAGGAGATACAAATTTCTAAATATGCTTATTATGGTTTCAGACGTCGTTCTATGCAGCTAAAATGAATTTAAAACGAATTTATTAATTTTTGGTAATTTTATAAATGCGAGATTTTTATAATTCTGCAGGCTAAACCGTAGGTGATACAAATTTCTAAATGTCCTTATTATTACTTAAGACGTCGTTCTATGCAGCTAAAATGAGTTTAAATCGAATTTATTAATTTTAGCTAATTTTAAAAAAGACAGATTTTTATAATTGCCAGATTAAAAATGCGAGATTTTTATAATTGCCCAGGCTAAACTGTAGGAGATACAAATTTCTAAATATGCTTATTATGGTTTCAGACGTTGTTCTATGCAGCTAAAATGAATTTAAAACGAATTTATTAATTTTTGGTAATTTTATAAATGCGAGATTTTTATAATTCTGCAGGCTAAACCGTAGGTGATACAAATTTCTAAATGTCCTTATTATTACTTGAGACGTCGTTCTATGCAGCTAAAATGAGTTTAAATCGAATTTATTAATTTTTGGTAATTTTAAAAAAGGCAGATTTTTATAATTGCCAGATTAAAAATGCGAGATTTTTATAATTGCCCAGGCTAAACTGTAGGAGATACAAATTTCTAAATATGCTTATTGTGGTTTCAGACGTCGTTCTATGCAGCTAAAATGAATTTAAAACGAATTTATTAATTTTTGGTAATTTTATAAATGCGAGATTTTTATAATTCTGCAGGCTAAACCGTAGGTGATACAAATTTCTAAATGTCCATATTATTACTTAAGACGTCGTTCTATGCAGCTAAAATGAGTTTAAATCGAATTTATTAATTTTTGGTAATTTTAAAAAAGGCAGATTTTTATAATTGCCGGATTAAAAATGCGAGATTTTTATAATTGCCCAGGCTAAACTGTAGGAGATACAAATTTCTAAATATGCTTATTATGGTTTCAGACGTCGTTCTATGCAGCTAAAGTGAATTTAAAACGAATTTATTAATTTTTGGTAATTTTATAAATGCGAGATTGATATAATTCTGCAGGCTAAACCGTAGGTGATACAAATTTCTAAATGTCCTTATTATTACTTAAGACGTCGTTCTATGCAGCTAAAATGAGTTTAAATCGAATTTATTAATTTTTGGTAATTTTATAAATGCGAGATTTTTATAATTCTGCAGGTTAAACCGTAGGTGATACAAATTTCTAAATGTCCTTATTATTACTTAAGACGTCGTTCTATGCAGCTAAAATGAGTTTAAATCGAATTTATTAATTTTTGGCAATTTTAAAAAAGAGAGATTTTTATAATTGCCAGATTAAAAATGCGAGATTTTTATAATTGCCCAGGCTAAACTGTAGGAGATACAAATTTCTAAATATTCTTATTATGGTTTCAGACGTCGTTCTATGTAGCTAAAATGAATTTAAAACGAATTTACTAATTTTTGGTAATTTTATAAATGCGAGTTTTTTATAATTCTGCAGGCTAAACCGTAGGTGATACAAATTTCTAAATGTCCTTATTATTACTTGAGACGTCGGTCTATGCAGCTAAAATGAGTTTAAATCGAATTTATTAATTTTTGGTAATTTTAAAAAGGGCAGATTTTTATAATTGCCAGATTAAAAATGCGAGATTTTTATAATTGCCCAAGCTAAACTGTAGGAGATACAAATTTCTAAATATGCTTATTATGGTTTCAGACGTCGTTCTATGCAGCTAAAATGAATTTAAAACGAATTTATTAATTTTTGGTAATTTTATAAATGCGAGATTTTTATAATTCTGCAGGCTAAACCGTAGGTGATACAAATTTCTAAATGTCCTTATTATTACTTGAGACGTCGTTCTATCCAGCTAAAATGAGTTTAAATCGAATTTATTAATTTTTGGTAATTTTAAAAAAGGCAGATTTTTATAATTGCCAGATTAAAAATGCGAGATTTTTATAATTGCCCAGGCTTAACTGTAGGAGATACAAATTTCTAAATATGCTTATTATGGTTTCAGACGTCGTTCTATGTAGCTAAAATGAATTTAAAACGAATTTATTAATTTTTGGTAATTTTATAAATGCGAGATTTTTATAATTCTGTAGGCTAAAACGTAGGTGATACAAATTTCTAAATGTCCTTATTATTACTTAAGAAGTCGTTCTATGCAGCTAAAATGAGTTTAAATCGAATTTATTAATTTTTGGTAATTTTAAAAAAGACAGATTTTTATAATTGCCAGATTAAAAATTCTAGATTTTTATAATTGCCCAGGCTAAACTGTAGGAGATACAAATTTCTAAATATGCTTATTATGGTTTCAGACGTCGTTCTATCCAGCTAAAATGAATTTAAAACGAATTTATTAATTTTTGGTAATTTTATAAATGCGAGATTTTTATAATTCTGCAGGCTAAACCGTAGGTGATACAAATTTCTAAATGTCCTTATTATTACTTAAAACGTCGTTCTATGCAGCTAAAATGTGTTTAAATCGAATTTATTAATTTTTGGTAATTTTAAAAAAGGCAGATTTTTATAATTGCCAGATTAAAAATGCGAGATTTTTATAATTGCCCAGGCTAAACTGTAGGAGATACAAATTTCTAAATATGCTTATTATGGTTTCAGACGTCGTTCTATGCAGCTAAAATGAATTTAAAACGAATTTATTAATTTTTGGTAATTTTATAAATGTGAGATTTTTATAATTCTGCAGGCTAAACCGTAGGTGATACAAATTTCTAAATGTCCTTATTATTACTTAAAACGTCGTTCTATGCAGCTAAAATGTGTTTAAATCGAATTTATTAATTTTTGGTAATTTTAAAAAAGAGAGATTTTTATAATTGCCAGATTAAAAATGCGAGATTTTTATAATTCTGCAGGCTAAACCGTAGGTGATACAAATTTCTAAATGTCCTTATTATTACTTAAAACGTCGTTCTATGCAGCTAAAATGTGTTTAAATCGAATTTATTAATTTTTGGTAATTTTAAAAAAGGCAGATTTTTATAATTGCCAGATTAAAAATGCGAGATTTTTATAATTGCCCAGGCTAAACTGTAGGAGATACAAATTTCTAAATATGCTTATTATGGTTTCAGACGTCGTTCTATGCAGCTAAAATGAATTTAAAACGAATTTATTAATTTTTGGTAATTTTATAAATGCGAGATTTTTATAATTCTGCAGGCTAAACCGTAGGTGATACAAATTTCTAAATGTCCTTATTATTACTTGGGACGTCGTTCTATGCAGCTAAAATGAGTTTAAATCGAATTTATTAATTTTTGGTAATTTTAAAAAAGGCAGATTTTTATAATTGCCAGATTAAAAATGCGAGATTTTTATAATTTCCCAGGCTAAACTGTAGGAGATACAAATTTCTAAATATGTTTATTATGGTTTCAGACGTCGTTCTTTGCAGCTAAAATGAATTTAAAACGAATTTATTAATTTTTGGTAATTTTATAAATGCGAGATTTTTATAATTCTGCAGGCTAAACCGTAGGTGATACAAATTTCTAAATGTCCTTATTATTACTTAAGACGTCGTTCTATGCAGCTAAAATGAGTTTATCGAATTAATTAATTTTTGGTAATTTTAAAAAAGGCAGATTTTTATAATTGCCAGATTAAAAATGCGAGATTTTTATAATTGCCCAGGCTAAACTGTAGGAGATACAAATTTCTAAATATGCTTATTATGGTTTCAGACGTCGTTCTATGCAGCTAAAATGAATTTAAAACGAATTTATTAATTTTTGGTAATTTTATAAATGCGAGATTTTTATAATTCTGCAGGCTAAACCGTAGGTGATACAAATTTCTAAATGTCCTTATTATTACTTAAGACGTCGTTCTATGCAGCTAAAATGAGTTTAAATCGAATTTATTAATTTTTGGTAATTTTATAAATGCGAGATTTTTATAATTCTGCAGGTTAAACCGTAGGTGATACAAATTTCTAAATGTCCTTATTATTACTTAAGACGTCGTTCTATGCAGCTAAAATGAGTTAAAGCCGAATTTATTTATTTTTGGTAATTTTAAAAAAGAGAGATTTTTATTATTGCCAGATTAAAAATGCGAGATTTTTATAATTGCCCAGGCTAAACTGTAGGAGATACAAATTTCTAAATATGGTTATTATGGTTTCACACGTTGTTCTATGCAGCTAAAATGAATTTAAAACGAATTTATTAATTTTTGGTAATTTTATAAATGCGAGATTTTTATAATTCTGCAGGCTAAACCGTAGGTGATACAAATTTCTAAATGTCCTTATTATTACTTAAGAAGTCGTTCTATGCAGCTAAAATGAATTTAAAACGAATTTATTAATTTTTGGTAATTTTATAAATGCGAGATTTTTATAATTCTGCAGGCTAAACCGTAGGTGATACAAATTTCTAAATGTCCTTATTAATACTTAAGACGTCGTTCTATACAGCTAAAATGAGTTTAAATCGAATTTATTAATTTTTGGTAATTTTATAAATGCGAGATTTTTATAATTCTGCAGGTTAAACCGTAGGTGATACAAATTTCTAAATGTCCTTATTAATACTTAAGACGTCGTTCTATACAGCTAAATTGAGTTTAAATCGAATTTATTAATTTTTGGTAATTTTATAAATGCGAGATTTTTATAATTCTGCAGGCTAAACCGTAGGTGATACAAATTTCTAAATGTCCTTATTATTACTTAAGAAGTCGTTCTATGCAGCTAAAATGAATTTAAAACGAATTTATTAATTTTTGGTAATTTTATAAATGCGAGATTTTTATAATTCTGCAGGCTAAACCGTAGGTGATACAAATTTCTAAATGTCCTTATTAATACTTAAGACGTCGTTCTATACAGCTAAAATGAGTTTAAGCCGAATTTATTTATTTTTGGTAATTTTAAAAAAGAGAGATTTTTATTATTGCCAGATTAAAAATGCGAGATTTTTATAATTGCCCAGGCTAAACTGTAGGAGATACAAATTTCTAAATATGCTTATTATGGTTTCAGACGTCGTTCTATACAGTTAAAATGAATTTAAAACGAATTTATTAATTTTTGGTAATTTTTTAATGCGAGATTTTTATAATTCTGCAGGCTAAACCGTAGGTGATACAAATTTCTAAATGTCCTTATTATTACTTAAGACGTCGTTCTATGCAGCTAAAATGAGTTTAAATCGAATTTATTAATTTTTGGTAATTTTAAAAAAGACAGATTTTTATAATTGCCAGATTAAAAATTCGAGATTTTTATAATTGCCCAGGCTAAACTGTAGGAGATACAAATTTCTAAATATGCTTATTATGGTTTCAGACGTCGTTCTATACAGCTAAAATGAATTTCAAACGAATTTATTAATTTTTGGTAATTTTATAAATGCGAGATTTTTATAATTCTGCAGGCTAAACCGTAGGTGATACAAATTTCTAAATGTCCTTATTATTACTTGAGTCGTCGTTCTATGCAGCTAAAATGAGTTTAAATCGAATTTATTAATTTTTGGTAATTTTAAAAAAGGCAGATTTTTATAATTGCCAGATTAAAAATGCGAGATTTTTATAATTGCCCAGGCTAAACTGTAGGAGACACAAATTTCTAAATATGCTTATTATGGTTTCAGACGTCGTTCTATTCAGCTAAAATGAATTTAAAACGAATTTATTAATTTTTGGTAATTTTATAAATGCGAGATTTTTATAATTCTGCAGGCTAAACCGTAGGTGATACAAATTTCTAAATGTCCTTATTATTACTTAAAACGTCGTTCTATGCAGCTAAAATGTGTTTAAATCGAATTTATTAATTTTTGGTAATTTTAAAAAGGAGAGATTTTTATAATTGCCAGATTAAAAATTCGAGATTTTTATAATTGCCCAGGCTAAACTGTAGGAGATACAAATTTCTAAATATGCTTATTATGGTTTCAGACGTCGTTCTATGCAGCTAAAATGAATTTAAAACGAATTTATTAATTTTTGGTAATTTTATAAATGCGAGATTTTTATAATTCTGCAGGCTAAACCGTAGGTGATACAAATTTCTAAATGTCCTTATTATTACTTAAGACGTCGTTCTATGCAGCTAAAATGAGTTTAAATCGAATTTATTAATTTTTGGTAATTTTAAAAAAGGCAGATTTTTATAATTGCCAGATTAAAAATGCGAGATTTTTATAATTGCCCAGGCTAAACTGTAGGAGATACAAATTTCTAAATATGCTTATTATGGTTTCAGACGTCGTTCTATGCAGCTAAAATGAATTTAAAACGAATTTATTAATTTTTGGTAATTTTATAAGTGCGAGATTTTTATAATTCTGCAGGCTAAACCGTAGGTGATACAAATTTCTAAATGTCCTTATTATTACTTAAGACGTCGTTCTATGCAGCTAAATTGAGTTTAAATCGAATTTATTAATTTTTGGTAATTTTATAAATGCGAGATTTTTATAATTCTGCAGGTTAAACCGTAGGTGATACAAATTTCTAAATGTCCTTATTATTACTTAAGACGTCGTTCTATGCAGCTAAAATGAGTTTAAATCGAATTTATTAATTTTTGGCAATTTTAAAAAAGAGAGATTTTTATAATTGCCAGATTAAAAATGCGAGATTTTTATAATTGCCCAGGCTAAACTGTAGGAGATACAAATTTCTAAATATTCTTATTATGGTTTCAGACGTCGTTCTAGGTAGCTAAAATGAATTTAAAACGAATTTACTAATTTTTGGTAATTTTATAAATGCGAGTTTTTTATAATTCTGCAGGCTAAACCGTAGGTGATACAAATTTCTAAATGTCCTTATTATTACTTGAGACGTCGGTCTATGCAGCTAAAATGAGTTTAAATCGAATTTATTAATTTTTGGTAATTTTAAAAAGGGCAGATTTTTATAATTGCCAGATTAAAAATGCGAGATTTTTATAATTGCCCAAGCTAAACTGTAGGAGATACAAATTTCTAAATATGCTTATTATGGTTTCAGACGTCGTTCTATGCAGCTAAAATGAATTTAAAACGAATTTATTAATTTTTGGTAATTTTATAAATGCGAGATTTTTATAATTCTGCAGGCTAAACCGTAGGTGATACAAATTTCTAAATGTCCTTATTATTACTTGAGACGTCGTTCTATCCAGCTAAAATGAGTTTAAATCGAATTTATTAATTTTTGGTAATTTTAAAAAAGGCAGATTTTTATAATTGCCAGATTAAAAATGCGAGATTTTTATAATTGCCCAGGCTTAACTGTAGGAGATACAAATTTCTAAATATGCTTATTATGGTTTCAGACGTCGTTCTATGTAGCTAAAATGAATTTAAAACGAATTTATTAATTTTTGGTAATTTTATAAATGCGAGATTTTTATAATTCTGTAGGCTAAAACGTAGGTGATACAAATTTCTAAATGTCCTTATTATTACTTAAGAAGTCGTTCTATGCAGCTAAAATGAGTTTAAATCGAATTTATTAATTTTTGGTAATTTTAAAAAAGACAGATTTTTATAATTGCCAGATTAAAAATTCTAGATTTTTATAATTGCCCAGGCTAAACTGTAGGAGATACAAATTTCTAAATATGCTTATTATGGTTTCAGACGTCGTTCTATCCAGCTAAAATGAATTTAAAACGAATTTATTAATTTTTGGTAATTTTATAAATGCGAGATTTTTATAATTCTGCAGGCTAAACCGTAGGTGATACAAATTTCTAAATGTCCTTATTATTACTTAAAACGTCGTTCTATGCAGCTAAAATGTGTTTAAATCGAATTTATTAATTTTTGGTAATTTTAAAAAAGGCAGATTTTTATAATTGCCAGATTAAAAATGCGAGATTTTTATAATTGCCCAGGCTAAACTGTAGGAGATACAAATTTCTAAATATGCTTATTATGGTTTCAGACGTCGTTCTATGCAGCTAAAATGAATTTAAAACGAATTTATTAATTTTTGGTAATTTTATAAATGTGAGATTTTTATAATTCTGCAGGCTAAACCGTAGGTGATACAAATTTCTAAATGTCCTTATTATTACTTAAAACGTCGTTCTATGCAGCTAAAATGTGTTTAAATCGAATTTATTAATTTTTGGTAATTTTAAAAAAGAGAGATTTTTATAATTGCCAGATTAAAAATGCGAGATTTTTATAATTGCCCAGGCTAAACTGTAGGAGATACAAATTTCTAAATATGCTTATTATGGTTTCAGACGTCGTTCTATGCAGCTAAAATGAATTTAAAACGAATTTATTAATTTTTGGTAATTTTATAAATGCGAGATTTTTATAATTCTGCAGGCTAAACCGTAGGTGATACAAATTTCTAAATGTCCTTATTATTACTTGGGACGTCGTTCTATGCAGCTAAAATGAGTTTAAATCGAATTTATTAATTTTTGGTAATTTTAAAAAAGGCAGATTTTTATAATTGCCAGATTAAAAATGCGAGATTTTTATAATTTCCCAGGCTAAACTGTAGGAGATACAAATTTCTAAATATGTTTATTATGGTTTCAGACGTCGTTCTTTGCAGCTAAAATGAATTTAAAACGAATTTATTAATTTTTGGTAATTTTATAAATGCGAGATTTTTATAATTCTGCAGGCTAAACCGTAGGTGATACAAATTTCTAAATGTCCTTATTATTACTTAAGACGTCGTTCTATGCAGCTAAAATGAGTTTATCGAATTAATTAATTTTTGGTAATTTTAAAAAAGGCAGATTTTTATAATTGCCAGATTAAAAATGCGAGATTTTTATAATTGCCCAGGCTAAACTGTAGGAGATACAAATTTCTAAATATGCTTATTATGGTTTCAGACGTCGTTCTATGCAGCTAAAATGAATTTAAAACGAATTTATTAATTTTTGGTAATTTTATAAATGCGAGATTTTTATAATTCTGCAGGCTAAACCGTAGGTGATACAAATTTCTAAATGTCCTTATTATTACTTAAGACGTCGTTCTATGCAGCTAAAATGAGTTTAAATCGAATTTATTAATTTTTGGTAATTTTATAAATGCGAGATTTTTATAATTCTGCAGGTTAAACCGTAGGTGATACAAATTTCTAAATGTCCTTATTATTACTTAAGACGTCGTTCTATGCAGCTAAAATGAGTTAAAGCCGAATTTATTTATTTTTGGTAATTTTAAAAAAGAGAGATTTTTATTATTGCCAGATTAAAAATGCGAGATTTTTATAATTGCCCAGGCTAAACTGTAGGAGATACAAATTTCTAAATATGGTTATTATGGTTTCACACGTTGTTCTATGCAGCTAAAATGAATTTAAAACTAATTTATTAATTTTTGGTAATTTTATAAATGCGAGATTTTTATAATTCTGCAGGCTAAACCGTAGGTGATACAAATTTCTAAATGTCCTTATTATTACTTAAGAAGTCGTTCTATGCAGCTAAAATGAATTTAAAACGAATTTATTAATTTTTGGTAATTTTATAAATGCGAGATTTTTATAATTCTGCAGGCTAAACCGTAGGTGATACAAATTTCTAAATGTCCTTATTAATACTTAAGACGTCGTTCTATACAGCTAAAATGAGTTTAAATCGAATTTATTAATTTTTGGTAATTTTATAAATGCGAGATTTTTATAATTCTGCAGGTTAAACCGTAGGTGATACAAATTTCTAAATGTCCTTATTAATACTTAAGACGTCGTTCTATACAGCTAAAATGAGTTTAAATCGAATTTATTAATTTTTGGTAATTTTATAAATGCGAGATTTTTATAATTCTGCAGGCTAAACCGTAGGTGATACAAATTTCTAAATGTCCTTATTATTACTTAAGAAGTCGTTCTATGCAGCTAAAATGAATTTAAAACGAATTTATTAATTTTTGGTAATTTTATAAATGCGAGATTTTTATAATTCTGCAGGCTAAACCGTAGGTGATACAAATTTCTAAATGTCCTTATTAATACTTAAGACGTCGTTCTATACAGCTAAAATGAGTTTAAGCCGAATTTATTTATTTTTGGTAATTTTAAAAAAGAGAGATTTTTATTATTGCCAGATTAAAAATGCGAGATTTTTATAATTGCCCAGGCTAAACTGTAGGAGATACAAATTTCTAAATATGCTTATTATGGTTTCAGACGTCGTTCTATACAGTTAAAATGAATTTAAAACGAATTTATTAATTTTTGGTAATTTTTTAATGCGAGATTTTTATAATTCTGCAGGCTAAACCGTAGGTGATACAAATTTCTAAATGTCCTTATTATTACTTGAGACGTCGTTCTATGCAGCTAAAATGAGTTTAAATCGAATTTATTAATTTTTGGTAATTTTAAAAAAGGCAGATTTTTATAATTGCCAGATTAAAAATGCGAGATTTTTATAATTGCCCAGGCTAAACTGTAGGAGACACAAATTTCTAAATATGCTTATTATGGTTTCAGACGTCGTTCTATTCAGCTAAAATGAATTTAAAACGAATTTATTAATTTTTGGTAATTTTATAAATGCGAGATTTTTATAATTCTGCAGGCTAAACCGTAGGTGATACAAATTTCTAAATGTCCTTATTATTACTTAAAACGTCGTTCTATGCAGCTAAAATGTGTTTAAATCGAATTTATTAATTTTTGGTAATTTTAAAAAGGAGAGATTTTTATAATTGCCAGATTAAAAATTCGAGATTTTTATAATTGCCCAGGCTAAACTGTAGGAGATACAAATTTCTAAATATGCTTATTATGGTTTCAGACGTCGTTCTATGCAGCTAAAATGAATTTAAAACGAATTTATTAATTTTTGGTAATTTTATAAATGCGAGATTTTTATAATTCTGCAGGCTAAACCGTAGGTGATACAAATTTCTAAATGTCCTTATTATTACTTAAGACGTCGTTCTATGCAGCTAAAATGAGTTTAAATCGAATTTATTAATTTTTGGTAATTTTAAAAAAGGCAGATTTTTATAATTGCCAGATTAAAAATGCGAGATTTTTATAATTGCCCAGGCTAAACTGTAGGAGATACAAATTTCTAAATATGCTTATTATGGTTTCAGACGTAGTTCTATGCAGCTAAAATGAATTTAAAACGAATTTATTAATTTTTGGTAATTTTATAAGTGCGAGATTTTTATAATTCTGCAGGCTAAACCGTAGGTGATACAAATTTCTAAATGTCCTTACTATTACTTAAGACGTCGTTCTATGCAGCTAAATTGAGTTTAAATCGAATTTATTAATTTTTGGTAATTTTATAAATGCGAGATTTTTATAATTCTGCAGGCTAAACCGTAGGTGATACAAATTTCTAAATGTCCTTATTATTACTTAAGACGTCGTTCTATGCAGCTAAAATGAGTTTAAATCGAATTTATTAATTTTTGGTAATTTTAAAAATGAGAGATTTTTATAATTGCCAGATTAAAAATGCGAGATTTTTATAATTGCCCAGGCTAAACTGTAGGAGATACTAATTTCTAAATATGCTTATTATGGTTTCAGACGTCGTTCTATGCAGCTAAAATGAATTTAAAACGAATTTATTAATTTTTGGTAATTTTATAAATGCGAGATTTTTATAATTCTGCAGGCTAAACCGTAGGTGATACAAATTTCTAAATGTCCTTATTATTACTTAAGACGTCGTTCTATGCAGCTAAAATGAGTTTAAATCGAATTTATTAATTTTTGGTAATTTTAAAAAAGGCAGATTTTTATAATTGCCAGATTAAAAATGCGAGATTTTTATAATTGCCCAAGTTAAACTGTAGGAGATACAAATTTCTAAATATGCTTATTATGGTTTCAGACGTCGTTCTATGCAGCTAAACGAATTTAAAACGAATTTATTAATTTTTGGTAATTTTATAAATGCGAGATTTTTATAATTCTGCAGGCTAAACCGTAGGTGATACAAATTTCTAAATGTCCTTATTATTACTTAAGACGTCGTTCTATGCAGCTAAAATGAGTTTAAATCGAATTTATTAATTTTAGCTAATTTTAAAAAAGACAGATTTTTATAATTGCCAGATTAAAAATGCGAGATTTTTATAATTGCCCAGGCTAAACTGTAGGAGATACAAATTTCTAAATATGCTTATTATGGTTTCAGACGTTGTTCTATGCAGCTAAAATGAATTTAAAACGAATTTATTAATTTTTGGTAATTTTATAAATGCGAGATTTTTATAATTCTGCAGGCTAAACCGTAGGTGATACAAATTTCTAAATGTCCTTATTATTACTTGAGACGTCGTTCTATGCAGCTAAAATGAGTTTAAATCGAATTTATTAATTTTTGGTAATTTTAAAAAAGGCAGATTTTTATAATTGCCAGATTAAAAATGCGAGATTTTTATAATTGCCCAGGCTAAACTGTAGGAGATACAAATTTCTAAATATGCTTATTATGGTTTCAGACGTCGTTCTATGCAGCTAAAATGAATTTAAAACGAATTTATTAATTTTTGGTAATTTTATAAATGCGAGATTTTTATAATTCTGCAGGCTAAACCGTAGGTGATACAAATTTCTAAATGTCCATATTATTACTTAAGACGTCGTTCTATGCAGCTAAAATGAGTTTAAATCGAATTTATTAATTTTTGGTAATTTTAAAAAAGGCAGATTTTTATAATTGCCAGATTAAAAATGCGAGATTTTTATAATTGCCCAGGCTAAACTGTAGGAGATACAAATTTCTAAATATGCTTATTATGGTTTCAGACGTCGTTCTATGCAGCTAAAATGAATTTAAAACGAATTTATTAATTTTTGGTAATTTTATAAATGCGAGATTTTTATAATTCTGCAGGCTAAACCGTAGGTGATACAAATTTCTAAATGTCCTTATTATTACTTGAGACGTCGTTCTATGCAGCTAAAATGAGTTTAAATCGAATTTATTAATTTTTGGTAATTTTAAAAAAGGCAGATTTTTATAATTGCCAGATTAAAAATGCGAGATTTTTATAAATGCCCAGGCTAAACTGTAGGAGATACAAATTTCTAAATATGCTTATTATGGTTTCAGACGTCGTTCTATACAGCTAAAATGAATTTAAAACGAATTTATTAATTTTTGGTAATTTTATAAATGCGAGATTTTTGTAATTCTGCAGGCTAAACCGTAGGTGATACAAATTTCTAAATGTCCTTATTATTACTTAAGACGTCGTTCTATGCAGCTAAAATGAGTTTAAATCGAATTTATTAATTTTTGGTAATTTTAAAAAAGACAGATTTTTATAATTGCCAGATTAAAATTTCGAGATTTTTATAATTGCCCAGGCTAAACTGTAGGAGATACAAGTTTCTAAACATGCTTATTATGGTTTCAGACGTCGTTCTATGCAGCTAAAATGAATTTAAAACGAATTTATTAATTTTTGGTAATTTTATAAATGCGAGATTTTTATAATTCTGCAGGCTAAACCGTAGGTGATACAAATTTCTAAATGTCCTTATTATTACTTAAGACGTCGTTCTATGCAGCTAAAATGAGTTTAAATCGAATTTATTAATTTTTGGTAATTTTAAAAAAGACAGATTTTTATAATTGCCAGATTAAAAATGCGAGATTTTTATAATTGCCCAGGCTAAACTGTAGGAGATACAAATTTCTAAATATGCTTATTATGGTTTCAGACGTCGTCCTATACAGCTAAAATGAATTTAAAACGAATTTATTAATTTTTGGTAATTTTATAAATGCGAGATTTTTATAATTCTGCAGGCTAAACCGTAGGTGATACAAATTTCTAAATGTCCTTATTATTACTTAAGACGTCGTTCTATGCAGCTAAAATGAGTTTAAATCGAATTTATTAATTTTTGGTAATTTTAAAAAAGAGATTTTTATAATTGCCAGATTAAAAATGCGAGATTTTTATAATTGCCCAGGCTAAACTGTAGGAGATACAAATTTCTAAATATGCTTATTATGGTTTCAGACGTCGTTCTATGCAGCTAAAATGAATTTAAAACGAATTTATTAATTTTTGGTAATTTTATAAATGCGAGATTGTTATAATTCTGCAGGCTAAACCGTAGGTGATACAAATTTCTAAATGTCCTTATTATTACTTAAGACGTCGTTCTATTAAGCTAAAATGAGTTTAAGCTGAATTTATTTATTTTTGGTAATTTTAAAAAAGAGAGATTTTTATTATTGCCAGATTAAAAATGCGAGATTTTTATAATTGCCCAGCCTAAACTGTAGGAGATACAAATTTCTAAATATGGTTATTATGGTTTCACACGTCGTTCTATGCAGCTAAAATGAATTTAAAACGAATTTATTAATTTTTGGCAATTTTATAAATGCGAGATTTTTATAATTCTGCAGGCTAAACCGTAAGTGATACAAATTTCTAAATGTCTTTATTATTACTTAAGACGTCGTTCTATGCAGCTAAAATGAGTTAAAATCGAATTTATTAATTTTTAGTAATTTTAAAAAAGAGAGATTTTTATAATTGCCAGATTAAAAATGCGAGATTTTTATAATTGCCCAGGCTAAACTGTAGGAGATACAAATTTCTAAATATGCTTATTATGGTTTCAGACGTCGTTCTATGCAGCTAAAATGAATTTAAAACGAATTTATTAATTTTTGGTAATTTTATAAATGCGAGATTTTTATAATTCTGCAGGCTAAACCGTAGGTGATACAAATTTCTAAATGTCCATATTATTACTTGAGACGTCGGTCTATGCAGCTAAAATGAGTTTAAATCGAATTTATTAATTTTTGGTAATTTTAAAAAAGGCAGATTTTTATAATTGCCAGATTAAAAATGCGAGATTTTTATAATTGCCCAAGCTAAACTGTAGGAGATACAAATTTCTAAATATGCTTATTATGGTTTCAGACGTCGTTCTATGCAGCTAAAATGAATTTAAAACGAATTTATTAATTTTTGGTAATTTTATAAATGCGAGATTTTTATAATTCTGCAGGCTAAACCGTAGGTGATACAAATTTCTAAATGTCCTTATTATTACTTAAGACGTCGTTCTATGCAGCTAAAATGAGTTTAAATCGAATTTATTAATTTTTGGTAATTTTAAAAAAGACAGATTTTTATAATTGTCAGATTAAAAATTCGATATTTTTATAATTGCCCAGGCTAAACTGTAGGAGATACATATTTCTAAATATGCTTATTATGGTTTCAGACGTTGTTCTATGCAGCTAAAATGAATTTAAAACGAATTTATTAATTTTTGGTAATTTTATAAATGCGAGATTTTTATAATTCTGCAGGCTAAACCGTAGGTGATACAAATTTCTAAATGTCCTTATTATTACTTGAGACGTCGTTCTATGCAGCTAAAATGAGTTTAAATCGAATTTATTAATTTTTGGTAATTTTAAAAAAGGCAGATTTTTATAATTGCCAGATTAAAAATGCGAGATTTTTATAATTGCCCAGGCTAAACTCTAGGAGATACAAATTTCTAAATATGCTTATTATGGTTTCAGACGTCGTTCTATGCAGCTAAAATGAATTTAAAACGAATTTATTAATTTTTGGTAATTTTATAAATGCGAGATTTTTATAATTCTGCAGGCTAAACCGTAGGAGATACAAATTTCTAAATATGCTTATTATGGTTTCAGACGTCGTTCTATGCAGCTAAAATGAGTTTAAATCGAATTTATTAATTTTTGGTAATTTTAAAAAAGGCAGATTTTTATAATTGCCAGATTAAAAATGCGAGATTTTTATAATTGCCCAGGCTAAACTGTAGGAGATACAAATTTCTAAATATGCTTATTATGGTTTCAGACGTCGTTCTATGCAGCTAAAATGAATTTAAAACGAATTTATTAATTTTTGGTAATTTTATAAATGCGAGATTGTTATAATTCTGCAGGCTAAACCGTAGGTGATACAAATTTCTAAATGTCCTTATTATTACTTAAGACGTCGATCTATGCAGCTAAAATGAGTTTAAATCGAATTTATTAATTTTTGGTAATTTTATAAATGCGAGATTTTTATAATTCTGCAGGTTAAACCGTAGGTGATACAAATTTCTAAATGTCCTTATTATTACTTAAGACGTCGTTCTATGCAGCTAAAATGAGTTTAAATCGAATTTATTAATTTTTGGTAATTTTAAAAAAGAGAGATTTTTATAATTGCCAGATTAAAAATGCGAGATTTTTATAATTGCCCAGGCTAAACTGTAGGAGATACAAATTTCTAAATATGCTTATTATGGTTTCAGACGTCGTTCTATGCAGCTAAAATGAATTTAAAACGAATTTATTAATTTTTGGTAATTTTATAAATGCGAGATTTTTATAATTCTGCAGGCTAAACCGTAGGTGATACAAATTTCTAAATGTCCTTATTATTACTTGAGACGTCGTTCTATGCAGCTAAAATGAGTTTAAATCGAATTTATTAATTTTTGGTAATTTTAAAAAAGGCAGATTTTTATAATTGCCAGATTAAAAATGCGAGATTTTTATAAATGCCCAGGCTAAACTGTAGGAGATACAAATTTCTAAATATGCTTATTATGGTTTCAGACGTCGTTCTATACAGCTAAATTGAATTTAAAACGAATTTATTAATTTTTGGTAATTTTATAAATGCGAGATTTTTGTAATTCTGCAGGCTAAACCGTAGGTGATACAAATTTCTAAATGTCCTTATTATTACTTAAGACGTCGTTCTATGCAGCTAAAATGAGTTTAAATCGAATTTATTAATTTTTGGTAATTTTAAAAAAGACAGATTTTTATAATTGCCAGATTAAAATTTCGAGATTTTTATAATTGCCCAGGCTAAACTGTAGGAGATACAAGTTTCTAAACATGCTTATTATGGTTTCAGACGTCGTTCTATGCAGCTAAAATGAATTTAAAACGAATTTATTAATTTTTGGTAATTTTATAAATGCGAGATTTTTATAATTCTGCAGGCTAAACCGTAGGTGATACAAATTTCTAAATGTCCTTATTATTACTTAAGACGTCGTTCTATGCAGCTAAAATGAGTTTAAATCGAATTTATTAATTTTTGGTAATTTTAAAAAAGACAGATTTTTATAATTGCCAGATTAAAAATGCGAGATTTTTATAATTGCCCAGGCTAAACTGTAGGAGATACAAATTTCTAAATATGCTTATTATGGTTTCAGACGTCGTCCTATGCAGCTAAAATGAATTTAAAACGAATTTATTAATTTTTGGTAATTTTATAAATGCGAGATTTTTATAATTCTGCAGGCTAAACCGTAGGTGATACAAATTTCTAAATGTCCTTATTATTACTTAAGACGTCGTTCTATGCAGCTAAAATGAGTTTAAATCGAATTTATTAATTTTTGGTAATTTTAAAAAAGAGAGATTTTTATAATTGCCAGATTAAAAATGCGAGATTTTTATAATTGCCCAGGCTAAACTGTAGGAGATACAAATTTCTAAATATGCTCATTATGGTTTCAGACGTCGTTCTATGCAGCTAAAATGAATTTAAAACGAATTTATTAATTTTTGGTAATTTTATAAATGCGAGATTTTTATAATTCTGCAGGCTAAACCGTAGGTGATACAAATTTCTAAATGTCCTTATTATTACTTAAGACGTCGTTCTATGCAGCTAAAATGAGTTTAAATCGAATTTATTAATTTTTGGTAATTTTAAAAAAGGCAGATTTTTATAATTGCAAGATTAAAAATGCGAGATTTTTATAATTGCCCAGGCTAAACTGTAGGAGATACAAATTTCTAAATATGCTTATTATGGTTTCAGACGTCGTTCTATACAGCTAAAATGAATTTAAAACGAATTTATTAATTTTTGGTAATTTTTTAAATGCGAGATTTTTATAATTCTGCAGGCTAAACCGTAGGTGATACAAATTTCTAAATGTCCTTATTATTACTTAAGACGTCGTTCTATGCATCTAAAATGAGTTTAAATCGAATTTATTAATTTTTGGTAATTTTAAAAAAGAGAGATTTTTATAATTGCCAGATTAAAAATGCGAAATTTTTATAATTGCCCAGGCTAAACTGTAGGAGATACAAATTTCTAAATATGCTTATTATGGTTTCAGACGTCGTTCTATGCAGCTAACATGAATTTAAAACGAATTTATTAATTTTTGGTAATTTTATAAATGCGAGATTTTTATAATTCTGCAGGCTAAACCGTAGGTGATACAAATTTCTAAATGTCCTTATTATTACTTAAGACGTCGTTCTATGCAGCTAAAATGAGTTTAACCCTTGTGTTCTGTTCAGATTTTACCTACACTTGATATGTTCTGGGTCATATTGACCCACAGTTTTTTTCTCATTACGGGACGCTGTTGGTGGTGAAAAATTAGGATTTTACAGAAAATTATCGTTTATTGAGCTAAATAAAACTTAAAATACAATTCAAAGTTAACACAGTTATTGCAAATTAGGGTTGAATGAGCACTGCAAACAACTGATAGAAACACGTAAATGTTGCGAAAATGACAAAGCGACAGAGTACCACTGCAGAATAATATGTATATAACTGCTATATAAACTAGTACACTGTGCCGAATGACACACACTGCGTCTTACGAAAGTTACTAATACACTACCAACCGTAAAACAACAAAAATTCTGCTAACTACCCGTATTTTTTATATAAGGGTCTATTTGACCCAGAACAGAATAAGTGTAATTATATTTACTACAAGAAAATTATAAATATGACATTTTTTCAAACATGTGGACGTTGTAAAATACATTAAAAAAATAAAAGTCGTAACATGCTATAGTCTTACATAGCATAATTACAGAACTACATTAGCTTGAAACCCGCTTTGGGTCATATAGACCCAGAACAGTGCATAAGGGTTAAATCGAATTTATTAATTTTTGGTAATTTTAAAAAAGAGAGATTTTTATAATTGCCAGATTAAAAATGCGAGATTTTTATAATTGCCCAGGCTAAACTGTAGGAGATACAAATTTTTAAATATGCTTATTATGGTTTCAGACGTCGTCCTATGCAGCTAAAATGAATTTAAAACGAATTTATTAATTTTTGGTAATTTTATAAATGCGAGATTTTTATAATTCTGCAGGCTAAACCGTATGTGATACAAATTTCTAAATGTCCTTATTATTACTTAAGACGTCGTTCTATGCAGCTAAAATGAGTTTAAATCGAATTTATTAATTTTTGGTAATTTTAAAAAAGAGAGATTTTTATAATTGCCAGATTAAAAATGCGAGATTTTTATAATTGCCCAGGCTAAACTGTAGGAGATACAAATTTCTAAATATGCTTATTATGGTTTCAGACGTCGTTCTATGCAGCTAAAATGAATTTAAAACGAATTTATTAATTTTTGGTAATTTTATAAATGCGAGATTTTTATAATTCTGCAGGCTAAACCGTAGGTGATACAAATTTCTAAATGTCCTTATTATTACTTAAGACGTCGTTCTATGCAGCTAAAATGAGTTTAAAACGAATTTATTAATTTTTGGTAATTTTAAAAAAGAGAGATTTTTATAATTGCCAGATTAAAAATGCGAGATTTTTATAATTGCCCAGGCTAAACTGTAGGAGATACAAATTTCTAAATATGCTTATTATGGTTTCAGACGTCGTCCTATGCAGCTAAAATGAATTTAAAACTGTTGGTCAGGTCGAGAAATAATAACTACGGGGTAACTTTAAATGCGAGGCTTTATTTTAAGAATACAGCTGACCGAATGACAGTCGGAATAGAACTTACAATGTAAGGTTATGTTTATGTATATGAGAAAGTCATACTAAATCGATAACGAAGCGCCATCTGGCGTGGTTAAGTTTAACACAGTTACATAGGTTATATAATGCAATGGCGGTAATAATTGAAATCTAACACCCCCCCTCAATTTTAACCGTGATAAAGTCAATTTCGCAAACCCAATCCGTGAACACAACTTTCGTGCTTGGCTCCTGGTAGAGGCTTCGTCAGGATGTCGGCAGTCATGAATTCGGTTGGTAGGTACTTGATTTCCAAAGGATGACTTTGAAGAGCTTGGCGTATGAAATGGTGTCGGATATCTATATGTTTAGAGCGAGAATGAAATACTGGATTTTGGGCAAGTTTCCCGGCAGACTGATTGTCGTTGAAGATGACAATTTGCGACAAGTTTTCGAAACCCAATTCCCGTACAAAATTGCATAGAAATACCGCTTCCTTTGCAGCTTCAGTGAGGCACATGTATTCAGCCTCAGTCGAAGAAAGTGCGACTGTTCTTTGCTTTCGAGAACACCAAGAAACAGCTGATCCGGACAGGATGAAAGAGTATCCCGAGTATGATCTCCGGTCGGTGATGCAGTTTCCCCAGTCAGCGTCTGCGAACCCGATAATGTTTTCTTGGTCCCCGCTGTAGATCAATTTCATGTCGATGGTTCCTCGTAGATAACGCAGGATGCGTTTGGCGGCCTGCCAGTGGTCTTGTTTATGACTATTATTAAATTGGCTTAGCATGTTGACCGTGTAGGCAATGTCAGGACGAGTGCCAATAGCGATGTACATGAGTGCTCCGATGAGCTCCCTAAACGGGAAGCGCGGAGCGTCGTCGCTGGTGTCGGGGAGATCAAGCTTGGCCCCCGGCGCCATTGGAGTCTTCACAGCTTTGCAATCTTCCATCTTGAATCTTCGTAGGACGTCCCTGATGTATCCGGTCTGACATAGGGTGATCTTGTCCTTTGTCTGCTTGACCTCGATGCCGATGCAGTAGTTTATGTTTCCGAGGTCCTTTACATCGAATCTTCTCGTGAGCTCGTCCTTGATTTGTCTGGTCCGGTTCGCGTTTCCGGAGGCTATGACGATGTCATCGACGTGAACGAGCAGGAAAACGGGAGCTTTCCCTCCTTCGTCGACATAAATGCACGGATCCGAGTTCGTGGGCCGTAATCCAACGGATTTCAGGACAGCACTCAGCTTGGAGTGCCATTGCCGACCCGCTTGTCGAAGTCCATAAATCGCCTTCCTTAGCTTGCAAGTGTTGTTCCCAGACTTCAGATCTCGGAGCATATCCTTTGCTTTTTGGATGAGGATTTTGTCATTTTCAGTCTCGATCATCTTCTGAAGAGTTTCCTCCAGTAGATCCGGCGGCGCCATGAAGATTGACGTGTCAATATCGCCGTTCAGGTATGCCGTGGTGACGTCGAGCTGTGAGACTTGTAAATTAAATTTGGCTGATAAAGCCATAAGTAATCGAAACGATTCGATTCGGGCCACTGGAGCGAAAGTTTCCATGAAGTCGATTCCCGGTCTTTGAGTGAATCCTCGCGCGACTATCCTGGCCTTTCTTCGAAGTAGCGTGCCGTCGGGATTGTATTTGTTCCTTAAGACGGTCCTGCAACCGACCAGTTTCGCGTCAGCGGGTCTTTTCACCATTTCCCAGGTATCATTGATAATCAGGCTTCTCATTTCCGAATAAATGGCGTCGAACCATTCCTCTTGATCCGGTCCGTTTATGGCGTCAGTAAAGGGGATCTCCGATGCGTTCATGGCGATATCGGCATCGTGAAACGAATCGTCATCTCCGTCGCTTGGATCATCCATGTTGTCGTTCCGTTGCTGTAATGGGCCTGCCGGTGGAGGTTCAGAATCGCCGTCCTCGGAGGAAGAGCCGACGTCGAAAACGTTTGGATCGACGCGATCAGCTGTCGTGTTGTACAACTTTGCGGGTCGCCCCCTCTTTCCGGTCCTTACGATTTTGGGCCTGCCACGTCCTCGAGCCAGTGTAGCATTGTTGTCCGGTTGCGCTTGTGGAATTTCGATGATTTCCGCAGGCGGATTGTTGACGTTTGCGTCGATTTTAGCTTCTTTTCCCGAAGAAGCCTTTCGGTTTAGCGTCTCTTCGTCCGGAGAAAAGTCCTCGTATGAGTTTTCAGGTCCGAATTCGTCCAGAAACCTTACGTCCCTGGAGGTGTGAATTTTCCGTTCGCTGGGTATCCATACCCGGTAAGCCTTGGAGCAATCCGAGTATCCAACGAAGAATCCTTGCAATCCTTTTGGTTCGAACTTCCCTTTGTTTGGAGACTTGTCGAGAATAAAGACTTTACTCCCGAATGTGCGTAGATGTGAGATGTTCGGTTTGTTTCCGGTCCATTTCTCGTACGGAGTCCCGCTGAGTAACCCTTTCGTCACGCATCGGTTTCGTACGTGGTTCGCCGCGACGACTGCTTCGGCCCAAAATGATGGTGGCATCCCCGAGTCGATTAGCATGCATCGTGCCGCCTCAACGAGTGTACGATTCTTCCGTTCGGCGACTCCATTTTGTTGCGGGGTGTATGGCGTCGTCAAGCGCTGATGGATGCCTGCCTCTTTAAGAAGTCGCTTCATCCTGTCGTTGCAGAATTCGCGGCCGTTGTCCGATTGAATGGATTTTATCTTGCGTCCAGTCTGGTTTTCGGCTAAATTCTTAAATTCGACGAACTTGTCCACGGCGTCTCCCTTGCTGCGGAGAAGGTAGACTTGGCACCATCGGCTGTAATCGTCGATGAAGGTTATAAAATACCGCGCGCCGCCTTGAGAAGTGGTCCTCATTGGTCCGCAAACATCGGTGTGGATTAATTCCAGAAGTTGCTTGGATGAGGTTTCTCGCTTGGTAAACGGAGCACTTGATATTTTCCCGGCGAGGCACGTGTCACATTTGTTTAAATTTACCGAATCGTCGAATTTTAGACCAGAAACGTCTTCGTTTCGAAGCATATTGAACATGTCTTTCGAGTTGAGATGACCGAGTCGCACATGCCATATTTCCGCGTCGCTTTTGGCGGTTCTCAATTCCGAAATAGCACATGCTTTTTGCTCGATTTCGCGTAAGTAAAATAGATCGCCTATTCTGTTCGCGACGATTTTCACTTCGCCGTTAAGGTCTTTTACGATTGCACGGTCCCTTTTAAATGTCACTTCGTGGTCACGATCGACGATTTTCGCGACGGAAATGAGGTTAGTACGTAATTCGGGCACGTATAAAGCGTCTTTAAGAGTAACGGTGTTTTTCGCGGTCGCGATCTGCACGTCACCTTTAGCGGTCACTCGTGTGGTAATGTCATTGGCGAGTTTCACCTTGCTATTCGCTTCAACCGTACGCGTGAAAGCCTTTTTGTCGTAGCACAAATGAGACGTACAGCCACTGTCGATGCACCACAGGTTGTTTTCACTGTTCGAGTTCAATGTCACTTTGTCCATGAAAAAACAACAGTGAGCTTCATCAACTTGGTTGGCTTTTTGTTCACTAAGTTTCTTTTTGAAACGGCACTCGGATTCGTTGTGTCCAATTTTGTGACAAAAATCGCACTTCACATTTGATTTTGGTTTTCGCGCCTTTTGTTTTGAGTCGGATGACGCGCTGTTGTTAGCGCTGGCGCCACCTTTCGACTTGTTGAAGAACTGAGCCGACGCGCTGTTGTTAGCGCTAGCGCCACCTTTTGACTTGTAAGAGAACTGTTTACCCGATTTCACAAACATGGCGGCACTCGTGGTATCACCATTTTTTGTCAAACGCGCACTATGTTCCTCGATAATTTTTACTTTCAAAGTTTCAGCGCTGGGCAATTCGTCGCGAGACTCGATCGCACAGCGAAAATTGTCAAAACTGGCAGGGAGACTGTAGAGCAGCATGATCGTTAAGAGCTCGGTATTAATACTCACGTTCATCGCTTCCAACTTGTCCACTGTATCAAAAAATCCCGCGAGATGTTCCGTAAGGTCGTCGCCATCTTGCATCTTGTGTTGCGTCAGACGTTTCAAAAGCGTGGCTTTACGGGCTGGTCCTTTGGAAGCGTAAATTGAATCCAATTTGTTCCATACCTCGCGCGAAGTCGTGCACCCACGAATTTGTTTGAGTTCGGAGGGATTTATTGATAGGATTAAGTCCGCTTTTGCCTTGGCGTCCATCTTTTTCCATTCTTTGTGTGCAGCTTGCGCCGCGGCTAGTGACGCACCTTCGCCTTGCACTTCCGGTTCTTCGATTTCGCCAGAGACGTACCCCCATGTGTCGTGTTTCGTTAGTAGGGCTTCCGCCTGTATTACCCATGTGTCGTAATTATCACGAGATAACGTTTCGAGTCGCGTCGAATGATTCACAACCGCGTACGCCATTTTTAAATACGGCACGTTGTTCGGTCGATTTTCGCGCAATTTTCGATTTCCGAGATTTTATTTAATATCCGGATTTTATTATATTATCGCGTTCTCGATCGCGTGGGTGTAGCGCACTCTGAGTCCATAACCTGTTGGTCAGGTCGAGAAATAATAACTACGGGGTAACTTTAAATGCGAGGCTTTATTTTAAGAATACAGCTGACCGAATGACAGTCGGAATAGAACTTACAATGTAAGGTTATGTTTATGTATATGAGAAAGTCATACTAAATCGATAACGAAGCGCCATCTGGCGTGGTTAAGTTTAACACAGTTACATAGGTTATATAATGCAATGGCGGTAATAATTGAAATCTAACAAAAACGAATTTATTAATTTTTGGTAATTTTATAAATGCGAGATTTTTATAATTCTGCAGGCTAAACCGTAGGTGATACAAATTTCTAAATGTCCTTATTATTACTTAAGACGTCGTTCTATGCAGCTAAAATGAGTTTAAATCGAATTTATTAATTTTTGGTAATTTAAAAAAAAGAGAGATTTTTATAATTGCCAGATTAAAAATGCGAGATTTTTATAATTGCCCAGGCTAAACTGTAGGAGATACAAATTTCTAAATATGCTTATTATGGTTTCAGACGTCGTTCTATGCAGCTAAAATGAATTTAAAACGAATTTATTAATTTTTGGTAATTTTATAAATGCGAGATTTTTATAATTCTGCAGGCTAAACCGTAGGTGATACAAATTTCTAAATGTCCTTATTATTACTTAAGACGTCGTTCTATACAGCTAAAATGAGTTTAAATCGAATTTATTAATTTTTGGTAATTTTAAAAAAGGCAGATTTTTATAATTGCCAGATTAAAAATGAGAGATTTTTATAATTGCCCAGGCTAAACTGTAGGAGATACAAATTTCTAAATATGCTTATTATGGTTTCAGACGTCGTTCTATACAGCTAAAATGAATTTAAAACGAATTTATTAATTTTTGGTAATTTTATAAATGCGAGATTTTTATAATTCTGCAGGCTAAACCGTAGGTGATACAAATTTCTAAATGTCCTTATTATTACTTAAGACGTCGTTCTATGCAGCTAAAATGAGTTTAAATCGAATTTATTAATTTTTGGTAATTTTAAAAAAGAGAGATTTTTATAATTGCCAGATTAAAAACGCGAAATTTTTATAATTGCCCAGGCTAAACTGTAGGAGATACAAATTTCTTAATATGCTTATTATGGTTTCAGACGTCGTTCTATGCAGCTAAAATGAATTTAAAACGAATTTATTAATTTTTGGTAATTTTATAAATGCGAGATTTTTATAATTCTGCAGGCTAAACCGTAGGTGATACAAATTTCTAAATGTCCTTATTATTACTTAAGACGTCGTTCTATGCAGCTAAAATGAGTTTAAATCGAATTTATTAATTTTTGGTAATTTTAAAAAAGGCAGATTTTTATAATTGCCAGATTAAAAATGCGAGATTTTTATAATTGCCCAGGCTAAACTGTAGGAGATACAAATTTCTAAATATGCTTATTATGGTTTCAGACGTCGTTCTATGCAGCTAAAATGAATTTAAAACGAATTTATTAATTTTTGGTAATTTTATAAATGCGAGATTTTTATAATTCTGCAGGCTAAACCGTAGGTGATACAAATTTCTAAATGTCCTTATTATTACTTAAGACGTCGTTCTATGCAGCTAAAATGAGTTTAAATCGAATTTATTAATTTTTGGTAATTTTAAAAAAGGCAGATTTTTATAATTGCCAGATTAAAAATGCGAGATTTTTATAATTGCCCAGGCTAAACTGTAGGAGATACAAATTTCTAAATATGCTTATTATGGTTTCAGACGTCGTTCTATGCAGCTAAAATGAATTTAAAACGAATTTATTAATTTTTGGTAATTTTATAAATGCGAGATTTTTATAATTCTGCAGGCTAAACCGTAGGTGATACAAATTTCTAAATGTCCTTATTATTACTTAAGACGTCGTTCTATGCAGCTAAAATGAGTTTAAATCGAATTTATTAATTTTTGGTAATTTTAAAAAAGGCAGATTTTTATAATTGCCAGATTAAAAATGCGAGATTTTTATAATTGCCCAGGCTAAACTGTAGGAGATACAAATTTCTAAATATGCTTATTATGGTTTCAGACGTCGTTCTATACAGCTAAAATGAATTTAAAACGAATTTATTAATTTTTGGTAATTTTATAAATGCGAGATTTTTATAATTCTGCAGGCTAAACCGTAGGTGATACAAATTTCTAAATGTCCTTATTATTACTTAAGACGTCGTTCTATGCAGCTAAAATGAGTTTAAATCGAATTTATTAATTTTTGGTAATTTTAAAAAAGAGAGATTTTTATAATTGCCAGATTAAAAATGCGAGATTTTTATAATTGCCCAGGCTAAACTGTAGGAGATACAAATTTCTAAATATGCTTATTATGGTTTCAGACGTCGTTCTATGCAGCTAAAATGAATTTAAAACGAATTTATTAATTTTTGGTAATTTTATAAATGCGAGATTTTTATAATTCTGCAGGCTAAACCGTAGGTGATACAAATTTCTAAATGTCCTTATTATTACTTAAGACGTCGTTCTATGCAGCTAAAATGAGTTTAAATCGAATTTATTAATTTTTGGTAATTTTAAAAAAGGCAGATTTTTATAATTGCCAGATTAAAAATGCGAGATTTTTATAATTGCCCAGGCTAAACTGTAGGAGATACAAATTTCTAAATATGCTTATTATGGTTTCAGACGTCGTTCTATACAGCTAAAATGAATTTAAAACGAATTTATTAATTTTTGGTAATTTTATAAATGCGAGATTTTTATAATTCTGCAGGCTA
Source organism: Melanotus villosus (assembly GCA_963082815.1). NCBI lineage: Eukaryota > Metazoa > Arthropoda > Insecta > Coleoptera > Elateridae > Melanotus > Melanotus villosus. The sequence goes on along the minus strand of OY720427.1, from coordinate 16,630,002 downwards.
AACCGTAGGTGATACAAATTTCTAAATGTCCTTATTATTACTTAAGACGTCGTTCTATGCAGCTAAAATGAGTTTAAATCGAATTTATTAATTTTTGGTAATTTTAAAAAAGAGAGATTTTTATAATTGCCAGATTAAAAATGCGAGATTTTTATAATTGCCCAGGCTAAACTGTAGGAGATACAAATTTCTGAATATGCTTATTATGGTTTCAGACGTCGTTCTATGCAGCTAAAATGAATTTAAAACGAATTTATTAATTTTTGGTAATTTTATAAATGCGAGATTTTTATAATTCTGCAGGCTAAACCGTAGGTGATACAAATTTCTAAATGTCCTTATTATTACTTAAGACGTCGTTCTATGCAGCTAAAATGAGTTTAAATCGAATTTATTAATTTTTGGTAATTTTAAAAAAGGCAGATTTTTATAATTGCCAGATTAAAAATGCGAGATTTTTATAATTGCCCAGGCTAAACTGTAGGAGATACAAATTTCTAAATATGCTTATTATGGTTTCAGACGTCGTTCTATGCAGCTAAAATGCATTTAAAACGAATTTATTAATTTTTGGTAATTTTATAAATGCGGGATTTTTATAATTCTGCAGGCTAAACCGTAGGTGATACAAATTTCTAAATGTCCTAATTATTACTTAAGACGTCGTTCTATGCAGCTAAAATGAGTTTAAATCGAATTTATTAATTTTTGGTAATTTTAAAAAAGGCAGATTTTTATAATTGCCAGATTAAAAATGCGAGATTTTTATAATTGCCCAGGCTAAACTGTAGGAGATACAAATTTCTAAATATGCTTATTATGGTTTCAGACGTCGTTCTATGCAGCTAAAATGAATTTAAAACGAATTTATTAATTTTTGGTAATTTTATAAATGCGGGATTTTTATAATTCTGCAGGCTAAACCGTAGGTGATACAAATTTCTAAATGTCCTTATTATTACTTAAGACGTCGTTCTATGCAGCTAAAATGAGTTTAAATCGAATTTATTAATTTTTGGTAATTTTAAAAAAGGCAGATTTTTATAATTGCCAGATTAAAAATGCGAGATTTTTATAATTGCCCAGGCTAAACTGTAGGAGATACAAATTTCTAAATATGCTTATTATGGTTTCAGACGTCGTTCTATGCAGCTAAAATGAATTTAAAACGAATTTATTAATTTTTGGTAATTTTATAAATGCGGGATTTTTATAATTCTGCAGGCTAAACCGTAGGTGATACAAATTTCTAAATGTCCTTATTATTACTTAAGACGTCGTTCTATGCAGCTAAAATGAGTTTAAATCGAATTTATTAATTTTTGGTAATTTTAAAAAAGGCAGATTTTTATAATTGCCAGATTAAAAATGCGAGATTTTTATAATTGCCCAGGCTAAACTGTAGGTGATACAAATTTCTAAATATGCTTATTATGGTTTCAGACGTCGTTCTATGCGGCTAAAATGAATTTAAAACGAATTTATTAATTTTTGGTAATTTTATAAATGCGAGATTTTTATAATTCTGCAGGCTAAACCGTAGGTGATACAAATTTCTAAATGTCCTTATTATTACTTAAGACGTCGTTCTATGCAGCTAAAATGAGTTTAAATCGAATTTATTAATTTTTGGTAATTTTAAAAAAGGCAGATTTTTATAATTGCCAGATTAAAAATGCGAGATTTTTATAATTGCCCAGGCTAAACTGTAGGAGATACAAATTTCTAAATATGCTTATTATGGTTTCAGACGTCGTTCTATACAGCTAAAATGAATTTAAAACGAATTTATTAATTTTTGGTAATTTTATAAATGCGAGATTTTTATAATTCTGCAGGCTAAACCGTAGGTGATACAAATTTCTAAATGTCCTTATTATTACTTAAGACGTCGTTCTATGCAGCTAAAATGAGTTTAAATCGAATTTATTAATTTTTGGTAATTTTAAAAAAGAGAGATTTTTATAATTGCCAGATTAAAAATGCGAGATTTTTATAATTGCCCAGGCTAAACTGTAGGAGATACAAATTTCTTAATATGCTTATTATGGTTTCAGACGTCGTTCTATGCAGCTAAAATGAATTTAAAACGAATTTATTAATTTTTGGTAATTTTATAAATGCGAGATTTTTATAATTCTGCAGGCTAAACCGTAGGTGATACAAATTTCTAAATGTCCTTATTATTACTTAAGACGTCGTTCTATGCATCTAAAATGAGTTTAAATCGAATTTATTAATTTTTGGTAATTTTAAAAAAGGCAGATTTTTATAATTGCCAGATTAAAAATGCGAGATTTTTATAATTGCCCAGGCTAAACTGTAGGAGATACAAATTTCTAAATATGCTTATTATGGTTTCAGACGTCGTTCTATGCAGCTAAAATGAATTTAAAACGAATTTATTAATTTTTGGTAGTTTTATAAATGCGGGATTTTTATAATCCTGCAGGCTAAACCGTAGGTGATACAAATTTCTAAATGTCCTTATTATTACTTAAGACGTCGTTCTATGCAGCTAAAATGAGTTTAAATCGAATTTATTAATTTTGGGTAATTTTAAAAAAGGCAGATTTTTATAATTGCCAGATTAAAAATGCGAGATTTTTATAATTGCCCAGGCTAAACTGTAGGAGATACAAATTTCTAAATATGCTTATTATGGTTTCAGACGTCGTTCTATGCGGCTAAAATGAATTTAAAACGAATTTATTAATTTTTGGTAATTTTATAAATGCGAGATTTTTATAATCCTGCAGGCTAAACCGTAGGTGATACAAATTTCTAAATGTCCATATTATTACTTAAGACGTCGTTCTATGCAGCTAAAATGAGTTTAAATCGAATTTATTAATTTTTGGTAATTTTAAAAAAGGCAGATTTTTATAATTGCCAGATTAAAAATGCGAGATTTTTATAATTGCCCAGGCTAAACTGTAGGAGATACAAATTTCTAAATATGCTTATTATGGTTTCAGACGTCGTTCTATGCGGCTAAAATGAATTTAAAACGAATTTATTAATTTTTGGTAATTTTATAAATGCGAGATTTTTACAATTCTGCAGGCTAAACCGTAGGTGATACAAATTTCTAAATGTCCTTATTATTACTTAAGACGTCTTTCTATGCAGCTAAAATGAGTTTAAATCGAATTTATTAATTTTTGGTAATTTTAAAAAAGGCAGATTTTTATAATTGCCAGATTAAAAATGCGAGATTTTTATAATTGCCCAGGCTAAACTGTAGGAGATACAAATTTCTAAATATGTTTATTATGGCTTCAGACGTCGTTCTATGCAGCTAAAATGAATTTAAAACGAATTTATTAATTTTTGGTAATTTTATAAATGCGAGATTTTTATAATTCGGCATTCTAAACCGTAGGTGATACAAATTTCTAAATGTCCTTATTATTACTTAAGACGTCGTTCTATGCAGCTAAAATGAGTTTAAATCGAATTTATTAATTTTTGGTAATTTTAAAAAAGAGAGATTTTTATAATTGCCAGATTTAAAATGCGAGATTTTTATAATTGCCCAGGCTAAACTGTAGGAGATACAAATTTCTAAATATGCTTATTATGGTTTCAGACGTCGTTCTATGCAGCTAAAATGAATTTAAAACGAATTTATTAATTTTTGGTAATTTTATAAATGCGGGATTTTTATAATTCTGCAGGCTAAACCGTAGGTGATACAAATTTCTAAATGTCCTTATTATTACTTAAGACGTCGTTCCCAGCAGCTAAAATGAGTTTAAATCGAATTTATTAATTTTTGGTAATTTTAAAAAAGGCAGATTTTTATAATTGCCAGATTAAAAATGCGAGATTTTTATAATTGCCCAGGCTAAACTGTAGGAGATACAAATTTCTAAATATGCTTATTATGGTTTCAGACGTCGTTCTATACAGCTAAAATGAATTTAAAACGAATTTATTAATTTTTGGTAATTTTATAAATGCGAGATTTTTATAATTCTGCAGGCTAAACCGTAGGTGATACAAATTTCTAAATGTCCTTATTATTACTTAAGACGTCGTTCTATGCAGCTAAAATGAGTTTAAATCGAATTTATTAATTTTTGGTAATTTTAAAAAAGGCAGATTTTTATAATTGCCAGATTAAAAATGCGAGATTTTTATAATTGCCCAGGCTAAACTGTAGGAGATACAAATTTCTAAATATGTTTATTATGGCTTCAGACGTCGTTCTATGCAGCTAAAATGAATTTAAAACGAATTTATTAATTTTTGGTAATTTTATAAATGCGAGATTTTTATAATTCGGCATTCTAAACCGTAGGTGATACAAATTTCTAAATGTCCTTATTATTACTTAAGACGTCGTTCTATGCAGCTAAAATGAGTTTAAATCGAATTTATTAATTTTTGGTAATTTTAAAAAAGAGAGATTTTTATAATTGCCAGATTTAAAATGCGAGATTTTTATAATTGCCCAGGCTAAACTGTAGGAGATACAAATTTCTAAATATGCTTATTATGGTTTCAGACGTCGTTCTATGCAGCTAAAATGAATTTAAAACGAATTTATTAATTTTTGGTAATTTTATAAATGCGGGATTTTTATAATTCTGCAGGCTAAACCGTAGGTGATACAAATTTCTAAATGTCCTTATTATTACTTAAGACGTCGTTCTATGCAGCTAAAATGAGTTTAAATCGAATTTATTAATTTTTGGTAATTTTAAAAAAGGCAGATTTTTATAATTGCCAGATTAAAAATGCGAGATTTTTATAATTGCCCAGGCTAAACTGTAGGAGATACAAATTTCTAAATATGCTTATTATGGTTTCAGACGTCGTTCTATACAGCTAAAATGAATTTAAAACGAATTTATTAATTTTTGGTAATTTTATAAATGCGAGATTTTTATAATTCTGCAGGCTAAACCGTAGGTGATACAAATTTCTAAATGTCCTTATTATTACTTAAGACGTCGTTCTATGCAGCTAAAATGAGTTTAAATCGAATTTATTAATTTTTGGTAATTTTATAAATGCGAGATTTTTATAATTCTGCAGGTTAAACCGTGGGTGATACAAATTTCTAAATGTCCTTATTATTACTTAAGACGTCGTTCTATGCAGCTAAAATGAGTTTAAGCCGAATTTATTTATTTTTGGTAATTTTAAAAAAGAGAGATTTTTATAATTGCCAGATTAAAAATGCGAGATTTTTATAATTGCCCAGGCTAAACTGTAGGAGATACGCATTTCTAAATATGCTTATTGTGGTTTCAGACGTCGTTCTATGCAGCTAAAATGAATTTAAAGCGAATTTATTAATTTTTGGTAATTTTATAAATGCGAGATTTTTATAATTCCCCAGGCTAAACCGTAGGTGATACAAATTTCTAAATGTCCTTATTATTATTTAAGACGTCGTTCTATGCAGCTAAAATGAGTTTAAATCGAATTTATTAATTTTTGGTAATTTTAAAAAAGAGAGATTTTTATAATTGCCAGATTAAAAATGCGAGATTTTTATAATTGCCCAGGCTAAACTGTAGGAGATACGCATTTCTAAATATGCTTATTGTGGTTTCAGACGTCGTTCTATGCAGCTAAAATGAATTTAAAGCGAATTTATTAATTTTTGGTAATTTTATAAATGCGAGATTTTTATAATTCCCCAGGCTAAACCGTAGGTGATACAAATTTCTAAATGTCCTTATTATTATTTAAGACGTCGTTCTATGCAGCTAAAATGAGTTTAAATCGAATTTATTAATTTTTGGTAATTTTAAAAAAGAGAGATTTTTATAATTGCCAGATTAAAAATGCGAGATTTTTATAATTGCCCAGGCTAAACTGTAGGAGATACAAGTTTCTAAATATGCTTATTATGGTTTCAGACGTCGTTCTATGCAGCTAAAATGAATTTAAAACGAATTTATTAATTTTTGGTAATTTTATAAATGCGAGATTTTTATAATTCTGCAGGCTAAACCGTAGGTGATACAAATTTCTAAATGTCCTAATTATTACTTAAGACGTCGTTCTATGCAGCTAAAATGAGTTTAAATCGAATTTATTAATTTTTGGTAATTTTAAAAAAGACAGATTTTTATAATTGCCAGATTAAAAATGCGAGATTTTTATAATTGCCCAGGCTAAACTGTAGGAGATACAGATATCTAAATATGCTTATTATGATTTCAGACGTCGTTCTATGCAGCTAAAATGAATTTAAAACGAATTTATTAATTTTTGGTAATTTTATAAATGCGGGATTTTTATAATTCTGCAGGCTAAACCGTAGGTGATACAAATTTCTAAATGTCCTTATTATTACTTAAGACGTCGTTCTATGCAGCTAAAATGAGTTTAAATCGAATTTATTAATTTTTGGTAATTTTAAAAAAGGCAGATTTTTATAATTGCCAGATTAAAAATGCGAGATTTTTATAATTGCCCAGGCTAAACTGTAGGAGATACAAATTTCTAAATATGCTTATTATGGTTTCAGACGTCGTTCTATACAGCTAAAATGAATTTAAAACGAATTTATTAATTTTTGGTAATTTTATAAATGCGAGAGTTTTATAATTCTGCAGGCTAAACCGTAGGTGATACAAATTTCTGAATGTCCTTATTATTACTTAAGACGTCGTTCTATGCAGCTAAAATGAGTTTAAATCGAATTTATTAATTTTTGGTAATTTTAAAAAAGAGAGATTTTTATAATTGCCAGATTAAAAATGCGAGATTTTTATAATTGCCCAGGCTAAACTGTAGGAGATACAAATTTCTAAATATGCTTATTATGGTTTCAGACGTCGTTCTATGCAGCTAAAGTGAATTTAAAACGAATTTATTAATTTTTGATAATTTTATAAATGCGAGATTTTTATAATTCTGCAGGCTAAACCGTAGGTGATACAAATTTCTAAATGTCCTTATTATTACTTAAGACGTCGTTCTATGCAGCTAAAATGAGTTTAAATCGAATTTATTAATTTTTGGTAATTTTATAAATGCGAGATTTTTATAATTCTGCAGGTTAAACCGTAGGTGATACAAATTTCTAAATGTCCTTATTATTTCTTAAGACGTCGTTCTATGCAGCTAAAATGAGTTTAAGCCGAATTTATTTATTTTTGGTAATTTTAAAAAAGAGAGATTTTTATAATTGCCAGATTAAAAATGCGAGATTTTTATAATTGCCCAGGCTAAACTGTAGGAGATACGCATTTCTAAATATGCTTATTATGGTTTCAGACGTCGTTCTATGCAGCTAAAATGAATTTAAAACGAATTTATTAATTTTTGGTAATTTTATAAATGCGAGATTTTTATAATTCTGCAGGCTAAACCGTAGGTGATACAAATTTCTAAATGTCCTAATTATTACTTAAGACGTCGTTCTATGCAGCTAAAATGAGTTTAAATCGAATTTATTAATTTTTGGTAATTTTAAAAAAGACAGATTTTTATAATTGCCAGATTAAAAATGCGAGATTTTTATAATTGCCCAGGCTAAACTGTAGGAGATACAGATATCTAAATATGCTTATTATGATTTCAGACGTCGTTCTATGCAGCTAAAATGAATTTAAAACGAATTTATTAATTTTTGGTAATTTTATAAATGCGAGATTTTTATAATTCTGCAGGCTAAACCGTAGGTGATACAAATTTCTAAATGTCCTTATTATTATTTAAGACGTCGTTCTATACAGCTAAAATGAATTTAAAACGAATTTATTAATTTTTGGTAATTTTATAAATGCGAGATTTTTATAATTCTGCAGGCTAAACCGTAGGTGATACAAATTTCTAAATGTCCTTATTATTACTTAAGACGTCGTTCTATGCAGCTAAAATGAGTTTAAATCGAATTTATTAATTTTTGGTAATTTTATAAATGCGAGATTTTTATAATTCTGCAGGTTAAACCGTGGGTGATACAAATTTCTAAATGTCCTTATTATTACTTAAGACGTCGTTCTATGCAGCTAAAATGAGTTTAAGCCGAATTTATTTATTTTTGGTAATTTTAAAAAAGAGAGATTTTTATAATTGCCAGATTAAAAATGCGAGATTTTTATAATTGCCCAGGCTAAACTGTAGGAGATACGCATTTCTAAATATGCTTATTGTGGTTTCAGACGTCGTTCTATGCAGCTAAAATGAATTTAAAGCGAATTTATTAATTTTTGGTAATTTTATAAATGCGAGATTTTTATAATTCCCCAGGCTAAACCGTAGGTGATACAAATTTCTAAATGTCCTTATTATTATTTAAGACGTCGTTCTATGCAGCTAAAATGAGTTTAAATCGAATTTATTAATTTTTGGTAATTTTAAAAAAGAGAGATTTTTATAATTGCCAGATTAAAAATGCGAGATTTTTATAATTGCCCAGGCTAAACTGTAGGAGATACGCATTTCTAAATATGCTTATTGTGGTTTCAGACGTCGTTCTATGCAGCTAAAATGAATTTAAAGCGAATTTATTAATTTTTGGTAATTTTATAAATGCGAGATTTTTATAATACCCAGGCTAAACCGTAGGTGATACAAATTTCTAAATGTCCTTATTATTATTTAAGACGTCGTTCTATGCAGCTAAAATGAGTTTAAATCGAATTTATTAATTTTTGGTAATTTTAAAAAAGAGAGATTTTTATAATTGCCAGATTAAAAATGCGAGATTTTTATAATTGCCCAGGCTAAACTGTAGGAGATACAAGTTTCTAAATATGCTTATTATGGTTTCAGACGTCGTTCTATGCAGCTAAAATGAATTTAAAACGAATTTATTAATTTTTGGTAATTTTATAAATGCGAGATTTTTATAATTCTGCAGGCTAAACCGTAGGTGATACAAATTTCTAAATGTCCTAATTATTACTTAAGACGTCGTTCTATGCAGCTAAAATGAGTTTAAATCGAATTTATTAATTTTTGGTAATTTTAAAAAAGACAGATTTTTATAATTGCCAGATTAAAAATGCGAGATTTTTATAATTGCCCAGGCTAAACTGTAGGAGATACAGATATCTAAATATGCTTATTATGATTTCAGACGTCGTTCTATGCAGCTAAAATGAATTTAAAACGAATTTATTAATTTTTGGTAATTTTATAAATGCGGGATTTTTATAATTCTGCAGGCTAAACCGTAGGTGATACAAATTTCTAAATGTCCTTATTATTACTTAAGACGTCGTTCTATGCAGCTAAAATGAGTTTAAATCGAATTTATTAATTTTTGGTAATTTTAAAAAAGGCAGATTTTTATAATTGCCAGATTAAAAATGCGAGATTTTTATAATTGCCCAGGCTAAACTGTAGGAGATACAAATTTCTAAATATGCTTATTATGGTTTCAGACGTCGTTCTATACAGCTAAAATGAATTTAAAACGAATTTATTAATTTTTGGTAATTTTATAAATGCGAGAGTTTTATAATTCTGCAGGCTAAACCGTAGGTGATACAAATTTCTGAATGTCCTTATTATTACTTAAGACGTCGTTCTATGCAGCTAAAATGAGTTTAAATCGAATTTATTAATTTTTGGTAATTTTAAAAAAGAGAGATTTTTATAATTGCCAGATTAAAAATGCGAGATTTTTATAATTGCCCAGGCTAAACTGTAGGAGATACAAATTTCTAAATATGCTTATTATGGTTTCAGACGTCGTTCTATGCAGCTAAAGTGAATTTAAAACGAATTTATTAATTTTTGGTAATTTTATAAATGCGAGATTTTTATAATTCTGCAGGCTAAACCGTAGGTGATACAAATTTCTAAATGTCCTTATTATTACTTAAGACGTCGTTCTATGCAGCTAAAATGAGTTTAAGCCGAATTTATTAATTTTTGGTAATTTTAAAAAAGACAGATTTTTATAATTGCCAGATTAAAAATGCGAGATTTTTATAATTGCCCAGGCTAAACTGTAGGAGATACAGATATCTAAATATGCTTATTATGATTTCAGACGTCGTTCTATGCAGCTAAAATGAATTTAAAACGAATTTATTAATTTTTGGTAATTTTATAAATGCGGGATTTTTATAATTCTGCAGGCTAAACCGTAGGTGATACAAATTTCTAAATGTCCTTATTATTACTTAAGACGTCGTTCTATGCAGCTAAAATGAGTTTAAATCGAATTTATTAATTTTTGGTAATTTTAAAAAAGGCAGATTTTTATAATTGCCAGATTAAAAATGCGAGATTTTTATAATTGCCCAGGCTAAACTGTAGGAGATACAAATTTCTAAATATGCTTATTATGGTTTCAGACGTCGTTCTATACAGCTAAAATGAATTTAAAACGAATTTATTAATTTTTGGTAATTTTATAAATGCGAGAGTTTTATAATTCTGCAGGCTAAACCGTAGGTGATACAAATTTCTGAATGTCCTTATTATTACTTAAGACGTCGTTCTATGCAGCTAAAATGAGTTTAAATCGAATTTATTAATTTTTGGTAATTTTAAAAAAGAGAGATTTTTATAATTGCCAGATTAAAAATGCGAGATTTTTATAATTGCCCAGGCTAAACTGTAGGAGATACAAATTTCTAAATATGCTTATTATGGTTTCAGACGTCGTTCTATGCAGCTAAAGTGAATTTAAAACGAATTTATTAATTTTTGGTAATTTTATAAATGCGAGATTTTTATAATTCTGCAGGCTAAACCGTAGGTGATACAAATTTCTAAATGTCCTTATTATTACTTAAGACGTCGTTCTATGCAGCTAAAATGAGTTTAAATCGAATTTATTAATTTTTGGTAATTTTATAAATGCGAGATTTTTATAATTCTGCAGGTTAAACCGTAGGTGATACAAATTTCTAAATGTCCTTATTATTTCTTAAGACGTCGTTCTATGCAGCTAAAATGAGTTTAAGCCGAATTTATTTATTTTTGGTAATTTTAAAAAAGAGAGATTTTTATAATTGCCAGATTAAAAATGCGAGATTTTTATAATTGCCCAGGCTAAACTGTAGGAGATACGCATTTCTAAATATGCTTATTGTGGTTTCAGACGTCGTTCTATGCAGCTAAAATGAATTTAAAGCGAATTTATTAATTTTTGGTAATTTTATAAATGCGAGATTTTTATAATTCCCCAGGCTAAACCGTAGGTGATACAAATTTCTAAATGTCCTTATTATTATTTAAGACGTCGTTCTATGCAGCTAAAATGAGTTTAAATCGAATTTATTAATTTTTGGTAATTTTAAAAAAGAGAGATTTTTATAATTGCCAGATTAAAAATGCGAGATTTTTATAATTGCCCAGGCTAAACTGTAGGAGATACAAGTTTCTAAATATGCTTATTATGGTTTCAGACGTCGTTCTATGCAGCTAAAATGAATTTAAAACGAATTTATTAATTTTTGGTAATTTTATAAATGCGAGATTTTTATAATTCTGCAGGCTAAACCGTAGGTGATACAAATTTCTAAATGTCCTTATTATTATTTAAGACGTCGTTCTATACAGCTAAAATGAATTTAAAACGAATTTATTAATTTTTGGTAATTTTATAAATGCGAGATTTTTATAATTCTGCAGGCTAAACCGTAGGTGATACAAATTTCTAAATGTCCTTATTATTACTTAAGACGTCGTTCTATGCAGCTAAAATGAGTTTAAATCGAATTTATTAATTTTTGGTAATTTTATAAATGCGAGATTTTTATAATTCTGCAGGTTAAACCGTGGGTGATACAAATTTCTAAATGTCCTTATTATTACTTAAGACGTCGTTCTATGCAGCTAAAATGAGTTTAAGCCGAATTTATTTATTTTTGGTAATTTTAAAAAAGAGAGATTTTTATAATTGCCAGATTAAAAATGCGAGATTTTTATAATTGCCCAGGCTAAACTGTAGGAGATACGCATTTCTAAATATGCTTATTGTGGTTTCAGACGTCGTTCTATGCAGCTAAAATGAATTTAAAGCGAATTTATTAATTTTTGGTAATTTTATAAATGCGAGATTTTTATAATTCCCCAGGCTAAACCGTAGGTGATACAAATTTCTAAATGTCCTTATTATTATTTAAGACGTCGTTCTATGCAGCTAAAATGAGTTTAAATCGAATTTATTAATTTTTGGTAATTTTAAAAAAGAGAGATTTTTATAATTGCCAGATTAAAAATGCGAGATTTTTATAATTGCCCAGGCTAAACTGTAGGAGATACGCATTTCTAAATATGCTTATTGTGGTTTCAGACGTCGTTCTATGCAGCTAAAATGAATTTAAAGCGAATTTATTAATTTTTGGTAATTTTATAAATGCGAGATTTTTATAATTCCCCAGGCTAAACCGTAGGTGATACAAATTTCTAAATGTCCTTATTATTATTTAAGACGTCGTTCTATGCAGCTAAAATGAGTTTAAATCGAATTTATTAATTTTTGGTAATTTTAAAAAAGAGAGATTTTTATAATTGCCAGATTAAAAATGCGAGATTTTTATAATTGCCCAGGCTAAACTGTAGGAGATACAAGTTTCTAAATATGCTTATTATGGTTTCAGACGTCGTTCTATGCAGCTAAAATGAATTTAAAACGAATTTATTAATTTTTGGTAATTTTATAAATGCGAGATTTTTATAATTCTGCAGGCTAAACCGTAGGTGATACAAATTTCTAAATGTCCTAATTATTACTTAAGACGTCGTTCTATGCAGCTAAAATGAGTTTAAATCGAATTTATTAATTTTTGGTAATTTTAAAAAAGACAGATTTTTATAATTGCCAGATTAAAAATGCGAGATTTTTATAATTGCCCAGGCTAAACTGTAGGAGATACAGATATCTAAATATGCTTATTATGATTTCAGACGTCGTTCTATGCAGCTAAAATGAATTTAAAACGAATTTATTAATTTTAGGTAATTTTATAAATGCGGGATTTTTATAATTCTGCAGGCTAAACCGTAGGTGATACAAATTTCTAAATGTCCTTATTATTACTTAAGACGTCGTTCTATGCAGCTAAAATGAGTTTAAATCGAATTTATTAATTTTTGGTAATTTTAAAAAAGGCAGATTTTTATAATTGCCAGATTAAAAATGCGAGATTTTTATAATTGCCCAGGCTAAACTGTAGGAGATACAAATTTCTAAATATGCTTATTATGGTTTCAGACGTCGTTCTATACAGCTAAAATGAATTTAAAACGAATTTATTAATTTTTGGTAATTTTATAAATGCGAGAGTTTTATAATTCTGCAGGCTAAACCGTAGGTGATACAAATTTCTGAATGTCCTTATTATTACTTAAGACGTCGTTCTATGCAGCTAAAATGAGTTTAAATCGAATTTATTAATTTTTGGTAATTTTAAAAAAGAGAGATTTTTATAATTGCCAGATTAAAAATGCGAGATTTTTATAATTGCCCAGGCTAAACTGTAGGAGATACAAATTTCTAAATATGCTTATTATGGTTTCAGACGTCGTTCTATGCAGCTAAAGTGAATTTAAAACGAATTTATTAATTTTTGGTAATTTTATAAATGCGAGATTTTTATAATTCTGCAGGCTAAACCGTAGGTGATACAAATTTCTAAATGTCCTTATTATTACTTAAGACGTCGTTCTATGCAGCTAAAATGAGTTTAAATCGAATTTATTAATTTTTGGTAATTTTATAAATGCGAGATTTTTATAATTCTGCAGGTTAAACCGTAGGTGATACAAATTTCTAAATGTCCTTATTATTTCTTAAGACGTCGTTCTATGCAGCTAAAATGAGTTTAAGCCGAATTTATTTATTTTTGGTAATTTTAAAAAAGAGAGATTTTTATAATTGCCAGATTAAAAATGCGAGATTTTTATAATTGCCCAGGCTAAACTGTAGGAGATACGCATTTCTAAATATGCTTATTGTGGTTTCAGACGTCGTTCTATGCAGCTAAAATGAATTTAAAGCGAATTTATTAATTTTTGGTAATTTTATAAATGCGAGATTTTTATAATTCCCCAGGCTAAACCGTAGGTGATACAAATTTCTAAATGTCCTTATTATTATTTAAGACGTCGTTCTATGCAGCTAAAATGAGTTTAAATCGAATTTATTAATTTTTGGTAATTTTAAAAAAGAGAGATTTTTATAATTGCCAGATTAAAAATGCGAGATTTTTATAATTGCCCAGGCTAAACTGTAGGAGATACGCATTTCTAAATATGCTTATTGTGGTTTCAGACGTCGTTCTATGCAGCTAAAATGAATTTAAAGCGAATTTATTAATTTTTGGTAATTTTATAAATGCGAGATTTTTATAATTCCCCAGGCTAAACCGTAGGTGATACAAATTTCTAAATGTCCTTATTATTATTTAAGACGTCGTTCTATGCAGCTAAAATGAGTTTAAATCGAATTTATTAATTTTTGGTAATTTTAAAACGAGAGATTTTTATAATTGCCAGATTAAAAATGCGAGATTTTTATAATTGCCCAGGCTAAACTGTAGGAGATACAAGTTTCTAAATATGCTTATTATGGTTTCAGACGTCGTTCTATGCAGCTAAAATGAATTTAAAACGAATTTATTAATTTTTGGTAATTTTATAAATGCGAGATTTTTATAATTCTGCAGGCTAAACCGTAGGTGATACAAATTTCTAAATGTCCTAATTATTACTTAAGACGTCGTTCTATGCAGCTAAAATGAGTTTAAATCGAATTTATTAATTTTTGGTAATTTTAAAAAAGACAGATTTTTATAATTGCCAGATTAAAAATGCGAGATTTTTATAATTGCCCAGGCTAAACTGTAGGAGATACAGATATCTAAATATGCTTATTATGATTTCAGACGTCGTTCTATGCAGCTAAAATGAATTTAAAACGAATTTATTAATTTTTGGTAATTTTATAAATGCGAGATTTTTATAATTCTGCAGGCTAAACCGTAGGTGATACAAATTTCTAAATGTCCTAATTATTACTTAAGACGTCGTTCTATGCAGCTAAAATGAGTTTAAATCGAATTTATTAATTTTTGGTAATTTTAAAAAAGACAGATTTTTATAATTGCCAGATTAAAAATGCGAGATTTTTATAATTGCCCAGGCTAAACTGTAGGAGATACAGATATCTAAATATGCTTATTATGATTTCAGACGTCGTTCTATGCAGCTAAAATGAATTTAAAACGAATTTATTAATTTTTGGTAATTTTATAAATGCGAGATTTTTATAATTCTGCAGGCTAAACCGTAGGTGATACAAATTTCTAAATGTCCTTATTATTATTTAAGACGTCGTTCTATACAGCTAAAATGAATTTAAAACGAATTTATTAATTTTTGGTAATTTTATAAATGCGAGATTTTTATAATTCTGCAGGCTAAACCGTAGGTGATACAAATTTCTAAATGTCCTTATTATTACTTAAGACGTCGTTCTATGCAGCTAAAATGAGTTTAAATCGAATTTATTAATTTTTGGTAATTTTATAAATGCGAGATTTTTATAATTCTGCAGGTTAAACCCTGGGTGATACAAATTTCTAAATGTCCTTATTATTACTTAAGACGTCGTTCTATGCAGCTAAAATGAGTTTAAGCCGAATTTATTTATTTTTGGTAATTTTAAAAAAGAGAGATTTTTATAATTGCCAGATTAAAAATGCGAGATTTTTATAATTGCCCAGGCTAAACTGTAGGAGATACGCATTTCTAAATATGCTTATTGTGGTTTCAGACGTCGTTCTATACAGCTAAAATGAATTTAAAGCGAATTTATTAATTTTTGGTAATTTTATAAATGCGAGATTTTTATAATTCCCCAGGCTAAACCGTAGGTGATACAAATTTCTAAATGTCCTTATTATTATTTAAGACGTCGTTCTATGCAGCTAAAATGAGTTTAAATCGAATTTATTAATTTTTGGTAATTTTAAAAAAGAGAGATTTTTATAATTGCCAGATTAAAAATGCGAGATTTTTATAATTGCCCAGGCTAAACTGTAGGAGATACAAGTTTCTAAATATGCTTATTATGGTTTCAGACGTCGTTCTATGCAGCTAAAATGAATTTAAAACGAATTTATTAATTTTTGGTAATTTTATAAATGCGAGATTTTTATAATTCTGCAGGCTAAACCGTAGGTGATACAAATTTCTAAATGTCCTAATTATTACTTAAGACGTCGTTCTATGCAGCTAAAATGAGTTTAAATCGAATTTATTAATTTTTGGTAATTTTAAAAAAGACAGATTTTTATAATTGCCAGATTAAAAATGCGAGATTTTTATAATTGCCCAGGCTAAACTGTAGGAGATACAGATATCTAAATATGCTTATTATGATTTCAGACGTCGTTCTATGCAGCTAAAATGAATTTAAAACGAATTTATTAATTTTTGGTAATTTTATAAATGCGGGATTTTTATAATTCTGCAGGCTAAACCGTAGGTGATACAAATTTCTAAATGTCCTTATTATTACTTAAGACGTCGTTCTATGCAGCTAAAATGAGTTTAAATCGAATTTATTAATTTTTGGTAATTTTAAAAAAGGCAGATTTTTATAATTGCCAGATTAAAAATGCGAGATTTTTATAATTGCCCAGGCTAAACTGTAGGAGATACAAATTTCTAAATATGCTTATTATGGTTTCAGACGTCGTTCTATACAGCTAAAATGAATTTAAAACGAATTTATTAATTTTTGGTAATTTTATAAATGCGAGAGTTTTATAATTCTGCAGGCTAAACCGTAGGTGATACAAATTTCTGAATGTCCTTATTATTACTTAAGACGTCGTTCTATGCAGCTAAAATGAGTTTAAATCGAATTTATTAATTTTTGGTAATTTTAAAAAAGAGAGATTTTTATAATTGCCAGATTAAAAATGCGAGATTTTTATAATTGCCCAGGCTAAACTGTAGGAGATACAAATTTCTAAATATGCTTATTATGGTTTCAGACGTCGTTCTATGCAGCTAAAGTGAATTTAAAACGAATTTATTAATTTTTGGTAATTTTATAAATGCGAGATTTTTATAATTCTGCAGGCTAAACCGTAGGTGATACAAATTTCTAAATGTCCTTATTATTACTTAAGACGTCGTTCTATGCAGCTAAAATGAGTTTAAATCGAATTTATTAATTTTTGGTAATTTTATAAATGCGAGATTTTTATAATTCTGCAGGTTAAACCGTAGGTGATACAAATTTCTAAATGTCCTTATTATTTCTTAAGACGTCGTTCTATGCAGCTAAAATGAGTTTAAGCCGAATTTATTTATTTTTGGTAATTTTAAAAAAGAGAGATTTTTATAATTGCCAGATTAAAAATGCGAGATTTTTATAATTGCCCAGGCTAAACTGTAGGAGATACGCATTTCTAAATATGCTTATTGTGGTTTCAGACGTCGTTCTATGCAGCTAAAATGAATTTAAAGCGAATTTATTAATTTTTGGTAATTTTATAAATGCGAGATTTTTATAATTCCCCAGGCTAAACCGTAGGTGATACAAATTTCTAAATGTCCTTATTATTATTTAAGACGTCGTTCTATGCAGCTAAAATGAGTTTAAATCGAATTTATTAATTTTTGGTAATTTTAAAAAAGAGAGATTTTTATAATTGCCAGATTAAAAATGCGAGATTTTTATAATTGCCCAGGCTAAACTGTAGGAGATACGCATTTCTAAATATGCTTATTGTGGTTTCAGACGTCGTTCTATGCAGCTAAAATGAATTTAAAGCGAATTTATTAATTTTTGGTAATTTTATAAATGCGAGATTTTTATAATTCCCCAGGCTAAACCGTAGGTGATACAAATTTCTAAATGTCCTTATTATTATTTAAGACGTCGTTCTATGCAGCTAAAATGAGTTTAAATCGAATTTATTAATTTTTGGTAATTTTAAAAAAGAGAGATTTTTATAATTGCCAGATTAAAAATGCGAGATTTTTATAATTGCCCAGGCTAAACTGTAGGAGATACAAGTTTCTAAATATGCTTATTATGGTTTCAGACGTCGTTCTATGCAGCTAAAATGAATTTAAAACGAATTTATTAATTTTTGGTAATTTTATAAATGCGAGATTTTTATAATTCTGCAGGCTAAACCGTAGGTGATACAAATTTCTAAATGTCCTAATTATTACTTAAGACGTCGTTCTATGCAGCTAAAATGAGTTTAAATCGAATTTATTAATTTTTGGTAATTTTAAAAAAGACAGATTTTTATAATTGCCAGATTAAAAATGCGAGATTTTTATAATTGCCCAGCCTAAACTGTAGGAGATACAGATATCTAAATATGCTTATTATGATTTCAGACGTCGTTCTATGCAGCTAAAATGAATTTAAAACGAATTTATTAATTTTTGGTAATTTTATAAATGCGAGATTTTTATAATTCTGCAGGCTAAACCGTAGGTGATACAAATTTCTAAATGTCCTTATTATTACTTAAGACGTCGTTCTATGCAGCTAAAATGAGTTTAAATCGAATTTATTAATTTTTGGTAATTTTAAAAAAGGCAGATTTTTATAATTGCCAGATTAAAAATGCGAGATTTTTATAATTGCCCAGGCTAAACTGTAGGAGATACAAATTTCTAAATATGCTTATTATGGTTTCAGACGTCGTTCTATGCAGCTAAAATGAATTTAAAACGAATTTATTAATTTTTGGTAATTTTATAAATGCGAGATTTTTATAATTCTGCAGGCTAAACCGTAGGTGATACAAATTTCTAAATGTCCTTATTATTACTTAACCTTCCGTTGGTCTGCTGACTTTTTTTTACCTTAGTGGTCTGCTGGGTTCTAATGGACCCCACAAGCCTATACCACTATTTTTTCTGTATTTAGTTTCTTTCTTAGGTATAAGTAATGTACTAATATGTATAAATAAGTGAGAATACAATAAACAATCGGTATATTGTCGAAATAAAGTAAATAATGTAAGAATATAAACGAAAAAGAACAAAATTATATGATTTACCAAAATTAATACAAAAACAAAACGAAAACTATAAAATAAATCGTCACTGTGCGCACTCGTTGCACATAAAATTGGCATCTTGCAAACAAACAGTTTTTTCACATTTCTGGCAAAAGTATTGCTGAGGAAAAAATTTCATTGTCGGATGAAACTTCCTGCCATAACCTCAAAAGTATTTCTTGTTCTTTTTCGAAGTGATTGTGAATTGAGAGACCTTTTTGAAATAAAAGAACATTAATTTTACACTAAAAAACAGAGAAAACCTCAAAACTTACGAAAATAATATCACTAACGTAAGTAGTCTCTGGGGTCTATTAAACCCGCCGGGAATAAAAAAAAAGCTAATTAGTACGAACTAGAGCCGATGTCAGGCAAGCCGGTCTGACCATGTTTAGATTTATGCCGGGGAGGAAGGTACTGCAACTGGCAGGGCTTAGACTGCGAAATTTCAACTTTTAAATCACTTTTAAGTTTTGACTGGGCCCATGAGACCCCGCCAGACTAACGGAAGGTTAAGACGTCGTTCTATGCAGCTAAAATGAGTTTAAATCGAATTTATTAATTTTTGGTAATTTTAAAAAAGAGAGATTTTTATAATTGCCAGATTAAAAATTCGAGATTTTTATAATTGCCCAGGCTAAACTGTAGGAGATACAAATTTCTTAATATGCTTATTATGGTTTCAGACGTCGTTCTATACAGCTAAAATGAATTTAAAACGAATTTATTAATTTTTGGTAATTTTATAAATGCGAGATTTTTATAATTCTGCAGGCTAAACCGTAGGTGATACAAATTTCTAAATGTCCTTATTATTACTTAAGACGTCGTTCTATGCAGCTAAAATGAGTTTAAATCGAATTTATTAATTTTTGGTAATTTTAAAAAAGGCAGATTTTTATAATTGCCAGATTAAAAATGCGAGATTTTTATAATTGCCCAGGCTAAACTGTAGGAGATTCAAATTTCTAAATATGCTTATTATGGTTTCAGACGTCGTTCTATGCAGCTAAAATGAATTTAAAACGAATTTATTAATTTTTGGTAATTTTATAAATGCGAGATTTTTATAATTCTGCAGGCTAAACCGTAGGTGATACAAATTTCTAAATGTCCTTATTATTACTTAATACGTCGTTCTATGCAGCTAAAATGAGTTTAAATCGAATTTATTAATTTTTGGTAATTTTAAAAAAGACAGATTTTTATAATTGCCAGATTAAAAATTCGAGATTTTTATAATTGCCCAGGCTAAACTGTAGGAGATACAAATTTCTAAATATGCTTATTATGGTTTCAGACGTCGTTCTATGCAGCTAAAATGAATTTAAAACGAATTTATTAATTTTTGGTAATTTTATAAATGCGAGATTTTTATAATTCTGCAGGCTAAACCGTAGGTGATACAAATTTCTAAATGTCCTTATTATTACTTAAGACGTCGTTCTATGCAGCTAAAATGAGTTTAAATCGAATTTATTAATTTTTGGTAATTTTAAAAAAGGCAGATTTTTATAATTGCCAGATTAAAAATGCGAGATTTTTATAATTGCCCAGGCTAAACTGTAGGAGATACAAATTTCTAAACATGCTTATTATGGTTTCAGACGTCGTTCTATGCAGCTAAAACGAATTTAAAACGAATTTATTAATTTTTGGTAATTTTATAAATGCGAGATTTTTATAATTCTGCAGGCTAAACCGTAGGTGATACAAATTTCTAAATATCCTTATTATTACTTAAGACGTCGTTCTATGCAGCTAAAATGAGTTTAAATCGAATTTATTAATTTTTGGTAATTTTAAAAAAGAGAGATTTTTATAATTGCCAGATTAAAAATGCGAGATTTTTATAATTGCCCAGGCTAAACTGTAGGAGATACAAATTTCTAAATATGCTTATTATGGTTTCAGACGTCGTTCTATGCAGCTAAAATGAATTTAAAACGAATTTATTAATTTTTGGTAATTTTATAAATGCGAGATTTTTATAATTCTGCAGGCTAAACCGTAGGTGATACAAATTTCTAAATGTCCTTATTATTACTTAAGACGTCGTTCTATGCAGCTAAAATGAGTTTAAATCGAATTTATTAATTTTTGGTAATTTTAAAAAAGGCAGATTTTTATAATTGCCAGATTAAAAATGCGAGATTTTTATAATTGCCCAGGCTAAACTGTAGGAGATACAAATTTCTAAATATGCTTATTATGGTTTCAGACGTCGTTCTATACAGCTAAAATGAATTTAAAACGAATTTATTAATTTTTGGTAATTTTATAAATGCGAGATTTTTATAATTCTGCAGGCTAAACCGTAGGTGATACAAATTTCTAAATGTCCTTATTATTACTTAAGACGTCGTTCTATGCAGCTAAAATGAGTTTAAATCGAATTTATTAATTTTTGGTAATTTTAAAAAAGAGAGATTTTTATAATTGCCAGATTAAAAATGCGAGATTTTTATAATTGCCCAGGCTAAACTGTAGGAGATACAAATTTCTAAATATGCTTATTATGGTTTCAGACGTCGTTCTATGCAGCTAAAATGAATTTAAAACGAATTTATTAATTTTTGGTAATTTTATAAATCATCATCATCATAATCTTTATTTCCATTTGTACCCGCTCTTGCAGGTGTTGGAATAAATGCGGGATTTTTATAATTCTGCAGGCTAAACCGTAGGTGATACAAATTTCTAAATGTCCTTATTATTACTTAAGACGTCGTTCTATGCAGCTAAAATGAGTTTAAGCCGAATTTATTTATTTTTGGTAATTTTAAAAAAGAGAGATTTATATTATTGCCAGATTAAAAATGCGAGATTTTTATAATTGCCCAGGCTAAACTGTAGGAGATACAAATTTCTAAATATGGTTATTATGGTTTCACACGTCGTTCTATGCAGCTAGAATGAATTTAAAACGAATTTATTAATTTTTGGTAATTTTATAAATGCGAGATTTTTATAATTCCCCAGGCTAAACCGTAGGTGATACAAATTTCTAAATGTGCTTATTATTATTTAAGACGTCGTTCTATGCAGCTAAAATGAGTTTAAATCGAATTTATTAATTTTTGGTAATTTTAAAAAAGAGAGATTTTTATAATTGCCAGATTAAAAATGCGAGATTTTTATAATTGCCCAGGCTAAACCGTAGGAGATACAAATTTCTAAATATGCTTATTATGGTTTCAGACGTCGTTCTATGCAGCTAAAATGAATTTAAAACGAATTTATTAATTTTTGGTAATTTTATAAATGCGAGATTTTCATAATTCTGCAGGCTAAACCGTAGGTGATACAAATTTCTAAATGTCCTTATTATTACTTAAGACGTCGTTCTATGCAGCTAAAATGAGTTTAAATCGAATTTATTAATTTTTGGTAATTTTAAAAAAGACAGATTTTTATAATTGCCAGATTAAAAATGCGAGATTTTTATAATTGCCCAGGCTAAACTGTAGGAGATACAAATTTCTAAATATGCTTATTATGGTTTCAGACGTCGTTCTATGCAGCTAAAATGAATTTAAAACGAATTTATTAATTTTTGGTAATTTTATAAATGCGAGATTTTTATAATTCTGCAGGCTAAACCGTAGGTGATACAAATTTCTAAATGTCCTTATTATTACTTAAGACGTCGTTCTATGCAGCTAAAATGAGTTTAAATCGAATTTATTAATTTTTGGTAATTTTAAAAAAGACAGATTTTTATAATTGCCAGATTAAAAATGCGAGATTTTTATAATTGCCCAGGCTAAACTGTAGGAGATACAAATTTCTAAATATGCTTATTATGGTTTCAGACGTCGTTCTATGCAGCTACAATGAATTTAAAACGAATTTATTAATTTTTGGTAATTTTATAAATGCGAGATTTTTATAATTCTGCAGGCTAAACCGTAGGTGATACAAATTTCTAAATGTCCTTATTATTACTTAAGACGTCGTTCTATGCAGCTAAAATGAGTTTAAATCGTATTTATTAATTTTCGATAATTTTAAAAAAGAGAGATTTTTATAATTGCCAGATTAAAAATGCGAGATTTTTATAATTGCCCAGGCTAAACTGTAGGAGATACATATTTCTAAATATGCTTATTATGGTTTCAGACGTCGTTCTATGCAGCTAAAATGAATTTAAAACGAATTTATTAATTTTTGGTAATTGTATAAATGCGAGATTTTTATAATTCTGCAGGCTAAACCGTAGGTGATACAAATTTCTAAGTGTCCTTATTATTACTTGAGACGTCGTTCTATGCAGCTAAAATGAGTTTAAATCGAATTTATTAATTTTTGGTAATTTTAAAAAAGGCAGATTTTTATAATTGCCAGATTAAAAATGCGAGATTTTTATAATTGCCCAGGCAAAACTGTAGGAGATACAAATTTCTAAATATGCTTATTATGGTTTCAGACGTCGTTCTATGCAGCTAAAATGAATTTAAAACGAATTTATTAATTTTTGGTAATTTTATAAATGCGAGATTTTTATAATTCTGCAGGCTAAACCGTAGGTGATACAAATTTCTAAATGTCCTTATTATTACTTAAGACGTCGTTCTATGCAGCTAAAATGAGTTTAAATCGAATTTATTAATTTTTGGTAATTTTAAAAAAGGCAGATTTTTATAATTGCCAGATTAAAAATGCGAGATTTTTATAATTGCCCAGGCTAAACTGTAGGAGATACAAATTTCTGAATATGCTTATTATGGTTTCAGACGTCGTTCTAGGCAGCTAAAATGAATTTAAAACGAATTTATTAATTTTTGGTAATTTTATAAATGCGAGATTTTTATAATTCTGCAGGCTAAACCGTAGGTGATACAAATTTCTAAATGTCCTTATTATTACTTAAGACGTCGTTCTATGCAGCTAAAATGAGTTTAAATCGAATTTATTAATTTTTGGTAATTTTAAAAAAGGCAGATTTTTATAATTGCCAGATTAAAAATGCGAGATTTTTATAATTGCCCAGGCAAAACTGTAGGAGATACAAATTTCTAAATATGCTTATTATGGTTTCACACGTCGTTCTATGCAGCTAAAATGAATTTAAAACGAATTTATTAATTTTTGGTAATTTTATAAATGCGAGATTTTTATAATTCTGCAGGCTAAACCGTAGGTGATACAAATTTCTAAATGTCCTTATTATTACTTAAAACGTCGTTCTATGCAGCTAAAATGAGTTTAAATCGAATTTATTAATTTTTGGTAATTTTAAAAAAGAGAGATTTTTATAATTGCCTGATTAAAAATTGCGAGATTTTTATAATTGCCTAGGCTAAACTGTAGGAGATACAAATTTCTAAATATGCTTATTATGGTTTCAGACGTCGTTCTATGCAGCTAAAATGAATTTAAAACGAATTTATTAATTTTTGGTAATTTTATAAATGCGAGATTTTCATAATTCTGCAGGCTAAACCGTAGGTGATACAAATTTCTAAATGTCCTTATTATTACTTAAGACGTCGTTCTATGCAGCTAAAATGAGTTTAAATCGAAATTATTAATTTTTGGTAATTTTAAAAAAGACAGATTTTTATAATTGCCAGATTAAAAATGCGAGATTTTTATAATTGCCCAGGCTAAACTGTAGGAGATACAAATTTCTAAATATGCTTATTATGGTTTCAGACGTCGTTCTATGCAGCTAAAATGAATTTAAAACGAATTTATTAATTTTTGGTAATTTTATAAATGCGAGATTTTTATAATTCTGCAGGCTAAACCGTAGGTGATACAAATTTCTAAATGTCCTTATTATTACTTAAGACGTCGTTCTATGCAGCTAAAATGAGTTTAAATCGAATTTATTAATTTTTGGTAATTTTAAAAAAGACAGATTTTTATAATTGCCAGATTAAAAATGCGAGATTTTTATAATTGCCCAGGCTAAACTGTAGGAGATACAAATTTCTAAATATGCTTATTATGGTTTCAGACGTCGTTCTATGCAGCTAAAATGAATTTAAAACGAATTTATTAATTTTTGGTAATTTTATAAATGCGAGATTTTTATAATTCTGCAGACTAAACCGTAGGTGATACAAATTTCTAAATGTCCTTATTATTACTTAAGACGTCGTTCTATGCAGCTAAAATGAGTTTAAATCGAATTTATTAATTTTCGGTAATTTTAAAAAAGAGAGATTTTTATAATTGCCAGTTTAAAAATGCGAGATTTTTATAATTGCCCAGGCTAAACTGTAGGAGATACAAATTTCTAAATATGCTTATTATGGTTTCAGACGTCGTTCTATGCAGCTAAAATGAATTTAAAACGAATTTATTAATTTTTGGTAATTTTATAAATGCGAGATTTTTATAATTCTGCAGGCTAAACCGTAGGTGATACAAATTTCTAAATGTCCTTATTATTACTTGAGACGTCGTTCTATGCAGCTAAAATGAGTTTAAATCGAATTTATTAATTTTTGGTAATTTTAAAAAAGGCAGATTTTTATAATTGCCAGATTAAAAATGCGAGATTTTTATAATTGCCCAGGCAAAACTGTAGGAGATACAAATTTCTAAATATGCTTATTATGGTTTCAGACGTCGTTCTAAGCAGCTAAAATGAATTTAAAACGAATTTATTAATTTTTGGTAATTTTATAAATGCGAGATTTTTATAATTCTGCAGGCTAAACCGTAGGTGATACAAATTTCTAAATGCCCTTATTATTACTTAAGACGTCGTTCTATGCAGCTAAAATGAGTTTAAATCGAATTTATTAATTTTTGGTAATTTTAAAAAAGAGAGATTTTTATAATTGCCTGATTAAAAATTGCGAGATTTTTATAATTGCCTAGGCTAAACTGTAGGAGATACAAATTTCTAAATATGCTTATTATGGTTTCAGACGTCGTTCTATGCAGCTAAAATGAATTTAAAACGAATTTATTAATTTTTGGTAATTTTATAAATGCGAGATTTTTATAATTCTGCAGGCTAAACCGTAGGTGATACAAATTTCTAAATGTCCTTATTATTACTTGAGACGTCGTTCTATCCAGCTAAAATGAGTTTAAATCGAATTTATTAATTTTTGGTAATTTTAAAAAAGAGAGATTTTTATAATTCCAGATTAAAAATGCGAGATTTTTATAATTGCCCAGGCTAAACTGTAGGAGATACAAATTTCTAAATATGCTTATTATGGTTTCAGACGTCGTTCTATCCAGCTAAAATGAATTTAAAACGAATTTATTAATTTTTGGTAATTTTATAAATGCGAGATTTTTATAATTCTGCAGGCTAAACCGTAGGTGATACAAATTTCTAAATGTCCTTATTATTACTTGAGACGTCGTTCTATGCAGCTAAAATGAGTTTAAATCGAATTTATTAATTTTTGGTAATTTTAAAAAAGGCAGATTTTTATAATTGCCAGATTAAAAATGCGAGATTTTTATAATTGCCCAGGCTAAACTGTAGGAGATACAAATTTCTAAATATGCTTATTATGGTTTCAGACGTCGTTCTATGCAGCTAAAATGAATTTAAAACGAATTTATTAATTTTTGGTAATTTTATAAATGCGAGATTTTTATAATTCTGCAGGCAAAACCGTAGGTGATACAAATTTCTAAATGTCCTTATTATTACTTAAGACGTCGTTCTATGCAGCTAAAATGAGTTTAAATCGAATTTATTAATTTTTGGTAATTTTAAAAAAGAGAGATTTTTATAATTGTCAGATTAAAAATTCGAGATTTTTATAATTGCCCAGGCTAAACTGTAGGAGATACAAATTTCTAAATATGCTTATTATGGTTTCAGACGTCGTTCTATACAGCTAAAATGAATTTAAAACGAATTTATTAATTTTTGGTAATTTTATAAATGCGAGATTTTTATAATTCTGCAGGCTAAACCGTAGGTGATACAAATTTCTAAATGTCCTTATTATTACTTAAGACGTCATTCTATGCAGCTAAAATGAGTTTAAATCGAATTTATTAATTTTTGGTAATTTTAAAAAAGGCAGATTTTTATAATTGCCAGATTAAAAATGCGAGATTTTTATAATTGCCCAGCCTAAACTGTAGGAGATACAAATTTCTAAATATGCTTATTATGGTTTCAGACGTCGTTCTATGCAGCTAAAATGAATTTAAAACGAATTTATTAATTTTTGGTAATTTTATAAATGCGAGATTTTTATAATTCTGCAGGCTAAACCGTAGGTGATACAAATTTCTAAATGTCCTTATTATTACTTAAGACGTCGTTCTATGCAGCTAAAATGAGTTTAAATCGAATTTATTAATTTTTGGTAATTTTAAAAAAGACAGATTTTTATAATTTATTGCCAGATTAAAAATGCGAGATTTTTATAATTGCCCAGGCTAAACTGTAGGAGATACAAATTTCTAAATATGCTTATTATGGTTTCAGACGTCGTTCTATGCAGCTAAAATGAATTTAAAACGAATTTATTAATTTTTGGTAATTTTATAAATGCGAGATTTTTATAATTCTGCAGGCTAAACCGTAGGTGATACAAATTTCTAAATGTCCTTATTATTACTTGAGACGTCGTTCTATCCAGCTAAAATGAGTTTAAATCGAATTTATTAATTTTTGGTAATTTTAAAAAAGAGAGATTTTTATAATTACCAGATTAAAAATGCGAGATTTTTATAATTGCCCAGGCTAAACTGTAGGAGATACAAATTTCTAAATATGCTTATTATGGTTTCAGACGTCGTTCTATCCAGCTAAAATGAATTTAAAACGAATTTATTAATTTTTGGTAATTTTATAAATGCGAGATTTTTATAATTCTGCAGGCTAAACCGTAGGTGATACAAATTTCTAAATGTCCTTATTATTACTTGAGACGTCGTTCTATGCAGCTAAAATGAGTTTAAATCGAATTTATTAATTTTTGGTAATTTTAAAAAAGGCAGATTTTTATAATTGCCAGATTAAAAATGCGAGATTTTTATAATTGCCCAGCCTAAACTGTAGGAGATACAAATTTCTAAATATGCTTATTATGGTTTCAGACGTCGTTCTATACAGCTAAAATGAATTTAAAACGAATTTATTAATTTTTGGTAATTTTATAAATGCGAGATTTTTATAATTCTGCAGGCTAAACCGTAGGTGATACAAATTTCTAAATGTCCTTATTATTACTTGAGACGTCGTTCTATGCAGCTAAAATGAGTTTAAATCGAATTTATTAATTTTTGGTAATTTTAAAAAAGGCAGATTTTTATATTGCCAGATTAAAAATGATTGATTTTTATATTTGCCCAGGCTAAACTGTAGGAGATACAAATTTCTAAATATGCTTATTCTGGTGTCAGACGTCGTTCTATGCAGCTAAAATGAATTTAAAACGAATTTATTAATTTTTGGTAATTTTATAAATGCGAGATTTTTATAATTCTGCAGGCTAAACCGTAGGTGATACAAATTTCTAAATGTCCTTATTATTACTTAAGACGTCGTTCTATGCAGCTAAAATGAGTTTAAATCGAATTTATTAATTTTTGGTAATTTTAAAAAAGAGAGATTTTTATAATTGCCAGATTAAAAATGCGAGATTTTTATAATTGCCCAGGCTAAACTGTAGGAGATACAAATTTCTAAATATGCTTATTATGGTTTCAGACGTCGTTCTATACAGCTAAAATGAATTTAAAACGAATTTATTAATTTTTGGTAATTTTATAAATGCGAGATTTTTATAATTCTGCAGGCTAAACCGTAGGTGATACAAATTTCTAAATGTCCTTATTATTACTTAAGACGTCGTTCTATGCAGCTAAAATGAGTTTAAGCCGAATTTATTTATTTTTGGTAATTTTAAAAAAGAGAGATTTTTATTATTGCCAGATTAAAAATGCGAGATTTTTATAATTGCCCAGGCTAAACTGTAGGAGATACAAATTTCTAAATATGGTTATTATGGTTTCACACGTCGTTCTATGCAGCTAGAATGAATTTAAAACGAATTTATTAATTTTTGGTAATTTTATAAATTCGTGATTTTTATAATTCCCCAGGCTAAACCGTAGGTGATACAAATTTCTAAATGTCCTTATTATTATTTAAGACGTCGTTCTATGCAGCTAAAATGAGTTTAAATCGAATTTATTAATTTTTGGTAATTTTAAAAAAGAGAGATTTTTATAATTGCCATATTAAAAATGCGAGATTTTTATAATTGCCCAGGCTAAACTGTAGGAGATACGCATTTCTAAATATTTTTATTGTGGTTTCAGACGTCGTTCTATGCAGCTAAAATGAATTTAAAGCGAATTTATTAATTTTTGGCAATTTTATAAATGCGAGATTTTTATAATTCCCCAGGCTAAACCGTAGGTGATACAAATTTCTAAATGTCCTTATTATTATTTAAGATGTCGTTCTATGCAGCTAAAATGAGTTTAAATCGAATTTATTAATTTTTGGTAATTTTAAAAAAGAGAGATTTTTATAATTGCCAGATTAAAAATGCAAGATTTTTATAATTGCCCAGGCTAAACCGTAGGAGATACAAATTTCTAAATATGCTTATTATGGTTTCAGACGTCGTTCTTTGCAGCTAAAATGAATTTAAAACGAATTTATTAATTTTTGGTAATTTTATAAATGCGAGATTTTTATAATTCTGCAGGCTAAACCGTAGGTGATACAAATTTCTAAATATGCTTATTATGGTTTCAGACGTCGTTCTATACAGCTAAAATGAATTTAAAACGAATTTATTAATTTTTGGTAATTTTATAAATGCGAGATTTTTATAATTCTGCAGGCTAAACCGTAGGTGATACAAATTTCTAAATGTCCTTATTATTACTTAAGGCGTCGTTCTATGCACCTAAAATGAGTTTAAATCGAATTTATTAATTTTTGGTAATTTTAAAGAAGACAGATTTTTATAATTGCCAGATTAAAAATGCGAGATTTTTATAATTGCCCAGGCTAAACTGTAGGAGATACAAATTTCTAAATATGCTTATTATGGTTTCAGACGTCGTTCTATGCAGCTAAAATGAATTTAAAACGAATTTATTAATTTTTGGTAATTTTATAAATGCGAGATTTTTATAATTCTGCAGGCTAAACCGTAGGTGATACAAATTTCTAAATGTCCTTATTATTACTTGAGACGTCGTTCTATCCAGCTAAAATGAGTTTAAATCGAATTTATTAATTTTTGGTAATTTTAAAAAAGAGAGATTTTTATAATTACCAGATTAAAAATGCGAGATTTTTATAATTGCCCAGGCTAAACTGTAGGAGATACAAATTTCTAAATATGCTTATTATGGTTACAGACGTCGTTCTATCCAGCTAAAATGAATTTAAAACGAATTTATTAATTTTTGGTAATTTTATAAATGCGAGATTTTTATAATTCTGCAGGCTAAACCGTAGGTGATACAAATTTCTAAATGTCCTTATTATTACTTGAGACGTCGTTCTATGCAGCTAAAATGAGTTTAAATCGAATTTATTAATTTTTGGTAATTTTAAAAAAGGCAGATTTTTATAATTGCCAGATTAAAAATGCGAGATTTTTATAATTGCCCAGGCTAAACTGTAGGAGATACAAATTTCTAAATATGCTTATTATGGTTTCAGACGTCGTTCTATGCAGCTAAAATGAATTTAAAACGAATTTATTAATTTTTGGTAATTTTATAAATGCGAGATTTTTATAATTCTGCAGGCAAAACCGTAGGTGATACAAATTTCTAAATGTCCTTATTATTACTTAAGACGTCGTTCTATGCAGCTAAAATGAGTTTAAATCGAATTTATTAATTTTTGGTAATTTTAAAAAAGAGAGATTTTTATAATTGTCAGATTAAAAATTCGAGATTTTTATAATTGCCCAGGCTAAACTGTAGGAGATACAAATTTCTAAATATGCTTATTATGGTTTCAGACGTCGTTCTATACAGCTAAAATGAATTTAAAACGAATTTATTAATTTTTGGTAATTTTATAAATGCGAGATTTTTATAATTCTGCAGGCTAAACCGTAGGTGATACAAA
Organism: Melanotus villosus; assembly: GCA_963082815.1. Classification (NCBI taxonomy): domain Eukaryota; kingdom Metazoa; phylum Arthropoda; class Insecta; order Coleoptera; family Elateridae; genus Melanotus; species Melanotus villosus. The sequence goes on along the minus strand of OY720427.1, from coordinate 16,598,973 downwards.
TTTCTAAATGTCCTTATTATTACTTAAGACGTCGTTCTATGCAGCTAAAATGAGTTTAAATCGAATTTATTAATTTTTGGTAATTTTAAAAAAGGCAGATTTTTATAATTGCCAGATTAAAAATGCGAGATTTTTATAATTGCCCAGCCTAAACTGTAGGAGATACAAATTTCTAAATAAGCTTATTATGGTTTCAGACGTCGTTCTATGCAGCTAAAATGAATTTAAAACGAATTTATTAATTTTTGGTAATTTTATAAATGCGAGATTTTTATAATTCTGCAGGCTAAACCGTAGGTGATACAAATTTCTAAATGTCCTTATTATTACTTGAGACGTCGTTCTATGCAGCTAAAATGAGTTTAAATCGAATTTATTAATTTTTGGTAATTTTAAAAAAGGCAGATTTTTATATTGCCAGATTAAAAATGAGTGATTTTTATATTTGCCCAGGCTAAACTGTAGGAGATACAAATTTCTAAATATGCTTATTCTGGTGTCAGACGTCGTTCTATACAGCTAAAATTAATTTAAAACGAATTTATTAATTTTTGGTAATTTTATAAATGCGAGATTTTTATAATTCTGCAGGCTAAACCGTAGGTGATACAAATTTCTAAATGTCCTTATTATTACTTAAGACGTCGTTCTATGCAGCTAAAATGAGTTTAAATCGAATTTATTAATTTTTGGTAATTTTAAAAAAGAGAGATTTTTATAATTGCCAGATTAAAAATGCGAGATTTTTATAATTGCCCAGGCTAAACTGTAGGAGATACAAATTTCTAAATATGCTTATTATGGTTTCAGACGTCGTTCTATACAGCTAAAATGAATTTAAAACGAATTTATTAATTTTTGGTAATTTTATAAATGCGAGATTTTTATAATTCTGCAGGCTAAACCGTAGGTGATACAAATTTCTAAATGTCCTTATTATTACTTGAGACGTCGTTCTATGCAGCTAAAATGAGGTTAAATCGAATTTATTAATTTTTGGTAATTTTAAAAAAGGCAGATTTTTATAATTGCCAGATTAAAAATGCTAGATTTTTATAATTGCCCAGGCTAAACTGTAGGAGATACAAATTTCTAAATATGCTTATTATGGTTTCAGACGTCGTTCTATTCAGCTAAAATGAATTTAAAACGAATTTATTAATTTTTGGTAATTTTATAAATGCGAGATTTTTATAATTCTGCAGGTTAAACCGTAGGTGATACAAATTTCTAAATGTCCTTATTATTACTTAAGACGTCGTTCTATGCAGCTAAAATGAGTTTAAGCCGAATTTATTTATTTTTGGTAATTTTAAAAAAGAGAGATTTTTATTATTGCCAGATTAAAAATGCGAGATTTTTATAATTGCCCAGGCTAAACTGTAGGAGATACAAATTTCTAAATATGGTTATTATGGTTTCACACGTCGTTCTATGCAGCTAGAATGAATTTAAAACGAATTTATTAATTTTTGGTAATTTTATAAATGCGTGATTTTTATAATTCCCCAGGCTACACCGTAGGTGATACAAATTTCTAAATGTCCTTATTATTATTTAAGACGTCGTTCTATGCAGCTAAAATGAGTTTAAATCGAATTTATTAATTTTTGGTAATTTTAAAAAAGAGAGATTTTTATAATTGCCATATTAAAAATGCGAGATTTTTATAATTGCCCAGGCTAAACTGTAGGAGATACGCATTTCTAAATATGCTTATTGTGGTTTCAGACGTCGTTCTATGCAGCTAAAATGAATTTAAAGCGAATTTATTAATTTTTGGCAATTTTATAAATGCGAGATTTTTATAATTCTGCAGGCTAAACCGTAGGTGATACAAATTTCTAAATGTCCTTATTATTACTTAAGACGTCGTTCTATGCAGCTAAAATGAGTTTAAATCGAATTTATTTATTTTTGGTAATTTTAAAAAAGAGAGATTTTTATAATTGCCAGATTAAAAATGCGAGATTTTTATAATTGCCCAGGCTAAACCGTAGGAGATACAAATTTCTAAATATGCTTATTATGGTTTCAGACGTCGTTCTATACAGCTAAAATGAATTTAAAACGAATTTATTAATTTTTGGTAATTTTATAAATGCGAGATTTTTATAATTCTGCAGGCTAAACCGTAGGTGATACAAATTTCTAAATGTCCTTATTATTACTTAAGGCGTCGTTCTATGCACCTAAAATGAGTTTAAATCGAATTTATTAATTTTTGGTAATTTTAAAGAAGACAGATTTTTATAATTGCCAGATTAAAAATGCGAGATTTTTATAATTGCCCAGGCTAAACTGTAGGAGATACAAATTTCTAAATATGCTTATTATGGTTTCAGACGTCGTTCTATGCAGCTAAAATGAATTTAAAACGAATTTATTAATTTTTGGTAATTTTATAAATGCGAGATTTTTATAATTCTGCAGGCTAAACCGTAGGTGATACAAATTTCTAAATGTCCTTATTATTACTTAAGACGTCGTTCTATGCAGCTAAAATGAGTTTAAATCGAATTTATTAATTTTTGGTAATTTTAAAAAAAGGCAGATTTTTATAATTACCAGATTAAAAATGCGAGATTTTTATAATTGCCCAGGCTAAACTGTAGGAGATACAAATTTCTAAATATGCTTATTATGGTTTCAGACGTCGTTCTATCCAGCTAAAATGAATTTAAAACGAATTTATTAATTTTTGGTAATTTTATAAATGCGAGATTTTTATAATTCTGCAGGCTAAACCGTAGGTGATACAAATTTCTAAATGTCCTTATTATTACTTGAGACGTCGTTCTATGCAGCTAAAATGAGTTTAAATCGAATTTATTAATTTTTGGTAATTTTAAAAAAGGCAGATTTTTATAATTGCCAGATTAAAAATGCGAGATTTTTATAATTGCCCAGGCTAAACTGTAGGAGATACAAATTTCTAAATATGCTTATTATGGTTTCAGACGTCGTTCTATGCAGCTAAAATGAATTTAAAACGAATTTATTAATTTTTGGTAATTTTATAAATGCGAGATTTTTATAATTCTGCAGGCTAAACCGTAGGTGATACAAATTTCTAAATGTCCTTATTATTACTTAAGACGTCGTTCTATGCAGCTAAAATGAGTTTAAATCGAATTTATTAATTTTTGGTAATTTTAAAAAAGGCAGATTTTTATAATTGCCAGATTAAAAATGCGAGATTTTTATAATTGCCCAGCCTAAACTGTAGGAGATACAAATTTCTAAATATGCTTATTATGGTTTCAGACGTCGTTCTATGCAGCTAAAATGAATTTAAAACGAATTTATTAATTTTTGGTAATTTTATAAATGCGAGATTTTTATAATTCTGCAGGCTAAACCGTAGGTGATACAAATTTCTAAATGTCCTTATTATTACTTGAGACGTCGTTCTATGCAGCTAAAATGAGTTTAAATCGAATTTATTAATTTTTGGTAATTTTAAAAAAGGCAGATTTTTATATTGCCAGATTAAAAATGAGTGATTTTTATATTTGCCCAGGCTAAACTGTAGGAGATACAAATTTCTAAATATGCTTATTCTGGTGTCAGACGTCGTTCTATGCAGCTAAAATGAATTTAAAACGAATTTATTAATTTTTGGTAATTTTATAAATGCGAGATTTTTATAATTCTGCAGGCTAAACCGTAGGTGATACAAATTTCTAAATGTCCTTATTATTACTTAAGACGTCGTTCTATGCAGCTAAAATGAGTTTAAATCGAATTTATTAATTTTTGGTAATTTTAAAAAAGAGAGATTTTTATAATTGCCAGATTAAAAATGCGAGATTTTTATAATTGCCCAGGCTAAACTGTAGGAGATACAAATTTCTAAATATGCTTATTATGGTTTCAGACGTCGTTCTATACAGCTAAAATGAATTTAAAACGAATTTATTAATTTTTGGTAATTTTATAAATGCGAGATTTTTATAATTCTGCAGGCTAAACCGTAGGTGATACAAATTTCTAAATGTCCTTATTATTACTTGAGACGTCGTTCTATGCAGCTAAAATGAGGTTAAATCGAATTTATTAATTTTTGGTAATTTTAAAAAAGGCAGATTTTTATAATTGCCAGATTAAAAATGCTAGATTTTTATAATTGCCCAGGCTAAACTGTAGGAGATACAAATTTCTAAATATGCTTATTATGGTTTCAGACGTCGTTCTATGCAGCTAAAATGAATTTAAAACGAATTTATTAATTTTTGGTAATTTTATAAATGCGAGATTTTTATAATTCTGCAGGTTAAACCGTAGGTGATACAAATTTCTAAATGTCCTTATTATTACTTAAGACGTCGTTCTATGCAGCTAAAATGAGTTTAAGCCGAATTTATTTATTTTTGGTAATTTTAAAAAAGAGAGATTTTTATTATTGCCAGATTAAAAATGCGAGATTTTTATAATTGCCCAGGCTAAACTGTAGGAGATACAAATTTCTAAATATGGTTATTATGGTTTCACACGTCGTTCTATGCAGCTAGAATGAATTTAAAACGAATTTATTAATTTTTGGTAATTTTATAAATGCGTGATTTTTATAATTCCCCAGGCTAAACCGTAGGTGATACAAATTTCTAAATGTCCTTATTATTATTTAAGACGTCGTTCTATGCAGCTAAAATGAGTTTAAATCGAATTTATTAATTTTTGGTAATTTTAAAAAAGAGAGATTTTTATAATTGCCATATTAAAAATGCGAGATTTTTATAATTGCCCAGGCTAAACTGTAGGAGATACGCATTTCTAAATATGCTTATTGTGGTTTCAGACGTCGTTCTATGCAGCTAAAATGAATTTAAAGCGAATTTATTAATTTTTGGCAATTTTATAAATCCGAGATTTTTATAATTCCCCAGGCTAAACCGTAGGTGATACAAATTTCTAAATGTCCTTATTATTATTTAAGATGTCGTTCTATGCAGCTAAAATGAGTTTAAATCGAATTTATTAATTTTTGGTAATTTTAAAAAAGAGAGATTTTTATAATTGCCAGATTAAAAATGCAAGATTTTTATAATTGCCCAGGCTAAACCGTAGGAGATACAAATTTCTAAATATGCTTATTATGGTTTCAGACGTCGTTCTTTGCAGCTAAAATGAATTTAAAACGAATTTATTAATTTTTGGTAATTTTATAAATGCGAGATTTTTATAATTCTGCAGGCTAAACCGTAGGTGATACAAATTTCTAAATGTCCTTATTATTACTTAAGACGTCGTTCTATGCAGCTAAAATGAGTTTAAATCGAATTTATTTATTTTTGGTAATTTTAAAAAAGAGAGATTTTTATAATTGCCAGATTAAAAATGCGAGATTTTTATAATTGCCCAGGCTAAACCGTAGGAGATACAAATTTCTAAATATGCTTATTATGGTTTCAGACGTCGTTCTATACAGCTAAAATGAATTTAAAACGAATTTATTAATTTTTGGTAATTTTATAAATGCGAGATTTTTATAATTCTGCAGGCTAAACCGTAGGTGATACAAATTTCTAAATGTCCTTATTATTACTTAAGGCGTCGTTCTATGCACCTAAAATGAGTTTAAATCGAATTTATTAATTTTTGGTAATTTTAAAGAAGACAGATTTTTATAATTGCCAGATTAAAAATGCGAGATTTTTATAATTGCCCAGGCTAAACTGTAGGAGATACAAATTTCTAAATATGCTTATTATGGTTTCAGACGTCGTTCTATACAGCTAAAATGAATTTAAAACGAATTTATTAATTTTTGGTAATTTTATAAATGCGAGATTTTTATAATTCTGCAGGCTAAACTGTAGGAGATACAAATTTCTAAATATGCTTATTATGGTTTCAGACGTCGTTCTATGCAGCTAAAATGAATTTAAAACGAATTTATTAATTTTTGGTAATTTTATAAATGCGAGATTTTTATAATTCTGCAGGCTAAACCGTAGGTGATACAAATTTCTAAATGTCCTTATTATTACTTGAGACGTCGTTCTATCCAGCTAAAATGAGTTTAAATCGAATTTATTAATTTTTGGTAATTTTAAAAAAGAGAGATTTTTATAATTACCAGATTAAAAATGCGAGATTTTTATAATTGCCCAGGCTAAACTGTAGGAGATACAAATTTCTAAATATGCTTATTATGGTTTCAGACGTCGTTCTATCCAGCTAAAATGAATTTAAAACGAATTTATTAATTTTTGGTAATTTTATAAATGCGAGATTTTTATAATTCTGCAGGCTAAACCGTAGGTGATACAAATTTCTAAATGTCCTTATTATTACTTAAGACGTCGTTCTATGCAGCTAAAATGAGTTTAAATCGAATTTATTAATTTTTGGTAATTTTAAAAAAGGCAGATTTTTATAATTGCCAGATTAAAAATGCGAGATTTTTATAATTGCCCAGCCTAAACTGTAGGAGATACAAATTTCTAAATAAGCTTATTATGGTTTCAGACGTCGTTCTATGCAGCTAAAATGAATTTAAAACGAATTTATTAATTTTTGGTAATTTTATAAATGCGAGATTTTTATAATTCTGCAGGCTAAACCGTAGGTGATACAAATTTCTAAATGTCCTTATTATTACTTGAGACGTCGTTCTATGCAGCTAAAATGAGTTTAAATCGAATTTATTAATTTTTGGTAATTTTAAAAAAGGCAGATTTTTATATTGCCAGATTAAAAATGAGTGATTTTTATATTTGCCCAGGCTAAACTGTAGGAGATACAAATTTCTAAATATGCTTATTCTGGTGTCAGACGTCGTTCTATGCAGCTAAAATGAATTTAAAACGAATTTATTAATTTTTGGTAATTTTATAAATGCGAGATTTTTATAATTCTGCAGGCTAAACCGTAGGTGATACAAATTTCTAAATGTCCTTATTATTACTTAAGACGTCGTTCTATGCAGCTAAAATGAGTTTAAATCGAATTTATTAATTTTTGGTAATTTTAAAAAAGAGAGATTTATATAATTGCCAGATTAAAAATGCGAGATTTTTATAATTGCCCAGGCTAAACTGTAGGAGATACAAATTTCTAAATATGCTTATTATGGTTTCAGACGTCGTTCTATACAGCTAAAATGAATTTAAAACGAATTTATTAATTTTTGATAATTTTATAAATGCGAGATTTTTATAATTCTGCAGGCTAAACCGTAGGTGATACAAATTTCTAAATGTCCTTATTATTACTTGAGACGTCGTTCTATGCAGCTAAAATGAGGTTAAATCGAATTTATTAATTTTTGGTAATTTTAAAAAAGGCAGATTTTTATAATTGCCAGATTAAAAATGCTAGATTTTTATAATTGCCCAGGCTAAACTGTAGGAGATACAAATTTCTAAATATGCTTATTATGGTTTCAGACGTCGTTCTATTCAGCTAAAATGAATTTAAAACGAATTTATTAATTTTTGGTAATTTTATAAATGCGAGATTTTTATAATTCTGCAGGTTAAACCGTAGGTGATACAAATTTCTAAATGTCCTTATTATTACTTAAGACGTCGTTCTATGCAGCTAAAATGAGTTTAAGCCGAATTTATTTATTTTTGGTAATTTTAAAAAAGAGAGATTTTTATTATTGCCAGATTAAAAATGCGAGATTTTTATAATTGCCCAGGCTAAACTGTAGGAGATACAAATTTCTAAATATGGTTATTATGGTTTCACACGTCGTTCTATGCAGCTAGAATGAATTTAAAACGAATTTATTAATTTTTGGTAATTTTATAAATGCGTGATTTTTATAATTCCCCAGGCTACACCGTAGGTGATACAAATTTCTAAATGTCCTTATTATTATTTAAGACGTCGTTCTATGAAGCTAAAATGAGTTTAAATCGAATTTATTAATTTTTGGTAATTTTAAAAAAGAGAGATTTTTATAATTGCCAGATTAAAAATGCAAGATTTTTATAATTGCCCAGGCTAAACCGTAGGAGATACAAATTTCTAAATATGCTTATTATGGTTTCAGACGTCGTTCTTTGCAGCTAAAATGAATTTAAAACGAATTTATTAATTTTTGGTAATTTTATAAATGCGAGATTTTTATAATTCTGCAGGCTAAACCGTAGGTGATACAAATTTCTAAATGTCCTTATTATTACTTAAGACGTCGTTCTATGCAGCTAAAATGAGTTTAAATCGAATTTATTTATTTTTGGTAATTTTAAAAAAGAGAGATTTTTATAATTGCCAGATTAAAAATGCGAGATTTTTATAATTGCCCAGGCTAAACCGTAGGAGATACAAATTTCTAAATATGCTTATTATGGTTTCAGACGTCGTTCTATACAGCTAAAATGAATTTAAAACGAATTTATTAATTTTTGGTAATTTTATAAATGCGAGATTTTTATAATTCTGCAGGCTAAACCGTAGGTGATACAAATTTCTAAATGTCCTTATTATTACTTAAGGCGTCGTTCTATGCACCTAAAATGAGTTTAAATCGAATTTATTAATTTTTGGTAATTTTAAAGAAGACAGATTTTTATAATTGCCAGATTAAAAATGCGAGATTTTTATAATTGCCCAGGCTAAACTGTAGGAGATACAAATTTCTAAATATGCTTATTATGGTTTCAGACGTCGTTCTTTGCAGCTAAAATGAATTTAAAACGAATTTATTAATTTTTGGTAATTTTATAAATGCGAGATTTTTATAATTCTGCAGGCTAAACCGTAGGTGATACAAATTTCTAAATGTCCTTATTATTACTTAAGACGTGGTTCTATGCAGCTAAAATGAGTTTAAATCGAATTTATTTATTTTTGGTAATTTTAAAAAAGAGAGATTTTTATAATTGCCAGATTAAAAATGCAAGATTTTTATAATTGCCCAGGCTAAACCGTAGGAGATACAAATTTCTAAATATGCTTATTATGGTTTCAGACGTCGTTCTTTGCAGCTAAAATGAATTTAAAACGAATTTATTAATTTTTGGTAATTTTATAAATGCGAGATTTTTATAATTCTGCAGGCTAAACCGTAGGTGATACAAATTTCTAAATGTCCTTATTATTACTTAAGACGTCGTTCTATGCAGCTAAAATGAGTTTAAATCGAATTTATTTATTTTTGGTAATTTTAAAAAAGAGAGATTTTTATAATTGCCAGATTAAAAATGCGAGATTTTTATAATTGCCCAGGCTAAACCGTAGGAGATACAAATTTCTAAATATGCTTATTATGGTTTCAGACGTCGTTCTATACAGCTAAAATGAATTTAAAACGAATTTATTAATTTTTGGTAATTTTATAAATGCGAGATTTTTATAATTCTGCAGGCTAAACCGTAGGTGATACAAATTTCTAAATGTCCTTATTATTACTTGAGACGTCGTTCTATCCAGCTAAAATGAGTTTAAATCGAATTTATTAATTTTTGGTAATTTTAAAAAAGAGAGATTTTTATAATTACCAGATTAAAAATGCGAGATTTTTATAATTGCCCAGGCTAAACTGTAGGAGATACAAATTTCTAAATATGCTTATTATGGTTTCAGACGTCGTTCTATCCAGCTAAAATGAATTTAAAACGAATTTATTAATTTTTGGTAATTTTATAAATGCGAGATTTTTATAATTCTGCAGGCTAAACCGTAGGTGATACAAATTTCTAAATGTCCTTATTATTACTTAAGACGTCGTTCTATGCAGCTAAAATGAGTTTAAATCGAATTTATTAATTTTTGGTAATTTTAAAAAAGGCAGATTTTTATAATTGCCAGATTAAAAATGCGAGATTTTTATAATTGCCCAGCCTAAACTGTAGGAGATACAAATTTCTAAATAAGCTTATTATGGTTTCAGACGTCGTTCTATGCAGCTAAAATGAATTTAAAACGAATTTATTAATTTTTGGTAATTTTATAAATGCGAGATTTTTATAATTCTGCAGGCTAAACCGTAGGTGATACAAATTTCTAAATGTCCTTATTATTACTTGAGACGTCGTTCTATGCAGCTAAAATGAGTTTAAATCGAATTTATTAATTTTTGGTAATTTTAAAAAAGGCAGATTTTTATATTGCCAGATTAAAAATGAGTGATTTTTATATTTGCCCAGGCTAAACTGTAGGAGATACAAATTTCTAAATATGCTTATTCTGGTGTCAGACGTCGTTCTATGCAGCTAAAATGAATTTAAAACGAATTTATTAATTTTTGGTAATTTTATAAATGCGAGATTTTTATAATTCTGCAGGCTAAACCGTAGGTGATACAAATTTCTAAATGTCCTTATTATTACTTAAGACGTCGTTCTATGCAGCTAAAATGAGTTTAAATCGAATTTATTAATTTTTGGTAATTTTAAAAAAGAGAGATTTATATAATTGCCAGATTAAAAATGCGAGATTTTTATAATTGCCCAGGCTAAACTGTAGGAGATACAAATTTCTAAATATGCTTATTATGGTTTCAGACGTCGTTCTATACAGCTAAAATGAATTTAAAACGAATTTATTAATTTTTGGTAATTTTATAAATGCGAGATTTTTATAATTCTGCAGGCTAAACCGTAGGTGATACAAATTTCTAAATGTCCTTATTATTACTTGAGACGTCGTTCTATGCAGCTAAAATGAGGTTAAATCGAATTTATTAATTTTTGGTAATTTTAAAAAAGGCAGATTTTTATAATTGCCAGATTAAAAATGCTAGATTTTTATAATTGCCCAGGCTAAACTGTAGGAGATACAAATTTCTAAATATGCTTATTATGGTTTCAGACGTCGTTCTATTCAGCTAAAATGAATTTAAAACGAATTTATTAATTTTTGGTAATTTTATAAATGCGAGATTTTTATAATTCTGCAGGTTAAACCGTAGGTGATACAAATTTCTAAATGTCCTTATTATTACTTAAGACGTCGTTCTATGCAGCTAAAATGAGTTTAAGCCGAATTTATTTATTTTTGGTAATTTTAAAAAAGAGAGATTTTTATTATTGCCAGATTAAAAATGCGAGATTTTTATAATTGCCCAGGCTAAACTGTAGGAGATACAAATTTCTAAATATGGTTATTATGGTTTCACACGTCGTTCTATGCAGCTAGAATGAATTTAAAACGAATTTATTAATTTTTGGTAATTTTATAAATGCGTGATTTTTATAATTCCCCAGGCTACACCGTAGGTGATACAAATTTCTAAATGTCCTTATTATTATTTAAGACGTCGTTCTATGAAGCTAAAATGAGTTTAAATCGAATTTATTAATTTTTGGTAATTTTAAAAAAGAGAGATTTTTATAATTGCCATATTAAAAATGCGAGATTTTTATAATTGCCCAGGCTAAACTGTAGGAGATACGCATTTCTAAATATGCTTATTGTGGTTTCAGACGTCGTTCTATGCAGCTAAAATGAATTTAAAGCGAATTTATTAATTTTTGGCAATTTTATAAATGCGAGATTTTTATAATTACCCAGGCTAAACCGTAGGTGATACAAATTTCTAAATGTCCTTATTATTATTTAAGATGTCGTTCTATGCAGCTAAAATGAGTTTAAATCGAATTTATTAATTTTTGGTAATTTTAAAAAAGAGAGATTTTTATAATTGCCAGATTAAAAATGCAAGATTTTTATAATTGCCCAGGCTAAACCGTAGGAGATACAAATTTCTAAATATGCTTATTATGGTTTCAGACGTCGTTCTTTGCAGCTAAAATGAATTTAAAACGAATTTATTAATTTTTGGTAATTTTATAAATGCGAGATTTTTATAATTCTGCAGGCTAAACCGTAGGTGATACAAATTTCTAAATGTCCTTATTATTACTTAAGACGTCGTTCTATGCAGCTAAAATGAGTTTAAATCGAATTTATTTATTTTTGGTAATTTTAAAAAAGAGAGATTTTTATAATTGCCAGATTAAAAATGCGAGATTTTTATAATTGCCCAGGCTAAACCGTAGGAGATACAAATTTCTAAATATGCTTATTATGGTTTCAGACGTCGTTCTATACAGCTAAAATGAATTTAAAACGAATTTATTAATTTTTGGTAATTTTATAAATGCGAGATTTTTATAATTCTGCAGGCTAAACCGTAGGTGATACAAATTTCTAAATGTCCTTATTATTACTTAAGGCGTCGTTCTATGCACCTAAAATGAGTTTAAATCGAATTTATTAATTTTTGGTAATTTTAAAGAAGACAGATTTTTATAATTGCCAGATTAAAAATGCGAGATTTTTATAATTGCCCAGGCTAAACTGTAGGAGATACAAATTTCTAAATATGCTTATTATGGTTTCAGACGTCGTTCTATGCAGCTAAAATGAATTTAAAACGAATTTATTAATTTTTGGTAATTTTATAAATGCGAGATTTTTATAATTCTGCAGGCTAAACCGTAGGTGATACAAATTTCTAAATGTCCTTATTATTACTTAAGACGTCGTTCTATGCAGCTAAAATGAGTTTAAATCGAATTTATTAATTTTTGGTAATTTTAAAAAAGGCAGATTTTTATAATTGCCAGATTAAAAATGCGAGATTTTTATAATTGCCCAGGCTAAACTGTAGGAGATACAAATTTCTGAATATGCTTATTATGGTTTCAGACGTCGTTCTATACAGCTAAAATGAATTTGAAACGAATTTATTAATTTTTGGTAATTTTATAAATGCGAGATTTTTATAATTCTGCAGGCTAAACCGTAGGTGATACAAATTTCTAAATGTCCTTATTATTACTTAAGACGTCGTTCTATGCAGCTAAAATGAGTTTAAATCGAATTTATTAATTTTTGGTAATTTTAAAAAAAGGCAGATTTTTATAATTGCCAGATTAAAAATGCTAGATTTTTATAATTGCCCAGGCTAAACTGTAGGAGATACAAATTTCTAAATATGCTTATTATGGTTTCAGACGTCGTTCTATGCAGCTAAAATGAGTTTAAATCGAATTTATTAATTTTTGGTAATTTTATAAATGCGAGATTTTTATAATTCTGCAGGCTAAACCGTAGGTGATACAAATTTCTAAATGTCCTTATTATTACTAAGGACGTCGTTCTATGCAGCTAAAATGAGTTTAAATCGAATTTATTAATTTTTGGTAATTTTAAAAAAGACAGATTTTTATAATTGCCAGATTAAAAATGCGAGATTTTTATAATTGCCCAGGCTAAACTGTAGGAGGTACAAATTTCTAAATATGCTTATTATGGTTTCAGACGTCGTTCTATGCAGCTAAAATGAATTTAAAACGAATTTATTAATTTTTGGTAATTTTATAAATGCGAGATTTTTATAATTCTGCAGGCTAAACCGTAGGAGATACAAATTTCTAAATGTCCTTATTATTACTTAAGACGTCGTTCTATGCAGCTAAAATGAGTTTAAATCGAATTTATTAATTTTTGATAATTTTAAAAGAGAGAGATTTTTATAATTGCCAGATTAAAAATGCGAGATTTTTATAATTGCCCAGGCTAAACTGTAGGAGATACAAATTTCTAAATATGCTTATTATGGTTTCAGACGTCGTTCTATCCAGCTAAAATGAATTTAAAACGAATTTATTAATTTTTGGTAATTTTATAAATGCGAGATTTTTATAATTCTGCAGGCTAAACCGTAGGTGATACAAATTTCTAAATGTCCTTATTATTACTTAAGACGTCGTTCTATGGAGCTAAAATGAGTTTAAATCGAATTTATTAATTTTTGGTAAGTTTAAAAAAGACAGATTTTTATAATTGCCAGATTAAAAATGCGAGATTTTTATAATTGCCCAGGCTAAACTGTAGGAGATACAAATTTCTAAATATGCTTATTATGGTTTCAGACGTCGTTCTATGCAGCTAAAATGAATTTAAAACGAATTTATTAATTTTTGGTAATTTTAAAAAAGAGAGATTTTTATAATTGCCAGATTAAAAATGCGAGATTTTTATAATTGCCCAGGCTAAACTGTAGGGGATACGCATTTCTAAATATTCTTATTGTGGTTTCAGACGTCGTTCTATGCAGCTAAAATGAATTTAAATCGAATTTATTAATTTTTGGTAATTTTATAAATGCGAGATTTTTATAATTCCCCAGGCTAAACCGTAGGTGATGCAAATTTCTAAATGTCCTTATTATTATTTACGACGTCGTTCTATGCAGCTAAAATGAGTTTAAATCGAATTTATTTATTTTTGGTAATTTTAAAAAAGAGAGATTTTTATAATTGCCAGATTAAAAATGCGAGATTTTTATAATTGCCCAGGCTAAACTGTAGGAGATACGCATTTCTAAATATTCTTATTGTGGTTTCAGACGTCGTTCTATGCAGCTAAAATGAATTTAAAACGAATTTATTAATTTTTGGTAATTTTATAAATGCGAGATTTTTATAATTCTGCAGGCTAAACCGTAGGTGATACAAATTTCTAAATGTCCTTATTATTACTTAAGACGTCGTTCTATGCAGCTAAAATGAGTTTAAATCGAATTTATTTATTTTTGGTAATTTTAAAAAAGAGAGATTTTTATAATTGTCAGATTAAAAATGCGAGATTTTTATAATTGCCCAGGCTAAACCGTAGGAGATACAAATTTCTAAATATGCTTATTATGGTTTCAGACGTCGTTCTATACAGCTAAAATGAATTTAAAACGAATTTATTAATTTTTGGTAATTTTATAAATGCGAGATTTTTATAATTCTGCAGGCTAAACCGTAGGTGATACAAATTTCTAAATGTCCTTATTATTACTTAAGGCATCGTTCTATGCACCTAAAATGAGTTTAAATCGAATTTATTAATTTTTGGTAATTTTAAAGAAGACAGATTTTTATAATTGCCAGATTAAAAATGCGATATTTTTATAATTGCCCAGGCTAAACTGTAGGAGATACAAATTTCTAAATATGCTTATTATGGTTTCAGACGTCGTTCTATGCAGCTAAAATGAATTTAAAACGAATTTATTAATTTTTGGTAATTTTATAAATGCGAGATTTTTATAATTCTGCAGGCTAAACCGTAGGTGATACAAATTTCTAAATGTCCTTATTATTACTTGAGACGTCGTTCTATCCAGCTAAAATGAGTTTAAATCGAATTTATTAATTTTTGGTAATTTTAAAAAAGAGAGATTTTTATAATTACCAGATTAAAAATGCGAGATTTTTATAATTGCCCAGGCTAAACTGTAGGAGATACAAATTTCTAAATATGCTTATTATGGTTTCAGACGTCGTTCTATCCAGCTAAAATGAATTTAAAACGAATTTATTAATTTTTGGTAATTTTATAAATGCGAGATTTTTATAATTCTGCAGGCTAAACCGTAGGTGATACAAATTTCTAAATGTCCTTATTATTACTTGAGACGTCGTTCTATGCAGCTAAAATGAGTTTAAATCGAATTTATTAATTTTTGGTAATTTTAAAAAAGGCAGATTTTTATAATTGCCAGATTAAAAATGCGAGATTTTTATAATTGCCCAGGCTAAACTGTAGGAGATACAAATTTCTAAATATGCTTATTATGGTTTCAGACGTCGTTCTATGCAGCTAAAATGAATTTAAAACGAATTTATTAATTTTTGGTAATTTTATAAATGCGAGATTTTTATAATTCTGCAGGCAAAACCGTAGGTGATACAAATTTCTAAATGTCCTTATTATTACTTAAGACGTCGTTCTATGCAGCTAAAATGAGTTTAAATCGAATTTATTAATTTTTGGTAATTTTAAAAAAGAGAGATTTTTATAATTGTCAGATTAAAAATTCGAGATTTTTATAATTGCCCAGGCTAAACTGTAGGAGATACAAATTTCTAAATATGCTTATTATGGTTTCAGACGTCGTTCTATACAGCTAAAATGAATTTAAAACGAATTTATTAATTTTTGGTAATTTTATAAATGCGAGATTTTTATAATTCTGCAGGCTAAACCGTAGGTGATACAAATTTCTAAATGTCCTTATTATTACTTAAAACGTCGTTCTATGCAGCTAAAATAAGTTTAAATCGAATTTATTAATTTTTGGTAATTTTAAAAAAGGCAGATTTTTATAATTGCCAGATTAAAAATGCGAGATTTTTATAATTGCCCAGCCTAAACTGTAAGAGATACAAATTTCTAAATAAGCTTATTATGGTTTCAGACGTCGTTCTATGCAGCTAAAATGAATTTAAAACGAATTTATTAATTTTTGGTAATTTTATAAATGCGAGATTTTTATAATTCTGCAGGCTAAACCGTAGGTGATACAAATTTCTAAATGTCCTTATTATTATTTAAGACGTCGTTCTATGCAGCTAAAATGAGTTTAAATCGAATTTATTTATTTTTGGTAATTTTAAAAAAGAGAGATTTTTATAATTGCCAGATTAAAAATGCGAGATTTTTATAATTGCCCAGGCTAAACTGTAGGAGATACGCATTTCTAAATATTCTTATTGTGGTTTCAGACGTCGTTCTATGCAGCTAAAATGAATTTAAAACGAATTTATTAATTTTTGGTAATTTTATAAATGCGAGATTTTTATAATTCTGCAGGCTAAACCGTAGGTGATACAAATTTCTAAATGTCCTTATTATTACTTAAGACGTCGTTCTATGCAGCTAAAATGAGTTTAAATCGAATTTATTTATTTTTGGTAATTTTAAAAAAGAGAGATTTTTATAATTGCCAGATTAAAAATGCGAGATTTTTATAATTGCCCAGGCTAAACCGTAGGAGATACAAATTTCTAAATATGCTTATTATGGTTTCAGACGTCGTTCTATACAGCTAAAATGAATTTAAAACGAATTTATTAATTTTTGGTAATTTTATAAATGCGAGATTTTTATAATTCTGCAGGCTAAACCGTAGGTGATACAAATTTCTAAATGTCCTTATTATTACTTAAGGCGTCGTTCTATGCACCTAAAATGAGTTTAAATCGAATTTATTAATTTTTGGTAATTTTAAAGAAGACAGATTTTTATAATTGCCAGATTAAAAATGCGAGATTTTTATAATTGCCCAGGCTAAACTGTAGGAGATACAAATTTCTAAATATGCTTATTATGGTTTCAGACGTCGTTCTATGCAGCTAAAATGAATTTAAAACGAATTTATTAATTTTTGGTAATTTTATAAATGCGAGATTTTTATAATTCTGCAGGCTAAACCGTAGGTGATACAAATTTCTAAATGTCCTTATTATTACTTGAGACGTCGTTCTATCCAGCTAAAATGAGTTTAAATCGAATTTATTAATTTTTGGTAATTTTAAAAAAGAGAGATTTTTATAATTGCCAGATTAAAAATGCGAGATTTTTATAATTGCCCAGGCTAAACCGTAGGAGATACAAATTTCTAAATATGCTTATTATGGTTTCAGACGTCGTTCTATACAGCTAAAATGAATTTAAAACGAATTTATTAATTTTTGGTAATTTTATAAATGCGAGATTTTTATAATTCTGCAGGCTAAACCGTAGGTGATACAAATTTCTAAATGTCCTTATTATTACTTAAGGCGTCGTTCTATGCACCTAAAATGAGTTTAAATCGAATTTATTAATTTTTGGTAATTTTAAAGAAGACAGATTTTTATAATTGCCAGATTAAAAATGCGAGATTTTTATAATTGCCCAGGCTAAACTGTAGGAGATACAAATTTCTAAATATGCTTATTATGGTTTCAGACGTCGTTCTATGCAGCTAAAATGAATTTAAAACGAATTTATTAATTTTTGGTAATTTTATAAATGCGAGATTTTTATAATTCTGCAGGCTAAACCGTAGGTGATACAAATTTCTAAATGTCCTTATTATTACTTGAGACGTCGTTCTATCCAGCTAAAATGAGTTTAAATCGAATTTATTAATTTTTGGTAATTTTAAAAAAGGCAGATTTTTATAATTGCCAGATTAAAAATGCGAGATTTTTATAATTGCCCAGGCTAAACTGTAGGAGATACAAATTTCTAAATATGCTTATTATGGTTTCAGACGTCGTTCTATGCAGCTAAAATGAATTTAAAACGAATTTATTAATTTTTGGTAATTTTATAAATGCGAGATTTTTATAATTCTGCAGGCAAAACCGTAGGTGATACAAATTTCTAAATGTCCTTATTATTACTTAAGACGTCGTTCTATGCAGCTAAAATGAGTTTAAATCGAATTTATTAATTTTTGGTAATTTTAAAAAAGAGAGATTTTTATAATTGTCAGATTAAAAATTCGAGATTTTTATAATTGCCCAGGCTAAACTGTAGGAGATACAAATTTCTAAATATGCTTATTATGGTTTCAGACGTCGTTCTATACAGCTAAAATGAATTTAAAACGAATTTATTAATTTTTGGTAATTTTATAAATGCGAGATTTTTATAATTCTGCAGGCTAAACCGTAGGTGATACAAATTTCTAAATGTCCTTATTATTACTTAAGACGTCGTTCTATGCAGCTAAAATGAGTTTAAATCGAATTTATTAATTTTTGGTAATTTTAAAAAAGGCAGATTTTTATAATTGCCAGATTAAAAATGCGAGATTTTTATAATTGCCCAGCCTAAAATGTTTGAGATACAAATTTCTAAATAAGCTTATTATGGTTTCAGACGTCGTTCTATGCAGCTAAAATGAATTTAAAACGAATTTATTAATTTTTGGTAATTTTATAAATGCGAGATTTTTATAATTCTGCAGGCTAAACCGTAGGTGATACAAATTTCTAAATGTCCTTATTATTACTTGAGACGTCGTTCTATGCAGCTAAAATGAGTTTAAATCGAATTTATTAATTTTTGGTAATTTTAAAAAAGGCAGATTTTTATATTGCCAGATTAAAAATGAGTGATTTTTATATTTGCCCAGGCTAAACTGTAGGAGATACAAATTTCTAAATATGCTTATTCTGGTGTCAGACGTCGTTCTATGCAGCTAAAATGAATTTAAAACGAATTTATTAATTTTTGGTAATTTTATAAAAGGAGATTTTTATAATTCTGCAGGCTAAACCGTAGGTGATACAAATTTCTAAATGTCCTTATTATTACTTAAGACGTCGTTCTATGCAGCTAAAATGAGTTTAAATCGAATTTATTAATTTTTGGTAATTTTAAATAAGAGAGATTTTTATAATTGCCAGATTAAAAATGCGAGATTTTTATAATTGCCCAGGCTAAACTGTAGGAGATACAAATTTCTAAATATGCTTATTATGGTTTCAGACGTCGTTCTATACAGCTAAAATGAATTTAAAACGAATTTATTAATTTTTGGTAATTTTATAAATGCGAGATTTTTATAATTCTGCAGGCTAAACCGTAGGTGATACAAATTTCTAAATGTCCTTATTATTACTTGAGACGTTGTTCTATGCAGCTAAAATGAGGTTAAATCGAATTTATTAATTTTTGGTAATTTTAAAAAAGGCAGATTTTTATAATTGCCAGATTAAAAATGCTAGATTTTTATAATTGCCCAGGCTAAACTGTAGGAGATACAAATTTCTAAATATGCTTATTATGGTTTCAGACGTCGTTCTATTCAGCTAAAATGAATTTAAAACGAATTTATTAATTTTTGGTAATTTTATAAATGCGAGATTTTTATAATTCTGCAGGTTAAACCGTAGGTGATACAAATTTCTAAATGTCCTTATTATTACTTAAGACGTCGTTCTATGCAGCTAAAATGAGTTTAAGCCGAATTTATTTATTTTTGGTAATTTTAAAAAAGAGAGATTTTTATAATTGCCAGATTAAAAATGCGAGATTTTTATAATTGCCCAGGCTAAACCGTAGGAGATACAAATTTCTAAATATGCTTATTATGGTTTCAGACGTCGTTCTATACAGCTAAAATGAATTTAAAACGAATTTATTAATTTTTGGTAATTTTATAAATGCGAGATTTTTATAATTCTGCAGGCTAAACCGTAGGTGATACAAATTTCTAAATGTCCTTATTATTACTTAAGACGTCGTTCTATGCAGCTAAAATGAGTTTAAATCGAATTTATTTATTTTTGGTAATTTTAAAAAAGAGAGATTTTTATAATTGCCAGATTAAAAATGCGAGATTTTTATAATTGCCCAGGCTAAACCGTAGGAGATACAAATTTCTAAATATGCTTATTATGGTTTCAGACGTCGTTCTATACAGCTAAAATGAATTTAAAACGAATTTATTAATTTTTGGTAATTTTATAAATGCGAGATTTTTATAATTCTGCAGGCTAAACCGTAGGTGATACAAATTTCTAAATGTCCTTATTATTACTTAAGGCGTCGTTCTATGCACCTAAAATGAGTTTAAATCGAATTTATTAATTTTTGGTAATTTTAAAGAAGACAGATTTTTATAATTGCCAGATTAAAAATGCGAGATTTTTATAATTGCCCAGGCTAAACTGTAGGAGATACAAATTTCTAAATATGCTTATTATGGTTTCAGACGTCGTTCTATGCAGCTAAAATGAATTTAAAACGAATTTATTAATTTTTGGTAATTTTATAAATGCGAGATTTTTATAATTCTGCAGGCTAAACCGTAGGTGATACAAATTTCTAAATGTCCTTATTATTACTTAAGACGTCGTTCTATGCAGCTAAAATGAGTTTAAATCGAATTTATTAATTTTTGGTAATTTTAAAAAAGGCAGATTTTTATAATTGCCAGATTAAAAATGCGAGATTTTTATAATTGCCCAGGCTAAACTGTAGGAGATACAAATTTCTGAATATTCTTATTATGGTTTCAGACGTCGTTCTATACAGCTAAAATGAATTTAAAACGAATTTATTAATTTTTGGTAATTTTATAAATGCGAGATTTTTATAATTCTGCAGGCTAAACCGTAGGTGATACAAATTTCTAAATGTCCTTATTATTACTTAAGACGTCGTTCTATGCAGCTAAAATGAGTTTAAATCGAATTTATTAATTTTTGGTAATTTTAAAAAAAGGCAGATTTTTATAATTGCCAGATTAAAAATGCTAGATTTTTATAATTGCCCAGGCTAAACTGTAGGAGATACAAATTTCTAAATATGCCTATTATGGTTTCAGACGTCGTTCTATGCAGCTAAAATGAGTTTAAATCGAATTTATTAATTTTTGGTAATTTTATAAATGCGAGATTTTTATAATTCTGCAGGCTAAACCGTAGGTGATACAAATTTCTAAATGTCCTTATTATTACTTAAGACGTCGTTCTATGCAGCTAAAATGAGTTTAAATCGAATTTATTAATTTTTGGTAATTTTAAAAAAGACAGATTTTTATAATTGCCAGATTAAAAATGCGAGATTTTTATAATTGCCCAGGCTAAACTGTAGGAGATACAAATTTCTAAATATGCTTATATATGTTTCAGACGTCGTTCTATGCAGCTAAAATGAATTTAAAACGAATTTATTAATTTTTGGTAATTTTAAAAAAGAGAGATTTTTATAATTGCCAGATTAAAAATGCGAGATTTTTATAATTGCCCAGGCTAAACTGTAGGAGATACGCATTTCTAAATATTCTTATTGTGGTTTCAGACGTCGTTCTATGCAGCTAAAATGAATTTAAATCGAATTTATTAATTTTTGGTAATTTTATAAATGCGAGATTTTTATAATTCCCCAGGCTAAACCGTAGGTGATACAAATTTCTAAATGTCCTTATTATTATTTAAGACGTCGTTCTATGCAGCTAAAATGAGTTTAAATCGAATTTATTTATTTTTGGTAATTTTAAAAAAGAGAGATTTTTATAATTGCCAGATTAAAAATGCGAGATTTTTATAATTGCCCAGGCTAAACTGTAGGAGATACGCATTTCTAAATATTCTTATTGTGGTTTCAGACGTCGTTCTATGCAGCTAAAATGAATTTAAAACGAATTTATTAATTTTTGGTAATTTTATAAATGCGAGATTTTTATAATTCTGCAGGCTAAACCGTAGGTGATACAAATTTCTAAATGTCCTTATTATTACTTAAGACGTCGTTCTATGCAGCTAAAATGAGTTTAAATCGAATTTATTTATTTTTGGTAATTTTAAAAAAGAGAGATTTTTATAATTGCCAGATTAAAAATGCGAGATTTTTATAATTGCCCAGGCTAAACCGTAGGAGATACAAATTTCTAAATATGCTTATTATGGTTTCAGACGTCGTTCTATACAGCTAAAATGAATTTAAAACGAATTTATTAATTTTTGGTAATTTTATAAATGCGAGATTTTTATAATTCTGCAGGCTAAACCGTAGGTGATACAAATTTCTAAATGTCCTTATTATTACTTAAGGCGTCGTTCTATGCACCTAAAATGAGTTTAAATCGAATTTATTAATTTTTGGTAATTTTAAAGAAGACAGATTTTTATAATTGCCAGATTAAAAATGCGAGATTTTTATAATTGCCCAGGCTAAACTGTAGGAGATACAAATTTCTAAATATGCTTATTATGGTTTCAGACGTCGTTCTATGCAGCTAAAATGAATTTAAAACGAATTTATTAATTTTTGGTAATTTTATAAATGCGAGATTTTTATAATTCTGCAGGCTAAACCGTAGGTGATACAAATTTCTAAATGTCCTTATTATTACTTGAGACGTCGTTCTATCCAGCTAAAATGAGTTTAAATCGAATTTATTAATTTTTGGTAATTTTAAAAAAGAGAGATTTTTATAATTGCCAGATTAAAAATGCGAGATTTTTATAATTGCCCAGGCTAAACTGTAGGAGATACGCATTTCTAAATATTCTTATTGTGGTTTCAGACGTCGTTCTATGCAGCTAAAATGAATTTAAATCGAATTTATTAATTTTTGGTAATTTTATAAATGCGAGATTTTTATAATTCCCCAGGCTAAACCGTAGGTGATACAAATTTCTAAATGTCCTTATTATTATTTAAGACGTCGTTCTATGCAGCTAAAATGAGTTTAAATCGAATTTATTTATTTTTGGTAATTTTAAAAAAGAGAGATTTTTATAATTGCCAGATTAAAAATGCGAGATTTTTATAATTGCCCAGGCTAAACTGTAGGAGATACGCATTTCTAAATATTCTTATTGTGGTTTCAGACGTCGTTCTATGCAGCTAAAATGAATTTAAAACGAATTTATTAATTTTTGGTAATTTTATAAATGCGAGATTTTTATAATTCTGCAGGCTAAACCGTAGGTGATACAAATTTCTAAATGTCCTTATTATTACTTAAGACGTCGTTCTATGCAGCTAAAATGAGTTTAAATCGAATTTATTTATTTTTGGTAATTTTAAAAAAGAGAGATTTTTATAATTGCCAGATAAAAAATGCGAGATTTTTATAATTGCCCAGGCTAAACCGTAGGAGATACAAATTTCTAAATATGCTTATTATGGTTTCAGACGTCGTTCTATACAGCTAAAATGAATTTAAAACGAATTTATTAATTTTTGGTAATTTTATAAATGCGAGATTTTTATAATTCTGCAGGCTAAACCGTAGGTGATACAAATTTCTAAATGTCCTTATTATTACTTAAGGCGTCGTTCTAATCACCTAAAATGAGTTTAAATCGAATTTATTAATTTTTGGTAATTTTAAAGAAGACAGATTTTTATAATTGCCAGATTAAAAATGCGAGATTTTTATAATTGCCCAGGCTAAACTGTAGGAGATACAAATTTCTAAATATGCTTATTATGGTTTCAGACGTCGTTCTATGCAGCTAAAATGAATTTAAAACGAATTTATTAATTTTTGGTAATTTTATAAATGCGAGATTTTTATAATTCTGCAGGCTAAACCGTAGGTGATACAAATTTCTAAATGTCCTTATTATTACTTGAGACGTCGTTCTATCCAGCTAAAATGAGTTTAAATCGAATTTATTAATTTTTGGTAATTTTAAAAAAGAGAGATTTTTATAATTACCAGATTAAAAATGCGAGATTTTTATAATTGCCCAGGCTAAACTGTAGGAGATACAAATTTCTAAATATGCTTATTATGGTTTCAGACGTCGTTCTATCCAGCTAAAATGAATTTAAAACGAATTTATTAATTTTTGGTAATTTTATAAATGCGAGATTTTTATAATTCTGCAGGCTAAACCGTAGGTGATACAAATTTCTAAATGTCCTTATTATTACTTGAGACGTCGTTCTATGCAGCTAAAATGAGTTTAAATCGAATTTATTAATTTTTGGTAATTTTAAAAAAGGCAGATTTTTATAATTGCCAGATTAAAAATGCGAGATTTTTATAATTGCCCAGGCTAAACTGTAGGAGATACAAATTTCTAAATATGCTTATTATGGTTTCAGACGTCGTTCTATGCAGCTAAAATGAATTTAAAACGAATTTATTAATTTTTGGTAATTTTATAAATGCGAGATTTTTATAATTCTGCAGGCAAAACCGTAGGTGATACAAATTTCTAAATGTCCTTATTATTACTTAAGACGTCGTTCTATGCAGCTAAAATGAGTTTAAATCGAATTTATTAATTTTTGGTAATTTTAAAAAAGAGAGATTTTTATAATTGTCAGATTAAAAATTCGAGATTTTTATAATTGCCCAGGCTAAACTGTAGGAGATACAAATTTCTAAATATGCTTATTATGGTTTCAGACGTCGTTCTATACAGCTAAAATGAATTTAAAACGAATTTATTAATTTTTGGTAATTTTATAAATGCGAGATTTTTATAATTCTGCAGGCTAAACCGTAGGTGATACAAATTTCTAAATGTCCTTATTATTACTTGAGACGTCGTTCTATCCAGCTAAAATGAGTTTAAATCGAATTTATTAATTTTTGGTAATTTTAAAAAAGAGAGATTTTTATAATTGCCAGATTAAAAATGCGAGATTTTTATAATTGCCCAGGCTAAACTGTAGGAGATACGCATTTCTAAATATTCTTATTGTGGTTTCAGACGTCGTTCTATGCAGCTAAAATGAATTTAAATCGAATTTATTAATTTTTGGTAATTTTATAAATGCGAGATTTTTATAATTCCCCAGGCTAAACCGTAGGTGATACAAATTTCTAAATGTCCTTATTATTATTTAAGACGTCGTTCTATGCAGCTAAAATGAGTTTAAATCGAATTTATTTATTTTTGGTAATTTTAAAAAAGAGAGATTTTTATAATTGCCAGATTAAAAATGCGAGATTTTTATAATTGCCCAGGCTAAACTGTAGGAGATACGCATTTCTAAATATTCTTATTGTGGTTTCAGACGTCGTTCTATGCAGCTAAAATGAATTTAAAACGAATTTATTAATTTTTGGTAATTTTATAAATGCGAGATTTTTATAATTCTGCAGGCTAAACCGTAGGTGATACAAATTTCTAAATGTCCTTATTATTACTTAAGGCGTCGTTCTATGCACCTAAAATGAGTTTAAATCGAATTTATTAATTTTTGGTAATTTTAAAGAAGACAGATTTTTATAATTGCCAGATTAAAAATGCGAGATTTTTATAATTGCCCAGGCTAAACTGTAGGAGATACAAATTTCTAAATATGCTTATTATGGTTTCAGACGTCGTTCTATGCAGCTAAAATGAATTTAAAACGAATTTATTAATTTTTGGTAATTTTATAAATGCGAGATTTTTATAATTCTGCAGGCTAAACCGTAGGTGATACAAATTTCTAAATGTCCTTATTATTACTTGAGACGTCGTTCTATCCAGCTAAAATGAGTTTAAATCGAATTTATTAATTTTTGGTAATTTTAAAAAAGAGAGATTTTTATAATTACCAGATTAAAAATGCGAGATTTTTATAATTGCCCAGGCTAAACTGTAGGAGATACAAATTTCTAAATATGCTTATTATGGTTTCAGACGTCGTTCTATCCAGCTAAAATGAATTTAAAACGAATTTATTAATTTTTGGTAATTTTATAAATGCGAGATTTTTATAATTCTGCAGGCTAAACCGTAGGTGATACAAATTTCTAAATGTCCTTATTATTACTTGAGACGTCGTTCTATGCCGCTAAAATGAGTTTAAATCGAATTTATTAATTTTTGGTAATTTTAAAAAAGGCAGATTTTTATAATTGCCAGATTAAAAATGCGAGATTTTTATAATTGCCCAGGCTAAACTGTAGGAGATACAAATTTCTAAATATGCTTATTATGGTTTCAGACGTCGTTCTATGCAGCTAAAATGAATTTAAAACGAATTTATTAATTTTTGGTAATTTTATAAATGCGAGATTTTTATAATTCTGCAGGCAAAACCGTAGGTGATACAAATTTCTAAATGTCCTTATTATTACTTAAGACGTCGTTCTATGCAGCTAAAATGAGTTTAAATCGAATTTATTAATTTTTGGTAATTTTAAAAAAGAGAGATTTTTATAATTGTCAGATTAAAAATTCGAGATTTTTATAATTGCCCAGGCTAAACTGTAGGAGATACAAATTTCTAAATATGCTTATTATGGTTTCAGACGTCGTTCTATACAGCTAAAATGAATTTAAAACGAATTTATTAATTTTTGGTAATTTTATAAATGCGAGATTTTTATAATTCTGCAGGCTAAACCGTAGGTGATACAAATTTCTAAATGTCCTTATTATTACTTAAGACGTCGTTCTATGCAGCTAAAATGAGTTTAACTCGAATTTATTAATTTTTGGTAATTTTAAAAAAGGCAGATTTTTATAATTGCCAGATTAAAAATGCGAGATTTTTATAATTGCCCAGCCTAAACTGTAAGAGATACAAATTTCTAAATAAGCTTATTATGGTTTCAGACGTCGTTCTATGCAGCTAAAATGAATTTAAAACGAATTTATTAATTTTTGGTAATTTTATAAATGCGAGATTTTTATAATTCTGCAGGCTAAACCGTAGGTGATACAAATTTCTAAATGTCCTTATTATTATTTAAGACGTCGTTCTATGCAGCTAAAATGAGTTTAAATCGAATTTATTTATTTTTGGTAATTTTAAAAAAGAGAGATTTTTATAATTGCCAGATTAAAAATGCGAGATTTTTATAATTGCCCAGGCTAAACTGTAGGAGATACGCATTTCTAAATATTCTTATTGTGGTTTCAGACGTCGTTCTATGCAGCTAAAATGAATTTAAAACGAATTTATTAATTTTTGGTAATTTTATAAATGCGAGATTTTTATAATTCTGCAGGCTAAACCGTAGGTGATACAAATTTCTAAATGTCCTTATTATTACTTAAGACGTCGTTCTATGCAGCTAAAATGAGTTTAAATCGAATTTATTTATTTTTGGTAATTTTAAAAAAGAGAGATTTTTATAATTGCCAGATTAAAAATGCGAGATTTTTATAATTGCCCAGGCTAAACCGTAGGAGATACAAATTTCTAAATATGCTTATTATGGTTTCAGACGTCGTTCTATACAGCTAAAATGAATTTAAAACGAATTTATTAATTTTTGGTAATTTTATAAATGCGAGATTTTTATAATTCTGCAGGCTAAACCGTAGGTGATACAAATTTCTAAATGTCCTTATTATTACTTAAGGCGTCGTTCTATGCACCTAAAATGAGTTTAAATCGAATTTATTAATTTTTGGTAATTTTAAAGAAGACAGATTTTTATAATTGCCAGATTAAAAATGCGAGATTTTTATAATTGCCCAGGCTAAACTGTAGGAGATACAAATTTCTAAATATGCTTATTATGGTTTCAGACGTCGTTCTATGCAGCTAAAATGAATTTAAAACGAATTTATTAATTTTTGGTAATTTTATAAATGCGAGATTTTTATAATTCTGCAGGCTAAACCGTAGGTGATACAAATTTCTAAATGTCCTTATTATTACTTGAGACGTCGTTCTATCCTGCTAAAATGAGTTTAAATCGAATTTATTAATTTTTGGTAATTTTAAAAAAGAGAGATTTTTATAATTACCAGATTAAAAATGCGAGATTTTTATAATTGCCCAGGCTAAACTGTAGGAGATACAAATTTCTAAATATGCTTATTATGGTTTCAGACGTCGTTCTATCCAGCTAAAATGAATTTAAAACGAATTTATTAATTTTTGGTAATTTTATAAATGCGAGATTTTTATAATTCTGCAGGCTAAACCGTAGGTGATACAAATTTCTAAATGTCCTTATTATTACTTGAGACGTCGTTCTATGCAGCTAAAATGAGTTTAAATCGAATTTTTTAATTTTTGGTAATTTTAAAAAAGGCAGATTTTTATAATTGCCAGATTAAAAATGCGAGATTTTTATAATTGCCCAGGCTAAACTGTAGGAGATACAAATTTCTAAATATGCTTATTATGGTTTCAGACGTCGTTCTATGCAGCTAAAATGAATTTAAAACGAATTTATTAATTTTTGGTAATTTTATAAATGCGAGATTTTTATAATTCTGCAGGCAAAACCGTAGGTGATACAAATTTCTAAATGTCCTTATTATTACTTAAGACGTCGTTCTATGCAGCTAAAATGAGTTTAAATCGAATTTATTAATTTTTGGTAATTTTAAAAAAGAGAGATTTTTATAATTGTCAGATTAAAAATTCGAGATTTTTATAATTGCCCAGGCTAAACTGTAGGAGATACAAATTTCTAAATATGCTTATTATGGTTTCAGACGTCGTTCTATACAGCTAAAATGAATTTAAAACGAATTTATTAATTTTTGGTAATTTTATAAGTGCGAGATTTTTATAATTCTGCAGGCTAAACCGTAGGTGATACAAATTTCTAAATGTCCTTATTATTACTTAAGACGTCGTTCTATGCAGCTAAAATGAGTTTAAATCGAATTTATTAATTTTTGGTAATTTTAAAAAAGGCAGATTTTTATAATTGCCAGATTAAAAATGCGAGATTTTTATAATTGCCCAGCCTAAACTGTAAGAGATACAAATTTCTAATTAAGCTTATTATGGTTTCAGACGTCGTTCTATGCAGCTAAAATGAATTTAAAACGAATTTATTAATTTTTGGTAATTTTATAAATGCGAGATTTTTATAATTCTGCAGGCTAAACCGTAGGTGATACAAATTTCTAAATGTCCTTATTATTACTTGAGACGTCGTTCTATGCAGCTAAAATGAGTTTAAATCGAATTTATTAATTTTTGGTAATTTTAAAAAAGGCAGATTTTTATATTGCCAGATTAAAAATGAGTGATTTTTATATTTGCCCAGGCTAAACTGTAGGAGATACAAATTTCTAAATATGCTTATTCTGGTGTCAGACGTCGTTCTATGCAGCTAAAATGAATTTAAAACGAATTTATTAATTTTTGGTAATTTTATAAATGCGAGATTTTTATAATTCTGCAGGCTAAACCGTAGGTGATACAAATTTCTAAATGTCCTTATTATTACTTAAGACGTCGTTCTATGCAGCTAAAATGAGTTTAAATCGAATTTATTAATTTTTGGTAATTTTAAAAAAGAGAGATTTTTATAATTGCCAGATTAAAAATGCGAGATTTTTATAATTGCCCAGGCTAAACTGTAGGAGATACAAATTTCTAAATATGCTTATTATGGTTTCAGACGTCGTTCTATACAGCTAAAATGAATTTAAAACGAATTTATTAATTTTTGGTAATTTTATAAATGCGAGATTTTTATAATTCTGCAGGCTAAACCGTAGGTGATACAAATTTCTAAATGTCCTTATTATTACTTGAGACGTCGTTCTATGCAGCTAAAATGAGGTTAAATCGAATTTATTAATTTTTGGTAATTTTAAAAAAGGCAGATTTTTATAATTGCCAGATTAAAAATGCTAGATTTTTATAATTGCCCAGGCTAAACTGTAGGAGATACACATTTCTAAATATGCTTATTATGGTTTCAGACGTCGTTCTATTCAGCTAAAATGAATTTAAAACGAATTTATTAATTTTTGGTAATTTTATAAATGCGAGATTTTTATAATTCTGCAGGTTAAACCGTAGGTGATACAAATTTCTAAATGTCTTTATTATTACTTAAGACGTCGTTCTATGCAGCTAAAATGAGTTTAAGCCGAATTTATTTATTTTTGGTAATTTTAAAAAAGAGAGATTTTTATTATTGCCAGATTAAAAATGCGAGATTTTTATAATTGCCCAGGCTAAACTGTAGGAGATACAAATTTAAAACGAATTTATTAATTTTTGGTAATTTTATAAATGCGAGATTTTTATAATTCTGCAGGTTAAACCGTAGGTGATACAAATTTCTAAATGTCCTTATTATTACTTAAGACGTCGTTCTATGCAGCTAAAATGAGTTTAAATCGAATTTATTTATTTTTGGTAATTTTAAAAAAGAGAGATTTTTATAATTGCCAGATTAAAAATGCGAGATTTTTATAATTGCCCAGGCTAAACCGTAGGAGATACAAATTTCTAAATATGCTTATTATGGTTTCAGACGTCGTTCTATACAGCTAAAATGAATTTAAAACGAATTTATTAATTTTTGGTAATTTTATAAATGCGAGATTTTTATAATTCTGCAGGCTAAACCGTAGGTGATACAAATTTCTAAATGTCCTTATTATTACTTAAGGCGTCGTTCTATGCACCTAAAATGAGTTTAAATCGAATTTATTAATTTTTGGTAATTTTAAAGAAGACAGATTTTTATAATTGCCAGATTAAAAATGCGAGATTTTTATAATTGCCCAGGCTAAACTGTAGGAGATACAAATTTCTAAATATGCTTATTATGGTTTCAGACGTCGTTCTATGCAGCTAAAATGAATTTAAAACGAATTTATTAATTTTTGGTAATTTTATAAATGCGAGATTTTTATAATTCTGCAGGCTAAACCGTAGGTGATACAAATTTCTAAATGTCCTTATTATTACTTGAGACGTCGTTCTATCCAGCTAAAATGAGTTTAAATCGAATTTATTAATTTTTGGTAATTTTAAAAAAGAGAGATTTTTATAATTACCAGATTAAAAATGCGAGATTTTTATAATTGCCCAGGCTAAACTGTAGGAGATACAAATTTCTAAATATGCTTATTATGGTTTCAGACGTCGTTCTATCCAGCTAAAATGAATTTAAAACGAATTTATTAATTTTTGGTAATTTTATAAATGCGAGATTTTTATAATTCTGCAGGCTAAACCGTAGGTGATACAAATTTCTAAATGTCCTTATTATTACTTGAGACGTCGTTCTATGCAGCTAAAATGAGTTTAAATCGAATTTATTAATTTTTGGTAATTTTAAAAAAGGCAGATTTTTATAATTGCCAGATTAAAAATGCGAGATTTTTATAATTGCCCAGGCTAAACTGTAGGAGATACAAATTTCTAAATATGCTTATTATGGTTTCAGACGTCGTTCTATGCAGCTAAAATGAATTTAAAACGAATTTATTAATTTTTGGTAATTTTATAAATGCGAGATTTTTATAATTCTGCAGGCAAAACCGTAGGTGATACAAATTTCTAAATGTCCTTATTATTACTTAAGACGTCGTTCTATGCAGCTAAAATGAGTTTAAATCGAATTTATTAATTTTTGGTAATTTTAAAAAAGAGAGATTTTTATAATTGTCAGATTAAAAATTCGAGATTTTTATAATTGCCCAGGCTAAACTGTAGGAGATACAAATTTCTAAATATGCTTATTATGGTTTCAGACGTCGTTCTATACAGCTAAAATGAATTTAAAACGAATTTATTAATTTTTGGTAATTTTATAAATGCGAGATTTTTATAATTCTGCAGGCTAAACCGTAGGTGATACAAATTTCTAAATGTCCTTATTATTACTTAAGACGTCGTTCTATGCAGCTAAAATGAGTTTAAATCGAATTTATTAATTTTTGGTAATTTTAA
Source organism: Melanotus villosus (assembly GCA_963082815.1). Taxonomy (NCBI): domain Eukaryota; kingdom Metazoa; phylum Arthropoda; class Insecta; order Coleoptera; family Elateridae; genus Melanotus; species Melanotus villosus. The sequence goes on along the minus strand of OY720427.1, from coordinate 16,567,152 downwards.
AAAAGGCAGATTTTTATAATTGCCAGATTAAAAATGCGAGATTTTTATAATTGCCCAGCCTAAACTGTAGGAGATACAAATTTCTAAATAAGCTTATTATGGTTTCAGACGTCGTTCTATGCAGCTAAAATGAATTTAAAACGAATTTATTAATTTTTGGTAATTTTATAAATGCGAGATTTTTATAATTCTGCAGGCTAAACCGTAGGTGATACAAATTTCTAAATGTCCTTATTATTACTTGAGACGTCGTTCTATGCAGCTAAAATGAGTTTAAATCGAATTTATTAATTTTTGGTAATTTTAAAAAAGGCAGATTTTTATATTGCCAGATTAAAAATGAGTGATTTTTATATTTGCCCAGGCTAAACTGTAGGAGATACAAATTTCTAAATATGCTTATTCTGGTGTCAGACGTCGTTCTATGCAGCTAAAATGAATTTAAAACGAATTTATTAATTTTTGGTAATTTTATAAATGCGAGATTTTTATAATTCTGCAGGCTAAACCGTAGGTGATACAAATTTCTAAATGTCCTTATTATTACTTAAGACGTCGTTCTATGCAGCTAAAATGAGTTTAAATCGAATTTATTAATTTTTGGTAATTTTAAAAAAGAGAGATTTTTATAATTGCCAGATTAAAAATGCGAGATTTTTATAATTGCCCAGGCTAAACTGTAGGAGATACAAATTTCTAAATATGCTTATTATGGTTTCAGACGTCGTTCTATACAGCTAAGATGAATTTAAAACGAATTTATTAATTTTTGGTAATTTTATAAATGCGAGATTTTTATAATTCTGCAGGCTAAACCGTAGGTGATACAAATTTCTAAATGTCCTTATTATTACTTGAGACGTCGTTCTATGCAGCTAAAATGAGGTTAAATCGAATTTATTAATTTTTGGTAATTTTAAAAAAGGCAGATTTTTATAATTGCCAGATTAAAAATGCTAGATTTTTATAATTGCCCAGGCTAAACTGTAGGAGATACAAATTTCTAAATATGCTTATTATGGTTTCAGACGTCGTTCTATTCAGCTAAAATGAATTTAAAACGAATTTATTAATTTTTGGTAATTTTATAAATGCGAGATTTTTATAATTCTGCAGGTTAAACCGTAGGTGATACAAATTTCTAAATGTCCTTATTATTACTTAAGACGTCGTTCTATGCAGCTAAAATGAGTTTAAGCCGAATTTATTTATTTTTGGTAATTTTAAAAAAGAGAGATTTTTATTATTGCCAGATTAAAAATGCGAGATTTTTATAATTGCCCATGCTAAACTGTAGGAGATACAAATTTCTAAATATGGTTATTATGGTTTCACACGTCGTTCTATGCAGCTAGAATGAATTTAAAACGAATTTATTAATTTTTGGTAATTTTATAAATGCGTGATTTTTATAATTCCCCAGGCTACACCGTAGGTGATACAAATTTCTAAATGTCCTTATTATTATTTAAGACGTCGTTCTATGCAGCTAAAATGAGTTTAAATCGAATTTATTAATTTTTGGTAATTTTAAAAAAGAGAGATTTTTATAATTGCCATATTAAAAATGCGAGATTTTTATAATTGCCCAGGCTAAACTGTAGGAGATACGCATTTCTAAATATGCTTATTGTGGTTTCAGACGTCGTTCTATGCAGCTAAAATGAATTTAAAGCGAATTTATTAATTTTTGGCATTTTATAAATGCGAGATTTTTATAATTACCCAGGCTAAACCGTAGGTGATACAAATTTCTAAATGTCCTTATTATTATTTAAGTTGTCGTTCTATGCAGCTAAAATGAGTTTAAATCGAATTTATTAATTTTTGGTAATTTTAAAAAAGAGAGATTTTTATAATTGCCAGATTAAAAATGCAAGATTTTTATAATTGCCCAGGCTAAACCGTAGGAGATACAAATTTCTAAATATGCTTATTATGGTTTCAGACGTCGTTCTTTGCAGCTAAAATGAATTTAAAACGAATTTATTAATTTTTGGTAATTTTATAAATGCGAGATTTTTATAATTCTGCAGGCTAAACCGTAGGTGATACAAATTTCTAAATGTCCTTATTATTACTTAAGACGTCGTTCTATGCAGCTAAAATGAGTTTAAATCGAATTTATTTATTTTTGGTAATTTTAAAAAAGAGAGATTTTTATAATTGCCAGATTAAAAATGCGAGATTTTTATAATTGCCCAGGCTAAACCGTAGGAGATACAAATTTCTAAATATGCTTATTATGGTTTCAGACGTCGTTCTATACAGCTAAAATGAATTTAAAACGAATTTATTAATTTTTGGTAATTTTATAAATGCGAGATTTTTATAATTCTGCAGGCTAAACCGTAGGTGATACAAATTTCTAAATGTCCTTATTATTACTTAAGGCGTCGTTCTATGCACCTAAAATGAGTTTAAATCGAATTTATTAATTTTTGGTAATTTTAAAGAAGACAGATTTTTATAATTGCCAGATTAAAAATGCGAGATTTTTATAATTGCCCAGGCTAAACTGTAGGAGATACAAATTTCTAAATATGCTTATTATGGTTTCAGACGTCGTTCTATGCAGCTAAAATGAATTTAAAACGAATTTATTAATTTTTGGTAATTTTATAAATGCGAGATTTTTATAATTCTGCAGGCTAAACCGTAGGTGATACAAATTTCTAAATGTCCTTATTATTACTTAAGACGTCGTTCTATGCAGCTAAAATGAGTTTAAATCGAATTTATTAATTTTTGGTAATTTTAAAAAAAGGCAGATTTTTATAATTACCAGATTAAAAATGCGAGATTTTTATAATTGCCCAGGCTAAACTGTAGGAGATACAAATTTCTAAATATGCTTATTATGGTTTCAGACGTCGTTCTATCCAGCTAAAATGAATTTAAAACGAATTTATTAATTTTTGGTAATTTTATAAATGCGAGATTTTTATAATTCTGCAGGCTAAACCGTAGGTGATACAAATTTCTAAATGTCCTTATTATTACTTGAGACGTCGTTCTATGCAGCTAAAATGAGTTTAAATCGAATTTATTAATTTTTGGTAATTTTAAAAAAGGCAGATTTTTATAATTGCCAGATTAAAAATGCGAGATTTTTATAATTGCCCAGGCTAAACTGTAGGAGATACAAATTTCTAAATATGCTTATTATGGTTTCAGACGTCGTTCTATGCAGCTAAAATGAATTTAAAACGAATTTATTAATTTTTGGTAATTTTATAAATGCGAGATTTTTATAATTCTGCAGGCTAAACCGTAGGTGATACAAATTTCTAAATGTCCTTATTATTACTTAAGACGTCGTTCTATGCAGCTAAAATGAGTTTAAATCGAATTTATTAATTTTTGGTAATTTTAAAAAAGGCAGATTTTTATAATTGCCAGATTAAAAATGCGAGATTTTTATAATTGCCCAGCCTAAACTGTAGGAGATACAAATTTCTAAATATGCTTATTATGGTTTCAGACGTCGTTCTATGCAGCTAAAATGAATTTAAAACGAATTTATTAATTTTTGGTAATTTTATAAATGCGAGATTTTTATAATTCTGCAGGCTAAACCGTAGGTGATACAAATTTCTAAATGTCCTTATTATTACTTGAGACGTCGTTCTATGCAGCTAAAATGAGTTTAAATCGAATTTATTAATTTTTGGTAATTTTAAAAAAGGCAGATTTTTATATTGCCAGATTAAAAATGAGTGATTTTTATATTTGCCCAGGCTAAACTGTAGGAGATACAAATTTCTAAATATGCTTATTCTGGTGTCAGACGTCGTTCTATGCAGCTAAAATGAATTTAAAACGAATTTATTAATTTTTGGTAATTTTATAAATGCGAGATTTTTATAATTCTGCAGGCTAAACCGTAGGTGATACAAATTTCTAAATGTCCTTATTATTACTTAAGACGTCGTTCTATGCAGCTAAAATGAGTTTAAATCGAATTTATTAATTTTTGGTAATTTTAAAAAAGAGAGATTTTTATAATTGCCAGATTAAAAATGCGAGATTTTTATAATTGCCCAGGCTAAACTGTAGGAGATACAAATTTCTAAATATGCTTATTATGGTTTCAGACGTCGTTCTATACAGCTAAAATGAATTTAAAACGAATTTATTAATTTTTGGTAATTTTATAAATGCGAGATTTTTATAATTCTGCAGGCTAAACCGTAGGTGATACAAATTTCTAAATGTCCTTATTATTACTTGAGACGTCGTTCTATGCAGCTAAAATGAGGTTAAATCGAATTTATTAATTTTTGGTAATTTTAAAAAAGGCAGATTTTTATAATTGCCAGATTAAAAATGCTAGATTTTTATAATTGCCCAGGCTAAACTGTAGGAGATACAAATTTCTAAATATGCTTATTATGGTTTCAGACGTCGTTCTATACAGCTAAAATGAATTTAAAACGAATTTATTAATTTTTGGTAATTTTATAAATGCGAGATTTTTATAATTCTGCAGGCTAAACCGTAGGTGATACAAATTTCTAAATGTCCTTATTATTACTTAAGACGTCGTTCTATGCAGCTAAAATGAGTTTAAATCGAATTTATTAATTTTTGGTAATTTTAAAAAAAGGCAGATTTTTATAATTACCAGATTAAAAATGCGAGATTTTTATAATTGCCCAGGCTAAACTGTAGGAGATACAAATTTCTAAATATGCTTATTATGGTTTCAGACGTCGTTCTATCCAGCTAAAATGAATTTAAAACGAATTTATTAATTTTTGGTAATTTTATAAATGCGAGATTTTTATAATTCTGCAGGCTAAACCGTAGGTGATACAAATTTCTAAATGTCCTTATTATTACTTGAGACGTCGTTCTATGCAGCTAAAATGAGTTTAAATCGAATTTATTAATTTTTGGTAATTTTAAAAAAGGCAGATTTTTATAATTGCCAGATTAAAAATGCGAGATTTTTATAATTGCCCAGGCTAAACTGTAGGAGATACAAATTTCTAAATATGCTTATTATGGTTTCAGACGTCGTTCTATGCAGCTAAAATGAATTTAAAACGAATTTATTAATTTTTGGTAATTTTATAAATGCGAGATTTTTATAATTCTGCAGGCTAAACCGTAGGTGATACAAATTTCTAAATGTCCTTATTATTACTTAAGACGTCGTTCTATGCAGCTAAAATGAGTTTAAATCGAATTTATTAATTTTTGGTAATTTTAAAAAAGGCAGATTTTTATAATTGCCAGATTAAAAATGCGAGATTTTTATAATTGCCCAGCCTAAACTGTAGGAGATACAAATTTCTAAATATGCTTATTGTGGTTTCAGACGTCGTTCTATGCAGCTAAAATGAATTTAAAACGAATTTATTAATTTTTGGTAATTTTATAAATGCGAGATTTTTATAATTCTGCAGGCTAAACCGTAGGTGATACAAATTTCTAAATGTCCTTATTATTACTTGAGACGTCGTTCTATGCAGCTAAAATGAGTTTAAATCGAATTTATTAATTTTTGGTAATTTTAAAAAAGAGAGATTTTTATAATTGCCATATTAAAAATGCGAGATTTTTATAATTGCCCAGGCTAAACTGTAGGAGATACGCATTTCTAAATATGCTTATTGTGGTTTCAGACGTCGTTCTATGCAGCTAAAATGAATTTAAAGCGAATTTATTAATTTTTGGCATTTTATAAATGCGAGATTTTTATAATTACCCAGGCTAAACCGTAGGTGATACAAATTTCTAAATGTCCTTATTATTATTTAAGTTGTCGTTCTATGCAGCTAAAATGAGTTTAAATCGAATTTATTAATTTTTGGTAATTTTAAAAAAGAGAGATTTTTATAATTGCCAGATTAAAAATGCAAGATTTTTATAATTGCCCAGGCTAAACCGTAGGAGATACAAATTTCTAAATATGCTTATTATGGTTTCAGACGTCGTTCTTTGCAGCTAAAATGAATTTAAAACGAATTTATTAATTTTTGGTAATTTTATAAATGCGAGATTTTTATAATTCTGCAGGCTAAACCGTAGGTGATACAAATTTCTAAATGTCCTTATTATTACTTAAGACGTCGTTCTATGCAGCTAAAATGAGTTTAAATCGAATTTATTTATTTTTGGTAATTTTAAAAAAGAGAGATTTTTATAATTGCCAGATTAAAAATGCGAGATTTTTATAATTGCCCAGGCTAAACCGTAGGAGATACAAATTTCTAAATATGCTTATTATGGTTTCAGACGTCGTTCTATACAGCTAAAATGAATTTAAAACGAATTTATTAATTTTTGGTAATTTTATAAATGCGAGATTTTTATAATTCTGCAGGCTAAACCGTAGGTGATACAAATTTCTAAATGTCCTTATTATTACTTAAGGCGTCGTTCTATGCACCTAAAATGAGTTTAAATCGAATTTATTAATTTTTGGTAATTTTAAAGAAGACAGATTTTTATAATTGCCAGATTAAAAATGCGAGATTTTTATAATTGCCCAGGCTAAACTGTAGGAGATACAAATTTCTAAATATGCTTATTATGGTTTCAGACGTCGTTCTATGCAGCTAAAATGAATTTAAAACGAATTTATTAATTTTTGGTAATTTTATAAATGCGAGATTTTTATAATTCTGCAGGCTAAACCGTAGGTGATACAAATTTCTAAATGTCCTTATTATTACTTAAGACGTCGTTCTATGCAGCTAAAATGAGTTTAAATCGAATTTATTAATTTTTGGTAATTTTAAAAAAAGGCAGATTTTTATAATTACCAGATTAAAAATGCGAGATTTTTATAATTGCCCAGGCTAAACTGTAGGAGATACAAATTTCTAAATATGCTTATTATGGTTTCAGACGTCGTTCTATCCAGCTAAAATGAATTTAAAACGAATTTATTAATTTTTGGTAATTTTATAAATGCGAGATTTTTATAATTCTGCAGGCTAAACCGTAGGTGATACAAATTTCTAAATGTCCTTATTATTACTTGAGACGTCGTTCTATGCAGCTAAAATGAGTTTAAATCGAATTTATTAATTTTTGGTAATTTTAAAAAAGGCAGATTTTTATAATTGCCAGATTAAAAATGCGAGATTTTTATAATTGCCCAGGCTAAACTGTAGGAGATACAAATTTCTAAATATGCTTATTATGGTTTCAGACGTCGTTCTATGCAGCTAAAATGAATTTAAAACGAATTTATTAATTTTTGGTAATTTTATAAATGCGAGATTTTTATAATTCTGCAGGCTAAACCGTAGGTGATACAAATTTCTAAATGTCCTTATTATTACTTAAGACGTCGTTCTATGCAGCTAAAATGAGTTTAAATCGAATTTATTAATTTTTGGTAATTTTAAAAAAGGCAGATTTTTATAATTGCCAGATTAAAAATGCGAGATTTTTATAATTGCCCAGCCTAAACTGTAGGAGATACAAATTTCTAAATATGCTTATTATGGTTTCAGACGTCGTTCTATGCAGCTAAAATGAATTTAAAACGAATTTATTAATTTTTGGTAATTTTATAAATGCGAGATTTTTATAATTCTGCAGGCTAAACCGTAGGTGATACAAATTTCTAAATGTCCTTATTATTACTTGAGACGTCGTTCTATGCAGCTAAAATGAGTTTAAATCGAATTTATTAATTTTTGGTAATTTTAAAAAAGGCAGATTTTTATATTGCCAGATTAAAAATGAGTGATTTTTATATTTGCCCAGGCTAAACTGTAGGAGATACAAATTTCTAAATATGCTTATTCTGGTGTCAGACGTCGTTCTATGCAGCTAAAATGAATTTAAAACGAATTTATTAATTTTTGGTAATTTTATAAATGCGAGATTTTTATAATTCTGCAGGCTAAACCGTAGGTGATACAAATTTCTAAATGTCCTTATTATTACTTAAGACGTCGTTCTATGCAGCTAAAATGAGTTTAAATCGAATTTATTAATTTTTGGTAATTTTAAAAAAGAGAGATTTTTATAATTGCCAGATTAAAAATGCGAGATTTTTATAATTGCCCAGGCTAAACTGTAGGAGATACAAATTTCTAAATATGCTTATTATGGTTTCAGACGTCGTTCTATACAGCTAAAATGAATTTAAAACGAATTTATTAATTTTTGGTAATTTTATAAATGCGAGATTTTTATAATTCTGCAGGCTAAACCGTAGGTGATACAAATTTCTAAATGTCCTTATTATTACTTGAGACGTCGTTCTATGCAGCTAAAATGAGGTTAAATCGAATTTATTAATTTTTGGTAATTTTAAAAAAGGCAGATTTTTATAATTGCCAGATTAAAAATGCTAGATTTTTATAATTGCCCAGGCTAAACTGTAGGAGATACAAATTTCTAAATATGCTTATTATGGTTTCAGACGTCGTTCTATACAGCTAAAATGAATTTAAAACGAATTTATTAATTTTTGGTAATTTTATAAATGCGAGATTTTTATAATTCTGCAGGCTAAACCGTAGGTGATACAAATTTCTAAATGTCCTTATTATTACTTAAGACGTCGTTCTATGCAGCTAAAATGAGTTTAAATCGAATTTATTAATTTTTGGTAATTTTAAAAAAAGGCAGATTTTTATAATTACCAGATTAAAAATGCGAGATTTTTATAATTGCCCAGGCTAAACTGTAGGAGATACAAATTTCTAAATATGCTTATTATGGTTTCAGACGTCGTTCTATGCAGCTAAAATGAATTTAAAACGAATTTATTAATTTTTGGTAATTTTATAAATGCGAGATTTTTATAATTCTGCAGGCTAAACCGTAGGTGATACAAATTTCTAAATGTCCTTATTATTACTTGAGACGTCGTTCTATGCAGCTAAAATGAGGTTAAATCGAATTTATTAATTTTTGGTAATTTTAAAAAAGGCAGATTTTTATAATTGCCAGATTAAAAATGCTAGATTTTTATAATTGCCCAGGCTAAACTGTAGGAGATACAAATTTCTAAATATGCTTATTATGGTTTCAGACGTCGTTCTATGCAGCTAAAATGAATTTAAAACGAATTTATTAATTTTTGGTAATTTTATAAATGCGAGATTTTTATAATTCTGCAGGTTAAACCGTAGGTGATACAAATTTCTAAATGTCCTTATTATTACTTAAGACGTCGTTCTATGCAGCTAAAATGAGTTTAAGCCGAATTTATTTATTTTTGGTAATTTTAAAAAAGAGAGATTTTTATTATTGCCAGATTAAAAATGCGAGATTTTTATAATTGCCCAGGCTAAACTGTAGGAGATACAAATTTCTAAATATGGTTATTATGGTTTCACACGTCGTTCTATGCAGCTAGAATGAATTTAAAACGAATTTATTAATTTTTGGTAATTTTATAAATGCGTGATTTTTATAATTCCCCAGGCTAAACCGTAGGTGATACAAATTTCTAAATGTCCTTATTATTATTTAAGACGTCGTTCTATGCAGCTAAAATGAGTTTAAATCGAATTTATTAATTTTTGGTAATTTTAAAAAAGAGAGATTTTTATAATTGCCCAGGCTAAACTGTAGGAGATACGCATTTCTAAATATGCTTATTGTGGTTTCAGACGTCGTTCTATGCAGCTAAAATGAATTTAAAGCGAATTTATTAATTTTTGGCAATTTTATAAATGCGAGATTTTTATAATTCCCCAGGCTAAACCGTAGGTGATACAAATTTCTAAATGTCCTTATTATTATTTAAGATGTCGTTCTATGCAGCTAAAATGAGTTTAAATCGAATTTATTAATTTTTGGTAATTTTAAAAAAGAGAGATTTTTATAATTGCCAGATTAAAAATGCAAGATTTTTATAATTGCCCAGGCTAAACTGTAGGAGATACAAATTTCTAAATATGCTTATTATGGTTTCAGACGTCGTTCTATCCAGCTAAAATGAATTTAAAACGAATTTATTAATTTTTGGTAATTTTATAAATGCGAGATTTTTATAATTCTGCAGGCTAAACCGTAGGTGATACAAATTTCTAAATGTCCTTATTATTACTTAAGACGTCGTTCTATGCAGCTAAAATGAGTTTAAATCGAATTTATTAATTTTTGGTAATTTTAAAAAAGGCAGATTTTTATAATTGCCAGATTAAAAATGCGAGATTTTTATAATTGCCCAGCCTAAACTGTAGGAGATACAAATTTCTAAATAAGCTTATTATGGTTTCAGACGTCGTTCTATGCAGCTAAAATGAATTTAAAACGAATTTATTAATTTTTGGTAATTTTATAAATGCGAGATTTTTATAATTCTGCAGGCTAAACCGTAGGTGATACAAATTTCTAAATGTCCTTATTATTACTTGAGACGTCGTTCTATGCAGCTAAAATGAGTTTAAATCGAATTTATTAATTTTTGGTAATTTTAAAAAAGGCAGATTTTTATATTGCCAGATTAAAAATGAGTGATTTTTATATTTGCCCAGGCTAAACTGTAGGAGATACAAATTTCTAAATATGCTTATTCTGGTGTCAGACGTCGTTCTATGCAGCTAAAATGAATTTAAAACGAATTTATTAATTTTTGGTAATTTTATAAATGCGAGATTTTTATAATTCTGCAGGCTAAACCGTAGGTGATACAAATTTCTAAATGTCCTTATTATTACTTAAGACGTCGTTCTATGCAGCTAAAATGAGTTTAAATCGAATTTATTAATTTTTGGTAATTTTAAAAAAGAGAGATTTATATAATTGCCAGATTAAAAATGCGAGATTTTTATAATTGCCCAGGCTAAACTGTAGGAGATACAAATTTCTAAATATGCTTATTATGGTTTCAGACGTCGTTCTATACAGCTAAAATGAATTTAAAACGAATTTATTAATTTTTGGTAATTTTATAAATGCGAGATTTTTATAATTCTGCAGGCTAAACCGTAGGTGATACAAATTTCTAAATGTCCTTATTATTACTTGAGACGTCGTTCTATGCAGCTAAAATGAGGTTAAATCGAATTTATTAATTTTTGGTAATTTTAAAAAAGGCAGATTTTTATAATTGCCAGATTAAAAATGCTAGATTTTTATAATTGCCCAGGCTAAACTGTAGGAGATACAAATTTCTAAATATGCTTATTATGGTTTCAGACGTCGTTCTATTCAGCTAAAATGAATTTAAAACGAATTTATTAATTTTTGGTAATTTTATAAATGCGAGATTTTTATAATTCTGCAGGTTAAACCGTAGGTGATACAAATTTCTAAATGTCCTTATTATTACTTAAGACGTCGTTCTATGCAGCTAAAATGAGTTTAAGCCGAATTTATTTATTTTTGGTAATTTTAAAAAAGAGAGATTTTTATTATTGCCAGATTAAAAATGCGAGATTTTTATAATTGCCCAGGCTAAACTGTAGGAGATACAAATTTCTAAATATGGTTATTATGGTTTCACACGTCGTTCTATGCAGCTAGAATGAATTTAAAACGAATTTATTAATTTTTGGTAATTTTATAAATGCGTGATTTTTATAATTCCCCAGGCTACACCGTAGGTGATACAAATTTCTAAATGTCCTTATTATTATTTAAGACGTCGTTCTATGAAGCTAAAATGAGTTTAAATCGAATTTATTAATTTTTGGTAATTTTAAAAAAGAGAGATTTTTATAATTGCCATATTAAAAATGCGAGATTTTTATAATTGCCCAGGCTAAACCGTAGGAGATACAAATTTCTAAATATGCTTATTATGGTTTCAGACGTCGTTCTATGCAGCTAAAATGAATTTAAAACGAATTTATTAATTTTTGGTAATTTTATAAATGCGAGATTTTTATAATTCTGCAGGCTAAACCGTAGGTGATACAAATTTCTAAATGTCCTTATTATTACTTGAGACGTCGTTCTATCCAGCTAAAATGAGTTTAAATCGAATTTATTAATTTTTGGTAATTTTAAAAAAGAGAGATTTTTATAATTACCAGATTAAAAATGCGAGATTTTTATAATTGCCCAGGCTAAACTGTAGGAGATACAAATTTCTAAATATGCTTATTATGGTTTCAGACGTCGTTCTATCCAGCTAAAATGAATTTAAAACGAATTTATTAATTTTTGGTAATTTTATAAATGCGAGATTTTTATAATTCTGCAGGCTAAACCGTAGGTGATACAAATTTCTAAATGTCCTTATTATTACTTAAGACGTCGTTCTATGCAGCTAAAATGAGTTTAAATCGAATTTATTAATTTTTGGTAATTTTAAAAAAGGCAGATTTTTATAATTGCCAGATTAAAAATGCGAGATTTTTATAATTGCCCAGCCTAAACTGTAGGAGATACAAATTTCTAAATAAGCTTATTATGGTTTCAGACGTCGTTCTATGCAGCTAAAATGAATTTAAAACGAATTTATTAATTTTTGGTAATTTTATAAATGCGAGATTTTTATAATTCTGCAGGCTAAACCGTAGGTGATACAAATTTCTAAATATCCTTATTATTACTTGAGACGTCGTTCTATGCAGCTAAAATGAGTTTAAATCGAATTTATTAATTTTTGGTAATTTTAAAAAAGGCAGATTTTTATATTGCCAGATTAAAAATGAGTGATTTTTATATTTGCCCAGGCTAAACTGTAGGAGATACAAATTTCTAAATATGCTTATTCTGGTGTCAGACGTCGTTCTATGCAGCTAAAATGAATTTAAAACGAATTTATTAATTTTTGGTAATTTTATAAATGCGAGATTTTTATAATTCTGCAGGCTAAACCGTAGGTGATACAAATTTCTAAATGTCCTTATTATTACTTAAGACGTCGTTCTATGCAGCTAAAATGAGTTTAAATCGAATTTATTAATTTTTGGTAATTTTAAAAAAGAGAGATTTATATAATTGCCAGATTAAAAATGCGAGATTTTTATAATTGCCCAGGCTAAACTGTAGGAGATACAAATTTCTAAATATGCTTATTATGGTTTCAGACGTCGTTCTATACAGCTAAAATGAATTTAAAACGAATTTATTAATTTTTGGTAATTTTATAAATGCGAGATTTTTATAATTCTGCAGGCTAAACCGTAGGTGATACAAATTTCTAAATGTCCTTATTATTACTTGAGACGTCGTTCTATGCAGCTAAAATGAGGTTAAATCGAATTTATTAATTTTTGGTAATTTTAAAAAAGGCAGATTTTTTTAATTGCCAGATTAAAAATGCTAGATTTTTATAATTGCCCAGGCTAAACTGTAGGAGATACAAATTTCTAAATATGCTTATTATGGTTTCAGACGTCGTTCTATTCAGCTAAAATGAATTTAAAACGAATTTATTAATTTTTGGTAATTTTATAAATGCGAGATTTTTATAATTCTGCAGGTTAAACCGTAGGTGATACAAATTTCTAAATGTCCTTATTATTACTTAAGACGTCGTTCTATGCAGCTAAAATGAGTTTAAGCCGAATTTATTTATTTTTGGTAATTTTAAAAAAGAGAGATTTTTATTATTGCCAGATTAAAAATGCGAGATTTTTATAATTGCCCAGGCTAAACTGTAGGAGATACAAATTTCTAAATATGGTTATTATGGTTTCACACGTCGTTCTATGCAGCTAGAATGAATTTAAAACGAATTTATTAATTTTTGGTAATTTTATAAATGCGTGATTTTTATAATTCCCCAGGCTACACCGTAGGTGATACAAATTTCTAAATGTCCTTATTATTATTTAAGACGTCGTTCTATGAAGCTAAAATGAGTTTAAATCGAATTTATTAATTTTTGGTAATTTTAAAAAAGAGAGATTTTTATAATTGCCAGATTAAAAATGCAAGATTTTTATAATTGCCCAGGCTAAACCGTAGGAGATACAAATTTCTAAATATGCTTATTATGGTTTCAGACGTCGTTCTTTGCAGCTAAAATGAATTTAAAACGAATTTATTAATTTTTGGTAATTTTATAAATGCGAGATTTTTATAATTCTGCAGGCTAAACCGTAGGTGATACAAATTTCTAAATGTCCTTATTATTACTTAAGACGTCGTTCTATGCAGCTAAAATGAGTTTAAATCGAATTTATTTATTTTTGGTAATTTTAAAAAAGAGAGATTTTTATAATTGCCAGATTAAAAATGCGAGATTTTTATAATTGCCCAGGCTAAACCGTAGGAGATACAAATTTCTAAATATGCTTATTATGGTTTCAGACGTCGTTCTATACAGCTAAAATGAATTTAAAACGAATTTATTAATTTTTGGTAATTTTATAAATGCGAGATTTTTATAATTCTGCAGGCTAAACCGTAGGTGATACAAATTTCTAAATGTCCTTATTATTACTTGAGACGTCGTTCTATCCAGCTAAAATGAGTTTAAATCGAATTTATTAATTTTTGGTAATTTTAAAAAAGAGAGATTTTTATAATTACCAGATTAAAAATGCGAGATTTTTATAATTGCCCAGGCTAAACTGTAGGAGATACAAATTTCTAAATATGCTTATTATGGTTTCAGACGTCGTTCTATCCAGCTAAAATGAATTTAAAACGAATTTATTAATTTTTGGTAATTTTATAAATGCGAGATTTTTATAATTCTGCAGGCTAAACCGTAGGTGATACAAATTTCTAAATGTCCTTATTATTACTTAAGACGTCGTTCTATGCAGCTAAAATGAGTTTAAATCGAATTTATTAATTTTTGGTAATTTTAAAAAAGGCAGATTTTTATAATTGCCAGATTAAAAATGCGAGATTTTTATAATTGCCCAGCCTAAACTGTAGGAGATACAAATTTCTAAATAAGCTTATTATGGTTTCAGACGTCGTTCTATGCAGCTAAAATGAATTTAAAACGAATTTATTAATTTTTGGTAATTTTATAAATGCGAGATTTTTATAATTCTGCAGGCTAAACCGTAGGTGATACAAATTTCTAAATGTCCTTATTATTACTTGAGACGTCGTTCTATGCAGCTAAAATGAGTTTAAATCGAATTTATTAATTTTTGGTAATTTTAAAAAAGGCAGATTTTTATATTGCCAGATTAAAAATGAGTGATTTTTATATTTGCCCAGGCTAAACTGTAGGAGATACAAATTTCTAAATATGCTTATTCTGGTGTCAGACGTCGTTCTATGCAGCTAAAATGAATTTAAAACGAATTTATTAATTTTTGGTAATTTTATAAATGCGAGATTTTTATAATTCTGCAGGCTAAACCGTAGGTGATACAAATTTCTAAATGTCCTTATTATTACTTAAGACGTCGTTCTATGCAGCTAAAATGAGTTTAAATCGAATTTATTAATTTTTGGTAATTTTAAAAAAGACAGATTTTTATAATTGCCAGATTAAAAATGCGAGATTTTTATAATTGCCCAGGCTAAACTGTAGGAGGTACAAATTTCTAAATATGCTTATTATGGTTTCAGACGTCGTTCTATGCAGCTAAAATGAATTTAAAACGAATTTATTAATTTTTGGTAATTTTATAAATGCGAGATTTTTATAATTCTGCAGGCTAAACCGTAGGAGATACAAATTTCTAAATGTCCTTATTATTACTTAAGACGTCGTTCTATGCAGCTAAAATGAGTTTAAATCGAATTTATTAATTTTTGATAATTTTAAAAGAGAGAGATTTTTATAATTGCCAGATTAAAAATGCGAGATTTTTATAATTGCCCAGGCTAAACTGTAGGAGATACAAATTTCTAAATATGCTTATTATGGTTTCAGACGTCGTTCTATCCAGCTAAAATGAATTTAAAACGAATTTATTAATTTTTGGTAATTTTATAAAAGCGAGATTTTTATAATTCTGCAGGCTAAACCGTAGGTGATACAAATTTCTAAATGTCCTTATTATTACTTAAGACGTCGTTCTATGGAGCTAAAATGAGTTTAAATCGAATTTATTAATTTTTGGTAAGTTTAAAAAAGACAGATTTTTATAATTGCCAGATTAAAAATGCGAGATTTTTATAATTGCCCAGGCTAAACTGTAGGAGATACAAATTTCTAAATATGCTTATTATGGTTTCAGACGTCGTTCTATGCAGCTAAAATGAATTTAAAACGAATTTATTAATTTTTGGTAATTTTAAAAAAGAGAGATTTTTATAATTGCCAGATTAAAAATGCGAGATTTTTATAATTGCCCAGGCTAAACTGTAGGGGATACGCATTTCTAAATATTCTTATTGTGGTTTCAGACGTCGTTCTATGCAGCTAAAATGAATTTAAATCGAATTTATTAATTTTTGGTAATTTTATAAATGCGAGATTTTTATAATTCCCCAGGCTAAACCGTAGGTGATACAAATTTCTAAATGTCCTTATTATTATTTAAGACGTCGTTCTATGCAGCTAAAATGAGTTTAAATCGAATTTATTTATTTTTGGTAATTTTAAAAAAGAGAGATTTTTATAATTGCCAGATTAAAAATGCGAGATTTTTATAATTGCCCAGGCTAAACTGTAGGAGATACGCATTTCTAAATATTCTTATTGTGGTTTCAGACGTCGTTCTATGCAGCTAAAATGAATTTAAAACGAATTTATTAATTTTTGGTAATTTTATAAATGCGAGATTTTTATAATTCTGCAGGCTAAACCGTAGGTGATACAAATTTCTAAATGTCCTTATTATTACTTAAGACGTCGTTCTATGCAGCTAAAATGAGTTTAAATCGAATTTATTTATTTTTGGTAATTTTAAAAAAGAGAGATTTTTATAATTGTCAGATTAAAAATGCGAGATTTTTATAATTGCCCAGGCTAAACCGTAGGAGATACAAATTTCTAAATATGCTTATTATGGTTTCAGACGTCGTTCTATACAGCTAAAATGAATTTAAAACGAATTTATTAATTTTTGGTAATTTTATAAATGCGAGATTTTTATAATTCTGCAGGCTAAACCGTAGGTGATACAAATTTCTAAATGTCCTTATTATTACTTAAGGCGTCGTTCTATGCACCTAAAATGAGTTTAAATCGAATTTATTAATTTTTGGTAATTTTAAAGAAGACAGATTTTTATAATTGCCAGATTAAAAATGCGATATTTTTATAATTGCCCAGGCTAAACTGTAGGAGATACAAATTTCTAAATATGCTTATTATGGTTTCAGACGTCGTTCTATGCAGCTAAAATGAATTTAAAACGAATTTATTAATTTTTGGTAATTTTATAAATGCGAGATTTTTATAATTCTGCAGGCTAAACCGTAGGTGATACAAATTTCTAAATGTCCTTATTATTACTTGAGACGTCGTTCTATCCAGCTAAAATGAGTTTAAATCGAATTTATTAATTTTTGGTAATTTTAAAAAAGAGAGATTTTTATAATTACTAGATTAAAAATGCGAGATTTTTATAATTGCCCAGGCTAAACTGTAGGAGATACAAATTTCTAAATATGCTTATTATGGTTTCAGACGTCGTTCTATCCAGCTAAAATGAATTTAAAACGAATTTATTAATTTTTGGTAATTTTATAAATGCGAGATTTTTATAATTCTGCAGGCTAAACCGTAGGTGATACAAATTTCTAAATGTCCTTATTATTACTTGAGACGTCGTTCTATGCAGCTAAAATGAGTTTAAATCGAATTTATTAATTTTTGGTAATTTTAAAAAAGGCAGATTTTTATAATTGCCAGATTAAAAATGCGAGATTTTTATAATTGCCCAGGCTAAACTGTAGGAGATACAAATTTCTAAATATGCTTATTATGGTTTCAGACGTCGTTCTATGCAGCTAAAATGAATTTAAAACGAATTTATTAATTTTTGGTAATTTTATAAATGCGAGATTTTTATAATTCTGCAGGCAAAACCGTAGGTGATACAAATTTCTAAATGTCCTTATTATTACTTAAGACGTCGTTCTATGCAGCTAAAATGAGTTTAAATCGAATTTATTAATTTTTGGTAATTTTAAAAAAGAGAGATTTTTATAATTGTCAGATTAAAAATTCGAGATTTTTATAATTGCCCAGGCTAAACTGTAGGAGATACAAATTTCTAAATATGCTTATTATGGTTTCAGACGTCGTTCTATACAGCTAAAATGAATTTAAAACGAATTTATTAATTTTTGGTAATTTTATAAATGCGAGATTTTTATAATTCTGCAGGCTAAACCGTAGGTGATACAAATTTCTAAATGTCCTTATTATTACTTAAGACGTCGTTCTATGCAGCTAAAATAAGTTTAAATCGAATTTATTAATTTTTGGTAATTTTAAAAAAGGCAGATTTTTATAATTGCCAGATTAAAAATGCGAGATTTTTATAATTGCCCAGCCTAAACTGTAAGAGATACAAATTTCTAAATAAGCTTATTATGGTTTCAGACGTCGTTCTATGCAGCTAAAATGAATTTAAAACGAATTTATTAATTTTTGGTAATTTTATAAATGCGAGATTTTTATAATTCTGCAGGCTAAACCGTAGGTGATACAAATTTCTAAATGTCCTTATTATTATTTAAGACGTCGTTCTATGCAGCTAAAATGAGTTTAAATCGAATTTATTTATTTTTGGTAATTTTAAAAAAGAGAGATTTTTATAATTGCCAGATTAAAAATGCGAGATTTTTATAATTGCCCAGGCTAAACTGTAGGAGATACGCATTTCTAAATATTCTTATTGTGGTTTCAGACGTCGTTCTATGCAGCTAAAATGAATTTAAAACGAATTTATTAATTTTTGGTAATTTTATAAATGCGAGATTTTTATAATTCTGCAGGCTAAACCGTAGGTGATACAAATTTCTAAATGTCCTTATTATTACTTAAGACGTCGTTCTATGCAGCTAAAATGAGTTTAAATCGAATTTATTTATTTTTGGTAATTTTAAAAAAGAGAGATTTTTATAATTGCCAGATTAAAAATGCGAGATTTTTATAATTGCCCAGGCTAAACCGTAGGAGATACAAATTTCTAAATATGCTTATTATGGTTTCAGACGTCGTTCTATACAGCTAAAATGAATTTAAAACGAATTTATTAATTTTTGGTAATTTTATAAATGCGAGATTTTTATAATTCTGCAGGCTAAACCGTAGGTGATACAAATTTCTAAATGTCCTTATTATTACTTAAGGCGTCGTTCTATGCACCTAAAATGAGTTTAAATCGAATTTATTAATTTTTGGTAATTTTAAAGAAGACAGATTTTTATAATTGCCAGATTAAAAATGCGAGATTTTTATAATTGCCCAGGCTAAACTGTAGGAGATACAAATTTCTAAATATGCTTATTATGGTTTCAGACGTCGTTCTATGCAGCTAAAATGAATTTAAAACGAATTTATTAATTTTTGGTAATTTTATAAATGCGAGATTTTTATAATTCTGCAGGCTAAACCGTAGGTGATACAAATTTCTAAATGTCCTTATTATTACTTGAGACGTCGTTCTATCCAGCTAAAATGAGTTTAAATCGAATTTATTAATTTTTGGTAATTTTAAAAAAGAGAGATTTTTATAATTGCCAGATTAAAAATGCGAGATTTTTATAATTGCCCAGGCTAAACCGTAGGAGATACAAATTTCTAAATATGCTTATTATGGTTTCAGACGTCGTTCTATACAGCTAAAATGAATTTAAAACGAATTTATTAATTTTTGGTAATTTTATAAATGCGAGATTTTTATAATTGCCAGATTAAAAATGCGAGATTTTTATAATTGCCCAGGCTAAACCGTAGGAGATACAAATTTCTAAATATGCTTATTATGGTTTCAGACGTCGTTCTATACAGCTAAAATGAATTTAAAACGAATTTATTAATTTTTGGTAATTTTATAAATGCGAGATTTTTATAATTCTGCAGGCTAAACCGTAGGTGATACAAATTTCTAAATGTCCTTATTATTACTTAAGGCGTCGTTCTATGCACCTAAAATGAGTTTAAATCGAATTTATTAATTTTTGGTAATTTTAAAGAAGACAGATTTTTATAATTGCCAGATTAAAAATGCGAGATTTTTATAATTGCCCAGGCTAAACTGTAGGAGATACAAATTTCTAAATATGCTTATTATGGTTTCAGACGTCGTTCTATGCAGCTAAAATGAATTTAAAACGAATTTATTAATTTTTGGTAATTTTATAAATGCGAGATTTTTATAATTCTGCAGGCTAAACCGTAGGTGATACAAATTTCTAAATGTCCTTATTATTACTTGAGACGTCGTTCTATCCAGCTAAAATGAGTTTAAATCGAATTTATTAATTTTTGGTAATTTTAAAAAAGGCAGATTTTTATAATTGCCAGATTAAAAATGCGAGATTTTTATAATTGCCCAGGCTAAACTGTAGGAGATACAAATTTCTAAATATGCTTATTATGGTTTCAGACGTCGTTCTATGCAGCTAAAATGAATTTAAAACGAATTTATTAATTTTTGGTAATTTTATAAATGCGAGATTTTTATAATTCTGCAGGCAAAACCGTAGGTGATACAAATTTCTAAATGTCCTTATTATTACTTAAGACGTCGTTCTATGCAGCTAAAATGAGTTTAAATCGAATTTATTAATTTTTGGTAATTTTAAAAAAGAGAGATTTTTATAATTGTCAGATTAAAAATTCGAGATTTTTATAATTGCCCAGGCTAAACTGTAGGAGATACAAATTTCTAAATATGCTTATTATGGTTTCAGACGTCGTTCTATACAGCTAAAATGAATTTAAAACGAATTTATTAATTTTTGGTAATTTTATAAATGCGAGATTTTTATAATTCTGCAGGCTAAACCGTAGGTGATACAAATTTCTAAATGTCCTTATTATTACTTAAGACGTCGTTCTATGCAGCTAAAATGAGTTTAAATCGAATTTATTAATTTTTGGTAATTTTAAAAAAGGCAGATTTTAATAATTGCCAGATTAAAAATGCGAGATTTTTATAATTGCCCAGCCTAAAATGTTTGAGATACAAATTTCTAAATAAGCTTATTATGGTTTCAGACGTCGTTCTATACAGCTAAAATGAATTTAAAACGAATTTATTAATTTTTGGTAATTTTATAAATGCGAGATTTTTATAATTCTGCAGGCTAAACCGTAGGTGATACAAATTTCTAAATGTCCTTATTATTACTTGAGACGTCGTTCTATGCAGCTAAAATGAGTTTAAATCGAATTTATTAATTTTTGGTAATTTTAAAAAAGGCAGATTTTTATATTGCCAGATTAAAAATGAGTGATTTTTATATTTGCCCAGGCTAAACTGTAGGAGATACAAATTTCTAAATATGCTTATTCTGGTGTCAGACGTCGTTCTATGCAGCTAAAATGAATTTAAAACGAATTTATTAATTTTTGGTAATTTTATAAATGCGAGATTTTTATAATTCTGCAGGCTAAACCGTAGGTGATACAAATTTCTAAATGTCCTTATTATTACTTAAGACGTCGTTCTATGCAGCTAAAATGAGTTTAAATCGAATTTATTAATTTTTGGTAATTTTAAAAAAGAGAGATTTTTATAATTGCCAGATTAAAAATGCGAGATTTTTATAATTGCCCAGGCTAAACTGTAGGAGATACAAATTTCTAAATATGCTTATTATGGTTTCAGACGTCGTTCTATACAGCTAAAATGAATTTAAAACGAATTTATTAATTTTTGGTAATTTTATAAATGCGAGATTTTTATAATTCTGCAGGCAAAACCGTAGGTGATACAAATTTCTAAATGTCCTTATTATTACTTAAGACGTCGTTCTATGCAGCTAAAATGAGTTTAAATCGAATTTATTAATTTTTGGTAATTTTAAAAAAGAGAGATTTTTATAATTGTCAGATTAAAAATTCGAGATTTTTATAATTGCCCAGGCTAAACTGTAGGAGATACAAATTTCTAAATATGCTTATTATGGTTTCAGACGTCGTTCTATACAGCTAAAATGAATTTAAAACGAATTTATTAATTTTTGGTAATTTTATAAATGCGAGATTTTTATAATTCTGCAGGCTAAACCGTAGGTGATACAAATTTCTAAATGTCCTTATTATTACTTAAGACGTCGTTCTATGCAGCTAAAATAAGTTTAAATCGAATTTATTAATTTTTGGTAATTTTAAAAAAGGCAGATTTTTATAATTGCCAGATTAAAAATGCGAGATTTTTATAATTGCCCAGCCTAAACTGTAAGAGATACAAATTTCTAAATAAGCTTATTATGGTTTCAGACGTCGTTCTATGCAGCTAAAATGAATTTAAAACGAATTTATTAATTTTTGGTAATTTTATAAATGCGAGATTTTTATAATTCTGCAGGCTAAACCGTAGGTGATACAAATTTCTAAATGTCCTTATTATTATTTAAGACGTCGTTCTATGCAGCTAAAATGAGTTTAAATCGAATTTATTTATTTTTGGTAATTTTAAAAAAGAGAGATTTTTATAATTGCCAGATTAAAAATGCGAGATTTTTATAATTGCCCAGGCTAAACTGTAGGAGATACGCATTTCTAAATATTCTTATTGTGGTTTCAGACGTCGTTCTATGCAGCTAAAATGAATTTAAAACGAATTTATTAATTTTTGGTAATTTTATAAATGCGAGATTTTTATAATTCTGCAGGCTAAACCGTAGGTGATACAAATTTCTAAATGTCCTTATTATTACTTAAGACGTCGTTCTATGCAGCTAAAATGAGTTTAAATCGAATTTATTTATTTTTGGTAATTTTAAAAAAGAGAGATTTTTATAATTGCCAGATTAAAAATGCGAGATTTTTATAATTGCCCAGGCTAAACCGTAGGAGATACAAATTTCTAAATATGCTTATTATGGTTTCAGACGTCGTTCTATACAGCTAAAATGTATTTAAAACGAATTTATTAATTTTTGGTAATTTTATAAATGCGAGATTTTTATAATTCTGCAGGCTAAACCGTAGGTGATACAAATTTCTAAATGTCCTTATTATTACTTAAGGCGTCGTTCTATGCACCTAAAATGAGTTTAAATCGAATTTATTAATTTTTGGTAATTTTAAAGAAGACAGATTTTTATAATTGCCAGATTAAAAATGCGAGATTTTTATAATTGCCCAGGCTAAACTGTAGGAGATACAAATTTCTAAATATGCTTATTATGGTTTCAGACGTCGTTCTATGCAGCTAAAATGAATTTAAAACGAATTTATTAATTTTTGGTAATTTTATAAATGCGAGATTTTTATAATTCTGCAGGCTAAACCGTAGGTGATACAAATTTCTAAATGTCCTTATTATTACTTGAGACGTCGTTCTATCCAGCTAAAATGAGTTTAAATCGAATTTATTAATTTTTGGTAATTTTAAAAAAGGCAGATTTTTATAATTGCCAGATTAAAAATGCGAGATTTTTATAATTGCCCAGGCTAAACTGTAGGAGATACAAATTTCTAAATATGCTTATTATGGTTTCAGACGTCGTTCTATGCAGCTAAAATGAATTTAAAACGAATTTATTAATTTTTGGTAATTTTATAAATGCGAGATTTTTATAATTCTGCAGGCAAAACCGTAGGTGATACAAATTTCTAAATGTCCTTATTATTACTTAAGACGTCGTTCTATGCAGCTAAAATGAGTTTAAATCGAATTTATTAATTTTTGGTAATTTTAAAAAAGAGAGATTTTTATAATTGTCAGATTAAAAATTCGAGATTTTTATAATTGCCCAGGCTAAACTGTAGGAGATACAAATTTCTAAATATGCTTATTATGGTTTCAGACGTCGTTCTATACAGCTAAAATGAATTTAAAACGAATTTATTAATTTTTGGTAATTTTATAAATGCGAGATTTTTATAATTCTGCAGGCTAAACCGTAGGTGATACAAATTTCTAAATGTCCTTATTATTACTTGAGACGTCGTTCTATGCAGCTAAAATGAGTTTAAATCGAATTTATTAATTTTTGGTAATTTTAAAAAAGGCAGATTTTTATATTGCCAGATTAAAAATGAGTGATTTTTATATTTGCCCAGGCTAAACTGTAGGAGATACAAATTTCTAAATATGCTTATTCTGGTGTCAGACGTCGTTCTATGCAGCTAAAATGAATTTAAAACGAATTTATTAATTTTTGGTAATTTTATAAATGCGAGATTTTTATAATTCTGCAGGCTAAACCGTAGGTGATACAAATTTCTAAATGTCCTTATTATTACTTAAGACGTCGTTCTATGCAGCTAAAATGAGTTTAAATCGAATTTATTAATTTTTGGTAATTTTAAAAAAGAGAGATTTTTATAATTGCCAGATTAAAAATGCGAGATTTTTATAATTGCCCAGGCTAAACTGTAGGAGATACAAATTTCTAAATATGCTTATTATGGTTTCAGACGTCGTTCTATACAGCTAAAATGAATTTAAAACGAATTTATTAATTTTTGGTAATTTTATAAATGCGAGATTTTTATAATTCTGCAGGCTAAACCGTAGGTGATACAAATTTCTAAATGTCCTTATTATTACTTGAGACGTTGTTCTATGCAGCTAAAATGAGGTTAAATCGAATTTATTAATTTTTGGTAATTTTAAAAAAGGCAGATTTTTATAATTGCCAGATTAAAAATGCTAGATTTTTATAATTGCCCAGGCTAAACTGTAGGAGATACAAATTTCTAAATATGCTTATTATGGTTTCAGACGTCGTTCTATTCAGCTAAAATGAATTTAAAACGAATTTATTAATTTTTGGTAATTTTATAAATGCGAGATTTTTATAATTCTGCAGGTTAAACCGTAGGTGATACAAATTTCTAAATGTCCTTATTATTACTTAAGACGTCGTTCTATGCAGCTAAAATGAGTTTAAGCCGAATTTATTTATTTTTGGTAATTTTAAAAAAGAGAGATTTTTATTATTGCCAGATTAAAAATGCGAGATTTTTATAATTGCCCAGGCTAAACTGTAGGAGATACAAATTTCTAAATATGGTTATTATGGTTTCACACGTCGTTCTATGCAGCTAGAATGAATTTAAAACGAATTTATTAATTTTTGGTAATTTTATAAATGCGTGATTTTTATAATTCCCCAGGCTACACCGTAGGTGATACAAATTTCTAAATGTCCTTATTATTATTTAAGACGTCGTTCTATGCAGCTAAAATGAGTTTAAATCGAATTTATTAATTTTTGGTAATTTTAAAAAAGAGAGATTTTTATAATTGCCATATTAAAAATGCGAGATTTTTATAATTGCCCAGGATAAACTGTAGGAGATACGCATTTCTAAATATGCTTATTGTGGTTTCAGACGTCGTTCTATGCAGCTAAAATGAATTTAAAGCGAATTTATTAATTTTTGGCAATTTTATAAATGCGAGATTTTTATAATTACCCAGGCTAAACCGTAGGTGATACAAATTTCTAAATGTCCTTATTATTATTTAAGATGTCGTTCTATGCAGCTAAAATGAGTTTAAATCGAATTTATTAATTTTTGGTAATTTTAAAAAAGAGAGATTTTTATAATTGCCAGATTAAAAATGCAAGATTTTTATAATTGCCCAGGCTAAACCGTAGGAGATACAAATTTCTAAATATGCTTATTATGGTTTCAGACGTCGTTCTTTGCAGCTAAAATGAATTTAAAACGAATTTATTAATTTTTGGTAATTTTATAAATGCGAGATTTTTATAATTCTGCAGGCTAAACCGTAGGTGATACAAATTTCTAAATGTCCTTATTATTACTTAAGACGTCGTTCTATGCAGCTAAAATGAGTTTAAATCGAATTTATTTATTTTTGGTAATTTTAAAAAAGAGTAATTTTTATAATTGCCAGATTAAAAATGCGAGATTTTTATAATTGCCCAGGCTAAACCGTAGGAGATACAAATTTCTAAATATGCTTATTATGGTTTCAGACGTCGTTCTATACAGCTAAAATGAATTTAAAACGAATTTATTAATTTTTGGTAATTTTATAAATGCGAGATTTTTATAATTCTGCAGGCTAAACCGTAGGTGATACAAATTTCTAAATGTCCTTATTATTACTTAAGGCGTCGTTCTATGCACCTAAAATGAGTTTAAATCGAATTTATTAATTTTTGGTAATTTTAAAGAAGACAGATTTTTATAATTGCCAGATTAAAAATGCGAGATTTTTATAATTGCCCAGGCTAAACTGTAGGAGATACAAATTTCTAAATATGCTTATTATGGTTTCAGACGTCGTTCTATGCAGCTAAAATGAATTTAAAACGAATTTATTAATTTTTGGTAATTTTATAAATGCGAGATTTTTATAATTCTGCAGGCTAAACCGTAGGTGATACAAATTTCTAAATGTCCTTATTATTACTTAAGACGTCGTTCTATGCAGCTAAAATGAGTTTAAATCGAATTTATTAATTTTTGGTAATTTTAAAAAAGGCAGATTTTTATAATTGCCAGATTAAAAATGCGAGATTTTTATAATTGCCCAGGCTAAACTGTAGGAGATACAAATTTCTGAATATTCTTATTATGGTTTCAGACGTCGTTCTATACAGCTAAAATGAATTTAAAACGAATTTATTAATTTTTGGTAATTTTATAAATGCGAGATTTTTATAATTCTGCAGGCTAAACCGTAGGTGATACAAATTTCTAAATGTCCTTATTATTACTTAAGACGTCGTTCTATGCAGCTAAAATGAGTTTAAATCGAATTTATTAATTTTTGGTAATTTTAAAAAAAGGCAGATTTTTATAATTGCCAGATTAAAAATGCTAGATTTTTATAATTGCCCAGGCTAAACTGTAGGAGATACAAATTTCTAAATATGCCTATTATGGTTTCAGACGTCGTTCTATGCAGCTAAAATGAGTTTAAATCGAATTTATTAATTTTTGGTAATTTTATAAATGCGAGATTTTTATAATTCTGCAGGCTAAACCGTAGGTGATACAAATTTCTAAATGTCCTTATTATTACTTAAGACGTCGTTCTATGCAGCTAAAATGAGTTTAAATCGAATTTATTAATTTTTGGTAATTTTAAAAAAGACAGATTTTTATAATTGCCAGATTAAAAATGCGAGATTTTTATAATTGCCCAGGCTAAACTGTAGGAGATACAAATTTCTAAATATGCTTATTATGGTTTCAGACGTCGTTCTATGCAGCTAAAATGAATTTAAAACGAATTTATTAATTTTTGGTAATTTTATAAATGCGAGATTTTTATAATTCTGCAGGCTAAACCGTAGGAGATACAAATTTCTAAATGTCCTTATTATTACTTAAGACGTCGTTCTATGCAGCTAAAATGAGTTTAAATCGAATTTATTAATTTTTGATAATTTTAAAAGAGAGAGATATTTATAATTGCCAGATTAAAAATGCGAGATTTTTATAATTGCCCAGGCTAAACTGTAGGAGATACAAATTTCTAAATATGCTTATTATGGTTTCAGACGTCGTTCTATCCAGCTAAAATGAATTTAAAACGAATTTATTAATTTTTGGTAATTTTATAAATGCGAGATTTTTATAATTCTGCAGGCTAAACCGTAGGTGATACAAATTTCTAAATGTCCTTATTATTACTTAAGACGTCGTTCTATGCAGCTAAAATGAGTTTAAATCGAATTTATTAATTTTTGGTAAGTTTAAAAAAGACAGATTTTTATAATTGCCAGATTAAAAATGCGAGATTTTTATAATTGCCCAGGCTAAACTGTAGGAGATACAAATTTCTAAATATGCTTATATATGTTTCAGACGTCGTTCTATGCAGCTAAAATGAATTTAAAACGAATTTATTAATTTTTGGTAATTTTAAAAAAGAGAGATTTTTATAATTGCCAGATTAAAAATGCGAGATTTTTATAATTGCCCAGGCTAAACTGTAGGAGATACGCATTTCTAAATATTCTTATTGTGGTTTCAGACGTCGTTCTATGCAGCTAAAATGAATTTAAATCGAATTTATTAATTTTTGGTAATTTTATAAATGCGAGATTTTTATAATTCCCCAGGCTAAACCGTAGGTGATACAAATTTCTAAATGTCCTTATTATTATTTAAGACGTCGTTCTATGCAGCTAAAATGAGTTTAAATCGAATTTATTTATTTTTGGTAATTTTAAAAAAGAGAGATTTTTATAATTGCCAGATTAAAAATGCGAGATTTTTATAATTGCCCAGGCTAAACTGTAGGAGATACGCATTTCTAAATATTCTTATTGTGGTTTCAGACGTCGTTCTATGCAGCTAAAATGAATTTAAAACGAATTTATTAATTTTTGGTAATTTTATAAATGCGAGATTTTTATAATTCTGCAGGCTAAACCGTAGGTGATACAAATTTCTAAATGTCCTTATTATTACTTAAGACGTCGTTCTATGCAGCTAAAATGAGTTTAAATCGAATTTATTTATTTTTGGTAATTTTAAAAAAGAGAGATTTTTATAATTGCCAGATTAAAAATGCGAGATTTTTATAATTGCCCAGGCTAAACCGTATGAGATACAAATTTCTAAATATGCTTATTATGGTTTCAGACGTCGTTCTATACAGCTAAAATGAATTTAAAACGAATTTATTAATTTTTGGTAATTTTATAAATGCGAGATTTTTATAATTCTGCAGGCTAAACCGTAGGTGATACAAATTTCTAAATGTCCTTATTATTACTTAAGGCGTCGTTCTATGCACCTAAAATGAGTTTAAATCGAATTTATTAATTTTTGGTAATTTTAAAGAAGACAGATTTTTATAATTGCCAGATTAAAAATGCGAGATTTTTATAATTGCCCAGGCTAAACTGTAGGAGATACAAATTTCTAAATATGCTTATTATGGTTTCAGACGTCGTTCTATGCAGCTAAAATGAATTTAAAACGAATTTATTAATTTTTGGTAATTTTATAAATGCGAGATTTTTATAATTCTGCAGGCTAAACCGTAGGTGATACAAATTTCTAAATGTCCTTATTATTACTTGAGACGTCGTTCTATCCAGCTAAAATGAGTTTAAATCGAATTTATTAATTTTTGGTAATTTTAAAAAAGAGAGATTTTTATAATTGCCAGATTAAAAATGCGAGATTTTTATAATTGCCCAGGCTAAACTGTAGGAGATACGCATTTCTAAATATTCTTATTGTGGTTTCAGACGTCGTTCTATGCAGCTAAAATGAATTTAAATCGAATTTATTAATTTTTGGTAATTTTATAAATGCGAGATTTTTATAATTCCCCAGGCTAAACCGTAGGTGATACAAATTTCTAAATGTCCTTATTATTATTTAAGACGTCGTTCTATGCAGCTAAAATGAGTTTAAATCGAATTTATTTATTTTTGGTAATTTTAAAAAAGAGAGATTTTTATAATTGCCAGATTAAAAATGCGAGATTTTTATAATTGCCCAGGCTAAACTGTAGGAGATACGCATTTCTAAATATTCTTATTGTGGTTTCAGACGTCGTTCTATGCAGCTAAAATGAATTTAAAACGAATTTATTAATTTTTGGTAATTTTATAAATGCGAGATTTTTATAATTCTGCAGGCTAAACCGTAGGTGATACAAATTTCTAAATGTCCTTATTATTACTTAAGACGTCGTTCTATGCAGCTAAAATGAGTTTAAATCGAATTTATTTATTTTTGGTAATTTTAAAAAAGAGAGATTTTTATAATTGCCAGATTAAAAATGCGAGATTTTTATAATTGCCCAGGCTAAACCGTAGGAGATACAAATTTCTAAATATGCTTATTATGGTTTCAGACGTCGTTCTATACAGCTAAAATGAATTTAAAACGAATTTATTAATTTTTGGTAATTTTATAAATGCGAGATTTTTATAATTCTGCAGGCTAAACCGTAGGTGATACAAATTTCTAAATGTCCTTATTATTACTTAAGGCGTCGTTCTATGCACCTAAAATGAGTTTAAATCGAATTTATTAATTTTTGGTAATTTTAAAGAAGACAGATTTTTATAATTGCCAGATTAAAAATGCGAGATTTTTATAATTGCCCAGGCTAAACTGTAGGAGATACAAATTTCTAAATATGCTTATTATGGTTTCAGACGTCGTTCTATGCAGCTAAAATGAATTTAAAACGAATTTATTAATTTTTGGTAATTTTATAAATGCGAGATTTTTATAATTCTGCAGGCTAAACCGTAGGTGATACAAATTTCTAAATGTCCTTATTATTACTTGAGACGTCGTTCTATCCAGCTAAAATGAGTTTAAATCGAATTTATTAATTTTTGGTAATTTTAAAAAAGAGAGATTTTTATAATTACCAGATTAAAAATGCGAGATTTTTATAATTGCCCAGGCTAAACTGTAGGAGATACAAATTTCTAAATATGCTTATTATGGTTTCAGACGTCGTTCTATCCAGCTAAAATGAATTTAAAACGAATTTATTAATTTTTGGTAATTTTATAAATGCGAGATTTTTATAATTCTGCAGGCTAAACCGTAGGTGATACAAATTTCTAAATGTCCTTATTATTACTTGAGACGTCGTTCTATGCAGCTAAAATGAGTTTAAATCGAATTTATTAATTTTTGGTAATTTTAAAAAAGGCAGATTTTTATAATTGCCAGATTAAAAATGCGAGATTTTTATAATTGCCCAGGCTAAACTGTAGGAGATACAAATTTCTAAATATGCTTATTATGGTTTCAGACGTCGTTCTATGCAGCTAAAATGAATTTAAAACGAATTTATTAATTTTTGGTAATTTTATAAATGCGAGATTTTTATAATTCTGCAGGCAAAACCGTAGGTGATACAAATTTCTAAATGTCCTTATTATTACTTAAGACGTCGTTCTATGCAGCTAAAATGAGTTTAAATCGAATTTATTAATTTTTGGTAATTTTAAAAAAGAGAGATTTTTATAATTGTCAGATTAAAAATTCGAGATTTTTATAATTGCCCAGGCTAAACTGTAGGAGATACAAATTTCTAAATATGCTTATTATGGTTTCAGACGTCGTTCTATACAGCTAAAATGAATTTAAAACGAATTTATTAATTTTTGGTAATTTTATAAATGCGAGATTTTTATAATTCTGCAGGCTAAACCGTAGGTGATACAAATTTCTAAATGTCCTTATTATTACTTAAGACGTCGTTCTATGCAGCTAAAATGAGTTTAACTCGAATTTATTAATTTTTGGTAATTTTAAAAAAGGCAGATTTTTATAATTGCCAGATTAAAAATGCGAGATTTTTATAATTGCCCAGCCTAAACTGTAAGAGATACAAATTTCTAAATAAGCTTATTATGGTTTCAGACGTCGTTCTATGCAGCTAAAATGAATTTAAAACGAATTTATTAATTTTTGGTAATTTTATAAATGCGAGATTTTTATAATTCTGCAGGCTAAACCGTAGGTGATACAAATTTCTAAATGTCCTTATTATTATTTAAGACGTCGTTCTATGCAGCTAAAATGAGTTTAAATCGAATTTATTTATTTTTGGTAATTTTAAAAAAGAGAGATTTTTATAATTGCCAGATTAAAAATGCGAGATTTTTATAATTGCCCAGGCTAAACTGTAGGAGATACGCATTTCTAAATATTCTTATTGTGGTTTCAGACGTCGTTCTATGCAGCTAAAATGAATTTAAAACGAATTTATTAATTTTTGGTAATTTTATAAATGCGAGATTTTTATAATTCTGCAGGCTAAACCGTAGGTGATACAAATTTCTAAATGTCCTTATTATTACTTAAGACGTCGTTCTATGCAGCTAAAATGAGTTTAAATCGAATTTATTTATTTTTGGTAATTTTAAAAAAGAGAGATTTTTATAATTGCCAGATTAAAAATGCGAGATTTTTATAATTGCCCAGGCTAAACCGTAGGAGATACAAATTTCTAAATATGCTTATTATGGTTTCAGACGTCGTTCTATACAGCTAAAATGAATTTAAAACGAATTTATTAATTTTTGGTAATTTTATAAATGCGAGATTTTTATAATTCTGCAGGCTAAACCGTAGGTGATACAAATTTCTAAATGTCCTTATTATTACTTAAGGCGTCGTTCTATGCACCTAAAATGAGTTTAAATCGAATTTATTAATTTTTGGTAATTTTAAAGAAGACAGATTTTTATAATTGCCAGATTAAAAATGCGAGATTTTTATAATTGCCCAGGCTAAACTGTAGGAGATACAAATTTCTAAATATGCTTATTATGGTTTCAGACGTCGTTCTATGCAGCTAAAATGAATTTAAAACGAATTTATTAATTTTTGGTAATTTTATAAATGCGAGATTTTTATAATTCTGCAGGCTAAACCGTAGGTGATACAAATTTCTAAATGTCCTTATTATTACTTGAGACGTCGTTCTATCCTGCTAAAATGAGTTTAAATCGAATTTATTAATTTTTGGTAATTTTAAAAAAGAGAGATTTTTATAATTACCAGATTAAAAATGCGAGATTTTTATAATTGCCCAGGCTAAACTGTAGGAGATACAAATTTCTAAATATGCTTATTATGGTTTCAGACGTCGTTCTATCCAGCTAAAATGAATTTAAAACGAATTTATTAATTTTTGGTAATTTTATAAATGCGAGATTTTTATAATTCTGCAGGCTAAACCGTAGGTGATACAAATTTCTAAATGTCCTTATTATTACTTGAGACGTCGTTCTATGCAGCTAAAATGAGTTTAAATCGAATTTTTTAATTTTTGGTAATTTTAAAAAAGGCAGATTTTTATAATTGCCAGATTAAAAATGCGAGATTTTTATAATTGCCCAGGCTAAACTGTAGGAGATACAAATTTCTAAATATGCTTATTATGGTTTCAGACGTCGTTCTATGCAGCTAAAATGAATTTAAAACGAATTTATTAATTTTTGGTAATTTTATAAATGCGAGATTTTTATAATTCTGCAGGCAAAACCGTAGGTGATACAAATTTCTAAATGTCCTTATTATTACTTAAGACGTCGTTCTATGCAGCTAAAATGAGTTTAAATCGAATTTATTAATTTTTGGTAATTTTAAAAAAGAGAGATTTTTATAATTGTCAGATTAAAAATTCGAGATTTTTATAATTGCCCAGGCTAAACTGTAGGAGATACAAATTTCTAAATATGCTTATTATGGTTTCAGACGTCGTTCTATACAGCTAAAATGAATTTAAAACGAATTTATTAATTTTTGGTAATTTTATAAATGCGAGATTTTTATAATTCTGCAGGCTAAACCGTAGGTGATACAAATTTCTAAATGTCCTTATTATTACTTAAGACGTCGTTCTATGCAGCTAAAATGAGTTTAAATCGAATTTATTAATTTTTGGTAATTTTAAAAAAGGCAGATTTTTATAATTGCCAGATTAAAAATGCGAGATTTTTATAATTGCCCAGCCTAAACTGTAAGAGATACAAATTTCTAATTAAGCTTATTATGGTTTCAGACGTCGTTCTATACAGCTAAAATGAATTTAAAACGAATTTATTAATTTTTGGTAATTTTATAAATGCGAGATTTTTATAATTCTGCAGGCTAAACCGTAGGTGATACAAATTTCTAAATGTCCTTATTATTACTTGAGACGTCGTTCTATGCAGCTAAAATGAGTTTAAATCGAATTTATTAATTTTTGGTAATTTTAAAAAAGGCAGATTTTTATATTGCCAGATTAAAAATGAGTGATTTTTATATTTGCCCAGGCTAAACTGTAGGAGATACAAATTTCTAAATATGCTTATTCTGGTGTCAGACGTCGTTCTATGCAGCTAAAATGAATTTAAAACGAATTTATTAATTTTTGGTAATTTTATAAATGCGAGATTTTTATAATTCTGCAGGCTAAACCGTAGGTGATACAAATTTCTAAATGTCCTTATTATTACTTAAGACGTCGTTCTATGCAGCTAAAATGAGTTTAAATCGAATTTATTAATTTTTGGTAATTTTAAAAAAGAGAGATTTTTATAATTGCCAGATTAAAAATGCGAGATTTTTATAATTGCCCAGGCTAAACTGTAGGAGATACAAATTTCTAAATATGCTTATTATGGTTTCAGACGTCGTTCTATACAGCTAAAATGAATTTAAAACGAATTTATTAATTTTTGGTAATTTTATAAATGCGAGATTTTTATAATTCTGCAGGCTAAACCGTAGGTGATACAAATTTCTAAATGTCCTTATTATTACTTGAGACGTCGTTCTATGCAGCTAAAATGAGGTTAAATCGAATTTATTAATTTTTGGTAATTTTAAAAAAGGCAGATTTTTATAATTGCCAGATTAAAAATGCTAGATTTTTATAATTGCCCAGGCTAAACTGTAGGAGATACACATTTCTAAATATGCTTATTATGGTTTCAGACGTCGTTCTATTCAGCTAAAATGAATTTAAAACGAATTTATTAATTTTTGGTAATTTTATAAATGCGAGATTTTTATAATTCTGCAGGTTAAACCGTAGGTGATACAAATTTCTAAATGTCCTTATTATTACTTAAGACGTCGTTCTATGCAGCTAAAATGAGTTTAAGCCGAATTTATTTATTTTTGGTAATTTTAAAAAAGAGAGATTTTTATTATTGCCAGATTAAAAATGCGTGATTTTTATAATTGCCCAGGCTAAACTGTAGGAGATACAAATTTAAAACGAATTTATTAATTTTTGGTAATTTTATAAATGCGAGATTTTTATAATTCTGCAGGTTAAACCGTAGGTGATACAAATTTCTAAATGTCCTTATTATTACTTAAGACGTCGTTCTATGCAGCTAAAATGAGTTTAAGCCGAATTTATTTATTTTTGGTAATTTTAAAAAAGAGAGATTTTTATTATTGCCAGATTAAAAATGCGAGATTTTTATAATTGCCCAGGCTAAACTGTAGGAGATACAAATTTCTAAATATGGTTATTATGGTTTCACACGTCGTTCTATGCAGCTAGAATGAATTTAAAACGAATTTATTAATTTTTGGTAATTTTATAAATGCGTGATTTTTATAATTCCCCAGGCTAAACCGTAGGTGATACAAATTTCTAAATGTCCTTATTATTATTTAAGACGTCGTTCTATGCAGCTAAAATGAGTTTAAATCGAATTTATTAATTTTTGGTAATTTTAAAAAAGAGAGATTTTTATAATTGCCATATTAAAAATGCGAGATTTTTATAATTGCCCAGGCTAAACTGTAGGAGATACGCATTTCTAAATATGCTTATTGTGGTTTCAGACGTCGTTCTATGCAGCTAAAATGAATTTAAAGCGAATTTATTAATTTTTGGCAATTTTATAAATGCGAGATTTTTATAATTCCCCAGGCTAAACCGTAGGTGATACAAATTTCTAAATGTCCTTATTATTATTTAAGATGTCGTTCTATGCAGCTAAAATGAGTTTAAATCGAATTTATTAATTTTTGGTAATTTTAAAAAAGAGAGATTTTTATAATTGCCAGATTAAAAATGCAAGATTTTTATAATTGCCCAGGCTAAACCGTAGGAGATACAAATTTCTAAATATGCTTATTATGGTTTCAGACGTCGTTCTTTACAGCTAAAATGAATTTAAAACGAATTTATTAATTTTTGGTAATTTTATAAATGCGAGATTTTTATAATTCTGCAGGCTAAACCGTAGGTGATACAAATTTCTAAATGTCCTTATTATTACTTAAGACGTCGTTCTATGCAGCTAAAATGAGTTTAAATCGAAT
Organism: Melanotus villosus; assembly: GCA_963082815.1. Taxonomy (NCBI): domain Eukaryota; kingdom Metazoa; phylum Arthropoda; class Insecta; order Coleoptera; family Elateridae; genus Melanotus; species Melanotus villosus. Next base: position 16,531,454 of record OY720427.1, on the reverse strand, counting down.
TTATTTATTTTTGGTAATTTTAAAAAAGAGAGATTTTTATAATTGCCAGATTAAAAATGCGAGATTTTTATAATTGCCCAGGCTAAACCGTAGGAGATACAAATTTCTAAATATGCTTATTATGGTTTCAGACGTCGTTCTATACAGCTAAAATGAATTTAAAACGAATTTATTAATTTTTGGTAATTTTATAAATGCGAGATTTTTATAATTCTGCAGGCTAAACCGTAGGTGATACAAATTTCTAAATGTCCTTATTATTACTTAAGGCGTTGTTCTATGCACCTAAAATGAGTTTAAATCGAATTTATTAATTTTTGGTAATTTTAAAGAAGACAGATTTTTATAATTGCCAGATTAAAAATGCGAGATTTTTATAATTGCCCAGGCTAAACTGTAGGAGATACAAATTTCTAAATATGCTTATTATGGTTTCAGACGTCGTTCTATGCAGCTAAAATGAATTTAAAACGAATTTATTAATTTTTGGTAATTTTATAAATGCGAGATTTTTATAATTCTGCAGGCTAAACCGTAGGTGATACAAATTTCTAAATGTCCTTATTATTACTTAAGACGTCGTTCTATGCAGCTAAAATGAGTTTAAATCGAATTTATTAATTTTTGGTAATTTTAAAAAAGGCAGATTTTTATAATTGCCAGATTAAAAATGCGAGATTTTTATAATTGCCCAGGCTAAACTGTAGGAGATACAAATTTCTGAATATGCTTATTATGGTTTCAGACGTCGTTCTATACAGCTAAAATGAATTTAAAACGAATTTATTAATTTTTGGTAATTTTATAAATGCGAGATTTTTATAATTCTGCAGGCTAAACCGTAGGTGATACAAATTTCTAAATGTCCTTATTATTACTTAAGACGTCGTTCTATGCAGCTAAAATGAGTTTAAATCGAATTTATTAATTTTTGGTAATTTTAAAAAAAGGCAGATTTTTATAATTGCCAGATTAAAAATGCTAGATTTTTATAATTGCCCAGGCTAAACTGTAGGAGATACAAATTTATAAATATGCTTATTATGGTTTCAGACGTCGTTCTATGCAGCTAAAATGAGTTTAAATCGAATTTATTAATTTTTGGTAATTTTATAAATGCGAGATTTTTATAATTCTGCAGGCTAAACCGTAGGTGATACAAATTTCTAAATGTCCTTATTATTACTTAAGACGTCGTTCTATGCAGCTAAAATGAGTTTAAATCGAATTTATTAATTTTTGGTAATTTTAAAAAAGACAGATTTTTATAATTGCCAGATTAAAAATGCGAGATTTTTATAATTGCCCAGGCTAAACTGTAGGAGATACAAATTTCTAAATATGCTTATTATGGTTTCAGACGTCGTTCTATGCAGCTAAAATGAATTTAAAACGAATTTATTAATTTTTGGTAATTTTATAAATGCGAGATTTTTATAATTCTGCAGGCTAAACCGTAGGAGATACAAATTTCTAAATGTCCTTATTATTACTTAAGACGTCGTTCTATGCAGCTAAAATGAGTTTAAATCGAATTTATTAATTTTTGATAATTTTAAAAGAGAGAGATTTTTATAATTGCCAGATTAAAAATGCGAGATTTTTATAATTGCCCAGGCTAAACTGTAGGAGATACAAATTTCTAAATATGCTTATTATGGTTTCAGACGTCGTTCTATTCAGCTAAAATGAATTTAAAACGAATTTATTAATTTTTGGTAATTTTATAAATGCGAGATTTTTATAATTCTGCAGGTTAAACCGTAGGTGATACAAATTTCTAAATGTCCTTATTATTACTTAAGACGTCGTTCTATGCAGCTAAAATGAGTTTAAGCCGAATTTATTTATTTTTGGTAATTTTAAAAAAGAGAGATTTTTATTATTGCCAGATTAAAAATGCGAGATTTTTATAATTGCCCAGGCTAAACTGTAGGAGATACAAATTTAAAACGAATTTATTAATTTTTGGTAATTTTATAAATGCGAGATTTTTATAATTCTGCAGGTTAAACCGTAGGTGATACAAATTTCTAAATGTCCTTATTATTACTTAAGACGTCGTTCTATGCAGCTAAAATGAGTTTAAGCCGAATTTATTTATTTTTGGTAATTTTAAAAAAGAGAGATTTTTATTATTGCCAGATTAAAAATGCGAGATTTTTATAATTGCCCAGGCTAAACTGTAGGAGATACAAATTTCTAAATATGGTTATTATGGTTTCACACGTCGTTCTATGCAGCTAGAATGAATTTAAAACGAATTTATTAATTTTTGGTAATTTTATAAATGCGTGATTTTTATAATTCCCCAGGCTAAACCGTAGGTGATACAAATTTCTAAATGTCCTTATTATTATTTAAGACGTCGTTCTATGCAGCTAAAATGAGTTTAAATCGAATTTATTAATTTTTGGTAATTTTAAAAAAGAGAGATTTTTATAATTGCCATATTAAAAATGCGAGATTTTTATAATTGCCCAGGCTAAACTGTAGGAGATACGCATTTCTAAATATGCTTATTGTGGTTTCAGACGTCGTTCTATGCAGCTAAAATGAATTTAAAGCGAATTTATTAATTTTTGGCAATTTTATAAATGCGAGATTTTTATAATTCCCCAGGCTAAACCGTAGGTGATACAAATTTCTAAATGTCCTTATTATTATTTAAGATGTCGTTCTATGCAGCTAAAATGAGTTTAAATCGAATTTATTAATTTTTGGTAATTTTAAAAAAGAGAGATTTTTATAATTGCCAGATTAAAAATGCAAGATTTTTATAATTGCCCAGGCTAAACCGTAGGAGATACAAATTTCTAAATATGCTTATTATGGTTTCAGACGTCGTTCTTTACAGCTAAAATGAATTTAAAACGAATTTATTAATTTTTGGTAATTTTATAAATGCGAGATTTTTATAATTCTGCAGGCTAAACCGTAGGTGATACAAATTTCTAAATGTCCTTATTATTACTTAAGACGTCGTTCTATGCAGCTAAAATGAGTTTAAATCGAATTTATTTATTTTTGGTAATTTTAAAAAAGAGAGATTTTTATAATTGCCAGATTAAAAATGCGAGATTTTTATAATTGCCCAGGCTAAACCGTAGGAGATACAAATTTCTAAATATGCTTATTATGGTTTCAGACGTCGTTCTATACAGCTAAAATGAATTTAAAACGAATTTATTAATTTTTGGTAATTTTATAAATGCGAGATTTTTATAATTCTGCAGGCTAAACCGTAGGTGATACAAATTTCTAAATGTCCTTATTATTACTTAAGACGTCGTTCTATGCAGCTAAAATGAGTTTAAATCGAATTTATTAATTTTTGGTAATTTTAAAAAAAGGCAGATTTTTATAATTGCCAGATTAAAAATGCTAGATTTTTATAATTGCCCAGGCTAAACTGTAGGAGATACAAATTTATAAATATGCTTATTATGGTTTCAGACGTCGTTCTATGCAGCTAAAATGAGTTTAAATCGAATTTATTAATTTTTGGTAATTTTATAAATGCGAGATTTTTATAATTCTGCAGGCTAAACCGTAGGTGATACAAATTTCTAAATTTCCTTATTATTACTTAAGACGTCGTTCTATGCAGCTAAAATGAGTTTAAATCGAATTTATTAATTTTTGGTAATTTTAAAAAAGACAGATTTTTATAATTGCCAGATTAAAAATGCGAGATTTTTATAATTGCCCAGGCTAAACTGTAGGAGATACAAATTTCTAAATATGCTTATTATGGTTTCAGACGTCGTTCTATGCAGCTAAAATGAATTTAAAACGAATTTATTAATTTTTGGTAATTTTATAAATGCGAGATTTTTATAATTCTGCAGGCTAAACCGTAGGAGATACAAATTTCTAAATGTCCTTATTATAACTTAAGACGTCGTTCTATGCAGCTAAAATGAGTTTAAATCGAATTTATTAATTTTTGATAATTTTAAAAGAGAGAGATTTTTATAATTGCCAGATTAAAAATGCGAGATTTTTATAATTGCCCAGGCTAAACTGTAGGAGATACAAATTTCTAAATATGCTTATTATGGTTTCAGACGTCGTTCTATTCAGCTAAAATGAATTTAAAACGAATTTATTAATTTTTGGTAATTTTATAAATGCGAGATTTTTATAATTCTGCAGGTTAAACCGTAGGTGATACAAATTTCTAAATGTCCTTATTATTACTTAAGACGTCGTTCTATGCAGCTAAAATGAGTTTAAGCCGAATTTATTTATTTTTGGTAATTTTAAAAAAGAGAGATTTTTATTATTGCCAGATTAAAAATGCGAGATTTTTATAATTGCCCAGGCTAAACTGTAGGAGATACAAATTTAAAACGAATTTATTAATTTTTGGTAATTTTATAAATGCGAGATTTTTATAATTCTGCAGGTTAAACCGTAGGTGATACAAATTTCTAAATGTCCTTATTATTACTTAAGACGTCGTTCTATGCAGCTAAAATGAGTTTAAGCCGAATTTATTTATTTTTGGTAATTTTAAAAAAGAGAGATTTTTATTATTGCCAGATTAAAAATGCGAGATTTTTATAATTGCCCAGGCTAAACTGTAGGAGATACAAATTTCTAAATATGGTTATTATGGTTTCACACGTCGTTCTATGCAGCTAGAATGAATTTAAAACGAATTTATTAATTTTTGGTAATTTTATAAATGCGTGATTTTTATAATTCCCCAGGCTAAACCGTAGGTGATACAAATTTCTAAATGTCCTTATTATTATTTAAGACGTCGTTCTATGCAGCTAAAATGAGTTTAAATCGAATTTATTAATTTTTGGTAATTTTAAAAAAGAGAGATTTTTATAATTGCCATATTAAAATTGCGAGATTTTTATAATTGCCCAGGCTAAACTGTAGGAGATACGCATTTCTAAATATGCTTATTGTGGTTTCAGACGTCGTTCTATGCAGCTAAAATGAATTTAAAGCGAATTTATTAATTTTTGGCAATTTTATAAATGCGAGATTTTTATAATTCCCCAGGCTAAACCGTAGGTGATACAAATTTCTAAATGTCCTTATTATTATTTAAGATGTCGTTCTATACAGCTAAAATGAGTTTAAATCGAATTTATTAATTTTTGGTAATTTTAAAAAAGAGAGATTTTTATAATTGCCAGATTAAAAATGCAAGATTTTTATAATTGCCCAGGCTAAACCGTAGGAGATACAAATTTCTAAATATGCTTATTATGGTTTCAGACGTCGTTCTTTACAGCTAAAATGAATTTAAAACGAATTTATTAATTTTTGGTAATTTTATAAATGCGAGATTTTTATAATTCTGCAGGCTAAACCGTAGGTGATACAAATTTCTAAATGTCCTTATTATTACTTAAGACGTCGTTCTATGCAGCTAAAATGAGTTTAAATCGAATTTATTTATTTTTGGTAATTTTAAAAAAGAGAGATTTTTATAATTGCCAGATTAAAAATGCGAGATTTTTATAATTGCCCAGGCTAAACCGTAGGAGATACAAATTTCTAAATATGCTTATTATGGTTTCAGACGTCGTTCTATACAGCTAAAATGAATTTAAAACGAATTTATTAATTTTTGGTAATTTTATAAATGCGAGATTTTTATAATTCTGCAGGCTAAACCGTAGGTGATACAAATTTCTAAATGTCCTTATTATTACTTAAGGCGTTGTTCTATGCACCTAAAATGAGTTTAAATCGAATTTATTAATTTTTGGTAATTTTAAAGAAGACAGATTTTTATAATTGCCAGATTAAAAATGCGAGATTTTTATAATTGCCCAGGCTAAACTGTAGGAGATACAAATTTCTAAATATGCTTATTATGGTTTCAGACGTCGTTCTATGCAGCTAAAATGAATTTAAAACGAATTTATTAATTTTTGGTAATTTTATAAATGCGAGATTTTTATAATTCTGCAGGCTAAACCGTAGGTGATACAAATTTCTAAATGTCCTTATTATTACTTAAGACGTCGTTCTATGCAGCTAAAATGAGTTTAAATCGAATTTATTAATTTTTGGTAATTTTAAAAAAAGGCAGATTTTTATAATTGCCAGATTAAAAATGCTAGATTTTTATAATTGCCCAGGCTAAACTGTAGGAGATACAAATTTCTAAATATGCTTATTATGGTTTCCGACGTCGTTCTATGCAGCTAAAATGAGTTTAAATCGAATTTATTAATTTTTGGTAATTTTATAAATGCGAGATTTTTATAATTCTGCAGGCTAAACCGTAGGTGATACAAATTTCTAAATGTCCTTATTATTACTTAAGACGTCGTTCTATGCAGCTAAAATGAGTTTAAATCGAATTTATTAATTTTTGATAATTTTAAAAGAGAGAGATTTTTATAATTGCCAGATTAAAAATGCGAGATTTTTATAATTGCCCAGGCTAAACTGTAGGAGATACAAATTTCTAAATATGCTTATTATGGTTTCAGACGTCGTTCTATCCAGCTAAAATGAATTTAAAACGAATTTATTAATTTTTGGTAATTTTATAAATGCGAGATTTTTATAATTCTGCAGGCTAAACCGTAGGTGATACAAATTTCTAAATGTCCTTATTATTACTTAAGACGTCGTTCTATGCAGCTAAAATGAGTTTAAATCGAATTTATTAATTTTTGGTAAGTTTAAAAAAGACAGATTTTTATAATTGCCAGATTAAAAATGCGAGATTTTTATAATTGCCCAGGCTAAACTGTAGGAGATACAAATTTCTAAATATGCTTATTATGGTTTCAGACGTCGTTCTATGCAGCTAAAATGAATTTAAAACGAATTTATTAATTTTTGGTAATTTTAAAAAAGAGAGATTTTTATAATTGCCAGATTAAAAATGCGAGATTTTTATAATTGCCCAGGCTAAACTGTAGGAGATACGCATTTCTAAATATTCTTATTGTGGTTTCAGACGTCGTTCTATGCAGCTAAAATGAATTTAAAACGAATTTATTAATTTTTGGTAATTTTATAAATGCGAGATTTTTATAATTCTGCAGGCTAAACCGTAGGTGATACAAATTTCTAAATGTCCTTATTATTACTTGAGACGTCGTTCTATGCAGCTAAAATGAGTTTAAATCGAATTTATTAATTTTTGGTAATTTTAAAAAAGGCAGATTTTTATATTGCCAGATTAAAAATGAGTGATTTTTATATTTGCCCAGGCTAAACTGTAGGAGATACAAATTTCTAAATATGCTTATTCTGGTGTCAGACGTCGTTCTATGCAGCTAAAATGAATTTAAAACGAATTTATTAATTTTTGGTAATTTTATAAATGCGAGATTTTTATAATTCTGCAGGCTAAACCGTAGGTGATACAAATTTCTAAATGTCCTTATTATTACTTAAGACGTCGTTCTATGCAGCTAAAATGAGTTTAAATCGAATTTATTAATTTTTGGTAATTTTAAAAAAGAGAGATTTTTATAATTGCCAGATTAAAAATGCGAGATTTTTATAATTGCCCAGGCTAAACTGTAGGAGATACAAATTTCTAAATATGCTTATTATGGTTTCAGACGTCGTTCTATGCAGCTAAAATGAATTTAAAACGAATTTATTAATTTTTGGTAATTTTATAAATGCGAGATTTTTATAATTCTGCAGGCTAAACCGTAGGAGATACAAATTTCTAAATGTCCTTATTATTACTTAAGACGTCGTTCTATGCAGCTAAAATGAGTTTAAATCGAATTTATTAATTTTTGATAATTTTAAAAGAGAGAGATTTTTATAATTGCCAGATTAAAAATGCGAGATTTTTATAATTGCCCAGGCTAAACTGTAGGAGATACAAATTTCTAAATATGCTTATTATGGTTTCAGACGTCGTTCTATCCAGCTAAAATGAATTTAAAACGAATTTATTAATTTTTGGTAATTTTATAAATGCGAGATTTTTATAATTCTGCAGGCTAAACCGTAGGTGATACAAATTTCTAAATGTCCTTATTATTACTTAAGACGTCGTTCTATGCAGCTAAAATGAGTTTAAATCGAATTTATTAATTTTTGGTAAGTTTAAAAAAGACAGATTTTTATAATTGCCAGATTAAAAATGCGAGATTTTTATAATTGCCCAGGCTAAACTGTAGGAGATACAAATTTCTAAATATGCTTATTATGGTTTCAGACGTCGTTCTATGCAGCTAAAATGAATTTAAAACGAATTTATTAATTTTTGGTAATTTTAAAAAAGAGAGATTTTTATAATTGCCAGATTAAAAATGCGAGATTTTTATAATTGCCCAGGCTAAACTGTAGGAGATACGCATTTCTAAATATTCTTATTGTGGTTTCAGACGTCGTTCTATGCAGCTAAAATGAATTTAAAACGAATTTATTAATTTTTGGTAATTTTATAAATGCGAGATTTTTATAATTCTGCAGGCTAAACCGTAGGTGATACAAATTTCTAAATGTCCTTATTATTACTTGAGACGTCGTTCTATGCAGCTAAAATGAGTTTAAATCGAATTTATTAATTTTTGGTAATTTTAAAAAAGGCAGATTTTTATATTGCCAGATTAAAAATGAGTGATTTTTATATTTGCCCAGGCTAAACTGTAGGAGATACAAATTTCTAAATATGCTTATTCTGGTGTCAGACGTCGTTCTATGCAGCTAAAATGAATTTAAAACGAATTTATTAATTTTTGGTAATTTTATAAATGCGAGATTTTTATAATTCTGCAGGCTAAACCGTAGGTGATACAAATTTCTAAATGTCCTTATTATTACTTAAGACGTCGTTCTATGCAGCTAAAATGAGTTTAAATCGAATTTATTAATTTTTGGTAATTTTAAAAAAGAGAGATTTTTATAATTGCCAGATTAAAAATGCGAGATTTTTATAATTGCCCAGGCTAAACTGTAGGAGATACAAATTTCTAAATATGCTTATTATGGTTTCAGACGTCGTTCTATACAGCTAAAATGAATTTAAAACGAATTTATTAATTTTTGGTAATTTTATAAATGCGAGATTTTTATAATTCTGCAGGCTAAACCGTAGGTGATACAAATTTCTAAATGTCCTTATTATTACTTGAGACGTCGTTCTATGCAGCTAAAATGAGGTTAAATCGAATTTATTAATTTTTGGTAATTTTAAAAAAGGCAGATTTTTATAATTGCCAGATTAAAAATGCTAGATTTTTATAATTGCCCAGGCTAAACTGTAGGAGATACACATTTCTAAATATGCTTATTATGGTTTCAGACGTCGTTCTATTCAGCTAAAATGAATTTAAAACGAATTTATTAATTTTTGGTAATTTTATAAATGCGAGATTTTTATAATTCTGCAGGTTAAACCGTAGGTGATACAAATTTCTAAATGTCCTTATTATTACTTAAGACGTCGTTCTATGCAGCTAAAATGAGTTTAAGCCGAATTTATTTATTTTTGGTAATTTTAAAAAAGAGAGATTTTTATTATTGCCAGATTAAAAATGCGAGATTTTTATAATTGCCCAGGCTAAACTGTAGGAGATACAAATTTCTAAATATGGTTATTATGGTTTCACACGTCGTTCTATGCAGCTAGAATGAATTTAAAACGAATTTATTAATTTTTGGTAATTTTATAAATGCGTGATTTTTATAATTCCCCAGGCTAAACCGTAGGTGATACAAATTTCTAAATGTCCTTATTATTATTTAAGACGTCGTTCTATGCAGCTAAAATGAGTTTAAATCGAATTTATTAATTTTTGGTAATTTTAAAAAAGAGAGATTTTTATAATTGCCATATTAAAAATGCGAGATTTTTATAATTGCCCAGGCTAAACTGTAGGAGATACGCATTTCTAAATATGCTTATTGTGGTTTCAGACGTCGTTCTATGCAGCTAAAATGAATTTAAAGCGAATTTATTAATTTTTGGCAATTTTATAAATGCGAGATTTTTATAATTCCCCAGGCTAAACCGTAGGTGATACAAATTTCTAAATGTCCTTATTATTATTTAAGATGTCGTTCTATGCAGCTAAAATGAGTTTAAATCGAATTTATTAATTTTTGGTAATTTTAAAAAAGAGAGATTTTTATAATTGCCAGATTAAAAATGCAAGATTTTTATAATTGCCCAGGCTAAACCGTAGGAGATACAAATTTCTAAATATGCTTATTATGGTTTCAGACGTCGTTCTTTACAGCTAAAATGAATTTAAAACGAATTTATTAATTTTTGGTAATTTTATAAATGCGAGATTTTTATAATTCTGCAGGCTAAACCGTAGGTGATACAAATTTCTAAATGTCCTTATTATTACTTAAGGCGTTGTTCTATGCACCTAAAATGAGTTTAAATCGAATTTATTAATTTTTGGTAATTTTAAAGAAGACAGATTTTTATAATTGCCAGATTAAAAATGCGAGATTTTTATAATTGCCCAGGCTAAACTGTAGGAGATACAAATTTCTAAATATGCTTATTATGGTTTCAGACGTCGTTCTATGCAGCTAAAATGAATTTAAAACGAATTTATTAATTTTTGGTAATTTTATAAATGCGAGATTTTTATAATTCTGCAGGCTAAACCGTAGGTGATACAAATTTCTAAATGTCCTTATTATTACTTAAGACGTCGTTCTATGCAGCTAAAATGAGTTTAAATCGAATTTATTAATTTTTGGTAATTTTAAAAAAGGCAGATTTTTATAATTGCCAGATTAAAAATGCGAGATTTTTATAATTGCCCAGGCTAAACTGTAGGAGATACAAATTTCTGAATATGCTTATTATGGTTTCAGACGTCGTTCTATACAGCTAAAATGAATTTAAAACGAATTTATTAATTTTTGGTAATTTTATAAATGCGAGATTTTTATAATTCTGCAGGCTAAACCGTAGGTGATACAAATTTCTAAATGTCCTTATTATTACTTAAGACGTCGTTCTATGCAGCTAAAATGAGTTTAAATCGAATTTATTAATTTTTGGTAATTTTAAAAAAAGGCAGATTTTTATAATTGCCAGATTAAAAATGCTAGATTTTTATAATTGCCCAGGCTAAACTGTAGGAGATACAAATTTCTAAATATGCTTATTATGGTTTCAGACGTCGTTCTATGCAGCTAAAATGAGTTTAAATCGAATTTATTAATTTTTGGTAATTTTATAAATGCGAGATTTTTATAATTCTGCAGGCTAAACCGTAGGTGATACAAATTTCTAAATGTCCTTATTATTACTTAAGACGTCGTTCTATGCAGCTAAAATGAGTTTAAATCGAATTTATTAATTTTTGGTAATTTTAAAAAAGACAGATTTTTATACTTGCCAGATTAAAAATGCGAGATTTTTATAATTGCCCAGGCTAAACTGTAGGAGATACAAATTTCTAAATATGCTTATTATGGTTTCAGACGTCGTTCTATGCAGCTAAAATGAATTTAAAACGAATTTATTAATTTTTGGTAATTTTATAAATGCGAGATTTTTATAATTCTGCAGGCTAAACCGTAGGAGATACAAATTTCTAAATGTCCTTATTATTACTTAAGACGTCGTTCTATGCAGCTAAAATGAGTTTAAATCGAATTTATTAATTTTTGATAATTTTAAAAGAGAGAGATTTTTATAATTGCCAGATTAAAAATGCGAGATTTTTATAATTGCCCAGGCTAAACTGTAGGAGATACAAATTTCTAAATATGCTTATTATGGTTTCAGACGTCGTTCTATCCAGCTAAAATGAATTTAAAACGAATTTATTAATTTTTGGTAATTTTATAAATGCGAGATTTTTATAATTCTGCAGGCTAAACCGTAGGAGATACAAATTTCTAAATGTCCTTATTATTACTTAAGACGTCGTTCTATGCAGCTAAAATGAGTTTAAATCGAATTTATTAATTTTTGATAATTTTAAAGAGAGAGATTTTTATAATTGCCAGATTAAAAATGCGAGATTTTTATAATTGCCCAGGCTAAACTGTAGGAGATACAAATTTCTAAATATGCTTATTATGGTTTCAGACGTCGTTCTATCCAGCTAAAATGAATTTAAAACGAATTTATTAATTTTTGGTAATTTTATAAATGCGAGATTTTTATAATTCTGCAGGCTAAACCGTAGGTGATACAAATTTCTAAATGTCCTTATTATTACTTAAGACGTCGTTCTATGCAGCTAAAATGAGTTTAAATCGAATTTATTAATTTTTGGTAAGTTTAAAAAAGACAGATTTTTATAATTGCCAGATTAAAAATGCGAGATTTTTATAATTGCCCAGGCTAAACTGTAGGAGATACAAATTTCTAAATATGCTTATTATGGTTTCAGACGTCGTTCTATGCAGCTAAAATGAATTTAAAACGAATTTATTAATTTTTGGTAATTTTAAAAAAGAGAGATTTTTATAATTGCCAGATTAAAAATGCGAGATTTTTATAATTGCCCAGGCTAAACTGTAGGAGATACGCATTTCTAAATATTCTTATTGTGGTTTCAGACGTCGTTCTATGCAGCTAAAATGAATTTAAATCGAATTTATTAATTTTTGGTAATTTTATAAATGCGAGATTTTTTTAATTCCCCAGGCTAAACCGTAGGTGATACAAATTTCTAAATGTCCTTATTATTATTTAAGACGTCGTTCTATGCAGCTAAAATTAGTTTAAATCGAATTTATTTATTTTTGGTAATTTTAAAAAAGAGAGATTGTTATAATTGCCAGATTAAAAATGCGAGATTTTTATAATTGCCCAGGCTAAACTGTAGGAGATACGCATTTCTAAATATTCTTATTGTGGTTTCAGACGTCGTTCTATGCAGCTAAAATGAATTTAAAACGAATTTATTAATTTTTGGTAATTTTATAAATGCGAGATTTTTATAATTCTGCAGGCTAAACCGTAGGTGATACAAATTTCTAAATGTCCTTATTATTACTTAAGACGTCGTTCTATGCAGCTAAAATGAGTTTAAATCGAATTTATTTATTTTTGGTAATTTTAAAAAAGAGAGATTTTTATAATTGCCAGATTAAAAATGCGAGATTTTTATAATTGCCCAGGCTAAACCGTAGGAGATACAAATTTCTAAATATGCTTATTATGGTTTCAGACGTCGTTCTATACAGCTAAAATGAATTTAAAACGAATTTATTAATTTTTGGTAATTTTATAAATGCGAGATTTTTATAATTCTGCAGGCTAAACCGTAGGTGATACAAATTTCTAAATGTCCTTATTATTACTTAAGGCGTCGTTCTATGCACCTAAAATGAGTTTAAATCGAATTTTTTAATTTTTGGTAATTTTAAAGAAGACAGATTTTTATAATTGCCAGATTAAAAATGCGAGATTTTTATAATTGCCCAGGCTAAACTGTAGGAGATACAAATTTCTAAATATGCTTATTATGGTTTCAGACGTCGTTCTATGCAGCTAAAATGAATTTAAAACGAATTTATTAATTTTTGGTAATTTTATAAATGCGAGATTTTTATAATTCTGCAGGCTAAACCGTAGGTGATACAAATTTCTAAATGTCCTTATTATTACTTGAGACGTCGTTCTATCCAGCTAAAATGAGTTTAAATCGAATTTATTAATTTTTGGTAATTTTAAAAAAGAGAGATTTTTATAATTACCAGATTAAAAATGCGAGATTTTTATAATTGCCCAGGCTAAACTGTAGGAGATACAAATTTCTAAATATGCTTATTATGGTTTCAGACGTCGTTCTATCCAGCTAAAATGAATTTAAAACGAATTTATTAATTTTTGGTAATTTTATAAATGCGAGATTTTTATAATTCTGCAGGCTAAACCGTAGGTGATACAAATTTCTAAATGTCCTTATTATTACTTGAGACGTCGTTCTATGCAGCTAAAATAAGTTTAAATCGAATTTATTAATTTTTGGTAATTTTAAAAAAGGCAGATTTTTATAATTGCCAGATTAAAAATGCGAGATTTTTATAATTGCCCAGGCTAAACTGTAGGAGATACAAATTTCTAAATATGCTTATTATGGTTTCAGACGTCGTTCTATGCAGCTAAAATGAATTTAAAACGAATTTATTAATTTTTGGTAATTTTATAAATGCGAGATTTTTATAATTCTGCAGGCAAAACCGTAGGTGATACAAATTTCTAAATGTCCTTATTATTACTTAAGACGTCGTTCTATGCAGCTAAAATGAGTTTAAATCGAATTTATTAATTTTTGGTAATTTTAAAAAAGAGAGATTTTTATAATTGTCAGAATAAAAAATTCGAGATTTTTATAATTGCCCAGGCTAAACTGTAGGAGATACAAATTTCTAAATATGCTTATTATGGTTTCAGACGTCGTTCTATACAGCTAAAATGAATTTAAAACGAATTTATTAATTTTTGGTAATTTTATAAATGCGAGATTTTTATAATTCTGCAGGCTAAACCGTAGGTGATACAAATTTCTAAATGTCCTTATTATTACTTAAGACGTCGTTCTATGCAGCTAAAATGAGTTTAAATCGAATTTATTAATTTTTGGTAATTTTAAAAAAGGCAGATTTTTATAATTGCCAGATTAAAAATGCGAGATTTTTATAATTGCCCAGCCTAAACTGTAAGAGATACAAATTTCTAAATAAGCTTATTATGGTTTCAGACGTCGTTCTATGCAGCTAAAATGAATTTAAAACGAATTTATTAATTTTTGGTAATTTTATAAATGCGAGATTTTTATAATTCTGCAGGCTAAACCGTAGGTGATACAAATTTCTAAATGTCCTTATTATTACTTGAGACGTCGTTCTATGCAGCTAAAATGAGTTTAAATCGAATTTATTAATTTTTGGTAATTTTAAAAAAGGCAGATTTTTATATTGCCAGATTTAAAATGAGTGATTTTTATATTTGCCCAGGCTAAACTGTAGGAGATACAAATTTCTAAATATGCTTATTCTGGTGTCAGACGTCGTTCTATGCAGCTAAAATGAATTTAAAACGAATTTATTAATTTTTGGTAATTTTATAAATGCGAGATTTTTATAATTCTGCAGGCTAAACCGTAGGTGATACAAATTTCTAAATGTCCTTATTATTACTTAAGACGTCGTTCTATGCAGCTAAAATGAGTTTAAATCGAATTTATTAATTTTTGGTAATTTTAAAAAAGAGAGATTTTTATAATTGCCAGATTAAAAATGCGAGATTTTTATAATTGCCCAGGCTAAACTGTAGGAGATACAAATTTCTAAATATGCTTATTATGGTTTCAGACGTCGTTCTATACAGCTAAAATGAATTTAAAACGAATTTATTAATTTTTGGTAATTTTATAAATGCGAGATTTTTATAATTCTGCAGGCTAAACCGTAGGTGATACAAATTTCTAAATGTCCTTATTATTACTTGAGACGTCGTTCTATGCAGCTAAAATGAGGTTAAATCGAATTTATTAATTTTTGGTAATTTTAAAAAAGGCAGATTTTTATAATTGCCAGATTAAAAATGCTAGATTTTTATAATTGCCCAGGCTAAACTGTAGGAGATACAAATTTCTAAATATGCTTATTATGGTTTCAGACGTCGTTCTATTCAGCTAAAATGAATTTAAAACGAATTTATTAATTTTTGGTAATTTTATAAATGCGAGATTTTTATAATTCTGCAGGTTAAACCGTAGGTGATACAAATTTCTAAATGTCCTTATTATTACTTAAGACGTCGTTCTATGCAGCTAAAATGAGTTTAAGCCGAATTTATTTATTTTTGGTAATTTTAAAAAAGAGAGATTTTTATTATTGCCAGATTAAAAATGCGAGATTTTTATAATTGCCCAGGCTAAACTGTAGGAGATACAAATTTCTAAATATGGTTATTATGGTTTCACACGTCGTTCTATGCAGCTAGAATGAATTTAAAACGAATTTATTAATTTTTGGTAATTTTATAAATGCGTGATTTTTATAATTCCCCAGGCTAAACCGTAGGTGATACAAATTTCTAAATGTCCTTATTATTATTTAAGACGTCGTTCTATGCAGCTAAAATGAGTTTAAATCGAATTTATTAATTTTTGGTAATTTTAAAAAAGAGAGATTTTTATAATTGCCATATTAAAAATGCGAGATTTTTATAATTGCCCAGGCTAAACCGTAGGAGATACAAATTTCTAAATATGCTTATTATGGTTTCAGACGTCGTTCTTTACAGCTAAAATGAATTTAAAACGAATTTATTAATTTTTGGTAATTTTATAAATGCGAGATTTTTATAATTCTGCAGGCTAAACCGTAGGTGATACAAATTTCTAAATGTCCTTATTATTACTTAAGACGTCGTTCTATGCAGCTAAAATGAGTTTAAATCGAATTTATTTATTTTTGGTAATTTTAAAAAAGAGAGATTTTTATAATTGCCAGATTAAAAATGCGAGATTTTTATAATTGCCCAGGCTAAACCGTAGGAGATACAAATTTCTAAATATGCTTATTATGGTTTCAGACGTCGTTCTATACAGCTAAAATGAATTTAAAACGAATTTATTAATTTTTGGTAATTTTATAAATGCGAGATTTTTATAATTCTGCAGGCTAAACCGTAGGTGATACAAATTTCTAAATGTCCTTATTATTACTTAAGGCGTCGTTCTATGCACCTAAAATGAGTTTAAATCGAATTTATTAATTTTTGGTAATTTTAAAGAAGACAGATTTTTATAATTGCCAGATTAAAAATGCGAGATTTTTATAATTGCCCAGGCTAAACTGTAGGAGATACAATTTTCTAAATATGCTTATTATGGTTTCAGACGTCGTTCTATGCAGCTAAAATGAATTTAAAACGAATTTATTAATTTTTGGTAATTTTATAAATGCGAGATTTTTATAATTCTGCAGGCTAAACCGTAGGTGATACAAATTTCTAAATGTCCTTATTATTACTTAAGACGTCGTTCTATGCAGCTAAAATGAGTTTAAATCGAATTTATTAATTTTTGGTAATTTTAAAAAAGGCAGATTTTTATAATTGCCAGATTAAAAATGCGAGATTTTTATAATTGCCCAGGCTAAACTGTAGGAGATACCAATTTCTGAATATGCTTATTATGGTTTCAGACGTCGTTCTATACAGCTAAAATGAATTTAAAACGAATTTATTAATTTTTGGTAATTTTATAAATGCGAGATTTTTATAATTCTGCAGGCTAAACCGTAGGTGATACAAATTTCTAAATGTCCTTATTATTACTTAAGACGTCGTTCTATGCAGCTAAAATGAGTTTAAATCGAATTTATTAATTTTTGGTAATTTTAAAAAAAGGCAGATTTTTATAATTGCCAGATTAAAAATGCTAGATTTTTATAATTGCCCAGGCTAAACTGTAGGAGATACAAATTTCTAAATATGCTTATTATGGTTTCAGACGTCGTTCTATGCAGCTAAAATGAGTTTAAATCGAATTTATTAATTTTTGGTAATTTTATAAATGCGAAATTTTTATAATTCTGCAGGCTAAACCGTAGGTGATACAAATTTCTAAATGTCCTTATTATTACTTAAGACGACGTTCTATGCAGCTAAAATGAGTTTAAATCGAATTTATTAATTTTTGGTAATTTTAAAAAAGACAGATTTTTATAATTGCCAGATTAAAAATGCGAGATTTTTATAATTGCCCAGGCTAAACTGTAGGAGATACAAATTTCTAAATATGCTTATTATGGTTTCAGACGTCGTTCTATGCAGCTAAAATGAGTTTAAATCGAATTTATTAATTTTTGGTAATTTTATAAATGCGAAATTTTTATAATTCTGCAGGCTAAACCGTAGGTGATACAAATTTCTAAATGTCCTTATTATTACTTAAGACGTCGTTCTATGCAGCTAAAATGAGTTTAAATCGAATTTATTAATTTTTGGTAATTTTAAAAAAGACAGATTTTTATAATTGCCAGATTAAAAATGCGAGAT
This sequence comes from Melanotus villosus, assembly GCA_963082815.1. Classification (NCBI taxonomy): domain Eukaryota; kingdom Metazoa; phylum Arthropoda; class Insecta; order Coleoptera; family Elateridae; genus Melanotus; species Melanotus villosus. The sequence goes on along the minus strand of OY720427.1, from coordinate 16,513,489 downwards.
TTTTATAATTGCCCAGGCTAAACTGTAGGAGATACAAATTTCTAAATATGCTTATTATGGTTTCAGACGTCGTTCTATGCAGCTAAAATGAATTTAAAACGAATTTATTAATTTTTGGTAATTTTATAAATGCGAGATTTTTATAATTCTGCAGGCTAAACCGTAGGAGATACAAATTTCTAAATGTCCTTATTATTACTTAAGACGTCGTTCTATGCAGCTAAAATGAGTTTAAATCGAATTTATTAATTTTTGATAATTTTAAAAGAGAGAGATTTTTATAATTGCCAGATTAAAAATGCGAGATTTTTATAATTGCCCAGGCTAAACTGTAGGAGATACAAATTTCTAAATATTCTTATTATGGTTTCAGACGTCGTTCTATCCAGCTAAAATGAATTTAAAACGAATTTATTAATTTTTGGTAATTTTATAAATGCGAGATTTTTATAATTCTGCAGGCTAAACCGTAGGTGATACAAATTTCTAAATGTCCTTATTATTACTTAAGACGTCGTTCTATGCAGCTAAAATGAGTTTAAATCGAATTTATTAATTTTTGGTAAGTTTAAAAAAGACAGATTTTTATAATTGCCAGATTAAAAATGCGAGATTTTTATAATTGCCCAGGCTAAACTGTAGGAGATACAAATTTCTAAATATGCTTATTATGGTTTCAGACGTCGTTCTATGCAGCGAAAATGAATTTAAAACGAATTTATTAATTTTTGGTAATTTTAAAAAAGAGAGATTTTTATAATTGCCAGATTAAAAATGCGAGATTTTTATAATTGCCCAGGCTAAACTGTAGGAGATACGCATTTCTAAATATTCTTATTGTGGTTTCAGACGTCGTTCTATACAGCTAAAATGAATTTAAAACGAATTTATTAATTTTTGGTAATTTTATAAATGCGAGATTTTTATAATTCTGCAGGCTAAACCGTAGGTGATACAAATTTCTAAATGTCCTTATTATTACTTAAGACGTCGTTCTATGCAGCTAAAATGAGTTTAAATCGAATTTATTTATTTTTGGTAATTTTAAAAAAGAGAGATTTTTATAATTGCCAGATTAAAAATGCGAGATTTTTATAATTGCCCAGGCTAAACCGTAGGAGATACAAATTTCTAAATATGCTTATTATGGTTTCAGACGTCGTTCTATACAGCTAAAATGAATTTAAAACGAATTTATTAATTTTTGGTAATTTTATAAATGCGAGATTTTTATAATTCTGCAGGCTAAACCGTAGGTGATACAAATTTCTAAATGTCCTTATTATTATTTAAGACGTCGTTCTATGCAGCTAAAATGAGTTTAAATCGAATTTATTTATTTTTGGTAATTTTAAAAAAGAGAGATTTTTATAATTGCCAGATTAAAAATGCGAGATTTTTATAATTGCCCAGGCTAAACTGTAGGAGATACGCATTTCTAAATATTCTTATTGTGGTTTCAGACGTCGTTCTATGCAGCTAAAATGAATTTAAAACGAATTTATTAATTTTTGGTAATTTTATAAATGCGAGATTTTTATAATTCTGCAGGCTAAACCGTAGGTGATACAAATTTCTAAATGTCCTTATTATTACTTAAGACGTCGTTCTATGCAGCTAAAATGAGTTTAAATCGAATTTATTTATTTTTGGTAATTTTAAAAAAGAGAGATTTTTATAATTGCCAGATTAAAAATGCGAGATTTTTATAATTGCCCAGGCTAAACCGTAGGAGATACAAATTTCTAAATATGCTTATTATGGTTTCAGACGTCGTTCTATACAGCTAAAATGAATTTAAAACGAATTTATTAATTTTTGGTAATTTTATAAATGCGAGATTTTTATAATTCTGCAGGCTAAACCGTAGGTGATACAAATTTCTAAATGTCCTTATTATTACTTAAGGCGTCGTTCTATGCACCTAAAATGAGTTTAAATCGAATTTTTTAATTTTTGGTAATTTTAAAGAAGACAGATTTTTATAATTGCCAGATTAAAAATGCGAGATTTTTATAATTGCCCAGGCTAAACTGTAGGAGATACAAATTTCTAAATATGCTTATTATGGTTTCAGACGTCGTTCTATGCAGCTAAAATGAATTTAAAACGAATTTATTAATTTTTGGTAATTTTATAAATGCGAGATTTTTATAATTCTGCAGGCTAAACCGTAGGTGATACAAATTTCTAAATGTCCTTATTATTACTTGAGACGTCGTTCTATCCAGCTAAAATGAGTTTAAATCGAATTTATTAATTTTTGGTAATTTTAAAAAAGAGAGATTTTTATAATTACCAGATTAAAAATGCGAGATTTTTATAATTGCCCAGGCTAAACTGTAGGAGATACAAATTTCTAAATATGCTTATTATGGTTTCAGACGTCGTTCTATCCAGCTAAAATGAATTTAAAACGAATTTATTAATTTTTGGTAATTTTATAAATGCGAGATTTTTATAATTCTGCAGGCTAAACCGTAGGTGATACAAATTTCTAAATGTCCTTATTATTACTTGAGACGTCGTTCTATGCAGCTAAAATGAGTTTAAATCGAATTTATTAATTTTTGGTAATTTTAAAAAAGGCAGATTTTTATAATTGCCAGATTAAAAATGCGAGATTTTTATAATTGCCCAGGCTAAACTGTAGGAGATACAAATTTCTAAATATGCTTATTATGGTTTCAGACGTCGTTCTATGCAGCTAAAATGAATTTAAAACGAATTTATTAATTTTTGGTAATTTTATAAATGCGAGATTTTTATAATTCTGCAGGCAAAACCGTAGGTGATACAAATTTCTAAATGTCCTTATTATTACTTAAGACGTCGTTCTATGCAGCTAAAATGAGTTTAAATCGAATTTATTAATTTTTGGTAATTTTAAAAAAGAGAGATTTTTATAATTGTCAGATTAAAAATTCGAGATTTTTATAATTGCCCAGGCTAAACTGTAGGAGATACAAATTTCTAAATATGCTTATTATGGTTTCAGACGTCGTTCTATACAGCTAAAATGAATTTAAAACGAATTTATTAATTTTTGGTAATTTTATAAATGCGAGATTTTTATAATTCTGCAGGCTAAACCGTAGGTGATACAAATTTCTAAATGTCCTTATTATTACTTAAGACGTCGTTCTATGCAGCTAAAATGAGTTTAAATCGAATTTATTAATTTTTGGTAATTTTAAAAAAGGCAGATTTTTATAATTGCCAGATTAAAAATGCGAGATTTTTATAATTGCCCAGCCTAAACTGTAGGAGATACAAATTTCTAAATATGCTTATTATGGTTTCAGACGTCGTTCTATGCAGCTAAAATGAATTTAAAACGAATTTATTAATTTTTGGTAATTTTATAAATGCCAGATTTTTATAATTCTGCAGGCTAAACCGTAGGTGATACAAATTTCTAAATGTCCTTATTATTACTTGAGACGTCGTTCTATGCAGCTAAAATGAGTTTAAATCGAATTTATTAATTTTTGGTAATTTTAAAAAAGGCAGATTTTTATATTGCCAGATTAAAAATGAGTGATTTTTATATTTGCCCAGGCTAAACTGTAGGAGATACAAATTTCTAAATATGCTTATTCTGGTGTCAGACGTCGTTCTATGCAGCTAAAATGAATTTAAAACGAATTTATTAATTTTTGGTAATTTTATAAATGCGAGATTTTTATAATTCTGCAGGCTAAACCGTAGGTGATACAAATTTCTAAATGTCCTTATTATTACTTAAGACGTCGTTCTATGCAGCTAAAATGAGTTTAAATCGAATTTATTAATTTTTGGTAATTTTAAAAAAGAGAGATTTTTATAATTGCCAGATTAAAAATGCGAGATTTTTATAATTGCTCAGGCTAAACTGTAGGAGATACAAATTTCTAAATATGCTTATTATGGTTTCAGACGTCGTTCTATACAGCTAAAATGAATTTAAAACGAATTTATTAATTTTTGGTAATTTTATAAATGCGAGATTTTTATAATTCTGCAGGCTAAACCGTAGGTAATACAAATTTCTAAATGTCCTTATTATTACTTGAGACGTCGTTCTATGCAGCTAAAATGAGGTTAAATCGAATTTATTAATTTTTGGTAATTTTAAAAAAGGCAGATTTTTATAATTGCCAGATTAAAAATGCTAGATTTTTATAATTGCCCAGGCTAAACTGTAGGAGATACAAATTTCTAAATATGCTTATTATGGTTTCAGACGTCGTTCTATGCAGCTAAAATGAATTTAAAACGAATTTATTAATTTTTGGTAATTTTATAAATGCGAGATTTTTATAATTCTGCAGGCTAAACCGTAGGTGATACAAATTTCTAAATGTCCTTATTATTACTTGAGACGTCGTTCTATGCAGCTAAAATGAATTTAAATCGAATTTATTAATTTTTGGTAATTTTAAAAAAGAGAGATTTTTATAATTGCCAGATTAAAAATGCGAGATTTTTATAATTGCCCAGGCTAAACTGTAGGAGATACACATTTCTAAATATGCTTATTATGGTTTCAGACGTCGTTCTATGCAGCTAAAATGAATTTAAAACGAATTTATTAATTTTTGGTAATTTTATAAATGCGAGATTTTTATAATTCTGCAGGTTAAACCGTAGGTGATACAAATTTCTAAATGTCCTTATTATTACTTAAGACGTCGTTCTATGCAGCTAAAATGAGTTTAAGCCGAATTTATTTATTTTTGGTAATTTTAAAAAAGAGAGATTTTTATTATTGCCAGATTAAAAATGCGAGATTTTTATAATTGCCCAGGCTAAACTGTAGGAGATACAAATTTCTAAATATGGTTATTATGGTTTCACACGTCGTTCTATGCAGCTAGAATGAATTTAAAACGAATTTATTAATTTTTGGTAATTTTATAAATGCGTGATTTTTATAATTCCCCAGGCTAAACCGTAGGTGATACAAATTTCTAAATGTCCTTATTATTATTTAAGACGTCGTTCTATGCAGCTAAAATGAGTTTAAATCGAATTTATTAATTTTTGGTAATTTTAAAAAAGAGAGATTTTTATAATTGCCATATTAAAAATGCGAGATTTTTATAATTGCCCAGGCTAAACTGTAGGAGATACGCATTTCTAAATATGCTTATTGTGGTTTCAGACGTCGTTCTATGCAGGTAAAATGAATTTAAAGCGAATTTATTAATTTTTGGCAATTTTATAAATGCGAGATTTTTATAATTCCCCAGGCTAAACCGTAGGTGATACAAATTTCTAAATGTCCTTATTATTATTTAAGATGTCGTTCTATGCAGCTAAAATGAGTTTAAATCGAATTTATTAATTTTTGGTAATTTTAAAAAAGAGAGATTTTTATAATTGCCAGATTAAAAATGCAAGATTTTTATAATTGCCCAGGCTAAACCGTAGGAGATACAAATTTCTAAATATGCTTATTATGGTTTCAGACGTCGTTCTTTGCAGCTAAAATGAATTTAAAACGAATTTATTAATTTTTGGTAATTTTATAAATGCGAGATTTTTATAATTCTGCAGGCTAAACCGTAGGTGATACAAATTTCTAAATGTCCTTATTATTACTTAAGACGTCGTTCTATGCAGCTAAAATGAGTTTAAATCGAATTTATTTATTTTTGGTAATTTTAAAAAAGAGAGATTTTTATAATTGCCAGATTAAAAATGCGAGATTTTTATAATTGCCCAGGCTAAACCGTAGGAGATACAAATTTCTAAATATGCTTATTATGGTTTCAGACGTCGTTCTATACAGCTAAAATGAATTTAAAACGAATTTATTAATTTTTGGTAATTTTATAAATGCGAGATTTTTATAATTCTGCAGGCTAAACCGTAGGTGATACAAATTTCTAAATGTCCTTATTATTACTTAAGGCGTCGTTCTATGCACCTAAAATGAGTTTAAATCGAATTTATTAATTTTTGGTAATTTTAAAGAAGACAGATTTTTATAATTGCCAGATTAAAAATGCGAGATTTTTATAATTGCCCAGGCTAAACTGTAGGAGATACAAATTTCTAAATATGCTTATTATGGTTTCAGACGTCGTTCTATGCAGCTAAAATGAATTTAAAACGAATTTATTAATTTTTGGTAATTTTATAAATGCGAGATTTTTATAATTCTGCAGGCTAAACCGTAGGTGATACAAATTTCTAAATGTCCTTATTATTACTTAAGACGTCGTTCTATGCAGCTAAAATGAGTTTAAATCGAATTTATTAATTTTTGGTAATTTTAAAAAAGGCAGATTTTTATAATTGCCAGATTAAAAATGCGAGATTTTTATAATTGCCCAGGCTAAACTGTAGGAGATACAAATTTCTGAATATGCTTATTATGGTTTCAGACGTCGTTCTATACAGCTAAAATGAATTTAAAACGAATTTATTAATTTTTGGTAATTTTATAAATGCGAGATTTTTATAATTCTGCAGGCTAAACCGTAGGCGATACAAATTTCTAAATGTCCTTATTATTACTTAAGACGTCGTTCTATGCAGCTAAAATGAGTTTAAATCGAATTTATTAATTTTTGGTAATTTTAAAAAAAGGCAGATTTTTATAATTGCCAGATTAAAAATGCTAGATTTTTATAATTGCCCAGGCTAAACTGTAGGAGATACAAATTTCTAAATATGCTTATTATGGTTTCAGACGTCGTTCTATGCAGCTAAAATGAGTTTAAATCGAATTTATTAATTTTTGGTAATTTTGTAAATGCGAGATTTTTATAATTCTGCAGGCTAAACCGTAGGTGATACAAATTTCTAAATGTCCTTATTATTACTTAAGACGTCGTTCTATGCAGCTAAAATGAGTTTAAATCGAATTTATTAATTTTTGGTAATTTTAAAAAAGACAGATTTTTATAATTACCAGATTAAAAATGCGAGATTTTTATAATTGCCCAGGCTAAACTGTAGGAGATACAAATTTCTAAATATGCTTATTATGGTTTCAGACGTCGTTCTATGCAGCTAAAATGAATTTAAAACGAATTTATTAATTTTTGGTAATTTTATAAATGCGAGATTTTTATAATTCTGCAGGCTAAACCGTAGGAGATACAAATTTCTAAATGTCCTTATTATTACTTAAGACGTCGTTCTATGCAGCTAAAATGAGTTTAAATCGAATTTATTAATTTTTGATAATTTTAAAAGAGAGAGATTTTTATAATTGCCAGATTAAAAATGCGAGATTTTTATAATTGCCCAGGCTAAACTGTAGGAGATACAAATTTCTAAATATGCTTATTATGGTTTCAGACGTCGTTCTATCCAGCTAAAATGAATTTAAAACGAATTTATTAATTTTTGGTAATTTTATAAATGCGAGATTTTTATAATTCTGCAGGCTAAACCGTAGGTGATAATGTCACCCAATCAGCGGTATCTCCCCGTCGACCAATCAGCAGTCTCCCCGTCGCCAGAAAGGGTATAAAACCAGAGCGGTTCCAAGCCTCAGCATCCTGTCTCGATCCGACTTCCGCAAGAGCAACATCTCCTCCAGATCCGACTCCAAGTCCCATCTCCAACTCCTGGTCCAGTCCTGCTCCGGTTCCTGTCCAGTAACCCGTCCTCGACTCCCAGATCGTCGTGATATTCAGTCGGCCTGAATATCACTTCCACCCACGGCACGGCGGTTGGTTTTCACCGACCCGTGACCTCCTGCTCCTGCTCCGAATTCCTAGTTCTTAACGTCTTATTGTATGAATTCCTTATGTTCGATTGTGTACCAAATCCTTAATTCGAAGTGTACGAATTCTTTAACGTCGAAAAAAATCCTTCTCCGTTTCGTCGCTTCATTCCTTTCCCGCCGAAGACGCCGCCAGCCCGCTTGTTCCCTTGGCCGCCGAAGCCGTAAGGTAACAATTGGCGCCCAACGTGGGGCTTCGCACTGAAGAGGATTCTTCAGGACCCATTCCCAGACGCCCGAAGCCGAGCCGAATCACCCGCAGTTCTGGAACTGCCGACAACAACATCCAGTGGCGCCCAAGACAACCAACAACGATGGCTCAACCGCCGACCATTGAAGCTGCGCTCCGACAAATGGTCCAGTCCATCCACCCCCACGCCGAGGAATCGGCGCTGCCGACTCTCATCAGGGACCTTCTAAAGGACCCCATCGCCTTCTTGGAGGGATCCAAGGAAACCGTGAACCCCTTCACCCACTCCGCCGCCATATGGCTGATACAGCAGATCCCCGCCGCCATGGGTAAGCAACTCACCTTACCTATCTTTACCGGGAGCCCTCTGGAGAACGCCGCCGCCTTCCTCGACGAGGTAGAAGCCGGCACTAATCCGGACGAACGACTCAAGATCCTGTCATCCCGATTTGGGGGACAAGCCGCCTCCTGGTGGGGCATCTACGGGGAGTTCTTCAGGTCCTACGCCGAGTTCCGGGACTTCTTCCTCAAGAAATTCGGTGCGGCCCATCCAGCGGCCTACCCAACGGTCCATGCAGCGGCCAAACCAACGGTCCATCCAGCGGCGAACCTATCGGTCCATCCAGGGATCAAACCGGAGGTCCTTCCAGCGGCCTACCCAACGGTATACCAAGGTACCAAACCAATGGTCCATCCAGCGGCCTACCCAACGGTCCATGCAGCGGCCAAACCAACGGTCCATCCAGCGGCCAACCTAACGGTCCATCCAGGGATCAAACCGGAGGTCCATCCAGCGGCCTACCCAACGGTACACCCAGGTACCAAACCAACGGCCCACCCAGGGTCTACACCAACGGTCCATCCAGGGATCAAATCGGAGGTCCATCCAGCGGCCTACCCAACGGCCCATCCAGGGTCCAAACCAACGGTCCATCCAGGGATCAAATCGGAGGTCCATCCAGCGGCCTACCCAACGGCCCATCCAGGGTCCAAACCAACGGTCCATCCAGGCATCAAATCGGAGGTCCATCCAGCGGCCTACCCAACGGCCCATCCAGGGTCCAAACCAACGGTCCATCCAGGGATCAAATCGGAGGTCCATCCAGCGGCCGACCCAACGGTACATCCAGGTATCAAACCAGCGGTCCATCCAGCGACCGAACCGGCGACCCAAGCAGCGGTCCGTCCAGCGGCCCCGCCATTGGTCCATCCAGCGACCAAATCGGCGGCCCAACCAGCGGTCCACCCAGGGACCAAATCAACGACCGAACCAGCGGTCCGCCCGGCGGCCCAACCAGCGGCTCGTCCAGCGACCCAGCCATCGGTCCATCCTGCAGTCCGGCCAGCAGCCACGCCAGCGGTGCATCCGACGGCTAGCCCAGCAGCCGAGCACCAACCTCAGCCCGTCATCTGCCTTAGCCGAGGCTCAGACGACAACGACCTCCCAAGGAGCGAAGGCCAGGTGAGCATAACGTTAACAGCCCACCACTGGCCACCTCATCCTGGAAAGCGAGGTACTTCGACACGTCACTCGCCAACACGTCTCTCACCCACACACGAATCCACCGGAGAACGCAGTCCAGCTCCTGTCCACCGCACGGGACGCCATCACCCGCCGCCAGGGGACCCTCCAGCGAGTCAGCCCCCTTCGCCGCCTGACGACCACGCAGGTGACCCGCGGCAACCAACAGATGGCCTCACGTCAACAGGTAGGAACCGAAGACTGTGGAGTGCGGTCTGTGTAGTGACGAGACAATATAGTGAAGTGCAGTGTCAGTGCTAATTAAGACTGAAAGACTCGAAAGACATTTAGTTTTAGGTTAGCTTTAGTTTTCTTTTTCGTTTGCATTTATTTTCAACGTGAGTAAGGAGCAGGCGACGTGCAGCCTTGATGGGGGGGGAATGTCACCCAATCAGCGGTATCTCCCCGTCGACCAATCAGCAGTCTCCCCGTCGCCAGAAAGGGTATAAAACCAGAGCGGTTCCAAGCCTCAGCATCCTGTCTCGATCCGACTTCCGCAAGAGCAACATCTCCTCCAGATCCGACTCCAAGTCCCATCTCCAACTCCTGGTCCAGTCCTGCTCCGGTTCCTGTCCAGTAACCCGTCCTCGACTCCCAGATCGTCGTGATATTCAGTCGGCCTGAATATCACTTCCACCCACGGCACGGCGGTTGGTTTTCACCGACCCGTGACCTCCTGCTCCTGCTCCGAATTCCTAGTTCTTAACGTCTTATTGTATGAATTCCTTATGTTCGATTGTGTACCAAATCCTTAATTCGAAGTGTACGAATTCTTTAACGTCGAAAAAAATCCTTCTCCGTTTCGTCGCTTCATTCCTTTCCCGCCGAAGACGCCGCCAGCCCGCTTGTTCCCTTGGCCGCCGAAGCCGTAAGGTAACAATACAAATTTCTAAATGTCCTTATTATTACTTAAGACGTCGTTCTATGCAGCTAAAATGAGTTTAAATCGAATTTATTAATTTTTGGTAAGTTTAAAAAAGACAGATTTTTATAATTGCCAGATTAAAAATGCGAGATTTTTATAATTGCCCAGGCTAAACTGTAGGAGATACAAATTTCTAAATATGCTTATTATGGTTTCAGACGTCGTTCTATGCAGCTAAAATGAATTTAAAACGAATTTATTAATTTTTGGTAATTTTAAAAAAGAGATTTTTATAATTGCCAGATTAAAAATGCGAGATTTTTATAATTGCCCAGGCTAAACTGTAGGAGATACGCATTTCTAAATATTCTTATTGTGGTTTCAGACGTCGTTCTATACAGCTAAAATGAATTTAAATCGAATTTATTAATTTTTGGTAATTTTATAAATGCGAGATTTTTATAATTCCCCAGGCTAAACCGTAGGTGATACAAATTTCTAAATGTCCTTATTATTATTTAAGACGTCGTTCTATGAAGCTAAAATGAGTTTAAATCGAATTTATTAATTTTTGGTAATTTTAAAAAAGAGAGATTTTTATAATTGCCAGATTAAATGTGCGAGATTTTTATAATTGCCCAGGCTAAACCGTAGGAGATACAAATTTCTAGATATGCTTATTATGGTTTCAGACGTCGGTCTATGCAGCTAAAATGAATTTAAAACGAATTTATTAATTTTTGGTAATTTTATAAATGCGAGATTTTTATAATTCTGCAGGCTAAACCGTAGGTGATACAAATTTCTAAATGTCCTTATTATTACTTAAGACGTCGTTCTATACAGCTAAAATGAGTTTAAATCGAATTTATTAATTTTTGGTAATTTTAAAAAAGAGAGATTTTTATAATTGCCAGATTAAAAATGCGAGATTTTTATAAGTGCCCAGGCTAAACCGTAGGAGATACAAATTTCTAAATATGCTTTTTATGGTTTCAGACGTCGTTCTATACAGCTAAAATGAATTTAAAACGAATTTATTAATTTTTGGTAATTTTATAAATGCGAGATTTTTATAATTCTGCAGGCTAAACCGTAGGTGATACAAATTTCTAAATGTCCTTATTATTACTTAAGACGTCGTTCTATGCAGCTAAAATGAGTTTAAATCGAATTTATTAATTTTTGGTAATTTTAAAAAAGACAGATTTTTATAATTGCCAGATTAAAAATGCGAGATTTTTATAATTGCCCAGGCTAAACTGTAGGAGATACAAATTTCTAAATATGCTTATTATAGTTTCAGACGTCGTTCTATGCAGCTAAAATGAATTTAAAACGAATTTATTAATTTTTGGTAATTTTAAAAAAGACAGATTTTTATAATTGCCAGATTAAAAATGCGAGATTTTTATAATTGCCCAGGCTAAACTGTAGGAGATACAAATTTCTAAATATGCTTATTATGGTTTCAGACGTCGTTCTATACAGCTAAAATGAATTTAAAACAAATTTATTAATTTTTGGTAATTTTATAAATGCGAGATTTTTATAATTCTGCAGGCCAAACCGTAGGTGATACAAATTTCTAAATGTCCTTATTATTACTTAAGACGTCGTTCTATGCAGCTAAAATGAGTTTAAATCGAATTTATTAATTTTTGATAATTTTAAAAAAGAGAGATTTTTATAATTGCCAGATTAAAAGTGCGAGATTTTTATAATTGCCCAGGCTAAACTGTAGGAGATACAAATTTCTATATATGCTTATTATGGTTTCAGACGTCGTTCTATACAGCTAAAATGAATTTAAACCGAATTTATTAATTTTTGGTAATTTTATAAATGCCAGATTTTTATATTTCCCCAGGCTAAACCGTAGGTGATAAAAATTTCTAAATGTCCTTATTATTATTTAAGACGTCGTTCTATGCAGCTAAAATGAGTTTAAGCCGAATTTATTAATTTTTGGTAATTTTAAAAAGGAGAGATTTTTATTATTGCCAGATTAAAAATGCGAGATATTTATAATTGCCCAGGCTAAACTGTAGGAGATACGCATTTCTAAATATGCTTATTATGGTTTCAGACGTCGTTCTATGCAGCTAAAATGAATTTAAAACGAATTTATTAATTTTTGGTAATTTTATAAATGCGAGATTTTTATAATTGCCCAGGCTAAACTGTAGGAGATACAAATTTCTAAATATTTTTATTATGGTTTCAGACGTCGTTCTATCCAGCTAAAATGAATTTAAAACGAATTTATTAATTTTTGGTAATTTTATAAATGCGAGATTTTTATAATTCTGCAGGCTAAACCGTAGGTGATACAAATTTCTAAATGTCCTTATTATTACTTAAGACGTCGTTCTATGCAGCTAAAATGAGTTTAAATCGAATTTATTAATTTTTGGTAATTTTAAAAAAGACAGATTTTTATAATTGCCAGATTAAAAATGCGAGATTTTTATAATTGCCCAGGCTAAACTGTAGGAGATACAAATTTCTAAATATTTTTATTATGGTTTCAGACGTCGTTCTATGCAGCTAAAATGAATTTAAAACGAATTTATTAATTTTTGGTAATTTTATAAATGCGAGATTTTTATAATTCTGCAGGCTAAACCGTAGGAGATACAAATTTCTAAATGTCCTTATTATTACTTAAGACGTCGTTCTATGCAGCTAAAATGAGTTTAAATCGAATTTATTAATTTTTGATAATTTTAAAAGAGAGAGATTTTTATAATTGCCAGATTAAAAATGTGAGATTTTTATAATTGCCCAGGCTAAACTGTAGGAGATACAAATTTCTAAATATGCTTATTATGGTTTCAGACGTCGTTCTATCCAGCTAAAATGAATTTAAAACGAATTTATTAATTTTTGGTAATTTTATAAATGCGAGATTTTTATAATTCTGCAGGCTAAACCGTAGGTGATACAAATTTCTAAATGTCCTTATTATTACTTAAGACGTCGTTCTATGCAGCTAAAATGAGTTTAAATCGAATTTATTAATTTTTGGTAAGTTTAAAAAAGACAGATTTTTATAATTGCCAGATTAAAAATGCGAGATTTTTATAATTGCCCAGGCTAAACTGTAGGAGATACAAATTTCTAAATATGCTTATTATGGTTTCAGACGTCGTTCTATGCAGCTAAAATGAATTTAAAACGAATTTATTAATTTTTGGTAATTTTAAAAAAGAGAGATTTTTATAATTGCCAGATTAAAAATGCGAGATTTTTATAATTGCCCAGGCTAAACTGTAGGAGATACGCATTTCTAAATATTCTTATTGTGGTTTCAGACGTCGTTCTATGCAGCTAAAATGAATTTAAATCGAATTTATTAATTTTTGGTAATTTTATAAATGCGAGATTTTTATAATTCCCCAGGCTAAACCGTAGGTGATACAAATTTCTAAATGTCCTTATTATTATTTAAGACGTCGTTCTATGCAGCTAAAATGAGTTTAAATCGAATTTATTAATTTTTGGTAATTTTAAAAAAGAGAGATTTTTATAATTGCCAGATTAAAAATGCGAGATTTTTATAAATGCCCAGGCTAAACCGTAGGAGATACAAATTTCTAAATATGCTTATTATGGTTTCAGACGTCGTTCTAAGCAGCTAAAATGAATTTAAAACGAATTTATTAATTTTTGGTAATTTTATAAATGCGAGATTTTTATAATTCTGCAGGCTAAACCGTAGGTGATACAAATTTCTAAATGTCCTTATTATTACTTAAGACGTCGTTCTATGCAGCTAAAATGAGTTTAAATCGAATTTATTAATTTTTGGTAATTTTAAAAAAGACAGATTTTTATAATTGCCAGATTAAAAATGCGAGATTTTTATAATTGCCCAGTCTAAACTGTAGGAGATACAAATTTCTAAATATGCTTATTATAGTTTCAGACGTCGTTCTATGCAGCTAAAATGAATTTAAAACGAATTTATTAATTTTTGGTAATTTTAAAAAAGACAGATTTTTATAATTGCCAGATTAAAAATGCGAGATTTTTATAATTGTCCAGGCTAAACTGTAGGAGATACAAATTTCTAAATATGCTTATTATGGTTTCAGACGTCGTTCTATGCAGCTAAAATGAATTTAAAACGAATTTATTAATTTTTGGTAATTTTATAAATGCGAGATTTTTATAATTCTGCAGGCCAAACCGTAGGTGATACAAATTTCTAAATGTCCTTATTATTACTTAAGACGTCGTTCTATGCAGCTAAAATGAGTTTAAATCGAATTTATTAATTTTTGATAATTTTAAAAAAGAGAGATTTTTATAATTGCCAGATTAAAAATGCGAGATTTTTATAATTGCCCAGGCTAAACTGTAGGAGATACAAATTTCTAAATATGCTTATTATGGTTTCAGACGTCGTTCTATACAGCTAAAATGAATTTAAACCGAATTTATTAATTTTTGGTAATTTTATAAATGCCAGATTTTTATAATTCCCCAGGCTAAACCGTAGGTGATAAAAATTTCTAAATGTCCTTATTATTATTTAAGACGTCGTTCTATGCAGCTAAAATGAGTTTAAGCCGAATTTATTTATTTTTGGTAATTTTAAAAAAGAGAGATTTTTATTATTGCCAGATTAAAAATGCGAGATATTTATAATTGCCCAGGCTAAACTGTAGGAGATACAAATTTCTAAATATGCTTATTATGGTTTCAGACGTCGTTCTATGCAGCTAAAATGAATTTAAAACGAATTTATTAATTTTTGGTAATTTTATAAATGCGAGATTTTTATAATTGCCCAGGCTAAACTGTAGGAGATACAAATTTCTATATATTTTTATTATGGTTTCAGACGTCGTTCTATACAGCTAAAATGAATTTAAAACGAATTTATTAATTTTTGGTAATTTTATAAATGCGAGATTTTTATAATTCTGCAGGCTAAACCGTAGGTGATACAAATTTCTAAATGTCCTTATTATTACTTAAGACGTCGTTCTATGCAGCTAAAATGAGTTTAAATCGAATTTATTAATTTTTGGTAATTTTAAAAAAGACAGATTTTTATAATTGCCAGATTAAAAATGCGAGATTTTTATAATTGCCCAGGCTAAACTGTAGGAGATACAAATTTCTAAATATGCTTATTATAGTTTCAGACGTCGTTCTATGCAGCTAAAATGAATTTAAAACGAATTTATTAATTTTTGGTAATTTTAAAAAAGACAGATTTTTATAATTGCCAGATTAAAAATGCGAGATTTTTATAATTGCCCAGGCTAAACTGTAGGAGATACAAATTTCTAAATATGCTTATTATGGTTTCAGACGTCGTTCTATGCAGCTAAAATGAATTTAAAACGAATTTATTAATTTTTGGTAATTTTATAGATGCGAGATTTTTATAATTCTGCAGGCCAAACCGTAGGTGATACAAATTTCTAAATGTCTTTATTATTACTTAAGACGTCGTTCTATGCAGCTAAAATGAGTTTAAATCGAATTTATTAATTTTTGATAATTTTAAAAAAGAGAGATTTTTATAATTGCCAGATTAAAAATGCGAGATTTTTATAATTGCCCAGGCTAAACTGTAGGAGATACAAATTTCTAAATATGCTTATTATGGTTTCAGACGTCGTTCTATACAGCTAAAATGAATTTAAACCGAATTTATTAATTTTTGGTAATTTTATAAATGCCAGATTTTTATAATTCCCCAGGCTAAACCGTAGGTGATACAAATTTCTAAATGTCCTTATTATTATTTAAGACGTCGTTCTATGCAGCTAAAATGAGTTTAAGCCGAATTTATTTATTTTTGGTAATTTTAAAAAAGAGAGATTTTTATTATTGCCAGATTAAAAATGCGAGATATTTATAATTGCCCAGGCTAAACTGTAGGAGATACGCATTTCTAAATATGCTTATTATGGTTTCAGACGTGTTCTATGCAGCTAAAATGAATTTAAAACGAATTTATTAATTTTTGGTAATTTTATAAATGCGAGATTTTTATAATTCCCCAGGCTAAACCGTAGGTGATACAAATTTCTAAATGTCCTTATTATTATTTAAGACGTCGTTCTATGCAGCTAAAATGAGTTTAAATCGAATTTATTAATTTTTGGTAATTTTAAAAAAGAGAGATTTTTATAATTGCCAGATTAAAAATGCGAGATTTTTATAATTGCCCAGGCTAAACCGTAGGAGATACAAATTTCTAAATATGCTTATTATGGTTTCAGGCGTCGTTCTATGCAGCTAAAATGAATTTAAAACGAATTTATTAATTTTTGGTAATTTTATAAATGCGAGATTTTTATAATTCTGCAGGCTAAACCGTAGGTGATACAAATTTCTAAATGTCCTTATTATTATTTAAGACGTCGTTCTATGCAGCTAAAATGAGTTTAAATCGAATTTATTAATTTTTGGTAATTTTAAAAAAGACAGATTTTTATAATTGCCAGATTAAAAATGCGAGATTTTTATAATTGCCCAGGCTAAACTGTAGGAGATACAAATTTCTAAATATGCTTATTATGGTTTCAGACGTCGTTCTATGCAGCTAAAATGAGTTTAAATCGAATTTATTAATTTTTGGTAATTTTAAAAAAGACAGATTTTTATAATTGCCAGATTAAAAATGCGAGATTTTTATAATTGCCCAGGCTAAACTGTAGGAGATACAAATTTCTAAATATGCTTATTATGGTTTCAGACGTCGTTCTATGCAGCTAAAATGAGTTTAAATCGAATTTATTAATTTTTGGTAATTTTAAAAAAGAGAGATTTTTATAATTGCCAGATTAAAAATGCGAGATTTTTATAATTGCCCAGGCTAAACTGTCGGAGATACGCATTTCTAAATATGCTTATTATGGTTTCAGACGTCGTTCTATACAGCTAAAATGAATTTAAAACGAATTTATTAATTTTTGGTAATTTTATGAATGCGAGATTTTTATAATTCCCCAGGCTAAACCGTAGGTGATACAAATTTCTAAATGTCCTTATTATTATTTAAGACGTCGTTCTATACAGCTAAAATGAGTTTAAATCGAATTTATTAATTTTTGGTAATTTTAAAAAAGAGAGATTTTTATAATTGCCAGATTAAAAATGCGAGATTTTTATAATTGCCCAGTCTAAACTGTAGGAGATACACATTTCTAAATATGCTTATTATGGTTTCAGACGTCGTTCTATACAGCTAAAATGAGTTTAAATCGAATTTATTAATTTTTGGTAATTTTAAATAGAGAGATTTTTTTAATTGCCAGATTAAAAATGCGAGATTTTTATAATTGCCCAGGCTAAACCGTAGGAGATAAAAATTTCTAAATATGCTTATTATGGTTTCAGACGTCGTTCTATCCAGCTAAAATGAATTTAAAACGAATTTATTAATTTTTGGTAATTTTATAAATGCGAGATTTTTATAATTCCCCAGGCTAAACCGTAGGTGATAAAAATTTCTAAATGTCCTTATTATTATTTAAGACGTCGTTCTATGCAGCTAAAATGAGTTTAAACCGAATTTATTAATTTTTGGTAATTTTAAAAAAGAGAGATTTTTATAATTGCCAGATTAAAAATGCGAGATTTTTATAATTGCCCAGGCTAAACTGTAGGAGATACAAATTTCTAAATATGCTTATTATGGTTTCAGACGTCGTTCTATTCAGCTAAAACGAATTTAAAACGAATTTGTTAATTTTTGGTAATTTTATAAATGCGAGATTTTTATAATTCCCCAGGCTAAACCGTAGGTGATACAAATTTCTAAATGTCCTTATTATTATTTAAGACGTCGTTCTATGCAGCTAAAATGAGTTTAAATCGAATTTATTAATTTTTGGTAATTTTAAAAAAGAGAGATTTTTATAATTGCCAGATTAAAAATGCGAGATTTTTATAATTGTCCAGTCTAAACCGTATGTGATACAAATTTCTAAATGTGCTTATTATTATTTAAGGCGGCGTTCTATGCAGCTAAAATGAATTTAAAACGAATATATTAATTTTTGGTAATTTTATAAATGCGAGATTTTTATAATTGCCCAGGCTAAACCGTAGGTGATACAAATTTCTAAATGAGTTTATTATTATTTAAGACGTCTTTCTATACAGCTAAAATGAGTTTAAATCGAATTTATTAATTTTTAGTAATTTTATAAATGCGAGATTTTTATAATTCCCCAGGCTAAACCGTAGGTGATACAAATTTCTAAATGTGCTTATTATTATTTAAGACGTCGTTCTATCCAGCTAAAATGAATTTAAAACGAATTTATTAATTTTTGGTAATTTTATAAATGCGAGATTTTTATAATTCCCCAGGCTAAACCGTAGGTGATACAAATTTCTAAATGTGCTTATTATTATTTAAGACGTCGTTCTATCCAGCTAAAATGAGTTTAAATCGAATTTATTAATTTTTGGTAATTTTAAAAAAGAGAGATTTGTATAATTGCCAGATTAAAAATGCGAGATTTTTATAATTGCCCAGGCTAAACTGTAGGAGATACATATTTCTAAATATGCTTATTATGGTTTCAGACGACGTTCTATTCAGCTAAAATGAATTTTAAACGAATTTATTAATTTTTAGTAATTTTATAAATGCGAGATTTTTATAATTCCCCAGGCTAAACCGTAGGTGATACAAATTTCTAAATGTCCTTATTATTACTTAAGACGTCGTCCTATGCAGCTAAAATGGGTTTAAATCGAATTTATTAATTTTTGGTAATTTTAAAAAAGAGAGATTTTTATAATTGCCAGATAAAAAAGGCGAGATTTTTATAATTGCCCAGGCTAAACTGTAGTTGATACAAATTTCTAAATATGCTTATTATGGTTTCAGACGTCCTTCTATGCAGCTAAAATGAATTTAACACGAATTTATTAATTTTTGGTAATTTTATAAATGCGAGATTTTTATAATTCCCCAGGCTAAACTGTACGAGATACAAATTTCTAAATATGCTTATTATGGTTTCAGACATCGTTCTATGCAGCTAAAATGAATTTAAAACGAATTTATTAATTTTTGGTAATTTTATAGATGCGAGATTTTTATAATTCTGCAGGCCAAACCGTAGGTGATACAAATTTCTAAATGTCTTTATTATTACTTAAGACGTCGTTCTATGCAGCTAAAATGAGTTTAAATCGAATTTATTAATTTTTGATAATTTTAAAAAAGAGAGATTTTTATAATCGCCAGATTAAAAATGCGAGATTTTTATAATTGCCCAGGCTAAACTGTAGGAGATACAAATTTCTAAATATGCTTATTATGGTTTCAGACGTCGTTCTATACAGCTAAAATGAATTTAAACCGAATTTATTAATTTTTGGTAATTTTATAAATGCCAGATTTTTATAATTCCCCAGGCTAAACCGTAGGTGATACAAATTTCTAAATGTCCTTATTATTATTTAAGACGTCGTTCTATGCAGCTAAAATGAGTTTAAGCCGAATTTATTTATTTTTGGTAATTTTAAAAAAGAGAGATTTTTATTATTGCCAGATTAAAAATGCGAGATATTTATAATTGCCCAGGCTAAACTGTAGGAGATACGCATTTCTAAATATGCTTATTATGGTTTCAGACGTGTTCTATGCAGCTAAAATGAATTTAAAACGAATTTATTAATTTTTGGTAATTTTATAAATGCGAGATTTTTATAATTCCCCAGGCTAAACCGTAGGTGATACAAATTTCTAAATGTCCTTATTATTATTTAAGACGTCGTTCTATGCAGCTAAAATGAGTTTAAATCGAATTTATTAATTTTTGGTAATTTTAAAAAAGAGAGATTTTTATAATTGCCAGATTAAAAATGCGAGATTTTTATAATTGCCCAGGCTAAACCGTAGGAGATACAAATTTCTAAATATGCTTATTATGGTTTCAGGCGTCGTTCTATGCAGCTAAAATGAATTTAAAACGAATTTATTAATTTTTGGTAATTTTATAAATGCGAGATTTTTATAATTCTGCAGGCTAAACCGTAGGTGATACAAATTTCTAAATGTCCTTATTATTATTTAAGACGTCGTTCTATGCAGCTAAAATGAGTTTAAATCGAATTTATTAATTTTTGGTAATTTTAAAAAAGACAGATTTTTATAATTGCCAGATTAAAAATGCGAGATTTTTATAATTGCCCAGGCTAAACTGTAGGAGATACAAATTTCTAAATATGCTTATTATGGTTTCAGACGTCGTTCTATGCAGCTAAAATGAGTTTAAATCGAATTTATTAATTTTTGGTAATTTTAAAAAAGACAGATTTTTATAATTGCCAGATTAAAAATGCGAGATTTTTATAATTGCCCAGGCTAAACTGTAGGAGATACAAATTTCTAAATATGCTTATTATGGTTTCAGACGTCGTTCTATGCAGCTAAAATGAGTTTAAATCGAATTTATTAATTTTTGGTAATTTTAAAAAAGACAGATTTTTATAATTGCCAGATTAAAAATGCGAGATTTTTATAATTGCCCAGGCTAAACTGTCGGAGATACGCATTTCTAAATATGCTTATTATGGTTTCAGATGTCGTTCTATACAGCTAAAATGAATTTAAAACGAATTTATTAATTTTTGGTAATTTTATGAATGCGAGATTTTTATAATTCCCCAGGCTAAACCGTAGGTGATACAAATTTCTAAATGTCCTTATTATTATTTAAGACGTCGTTCTATGCAGCTAAAATGAGTTTAAATCGAATTTATTAATTTTTGGTAATTTTAAAAAAGAGAGATTTTTATAATTGCCAGATTAAAAATGCGAGATTTTTATAATTGCCCAGTCTAAACTGTAGGAGATACACATTTCTAAATATGCTTATTATGGTTTCAGACGTCGTTCTATACAGCTAAAATGAGTTTAAATCGAATTTATTAATTTTTGGTAATTTTAAAAAGAGAGATTTTTTTAATTGCCAGATTAAAAATGCGAGATTTTTATAATTGCCCAGGCTAAACCGTAGGAGATAAAAATTTCTAAATATGCTTATTATGGTTTCAGACGTCGTTCTATCCAGCTAAAATGAATTTAAAACGAATTTATTAATTTTTGGTAATTTTATAAATGCGAGATTTTTATAATTCCCCAGGCTAAACCGTAGGTGATAAAAATTTCTAAATGTCCTTATTATTATTTAAGACGTCGTTCTATGCAGCTAAAATGAGTTTAAGCCGAATTTATTAATTTTTGGTAATTTTAAAAAAGAGAGATTTTTATAATTGCCAGATTAAAAATGCGAGATTTTTATAATTGCCCAGGCTAAACTGTAGGAGATACAAATTTCTAAATATGCTTATTATGGTTTCAGACGTCGTTCTATTCACCTAAAACGAATTTAAAACGAATTTGTTAATTTTTGGTAATTTTATAAATGCGAGATTTTTATAATTCCCCAGGCTAAACCGTAGGTGATACAAATTTCTAAATGTCCTTATTATTATTTAAGACGTCGTTCTATGCAGCTAAAATGAGTTTAAATCGAATTTATTAATTTTTGGTAATTTTAAAAAAGAGAGATTTTATAATTGCCAGATTAAAAATGCGAGATTTTTATAATTGTCCAGTCTAAACCGTATGTGATACAAATTTCTAAATGTGCTTATTATTATTTAAGGCGGCGTTCTATGCAGCTAAAATGAATTTAAAACGAATATATTAATTTTTGGTAATTTTATAAATGCGAGATTTTTATAATTGCCCAGGCTAAACCGTAGGTGATACAAATTTCTAAATGAGTTTATTATTATTTAAGACGTCTTTCTATACAGCTAAAATGAGTTTAAATCGAATTTATTAATTTTTAGTAATTTTATAAATGCGAGATTTTTATAATTCCCCAGGCTAAACCGTAGGTGATACAAATTTCTAAATGTGCTTATTATTATTTAAGACGTCGTTCTATCCAGCTAAAATGAATTTAAAACGAATTTATTAATTTTTGGTAATTTTATAAATGCGAGATTTTTATAATTCCCCAGGCTAAACCGTAGGTGATACAAATTTCTAAATGTGCTTATTATTATTTAAGACGTCGTTCTATCCAGCTAAAATGAGTTTAAATCGAATTTATTAATTTTTGGTAATTTTAAAAAAGAGAGATTTGTATAATTGCCAGATTAAAAATGCGAGATTTTTATAATTGCCCAGGCTAAACTGTAG
Organism: Melanotus villosus; assembly: GCA_963082815.1. NCBI lineage: Eukaryota > Metazoa > Arthropoda > Insecta > Coleoptera > Elateridae > Melanotus > Melanotus villosus. The sequence goes on along the minus strand of OY720427.1, from coordinate 16,490,978 downwards.
GAGATACATATTTCTAAATATGCTTATTATGGTTTCAGACGACGTTCTATGCAGCTAAAATGAATTTTAAACGAATTTATTAATTTTTAGTAATTTTATAAATGCGAGATTTTTATAATTCCCCAGGCTAAACCGTAGGTGATACAAATTTCTAAATGTCCTTATTATTACTTAAGACGTCGTCCTATGCAGCTAAAATGGGTTTAAATCGAATTTATTAATTTTTGGTAATTTTAAAAAAGAGAGATTTTTATAATTGCCAGATAAAAAAGGCGAGATTTTTATAATTGCCCAGGCTAAACTGTAGTTGATACAAATTTCTAAATATGCTTATTATGGTTTCAGACGTCCTTCTATGCAGCTAAAATGAATTTAACACGAATTTATTAATTTTTGGTAATTTTATAAATGCGAGATTTTTATAATTCCCCAGGCTAAACCGTAGGTGATACAAATTTCTAAATGACCTTATTATTATTTAAGACGTCGTTCTATGCAGCTAAAATGAGTTTAAATCGAATTTATTAATTTTTGGTAATTTAAAAAAAACGAGATTTTTATAATTGCCAGATTAAAAATGCCAGATTTTTATAATTGCCCAGGCTAAACTGTAGGAGATACAAATTTCTAAATATGCTTATTATGGTTTCAGACGTCGTTCTATGCCGCTAAAATGAATTTAAAACGAATTTATTAATTTTTGGTAATTTTATAAATGCGAGATTTTTATAATTCCCCAGGCTAAACCGTAGGTGATAAAAATTTCTAAATGTCCTTATTATTATTTAAGACGTCGTTCTATGCAGCTAAAATGAGTTTAAGCCGAATTTATTAATTTTTGGTAATTTTAGAAAAGAGAGATTTTTATAATTGCCAGATTAAAAATGCGAGATTTTTATAATTGCCCAGGCTAAACTGTAGGAGATACATTTTTATAATTGCCAGATTAAAAATGCGAGATTTTTATAATTGCCCAGGCTAAACTGTAGGAGATACAAATTTCTAAATATGGTTATTATGGTTTCAGACGTCGTTCTATGCTGCTAGAATGAATTTAAAACGAATTTATTAATTTTTGGTAATTTTATAAATGCGAGATTTTTATAATTCCCCAGGCTAAACCGTAGGTGATACAAATATCTAAATGTCCTTATTATTATTTAAGACGTCTTTCTATGCAGCTAAAATGAGTTTAAATCGAATTTATTAATTTTTGGTAATTTTAAAAAAGAGAGATTTTTATAATTGCCCAGGCTAAACTGTAGGAGATACAAATTTCTAAATATGCTTATTATGGTTTCAGACGTCGTTCTATGCAGCTAAAATGAGTTTAAATCGAATTTATTAATTTTTGGTAATTTTAAAAAAGAGAGATTTTTATAATTGCCAGATAAAAAATGCGAGATTTTTATAATTGCCCAGGCTAAACTGTAGGAGATACAAATTTCTAAATGTCCTTATTATTACTTAAGACGTCGTCCTATGCAGCTAAAATGGGTTTAAATCGAATTTATTAATTTTTGGTAATTTTATAAATGCGAGATTTTTATAATTCCCCAGGCTAAACCGTAGGTGATACAAATTTCTAAATGTCCTTATTATTATTTAAGACGTCGTTCTATGCAGCTAAAATGAGTTTAAGCCGAATTTATTTATTTTTGGTAATTTTAAAAAAGAGAGATTTTTATTATTACCAGATTAAAAATGCGAGATATTTATAATTGCCCAGGCTAAACTGTAGGAGATACGCATTTCTAAATATGCTTATTATGGTTTCAGACGTGTTCTATGCAGCTAAAATGAATTTAAAACGAATTTATTAATTTTTGGTAATTTTATAAATGCGAGATTTTTATAATACCCCAGGCTAAACCGTAGGTGATACAAATTTCTAAATGTCCTTATTATTATTTAAGACGTCGTTCTATGCAGCTAAAATGAGTTTAAATCGAATTTATTAATTTTTGGTAATTTTAAAAAAGAGAGATTTTTATAATTGCCAGATTAAAAATGCGAGATTTTTATAATTGCCCAGGCTAAACCGTAGGAGATACAAATTTCTAAATATGCTTATTATGGTTTCAGGCGTCGTTCTATGCAGCTAAAATGAATTTAAAACGAATTTATTAATTTTTGGTAATTTTATAAATGCGAGATTTTTATAATTCTGCAGGCTAAACCGTAGGTGATACAAATTTCTAAATGTCCTTATTATTATTTAAGACGTCGTTCTATGCAGCTAAAATGAGTTTAAATCGAATTTATTAATTTTTGGTAATTTTAAAAAAGACAGATTTTTATAATTGCCAGATTAAAAATGCGAGATTTTTATAATTGCCCAGGCTAAACTGTAGGAGATACAAATTTCTAAATATGCTTATTATGGTTTCAGACGTCGTTCTATGCAGCTAAAATGAGTTTAAATCGAATTTATTAATTTTTGGTAATTTTAAAAAAGACAGATTTTTATAATTGCCAGATTAAAAATGCGAGATTTTTATAATTGCCCAGGCTAAACTGTAGGAGATACAAATTTCTAAATATGCTTATTATGGTTTCAGACGTCGTTCTATGCAGCTAAAATGAGTTTAAATCGAATTTATTAATTTTTGGTAATTTTAAAAAAGAGAGATTTTTAAAATTGCCAGATTAAAAATGCGAGATTTTTATAATTGCCCAGGCTAAACTGTCGGAGATACGCATTTCTAAATATGCTTATTATGGTTTCAGACGTCGTTCTATACAGCTAAAATGAATTTAAAACGAATTTATTAAATTTTGGTAATTTTATGAATGCGAGATTTTTATAATTCCCCAGGCTAAACCGTAGGTGATACAAATTTCTAAATGTCCTTATTATTATTTAAGACGTCGTTCTATGCAGCTAAAATGAGTTTAAATCGAATTTATTAATTTTTGGTAATTTTAAAAAAGAGAGATTTTTATAATTGCCAGATTAAAAATGCGAGATTTTTATAATTGCCCAGTCTAAACGGTAGGAGATACACATTTCTAAATATGCTTATTATGGTTTCAGACGTCGTTCTATACAGCTAAAATGAGTTTAAATCGAATTTATTAATTTTTGGTAATTTTAAAAAGAGAGATTTTTTTAATTGCCAGATTAAAAATGCGAGATTTTTATAATTGCCCAGGCTAAACCGTAGGAGATAAAAATTTCTAAATATGCTTATTATGGTTTCAGACGTCGTTCTATCCAGCTAAAATGAATTTAAAACGAATTTATTAATTTTTGGTAATTTTATAAATGCGAGATTTTTATAATTCCCCAGGCTAAACCGTAGGTGATAAAAATTTCTAAATGTCCTTATTATTATTTAAGACGTCGTTCTATGCAGCTAAAATGAGTTTAAGCCGAATTTATTAATTTTTGGTAATTTTAAAAAAGAGAGATTTTTATAATTGCCAGATTAAAAATGCGAGATTTTTATAATTGCCCAGGCTAAACTGTAGGAGATACAAATTTCTAAATATGCTTATTATGGTTTCAGACGTCGTTCTATTCAGCTAAAACGAATTTAAAACGAATTTGTTAATTTTTGGTAATTTTATAAATGCGAGATTTTTATAATTCCCCAGGCTAAACCGTAGGTGATACAAATTTCTAAATGTCCTTATTATTATTTAAGACGTCGTTCTATGCAGCTAAAATGAGTTTAAATCGAATTTATTAATTTTTGGTAATTTTAAAAAAGAGAGATTTTTATAATTGCCAGATTAAAAATGCGAGATTTTTATAATTGTCCAGTCTAAACCGTATGTGATACAAATTTCTAAATGTGCTTATTATTATTTAAGGCGGCGTTCTATGCAGCTAAAATGAATTTAAAACGAATATATTAATTTTTGGTAATTTTATAAATGCGAGATTTTTATAATTGCCCAGGCTAAACCGTAGGTGATACAAATTTCTAAATGAGTTTATTATTATTTAAGACGTCTTTCTATACAGCTAAAATGAGTTTAAATCGAATTTATTAATTTTTAGTAATTTTATAAATGCGAGATTTTTATAATTCCCCAGGCTAAACCGTAGGTGATACAAATTTCTAAATGTGCTTATTATTATTTAAGACGTCGTTCTATCCAGCTAAAATGAATTTAAAACGAATTTATTAATTTTTGGTAATTTTATAAATGCGAGATTTTTATAATTCCCCAGGCTAAACCGTAGGTGATACAAATTTCTAAATGTGCTTATTATTATTTAAGACGTCGTTCTATCCAGCTAAAATGAGTTTAAATCGAATTTATTAATTTTTGGTAATTTTAAAAAAGAGAGATTTGTATAATTGCCAGATTAAAAATGCGAGATTTTTATAATTGCCCAGGCTAAACTGTAGGAGATACATATTTCTAAATATGCTTATTATGGTTTCAGACGACGTTCTATGCAGCTAAAATGAATTTTAAACGAATTTATTAATTTTTAGTAATTTTATAAATGCGAGATTTTTATAATTCCCCAGGCTAAACCGTAGGTGATACAAATTTCTAAATGTCCTTATTATTACTTAAGACGTCGTCCTATGCAGCTAAAATGGGTTTAAATCGAATTTATTAATTTTTGGTAATTTTAAAAAAGAGAGATTTTTATAATTGCCAGATAAAAAAGGCGAGATTTTTATAATTGCCCAGGCTAAACTGTAGTTGATACAAATTTCTAAATATGCTTATTATGGTTTCAGACGTCCTTCTATGCAGCTAAAATGAATTTAACACGAATTTATTAATTTTTGGTAATTTTATAAATGCGAGATTTTTATAATTCCCCAGGCTAAACTGTAGGAGATACAAATTTCTAAATATGCTTATTATGGTTTCAGACGTCGTTCTATGCAGCTAAAATGAATTTAAAACGAATTTATTAATTTTTGGTAATTTTATAGATGCGAGATTTTTATAATTCTGCAGGCCAAACCGTAGGTGATACAAATTTCTAAATGTCTTTATTATTACTTAAGACGTCGTTCTATGCAGCTAAAATGAGTTTAAATCGAATTTATTAATTTTTGATAATTTTAAAAAAGAGAGATTTTTATAATTGCCAGATTAAAAATGCGAGATTTTTATAATTGCCCAGGCTAAACTGTAGGAGATACAAATTTCTAAATATGCTTATTATGGTTTCAGACGTCGTTCTATACAGCTAAAATGAATTTAAACCGAATTTATTAATTTTTGGTAATTTTATAAATGCCAGATTTTTATAATTCCCCAGGCTAAACCGTAGGTGATACAAATTTCTAAATGTCCTTATTATTATTTAAGACGTCGTTCTATGCAGCTAAAATGAGTTTAAGCCGAATTTATTTATTTTTGGTAATTTTAAAAAAGAGAGATTTTTATTATTGCCAGATTAAAAATGCGAGATATTTATAATTGCCCAGGCTAAACTGTAGGAGATACGCATTTCTAAATATGCTTATTATGGTTTCAGACATGTTCTATGCAGCTAAAATGAATTTAAAACGAATTTATTAATTTTTGGTAATTTTATAAATGCGAGATTTTTATAATTCCCCAGGCTAAACCGTAGGTGATACAAATTTCTAAATGTCCTTATTATTATTTAAGACGTCGTTCTATGCAGCTAAAATGAGTTTAAATCGAATTTATTAATTTTTGGTAATTTTAAAAAAGAGAGATTTTTATAATTGCGAGATTAAAAATGCGAGATTTTTATAATTGCCCAGGCTAAACCGTAGGAGATACAAATTTCTAAATATGCTTATTATGGTTTCAGGCGTCGTTCTATGCAGCTAAAATGAATTTAAAACGAATTTATTAATTTTTGGTAATTTTATAAATGCGAGATTTTTATAATTCTGCAGGCTAAACCGTAGGTGATACAAATTTCTAAATGTCCTTATTATTATTTAAGACGTCGTTCTATGCAGCTAAAATGAGTTTAAATCGAATTTATTAATTTTTGGTAATTTTAAAAAAGACAGATTTTTATAATTGCCAGATTAAAAATGCGAGATTTTTATAATTGCCCAGGCTAAACTGTAGGAGATACAAATTTCTAAATATGCTTATTATGGTTTCAGACGTCGTTCTATGCAGCTAAAATGAGTTTAAATCGAATTTATTAATTTTTGGTAATTTTAAAAAAGACAGATTTTTATAATTGCCAGATTAAAAATGCGAGATTTTTATAATTGCCCAGGCTAAACTGTAGGAGATACAAATTTCTAAATATGCTTATTATGGTTTCAGACGTCGTTCTATGCAGCTAAAATGAGTTTAAATCGAATTTATTAATTTTTGGTAATTTTAAAAAAGAGAGATTTTTATAATTGCCAGATTAAAAATGCGAGATTTTTATAATTGCCCAGGCTAAACTGTCGGAGATACGCATTTCTAAGTATGCTTATTATGGTTTCAGACGTCGTTCTATACAGCTAAAATGAATTTAAAACGAATTTATTAATTTTTGGTAATTTTAAAAAAGAGAGATTTTTATAATTGCCAGATTAAAAATGCGAGATTTTTATAATTGCCCAGTCTAAACTGTAGGAGATACACATTTCTAAATATGCTTATTATGGTTTCAGACGTCGTTCTATACAGCTAAAATGAGTTTAAATCGAATTTATTAATTTTTGGTAATTTTAAAAAGAGAGATTTTTTTAATTGCCAGATTAAAAATGCGAGATTTTTATAATTGCCCAGGCTAAACCGTAGGAGATAAAAATTTCTAAATATGCTTATTATGGTTTCAGACGTCGTTCTATCCAGCTAAAATGAATTTAAAACGAATTTATTAATTTTTGGTAATTTTATAAATGCGAGATTTTTATAATTCCCCAGGCTAAACCGTAGGTGATACAAATTTCTAAATGTCCTTATTATTATTTAAGACGTCGTTCTATGCAGCTAAAATGAGTTTAAATCGAATTTATTAATTTTTGGTAATTTTAAAAAAGAGAGATTTTTATAATTGCCAGATTAAAAATGCGAGATTTTTATAATTGCCCAGTCTAAACTGTAGGAGATACACATTTCTAAATATGCTTATTATGGTTTCAGACGTCGTTCTATACAGCTAAAATGAGTTTAAATCGAATTTATTAATTTTTGGTAATTTTAAAAAGAGAGATTTTTTTAATTGCCAGATTAAAAATGCGAGATTTTTATAATTGCCCAGGCTAAACCGTAGGAGATAAAAATTTCTAAATATGCTTATTATGGTTTCAGACGTCGTTCTATCCAGCTAAAATGAATTTAAAACGAATTTATTAATTTTTGGTAATTTTATAAATGCGAGATTTTTATAATTCCCCAGGCTAAACCGTAGGTGATAAAAATTTCTAAATGTCCTTATTATTATTTAAGACGTCGTTCTATGCAGCTAAAATGAGTTTAAGCCGAATTTATTAATTTTTGGTAATTTTAAAAAAGAGAGATTTTTATAATTGCCAGATTAAAAATGCGAGATTTTTATAATTGCCCAGGCTAAACTGTAGGAGATACAAATTTCTAAATATGCTTATTATGGTTTCAGACGTCGTTCTATTCAGCTAAAACGAATTTAAAACGAATTTGTTAATTTTTGGTAATTTTATAAATGCGAGATTTTTATAATTCCCCAGGCTAAACCGTAGGTGATACAAATTTCTAAATGTCCTTATTATTATTTAAGACGTCGTTCTATGCAGCTAAAATGAGTTTAAATCGAATTTATTAATTTTTGGTAATTTTAAAAAAGAGAGATTTTTATAATTGCCAGATTAAAAATGCGAGATTTTTATAATTGTCCAGTCTAAACCGTATGTGATACAAATTTCTAAATGTGCTTATTATTATTTAAGGCGGCGTTCTATGCAGCTAAAATGAATTTAAAACGAATATATTAATTTTTGGTAATTTTATAAATGCGAGATTTTTATAATTGCCCAGGCTAAACCGTAGGTGATACAAATTTCTAAATGAGTTTATTATTATTTAAGACGTCTTTCTATACAGCTAAAATGAGTTTAAATCGAATTTATTAATTTTTAGTAATTTTATAAATGCGAGATTTTTATAATTCCCCAGGCTAAACCGTAGGTGATACAAATTTCTAAATGTGCTTATTATTATTTAAGACGTCGTTCTATCCAGCTAAAATGAATTTAAAACGAATTTATTAATTTTTGGTAATTTTATAAATGCGAGATTTTTATAATTCCCCAGGCTAAACCGTAGGTGATACAAATTTCTAAATGTGCTTATTATTATTTAAGACGTCGTTCTATCCAGCTAAAATGAGTTTAAATCGAATTTATTAATTTTTGGTAATTTTAAAAAAGAGAGATTTGTATAATTGCCAGATTAAAAATGCGAGATTTTTATAATTGCCCAGGCTAAACTGTAGGAGATACATATTTCTAAATATGCTTATTATGGTTTCAGACGACGTTCTATGCCGCTAAAATGAATTTTAAACGAATTTATTAATTTTTAGTAATTTTATAAATGCGAGATTTTTATAATTCCCCAGGCTAAACCGTAGGTGATACAAATTTCTAAATGTCCTTATTATTACTTAAGACGTCGTCCTATGCAGCTAAAATGGGTTTAAATCGAATTTATTAATTTTTGGTAATTTTAAAAAAGGCGAGATTTTTATAATTGCCCAGGCTAAACTGTAGTTGATACAAATTTCTAAATATGCTTATTATGGTTTCAGACGTCCTTCTATGCAGCTAAAATGAATTTAACACGAATTTATTAATTTTTGGTAATTTTATAAATGCGAGATTTTTATAATTCCCCAGGCTAAACCGTAGGTGATACAAATTTCTAAATGTCCTTATTATTATTTAAGACGTCGTTCTATGCAGCTAAAATGAGTTTAAATCGAATTTATTAATTTTTGGTAATTTTAAAAAAGACAGATTTTTATAATTGCCAGATTAAAAATGCGAGATTTTTATAATTGCCCAGGCTAAACTGTAGGAGATACAAATTTCTAAATATGCTTATTATGGTTTCAGACGTCGTTCTATGCAGCTAAAATGAGTTTAAATCGAATTTATTAATTTTTGGTAATTTTAAAAAAGACAGATTTTTATAATTGCCAGATTAAAAATGCGAGATTTTTATAATTGCCCAGGCTAAACTGTAGGAGATACAAATTTCTAAATATGCTTATTATGGTTTCAGACGTCGTTCTATGCAGCTAAAATGAGTTTAAATCGAATTTATTAATTTTTGGTAATTTTAAAAAAGAGAGATTTTTAAAATTGCCAGATTAAAAATGCGAGATTTTTATAATTGCCCAGGCTAAACTGTCGGAGATACGCATTTCTAAATATGCTTATTATGGTTTCAGACGTCGTTCTATACAGCTAAAATGAATTTAAAACGAATTTATTAATTTTTGGTAATTTTATGAATGCGAGATTTTTATAATTCCCCAGGCTAAACCGTAGGTGATACAAATTTCTAAATGTCCTTATTATTATTTAAGACGTCGTTCTATGCAGCTAAAATGAGTTTAAATCGAATTTATTAATTTTTGGTAATTTTAAAAAAGAGAGATTTTTATAATTGCCAGATTAAAAATGCGAGATTTTTATAATTGCCCAGTCTAAACTGTAGGAGATACACATTTCTAAATATGCTTATTATGGTTTCAGACGTCGTTCTATACAGCTAAAATGAGTTTAAATCGAATTTATTAATTTTTGGTAATTTTAAAAAGAGAGATTTTTTTAATTGCCAGATTAAAAATGCGAGATTTTTATAATTGCCCAGGCTAAACCGTAGGAGATAAAAATTTCTAAATATGCTTATTATGGTTTCAGACGTCGTTCTATCCAGCTAAAATGAATTTAAAACGAATTTATTAATTTTTGGTAATTTTATAAATGCGAGATTTTTATAATTCCCCAGGCTAAACCGTAGGTGATAAAAATTTCTAAATGTCCTTATTATTATTTAAGACGTCGTTCTATGCAGCTAAAATGAGTTTAAGCCGAATTTATTAATTTTTGGTAATTTTAAAAAAGAGAGATTTTTATAATTGCCAGATTAAAAATGCGAGATTTTTATAATTGCCCAGGCTAAACTGTAGGAGATACAAATTTCTAAATATGCTTATTATGGTTTCAGACGTCGTTCTATTCAGCTAAAACGAATTTAAAACGAATTTGTTAATTTTTGGTAATTTTATAAATGCGAGATTTTTATAATTCCCCAGGCTAAACCGTAGGTGATACAAATTTCTAAATGTCCTTATTATTATTTAAGACGTCGTTCTATGCAGCTAAAATGAGTTTAAATCGAATTTATTAATTTTTGGTAATTTTAAAAAAGAGAGATTTTTATAATTGCCAGATTAAAAATGCGAGATTTTTATAATTGTCCAGTCTAAACCGTATGTGATACAAATTTCTAAATGTGCTTATTATTATTTAAGGCGGCGTTCTATGCAGCTAAAATGAATTTAAAACGAATATATTAATTTTTGGTAATTTTATAAATGCGAGATTTTTATAATTGCCCAGGCTAAACCGTAGGTGATACAAATTTCTAAATGAGTTTATTATTATTTAAGACGTCTTTCTATACAGCTAAAATGAGTTTAAATCGAATTTATTAATTTTTAGTAATTTTATAAATGCGAGATTTTTATAATTCCCCAGGCTAAACCGTAGGTGATACAAATTTCTAAATGTGCTTATTATTATTTAAGACGTCGTTCTATCCAGCTAAAATGAATTTAAAACGAATTTATTAATTTTTGGTAATTTTATAAATGCGAGATTTTTATAATTCCCCAGGCTAAACCGTAGGTGATACAAATTTCTAAATGTGCTTATTATTATTTAAGACGTCGTTCTATCCAGCTAAAATGAGTTTAAATCGAATTTATTAATTTTTGGTAATTTTAAAAAAGAGAGATTTGTATAATTGCCAGATTAAAAATGCGAGATTTTTATAATTGCCCAGGCTAAACTGTAGGAGATACATATTTCTAAATATGCTTATTATGGTTTCAGACGACGTTCTATGCAGCTAAAATGAATTTTAAACGAATTTATTAATTTTTAGTAATTTTATAAATGCGAGATTTTTATAATTCCCCAGGCTAAACCGTAGGTGATACAAATTTCTAAATGTCCTTATTATTACTTAAGACGTCGTCCTATGCAGCTAAAATGGGTTTAAATCGAATTTATTAATTTTTGGTAATTTTAAAAAAGAGAGATTTTTATAATTGCCAGATAAAAAACGCGAGATTTTTATAATTGCCCAGGCTAAACTGTAGTTGATACAAATTTCTAAATATGCTTATTATGGTTTCAGACGTCCTTCTATGCAGCTAAAATGAATTTAACACAAATTTATTAATTTTTGGTAATTTTATAAATGCGAGATTTTTATAATTCCCCAGGCTAAACTGTAGGAGATACAAATTTCTAAATATGCTTATTATGGTTTCAGACGTCGTTCTATGCAGCTAAAATGAATTTAAAACGAATTTATTAATTTTTGGTAATTTTATAGATGCGAGATTTTTATAATTCTGCAGGCCAAACCGTAGGTGATACAAATTTCTAAATGTCTTTATTATTACTTAAGACGTCGTTCTATGCAGCTAAAATGAGTTTAAATCTAATTTATTAATTTTTGATAATTTTAAAAAAGAGAGATTTTTATAATTGCCAGATTAAAAATGCGAGATTTTTATAATTGCCCAGGCTAAACTGTAGGAGATACAAATTTCTAAATATGCTTATTATGGTTTCAGACGTCGTTCTATACAGCTAAAATGAATTTAAACCGAATTTATTAATTTTTGGTAATTTTATAAATGCCAGATTTTTATAATTCCCCAGGCTAAACCGTAGGTGATACAAATTTCTAAATGTCCTTATTATTATTTAAGACGTCGTTCTATGCAGCTAAAATGAGTTTAAGCCGAATTTATTTATTTTTGGTAATTTTAAAAAAGAGAGATTTTTATTATTGCCAGATTAAAAATGCGAGATATTTATAATTGCCCAGGCTAAACTGTAGGAGATACGCATTTCTAAATATGCTTATTATGGTTTCAGACATGTTCTATGCAGCTAAAATGAATTTAAAACGAATTTATTAATTTTTGGTAATTTTATAAATGCGAGATTTTTATAATTCCCCAGGCTAAACCGTAGGTGATACAAATTTCTAAATGTCCTTATTATTATTTAAGACGTCGTTCTATGCAGCTAAAATGAGTTTAAATCGAATTTATTAATTTTTGGTAATTTTAAAAAAGAGAGATTTTTATAATTGCGAGATTAAAAATGCGAGATTTTTATAATTGCCCAGGCTAAACCGTAGGAGATACAAATTTCTAAATATGCTTATTATGGTTTCAGGCGTCGTTCTATGCAGCTAAAATGAATTTAAAACGAATTTATTAATTTTTGGTAATTTTATAAATGCGAGATTTTTATAATTCTGCAGGCTAAACCGTAGGTGATACAAATTTCTAAATGTCCTTATTATTATTTAAGACGTCGTTCTATGCAGCTAAAATGAGTTTAAATCGAATTTATTAGTTTTTGGTAATTTTAAAAAAGACAGATTTTTATAATTGCCAGATTAAAAATGCGAGATTTTTATAATTGCCCAGGCTAAACTGTAGGAGATACAAATTTCTAAATATGCTTATTATGGTTTCAGACGTCGTTCTATGCAGCTAAAATGAGTTTAAATCGAATTTATTAATTTTTGGTAATTTTAAAAAAGACAGATTTTTATAATTGCCAGATTAAAAATGCGAGATTTTTATAATTGCCCAGGCTAAACTGTAGGAGATACAAATTTCTAAATATGCTTATTATGGTTTCAGACGTCGTTCTATGCAGCTAAAATGAGTTTAAATCGAATTTATTAATTTTTGGTAATTTTAAAAAAGAGAGATTTTTATAATTGCCAGATTAAAAATGCGAGATTTTTATAATTGCCCAGGCTAAACTGTCGGAGATACGCATTTCTAAGTATGCTTATTATGGTTTCAGACGTCGTTCTATACAGCTAAAATGAATTTAAAACGAATTTATTAATTTTTGGTAATTTTATGAATGCGAGATTTTTATAATTCCCCAGGCTAAACCGTAGGTGATACAAATTTCTAAATGTCCTTATTATTATTTAAGACGTCGTTCTATGCAGCTAAAATGAGTTTAAATCGAATTTATTAATTTTTGGTAATTTTAAAAAAGAGAGATTTTTATAATTGCCAGATTAAAAATGCGAGATTTTTATAATTGCCCAGTCTAAACTGTAGGAGATACACATTTCTAAATATGCTTATTATGGTTTCAGACGTCGTTCTATACAGCTAAAATGAGTTTAAATCGAATTTATTAATTTTTGGTAATTTTAAAAAGAGAGATTTTTTTAATTGCCAGATTAAAAATGCGAGATTTTTATAATTGCCCAGGCTAAACCGTAGGAGATAAAAATTTCTAAATATGCTTATTATGGTTTCAAACGTCGTTCTATCCAGCTAAAATGAATTTAAAACGAATTTATTAATTTTTGGTAATTTTATAAATGCGAGATTTTTATAATTCCCCAGGCTAAACCGTAGGTGATAAAAATTTCTAAATGTCCTTATTATTATTTAAGACGTCGTTCTATGCAGCTAAAATGAGTTTAAGCCGAATTTATTAATTTTTGGTAATTTTAAAAAAGAGAGATTTTTATAATTGCCAGATTAAAAATGCGAGATTTTTATAATTGCCCAGGCTAAACTGTAGGAGATACAAATTTCTAAATATGCTTATTATGGTTTCAGACGTCGTTCTATTCAGCTAAAACGAATTTAAAACGAATTTGTTAATTTTTGGTAATTTTATAAATGCGAGATTTTTATAATTCCCCAGGCTAAACCGTAGGTGATACAAATTTCTAAATGTCCTTATTATTATTTAAGACGTCGTTCTATGCAGCTAAAATGAGTTTAAATCGAATTTATTAATTTTTGGTAATTTTAAAAAAGAGAGATTTTTATAATTGCCAGATTAAAAATGCGAGATTTTTATAATTGTCCAGTCTAAACCGTATGTGATACAAATTTCTAAATGTGCTTATTATTATTTAAGGCGGCGTTCTATGCAGCTAAAATGAATTTAAAACGAATATATTAATTTTTGGTAATTTTATAAATGCGAGATTTTTATAATTGCCCAGGCTAAACCGTAGGTGATACAAATTTCTAAATGAGTTTATTATTATTTAAGACGTCTTTCTATACAGCTAAAATGAGTTTAAATCAAATTTATTAATTTTTAGTAATTTTATAAATGCGAGATTTTTATAATTCCCCAGGCTAAACCGTAGGTGATACAAATTTCTAAATGTGCTTATTATTATTTAAGACGTCGTTCTATCCAGCTAAAATGAATTTAAAACGAATTTATTAATTTTTGGTAATTTTATAAATGCGAGATTTTTATAATTCCCCAGGCTAAACCGTAGGTGATACAAATTTCTAAATGTGCTTATTATTATTTAAGACGTCGTTCTATCCAGCTAAAATGAGTTTAAATCGAATTTATTAATTTTTGGTAATTTTAAAAAAGAGAGATTTGTATAATTGCCAGATTAAAAATGCGAGATTTTTATAATTGCCCAGGCTAAACTGTAGGAGATACATATTTCTAAATATGCTTATTATGGTTTCAGACGACGTTCTATGCAGCTAAAATGAATTTTAAACGAATTTATTAATTTTTAGTAATTTTATAAATGCGAGATTTTTATAATTCCCCAGGCTAAACCGTAGGTGATACAAATTTCTAAATGTCCTTATTATTACTTAAGACGTCGTCCTATGCAGCTAAAATGGGTTTAAATCGAATTTATTAATTTTTGGTAATTTTAAAAAAGAGAGATTTTTATAATTGCCAGATAAAAAAGGCGAGATTTTTATAATTGCCCAGGCTAAACTGTAGTTGATACAAATTTCTAAATATGCTTATTATGGTTTCAGACGTCCTTCTATGCAGCTAAAATGAATTTAACACGAATTTATTAATTTTTGGTAATTTTATAAATGCGAGATTTTTATAATTCCCCAGGCTAAACCGTAGGTGATACAAATTTCTAAATGTCCTTATTATTATTTAAGACGTCGTTCTATGCAGCTAAAATGAGTTTAAATCGAATTTATTAATTTTTGGTAATTTTAAAAAAGACAGATTTTTATAATTGCCAGATTAAAAATGCGAGATTTTTATAATTGCCCAGGCTAAACTGTAGGAGATACAAATTTCTAAATATGCTTATTATGGTTTCAGACGTCGTTCTATGCAGCTAAAATGAGTTTAAATCGAATTTATTAATTTTTGGTAATTTTAAAAAAGACAGATTTTTATAATTGCCAGATTAAAAATGCGAGATTTTTATAATTGCCCAGGCTAAACTGTAGGAGATACAAATTTCTAAATATGCTTATTATGGTTTCAGACGTCGTTCAATGCAGCTAAAATGAGTTTAAATCGAATTTATTAATTTTTGGTAATTTTAAAAAAGAGAGATTTTTAAAATTGCCAGATTAAAAATGCGAGATTTTTATAATTGCCCAGGCTAAACTGTCGGAGATACGCATTTCTAAATATGCTTATTATGGTTTCAGACGTCGTTCTATACAGCTAAAATGAATTTAAAACGAATTTATTAATTTTTGGTAATTTTATGAATGCGAGATTTTTATAATTCCCCAGGCTAAACCGTAGGTGATACAAATTTCTAAATGTCCTTATTATTATTTAAGACGTCGTTCTATGCAGCTAAAATGAGTTTAAATCGAATTTATTAATTTTTGGTAATTTTAAAAAAGAGAGATTTTTATAATTGCCAGATTAAAAATGCGAGATTTTTATAATTGCCCAGTCTAAACTGTAGGAGATACACATTTCTAAATATGCTTATTATGGTTTCAGACGTCGTTCTATACAGCTAAAATGAGTTTAAATCGAATTTATTAATTTTTGGTAATTTTAAAAAGAGAGATTTTTTTAATTGCCAGATTAAAAATGCGAGATTTTTATAATTGCCCAGGCTAAACCGTAGGAGATAAAAATTTCTAAATATGCTTATTATGGTTTCAGACGTCGTTCTATCCAGCTAAAATGAATTTAAAACGAATTTATTAATTTTTGGTAATTTTATAAATGCGAGATTTTTATAATTCCCCAGGCTAAACCGTAGGTGATAAAAATTTCTAATTGTCCTTATTATTATTTAAGACGTCGTTCTATGCAGCTAAAATGAGTTTAAGCCGAATTTATTAATTTTTGGTAATTTTAAAAAAGAGAGATTTTTATAATTGCCAGATTAAAAATGCGAGATTTTTATAATTGCCCAGGCTAAACTGTAGGAGATACAAATTTCTAAATATGCTTATTATGGTTTCAGACGTCGTTCTATTCAGCTAAAACGAATTTAAAACGAATTTGTTAATTTTTGGTAATTTTATAAATGCGAGATTTTTATAATTCCCCAGGCTAAACCGTAGGTGATACAAATTTCTAAATGTCCTTATTATTATTTAAGACGTCGTTCTATGCAGCTAAAATGAGTTTAAATCGAATTTATTAATTTTTGGTAATTTTAAAAAAGAGAGATTTTTATAATTGCCAGATTAAAAATGCGAGATTTTTATAATTGTCCAGTCTAAACCGTATGTGATACAAATTTCTAAATGTGCTTATTATTATTTAAGGCGGCGTTCTATGCAGCTAAAATGAATTTAAAACGAATATATTAATTTTTGGTAATTTTATAAATGCGAGATTTTTATAATTGCCCAGGCTAAACCGTAGGTGATACAAATTTCTAAATGAGTTTATTATTATTTAAGACGTCTTTCTATACAGCTAAAATGAGTTTAAATCGAATTTATTAATTTTTAGTAATTTTATAAATGCGAGATTTTTATAATTCCCCAGGCTAAACCGTAGGTGATACAAATTTCTAAATGTGCTTATTATTATTTAAGACGTCGTTCTATCCAGCTAAAATGAATTTAAAACGAATTTATTAATTTTTGGTAATTTTATAAATGCGAGATTTTTATAATTCCCCAGGCTAAACCGTAGGTGATACAAATTTCTAAATGTGCTTATTATTATTTAAGACGTCGTTCTATCCAGCTAAAATGAGTTTAAATCGAATTTATTAATTTTTGGTAATTTTAAAAAAGAGAGATTTGTATAATTGCCAGATTAAAAATGCGAGATTTTTATAATTGCCCAGGCTAAACTGTAGGAGATACATATTTCTAAATATGCTTATTATGGTTTCAGACGACGTTCTATGCAGCTAAAATGAATTTTAAACGAATTTATTAATTTTTAGTAATTTTATAAATGCGAGATTTTTATAATTCCCCAGGCTAAACCGTAGGTGATACAAATTTCTAAATGTCCTTATTATTACTTAAGACGTCGTCCTATGCAGCTAAAATGGGTTTAAATCGAATTTATTAATTTTTGGTAATTTTAAAAAAGAGAGATTTTTATAATTGCCAGATAAAAAAGGCGAGATTTTTATAATTGCCCAGGCTAAACTGTAGTTGATACAAATTTCTAAATATGCTTATTATGGTTTCAGACGTCCTTCTATGCAGCTAAAATGAATTTAATACGAATTTATTAATTTTTGGTAATTTTATAAATGCGAGATTTTTATAATTCCCCAGGCTAAACTGTAGGAGATACAAATTTCTAAATATGCTTATTATGGTTTCAGACGTCGTTCTATGCAGCTAAAATGAATTTAAAACGAATTTATTAATTTTTGGTAATTTTATAGATGCGAGATTTTTATAATTCTGCAGGCCAAACCGTAGGTGATACAAATTTCTAAATGTCTTTATTATTACTTAAGGCGTCGTTCTATGCAGCTAAAATGAGTTTAAATCGAATTTATTAATTTTTGATAATTTTAAAAAAGAGAGATTTTTATAATTGCCAGATTAAAAATGCGAGATTTTTATAATTGCCCAGGCTAAACTGTAGGAGATACAAATTTCTAAATATGCTTATTATGGTTTCAGACGTCGTTCTATACAGCTAAAATGAATTTAAACCGAATTTATTAATTTTTGGTAATTTTATAAATGCCAGATTTTTATAATTCCCCAGGCTAAACCGTAGGTGATACAAATTTCTAAATGTCCTTATTATTATTTAAGACGTCGTTCTATGCAGCTAAAATGAGTTTAAGCCGAATTTATTTATTTTTGGTAATTTTAAAAAAGAGAGATTTTTATTATTGCCAGATTAAAAATGCGAGATATTTATAATTGCCCAGGCTAAACTGTAGGAGATACGCATTTCTAAATATGCTTATTATGGTTTCAGACATGTTCTATGCAGCTAAAATGAATTTAAAACGAATTTATTAATTTTTGGTAATTTTATAAATGCGAGATTTTTATAATTCCCCAGGCTAAACCGTAGGTGATACAAATTTCTAAATGTCCTTATTATTATTTAAGACGTCGTTCTATGCAGCTAAAATGAGTTTAAATCGAATTTATTAATTTTTGGTAATTTTAAAAAAGAGAGATTTTTATAATTGCGAGATTAAAAATGCGAGATTTTTATAATTGCCCAGGCTAAACCGTAGGAGATACAAATTTCTAAATATGCTTATTATGGTTTCAGGCGTCGTTCTATGCAGCTAAAATGAATTTAAAACGAATTTATTAATTTTTGGTAATTTTATAAATGCGAGATTTTTATAATTCTGCAGGCTAAACCGTAGGTGATACAAATTTCTAAATGTCCTTATTATTATTTAAGACGTCGTTCTATGCAGCTAAAATGAGTTTAAATCGAATTTATTAATTTTTGGTAATTTTAAAAAAGACAGATTTTTATAATTGCCAGATTAAAAATGCGAGATTTTTATAATTGCCCAGGCTAAACTGTAGGAGATACAAATTTCTAAATATGCTTATTATGGTTTCAGACGTCGTTCTATGCAGCTAAAATGAGTTTAAATCGAATTTATTAATTTTTGGTAATTTTAAAAAAGACAGATTTTTATAATTGCCAGATTAAAAATGCGAGATTTTTATAATTGCCCAGGCTAAACTGTAGGAGATACAAATTTCTAAATATGCTTATTATGGTTTCAGACGTCGTTCTATGCAGCTAAAATGAGTTTAAATCGAATTTATTAATTTTTGGTAATTTTAAAAAAGAGAGATTTTTATAATTGCCAGATTAAAAATGCGAGATTTTTATAATTTCCCAGGCTAAACTGTCGGAGATACGCATTTCTAAGTATGCTTATTATGGTTTCAGACGTCGTTCTATACAGCTAAAATGAATTTAAAACGAATTTATTAATTTTTGGTAATTTTATGAATGCGAGATTTTTATAATTCCCCAGGCTAAACCGTAGGTGATACAAATTTCTAAATGTCCTTATTATTATTTAAGACGTCGTTCTATGCAGCTAAAATGAGTTTAAATCGAATTTATTAATTTTTGGTAATTTTAAAAAAGAGAGATTTTTATAATTGCCAGATTAAAAATGCGAGATTTTTATAATTGCCCAGTCTAAACTGTAGGAGATACACATTTCTAAATATGCTTATTATGGTTTCAGACGTCGTTCTATACAGCTAAAATGAGTTTAAATCGAATTTATTAATTTTTGGTAATTTTAAAAAGAGAGATTTTTTTAATTGCCAGATTAAAAATGCGAGATTTTTATAATTGCCCAGGCTAAACCGTAGGAGATAAAAATTTCTAAATATGCTTATTATGGTTTCAGACGTCGTTCTATCCAGCTAAAATGAATTTAAAACGAATTTATTAATTTTTGGTAATTTTATAAATGCGAGATTTTTATAATTCCCCAGGCTAAACCGTAGGTGATAAAAATTTCTAAATGTCCTTATTATTATTTAAGACGTCGTTCTATGCAGCTAAAATGAGTTTAAGCCGAATTTATTAATTTTTGGTAATTTTAAAAAAGAGAGATTTTTATAATTGCCAGATTAAAAATGCGAGATTTTTATAATTGCCCAGGCTAAACTGTAGGAGATACAAATTTCTAAATATGCTTATTATGGTTTCAGACGTCGTTCTATTCAGCTAAAACGAATTTAAAACGAATTTGTTAATTTTTGGTAATTTTATAAATGCGAGATTTTTATAATTCCCCAGGCTAAACCGTAGGTGATACAAATTTCTAAATGTCCTTATTATTATTTAAGACGTCGTTCTATGCAGCTAAAATGAGTTTAAATCGAATTTATTAATTTTTGGTAATTTTAAAAAAGAGAGATTTTTATAATTGCCAGATTAAAAATGCGAGATTTTTATAATTGTCCAGTCTAAACCGTATGTGATACAAATTTCTAAATGTGCTTATTATTATTTAAGGCGGCGTTCTATGCAGCTAAAATGAATTTAAAACGAATATATTAATTTTTGGTAATTTTATAAATGCGAGATTTTTATAATTGCCCAGGCTAAACCGTAGGTGATACAAATTTCTAAATGAGTTTATTATTATTTAAGACGTCTTTCTATACAGCTAAAATGAGTTTAAATCGAATTTATTAATTTTTAGTAATTTTATAAATGCGAGATTTTTATAATTCCCCAGGCTAAACCGTAGGTGATACAAATTTCTAAATGTGCTTATTATTATTTAAGACGTCGTTCTATCCAGCTAAAATGAATTTAAAACGAATTTATTAATTTTTGGTAATTTTATAAATGCGAGATTTTTATAATTCCCCAGGCTAAACCGTAGGTGATACAAATTTCTAAATGTGCTTATTATTATTTAAGACGTCGTTCTATCCAGCTAAAATGAGTTTAAATCGAATTTATTAATTTTTGGTAATTTTAAAAAAGAGAGATTTGTATAATTGCCAGATTAAAAATGCGAGATTTTTATAATTGCCCAGGCTAAACTGTAGGAGATACATATTTCTAAATATGCTTATTATGGTTTCAGACGACGTTCTATGCAGCTAAAATGAATTTTAAACGAATTTATTAATTTTTAGTAATTTTATAAATGCGAGATTTTTATAATTCCCCAGGCTAAACCGTAGGTGATACAAATTTCTAAATGTCCTTATTATTACTTAAGACGTCGTCCTATGCAGCTAAAATGGGTTTAAATCGAATTTATTAATTTTTGGTAATTTTAAAAAAGAGAGATTTTTATAATTGCCAGATAAAAAAGGCGAGATTTTTATAATTGCCCAGGCTAAACTGTAGTTGATACAAATTTCTAAATATGCTTATTATGGTTTCAGACGTCCTTCTATGCAGCTAAAATGAATTTAACACGAATTTATTAATTTTTGGTAATTTTATAAATGCGAGATTTTTATAATTCCCCAGGCTAAACCGTAGGTGATACAAATTTCTAAATGACCTTATTATTATTTAAGACGTCGTTCTATGCAGCTAAAATGAGTTTAAATCGAATTTATTAATTTTTGGTAATTTAAAAAAAACGAGATTTTTATAATTGCCAGATTAAAAATGCCAGATTTTTATAATTGCCCAGGCTAAACTGTAGGAGATACAAATTTCTAAATATGCTTATTATGGTTTCAGACGTCGTTCTATGCCGCTAAAATGAATTTAAAACGAATTTATTAATTTTTGGTAATTTTATAAATGCGAGATTTTTATAATTCCCCAGGCTAAACCGTAGGTGATAAAAATTTCTAAATGTCCTTATTATTATTTAAGACGTCGTTCTATGCAGCTAAAATGAGTTTAAGCCGAATTTATTAATTTTTGGTAATTTTAGAAAAGAGAGATTTTTATAAATGCCAGATTAAAAATGCGAGATTTTTATAATTCCCTAGGCTAAACTGTAGGAGATACAAATTTCTAAATATGCTTATTATGGTTTCAGACGTCGTTCTATGCAGCTAGAATGAATTTAAAACGAATTTATTAATTTTTGGTAATTTTAAAAAAGAGAGATTTTTATAATTGCCAGATTAAAAATGCGAGATTTTTATAATTGCCCAGGCTAAACTGTAGGAGATACACATTTCTAGATATGCTTATTATGGTTTCAGACGTCGTTCTATGCAGCTAAAATGAGTTTAAATCGAATTTATTAATTTTTGGTAATTTAAAAAAAACGAGATTTTTATAATTGCCAGATTAAAAATGCCAGATTTTTATAATTGCCCAGGCTAAACTGTAGGAGATACAAATTTCTAAATATGCTTATTATGGTTTCAGACGTAGTTCTATGCAGCTAAAATGAATTTAAAACGAATTTATTAATTTTTGGTAATTTTATAAATGCGAGATTTTTATAATTCCCCAGGCTAAACCGTAGGTGATACAAATTTCTAAATTTCATTATTATTATTTAAGACGTCGTTCTATGCAGCTAAAATGAGTTTTTGCCGAATTTATTAATTTTTGGTAATTTTAAAAAAGAGAGATTTTTATAAATGCCAGATTAAAAATGCGAGATTTTTATAATTCCCTAGGCTAAACTGTAGGAGATACAAATTTCTAAATATGCTTATTATGGTTTCAGACGTCGTTCTATGCAGCTAGAATGAATTTAAAACGAATTTATTAATTTTTGGTAATTTTAAAAAAGAGAGATTTTTATAATTGCCAGATTAAAAATGCGAGATTTTTATAATTGCCCAGGCTAAACTGTAGGAGATACACATTTCTAGATATGCTTATTATGGTTTCAGACGTCGTTCTATGCAGCTAAAATGAGTTTAAATCGAATTTATTAATTTTTGGTAATTTTAAAAAAGAGAGATTTTTATAATTGCCCAGGCTAAACTGTAGCAGATACAAATTTCTAAATATGCTTATTATGGTATCAGACGTCGTTCTATGCAGCTAAAATGAATTTAAAACGAATTTATTAATTTTTGGTAATTTTATAAATGCGAGATTTTTATAATTCTGCAGGCTAAACCGTAGGTGATACAAATTTCTAAATGTCCTTATTATTACTTGAGACGTCGTTCTATGCAGCTAAAATGAGTTTAAATCGAATTTATTAATTTTTGGTAATTTTAAAAAAGGCAGATTTTTATAATTGCCAGATTAAAAATGCGAGATTTTTATAATTGCCCAGGCTAAACTGTAGGAGATACAAATTTCTAAATATGCTTATTATGGTTTCAGACGTCGTTCTATGCAGCTAAAATGAATTTAAAACGAATTTATTAATTTTTGGTAATTTTATAAATGCGAGATTTTTATAATTCTGAAGGCTAAACCGTAGGTGATACAAATTTCTAAATGTCCTTATTATTACTTGAGACGTCGTTCTATGCAGCTAAAATGAGTTTAAATCGAATTTATTAATTTTTGGTAATTTTAAAAAAGGCAGATTTTTATAATTGCCAGATTAAAAATGCGAGATTTTTATAATTGCCCAGGCTAAACTGTAGGAGATACAAATTTCTAAATATGCTTATTATGGTTTCAGACGTCGTTCTATGCAGCTAAAATGAATTTAAAACGAATTTATTAATTTTTGGTAATTTTATAAATGCGAGATTTTTATAATTCTGCAGGCTAAAACGTAGGTGATACAAATTTCTAAATGTCCTTATTATTACTTAAGACTTCGTTCTATGCAGCTAAAATGAGTTTAAATCGAATTTATTAATTTTTGGTAATTTTAAAAAAGACAGATTTTTATAATTGCCAGATTAAAAATTCTAGATTTTTATAATTGCCCAGGCTAAACTGTAGGAGATACAAATTTCTAAATATGCTTATTATGGTTTCAGACGTCGTTCTATCCAGCTAAAATGAATTTAAAACGAATTTATTAATTTTTGGTAATTTTATAAATGCGAGATTTTTATAATTCTGCAGGCTAAACCGTAGGTGATACGAATTTCTAAATGTCCTTATTATTACTTAAAACGTCGTTCTATGCAGCTAAAATGTGTTTAAATCGAATTTATTAATTTTTGGTAATTTTAAAAAAGGCAGATTTTTATAATTGCCAGATTAAAAATGCGAGATTTTTATAATTGCCCAGGCTAAACTGTAGGAGATACAAATTTCTAAATATGCTTATTATGGTTTCAGACGTCGTTCTATGCAGCTAAAATGAGTTTAAATCGAATTTATTAATTTTTGGTAATTTTAAAAAAGAGAGATTTTTATAATTGCCAGATTAAAAATGCGAGATTTTTATAATTTCCCAGGCTAAACTGTCGGAGATACGCATTTCTAAGTATGCTTATTATGGTTTCAGACGTCGTTCTATACAGCTAAAATGAATTTAAAACGAATTTATTAATTTTTGGTAATTTTATGAATGCGAGATTTTTATAATTCCCCAGGCTAAACCGTAGGTGATACAAATTTCTAAATGTCCTTATTATTATTTAAGACGTCGTTCTATGCAGCTAAAATGAGTTTAAATCGAATTTATTAATTTTTGGTAATTTTAAAAAAGAGAGATTTTTATAATTGCCAGATTAAAAATGCGAGATTTTTATAATTGCCCAGTCTAAACTGTAGGAGATACACATTTCTAAATATGCTTATTATGGTTTCAGACGTCGTTCTATACAGCTAAAATGAGTTTAAATCGAATTTATTAATTTTTGGTAATTTTAAAAAGAGAGATTTTTTTAATTGCCAGATTAAAAATGCGAGATTTTTATAATTGCCCAGGCTAAACCGTAGGAGATAAAAATTTCTAAATATGCTTATTATGGTTTCAGACGTCGTTCTATCCAGCTAAAATGAATTTAAAACGAATTTATTAATTTTTGGTAATTTTATAAATGCGAGATTTTTATAATTCCCCAGGCTAAACCGTAGGTGATAAAAATTTCTAAATGTCCTTATTATTATTTAAGACGTCGTTCTATGCAGCTAAAATGAGTTTAAGCCGAATTTATTAATTTTTGGTAATTTTAAAAAAGAGAGATTTTTATAATTGCCAGATTAAAAATGCGAGATTTTTATAATTGCCCAGGCTAAACTGTAGGAGATACAAATTTCTAAATATGCTTATTATGGTTTCAGACGTCGTTCTATTCAGCTAAAACGAATTTAAAACGAATTTGTTAATTTTTGGTAATTTTATAAATGCGAGATTTTTATAATTCCCCAGGCTAAACCGTAGGTGATACAAATTTCTAAATGTCCTTATTATTATTTAAGACGTCGTTCTATGCAGCTAAAATGAGTTTAAATCGAATTTATTAATTTTTGGTAATTTTAAAAAAGAGAGATTTTTATAATTGCCAGATTAAAAATGCGAGATTTTTATAATTGTCCAGTCTAAACCGTATGTGATACAAATTTCTAAATGTGCTTATTATTATTTAAGGCGGCGTTCTATGCAGCTAAAATGAATTTAAAACGAATATATTAATTTTTGGTAATTTTATAAATGCGAGATTTTTATAATTGCCCAGGCTAAACCGTAGGTGATACAAATTTCTAAATGAGTTTATTATTATTTAAGACGTCTTTCTATACAGCTAAAATGAGTTTAAATCGAATTTATTAATTTTTAGTAATTTTATAAATGCGAGATTTTTATAATTCCCCAGGCTAAACCGTAGGTGATACAAATTTCTAAATGTGCTTATTATTATTTAAGACGTCGTTCTATCCAGCTAAAATGAATTTAAAACGAATTTATTAATTTTTGGTAATTTTATAAATGCGAGATTTTTATAATTCCCCAGGCTAAACCGTAGGTGATACAAATTTCTAAATGTGCTTATTATTATTTAAGACGTCGTTCTATCCAGCTAAAATGAGTTTAAATCGAATTTATTAATTTTTGGTAATTTTAAAAAAGAGAGATTTGTATAATTGCCAGATTAAAAATGCGAGATTTTTATAATTGCCCAGGCTAAACTGTAGGAGATACATATTTCTAAATATGCTTATTATGGTTTCAGACGACGTTCTATGCAGCTAAAATGAATTTTAAACGAATTTATTAATTTTTAGTAATTTTATAAATGCGAGATTTTTATAATTCCCCAGGCTAAACCGTAGGTGATACAAATTTCTAAATGTCCTTATTATTACTTAAGACGTCGTCCTATGCAGCTAAAATGGGTTTAAATCGAATTTATTAATTTTTGGTAATTTTAAAAAAGAGAGATTTTTATAATTGCCAGATAAAAAAGGCGAGATTTTTATAATTGCCCAGGCTAAACTGTAGTTGATACAAATTTCTAAATATGCTTATTATGGTTTCAGACGTCCTTCTATGCAGCTAAAATGAATTTAACACGAATTTATTAATTTTTGGTAATTTTATAAATGCGAGATTTTTATAATTCCCCAGGCTAAACCGTAGGTGATACAAATTTCTAAATGACCTTATTATTATTTAAGACGTCGTTCTATGCAGCTAAAATGAGTTTAAATCGAATTTATTAATTTTTGGTAATTTAAAAAAAACGAGATTTTTATAATTGCCAGATTAAAAATGCCAGATTTTTATAATTGCCCAGGCTAAACTGTAGGAGATACAAATTTCTAAATATGCTTATTATGGTTTCAGACGTCGTTCTATGCCGCTAAAATGAATTTAAAACGAATTTATTAATTTTTGGTAATTTTATAAATGCGAGATTTTTATAATTCCCCAGGCTAAACCGTAGGTGATAAAAATTTCTAAATGTCCTTATTATTATTTAAGACGTCGTTCTATGCAGCTAAAATGAGTTTAAGCCGAATTTATTAATTTTTGGTAATTTTAGAAAAGAGAGATTTTTATAAATGCCAGATTAAAAATGCGAGATTTTTATAATTCCCTAGGCTAAACTGTAGGAGATACAAATTTCTAAATATGCTTATTATGGTTTCAGACGTCGTTCTATGCAGCTAGAATGAATTTAAAACGAATTTATTAATTTTTGGTAATTTTAAAAAAGAGAGATTTTTATAATTGCCAGATTAAAAATGCGAGATTTTTATAATTGCCCAGGCTAAACTGTAGGAGATACACATTTCTAGATATGCTTATTATGGTTTCAGACGTCGTTCTATGCAGCTAAAATGAGTTTAAATCGAATTTATTAATTTTTGGTAATTTAAAAAAAACGAGATTTTTATAATTGCCAGATTAAAAATGCCAGATTTTTATAATTGCCCAGGCTAAACTGTAGGAGATACAAATTTCTAAATATGCTTATTATGGTTTCAGACGTAGTTCTATGCAGCTAAAATGAATTTAAAACGAATTTATTAATTTTTGGTAATTTTATAAATGCGAGATTTTTATAATTCCCCAGGCTAAACCGTAGGTGATACAAATTTCTAAATTTCATTATTATTATTTAAGACGTCGTTCTATGCAGCTAAAATGAGTTTTTGCCGAATTTATTAATTTTTGGTAATTTTAAAAAAGAGAGATTTTTATAAATGCCAGATTAAAAATGCGAGATTTTTATAATTCCCTAGGCTAAACTGTAGGAGATACAAATTTCTAAATATGCTTATTATGGTTTCAGACGTCGTTCTATGCAGCTAGAATGAATTTAAAACGAATTTATTAATTTTTGGTAATTTTAAAAAAGAGAGATTTTTATAATTGCCAGATTAAAAATGCGAGATTTTTATAATTGCCCAGGCTAAACTGTAGGAGATACACATTTCTAGATATGCTTATTATGGTTTCAGACGTCGTTCTATGCAGCTAAAATGAGTTTAAATCGAATTTATTAATTTTTGGTAATTTTAAAAAAGAGAGATTTTTATAATTGCCCAGGCTAAACTGTAGCAGATACAAATTTCTAAATATGCTTATTATGGTATCAGACGTCGTTCTATGCAGCTAAAATGAATTTAAAACGAATTTATTAATTTTTGGTAATTTTATAAATGCGAGATTTTTATAATTCTGCAGGCTAAACCGTAGGTGATACAAATTTCTAAATGTCCTTATTATTACTTGAGACGTCGTTCTATGCAGCTAAAATGAGTTTAAATCGAATTTATTAATTTTTGGTAATTTTAAAAAAGGCAGATTTTTATAATTGCCAGATTAAAAATGCGAGATTTTTATAATTGCCCAGGCTAAACTGTAGGAGATACAAATTTCTAAATATGCTTATTATGGTTTCAGACGTCGTTCTATGCAGCTAAAATGAATTTAAAACGAATTTATTAATTTTTGGTAATTTTATAAATGCGAGATTTTTATAATTCTGAAGGCTAAACCGTAGGTGATACAAATTTCTAAATGTCCTTATTATTACTTGAGACGTCGTTCTATGCAGCTAAAATGAGTTTAAATCGAATTTATTAATTTTTGGTAATTTTAAAAAAGGCAGATTTTTATAATTGCCAGATTAAAAATGCGAGATTTTTATAATTGCCCAGGCTAAACTGTAGGAGATACAAATTTCTAAATATGCTTATTATGGTTTCAGACGTCGTTCTATGCAGCTAAAATGAATTTAAAACGAATTTATTAATTTTTGGTAATTTTATAAATGCGAGATTTTTATAATTCTGCAGGCTAAAACGTAGGTGATACAAATTTCTAAATGTCCTTATTATTACTTAAGACTTCGTTCTATGCAGCTAAAATGAGTTTAAATCGAATTTATTAATTTTTGGTAATTTTAAAAAAGACAGATTTTTATAATTGCCAGATTAAAAATTCTAGATTTTTATAATTGCCCAGGCTAAACTGTAGGAGATACAAATTTCTAAATATGCTTATTATGGTTTCAGACGTCGTTCTATCCAGCTAAAATGAATTTAAAACGAATTTATTAATTTTTGGTAATTTTATAAATGCGAGATTTTTATAATTCTGCAGGCTAAACCGTAGGTGATACGAATTTCTAAATGTCCTTATTATTACTTAAAACGTCGTTCTATGCAGCTAAAATGTGTTTAAATCGAATTTATTAATTTTTGGTAATTTTAAAAAAGGCAGATTTTTATAATTGCCAGATTAAAAATGCGAGATTTTTATAATTGCCCAGGCTAAACTGTAGGAGATACAAATTTCTAAATATGCTTATTATGGTTTCAGACGTCGTTCTATGCAGCTAAAATGAATTTAAAACGAATTTATTAATTTTTGGTAATTTTATAAATGCGAGATTTTTATAATTCTGCAGGCTAAACCGTAGGTGATACAAATTTCTAAATGTCCTTATTATTACTTGAGACGTCGTTCTATGCAGCTAAAACGAGTTTAAATCGAATTTATTAATTTTTGGTAATTTTAAAAAAGGCAGATTTTTATAATTGCCAGATTAAAAATGCGAGATTTTTATACTTGCCCAGGCTAAACTGTAGGAGATACAAATTTCTAAATATGCTTATTATTGTTTCAGACGTCGTTCTATGCAGCTAAAATGAATTTAAAACGAATTTATTAATTTTTGGTAATTTTATAAATGCGAGATTTTTATAATTCTGCAGGCTAAACCGTAGGTGATACAAATTTCTAAATGTCCTTATTATTACTTGAGACGTCGTTCTATGCAGCTAAAATGAGTTTAAATCGAATTTATTAATTTTTGGTAATTTTAAAAAAGGCAGATTTTTATAATTGCCAGATTAAAAATGCGAGATTTTTATAATTGCCCAGGCTAAACTGTAGGAGATACAAATTTCTAAATATGCTTATTATGGTTTCAGACGTCGTTCTATGCAGCTAAAATGAATTTAAAACGAATTTATTAATTTTTGGTAATTTTATAAATGCGAGATTTTTATAATTCTGCAGGCTAAAACGTAGGTGATACAAATTTCTAAATGTCCTTATTATTACTTAAGACGTCGTTCTATGCAGCTAAAATGAGTTTAAATCGAATTTATTAATTTTTGGTAATTTTAAAAAAGACAGATTTTTATAATTGCCAGATTAAAAATTCTAGATTTTTATAATTGCCCAGGCTAAACTGTAGGAGATACAAATTTCTAAATATGCTTATTATGGTTTCAGACGTCGTTCTATCCAGCTAAAATGAATTTAAAACGAATTTATTAATTTTTGGTAATTTTATAAATGCGAGATTTTTATAATTCTGCAGGCTAAACCGTAGGTGATACGAATTTCTAAATGTCCTTATTATTACTTAAAACGTCGTTCTATGCAGCTAAAATGTGTTTAAATCGAATTTATTAATTTTTGGTAATTTTAAAAAAAGGCAGATTTTTATAATTGCCAGATTAAAAATGCGAGATTTTTATAATTGCCCAGGCTAAACTGTAGGAGATACAAATTTCTAAATATGCTTATTATGGTTTCAGACGTCGTTCTATGCAGCTAAAATGAATTTAAAACGAATTTATTAATTTTTGGTAATTTTATAAATGCGAGATTTTTATAATTCTGCAGGCTAAACCGTAGGTGATACAAATTTCTAAATGTCCTTATTATTACTTAAAACGTCGTTCTATGCAGCTAAAATGTGTTTAAATCGAATTTATTAATTTTTGGTAATTTTAAAAAAGAGAGATTTTTATAATTGCCAGATTAAAAATGCGAGATTTTTATAATTGCCCAGGCTAAACTGTAGGAGATACAAATTTCTAAATATGCTTATTATGGTTTCAGACGTCGTTCTATGCAGCTAAAATGAATTTAAAACGAATTTATTAATTTTTGGTAATTTTATAAATGCGAGATTTTTATAATTCTGCAGGCTAAACCGTAGGTGATACAAATTTCTAAATGTCCTTATTATTACTTAAAACGTCGTTCTATACAGCTAAAATGTGTTTAAATCGAATTTATTAATTTTTGGTAATTTTAAAAAAGAGAGATTTTTATAATTGCCAGATTAAAAATGCGAGATTTTTATAATTGCCCAGGCTAAACTGTAGGAGATACAAATTTCTAAATATGCTTATTATGGTTTCAGACGTCGTTCTATGCAGCTAAAATGAATTTAAAACGAATTTATTAATTTTTGGTAATTTTATAAATGCGAGATTTTTATAATTCTGCAGGCTAAACCGTAGGTGATACAAATTTCTAAATGTCCTTATTATTACTTGGGACGTCGTTCTATGCAGCTAAAATGAGTTTAAATCGAATTTATTAATTTTTGGTAATTTTAAAAAAAGGCAGATTTTTATAATTGCCAGATTAAAAATGCGAGATTTTTATAATTTCCCAGGCTAAACTGTAGGAGATACAAATTTCTAAATATGTTTATTATGGTTTCAGACGTCGTTCTTTGCAGCTAAAATGAATTTAAAACGAATTTATTAATTTTTGGTAATTTTATAAATGCGAGATTTTTATAATTCTGCAGGCTAAACCGTAGGTGATACAAATTTCTAAATGTCCTTATTATTACTTGAGACGTCGTTCTATGCAGCTAAAACGAGTTTAAATCGAATTTATTAATTTTTGGTAATTTTAAAAAAGGCAGATTTTTATAATTGCCAGATTAAAAATGCGAGATTTTTATACTTGCCCAGGCTAAACTGTAGGAGATACAAATTTCTAAATATGCTTATTATTGTTTCAGACGTCGTTCTATGCAGCTAAAATGAATTTAAAACGAATTTATTAATTTTTGGTAATTTTATAAATGCGAGATTTTTATAATTCTGCAGGCTAAACCGTAGGTGATACAAATTTCTAAATGTCCTTATTATTACTTGAGACGTCGTTCTATGCAGCTAAAATGAGTTTAAATCGAATTTATTAATTTTTGGTAATTTTAAAAAAGGCAGATTTTTATAATTGCCAGATTAAAAATGCGAGATTTTTATAATTGCCCAGGCTAAACCGTAGGAGATACAAATTTCTAAATATGCTTATTATGGTTTCAGACGTCGTTCTATCCAGCTAAAATGAATTTAAAACGAATTTATTAATTTTTGGTAATTTTATAAATGCGAGATTTTTATAATTCTGCAGGCTAAACCGTAGGTGATACAAATTTCTAAATGTCCTTATTATTACTTAAAACGTCGTTCTATACAGCTAAAATGTGTTTAAATCGAATTTATTAATTTTTGGTAATTTTAAAAAAGAGAGATTTTTATAATTGCCAGATTAAAAATGCGAGATTTTTATAATTGCCCAGGCTAAACTGTAGGAGATACAAATTTCTAAATATGCTTATTATGGTTTCAGACGTCGTTCTATGCAGCTAAAATGAATTTAAAACGAATTTATTAATTTTTGGTAATTTTATAAATGCGAGATTTTTATAATTCTGCAGGCTAAACCGTAGGTGATACAAATTTCTAAATGTCCTTATTATTACTTGGGACGTCGTTCTATGCAGCTAAAATGAGTTTAAATCGAATTTATTAATTTTTGGTAATTTTAAAAAAGGCAGATTTTTATAATTGCCAGATTAAAAATGCGAGATTTTTATAATTTCCCAGGCTAAACTGTAGGAGATACAAATTTCTAAATATGTTTATTATGGTTTCAGACGTCGTTCTTTGCAGCTAAAATGAATTTAAAACGAATTTATTAATTTTTGGTAATTTTATAAATGCGAGATTTTTATAATTCTGCAGGCTAAACCGTAGGTGATACAAATTTCTAAATGTCCTTATTATTACTTAAGACGTCGTTCTATGCAGCTAAAATGAGTTTATCGAATTAATTAATTTTTGGTAATTTTAAAAAAGGCAGATTTTTATAATTGCCAGATTAAAAATGCGAGATTTTTATAATTGCCCAGGCTAAACTGTAGGAGATACAAATTTCTAAATATGGTTATTATGGTTTCACACGTCGTTCTATGCAGCTAAAATGAATTTAAAACGAATTTATTAATTTTTGGTAATTTTATAAATGCGAGATTTTTATAATTCTGCAGGCTAAACCGTAGGTGATACAAATTTCTAAATGTCCTTATTATTACTTAAGAAGTCGTTCTATGCAGCTAAAATGAATTTAAAACGAATTTATTAATTTTTGGTAATTTTATTAATGCGAGATTTTTATAATTCTGGAGGCTAAACCGTAGGTGATACAAATTTCTAAATGTCCTTATTATTACTTAAGACGTCGTTCTATACAGCTAAAATGAGTTTAAATCGAATTTATTAATTTTTGGTAATTTTATAAATGCGAGATTTTTATAATTCTGCAGGTTAAACCGTAGGTGATACAAATTTCTAAATGTCCTTTTTATTACTTAAGACTCCGTTCTATGCAGCTAAAATGAGTTTAAGCCGAATTTATTTATTTTTGGTAATTTTAAAAAAGAGAGATTTTTATTATTGCCAGATTAAAAATGCGAGATTTTTATAATTGCCCAGGCTAAACTGTAGGAGATACAAATTTCTAAATATTGTTATTATGGTTTCACACGTCGTTCTATGCAGCTAAAATGAATTTAAAACGAATTTATTAATTTTTGGTAATTTTATAAATGCGAGATTTTTATAATTCTGCAGGCTAAACCGTAGGTGATACAAATTTCTAAATGTCCTTATTATTACTTAAGACGTCGTTCTATGCAGCTAAAATGAGTTTAAGCCGAATTTATTTATTTTTGGTAATTTTAAAAAAGAGAGATTTTTATTATTGCCAGATTAAAAATGCGAGATTTTTATAATTGCCCAGGCTAAACTGTAGGAGATACAAATTTCTAAATATTGTTATTATGGTTTCACACGTCGTTCTATGCAGCTAAAATGAATTTAACACGAATTTATTAATTTTTGGTAATTTTATAAATGCGAGATTTTTATAATTCTGCAGGCTAAACCGTAGGTGATACAAATTTCTAAATGTCCTTATTATTACTTAAGACGTCGTTCTATACAGCTAAAATGAGTTTAAATCGAATTTATTAATTTTTGGTAATTTTAAAAAGAGAGATTTTTATAATTGCCAGATTAAAAATGCGAGATTTTTATAATTGCCCAGGCTAAACCGTAGGAGATACAAATTTCTAAATATGCTTATTATGGTTTCAGACGTCGTTCTATGCAGCTAAAATGAATTTAAAACGAATTTATTAATTTTTGGTAATTTTATAAATGCGAGATTTTTATAATTCCCCAGGCTAAACCGTAGGTGATAAAAATTTCTAAATGTCCTTATTATTATTTAAGACGTCGTTCTATGCAGCTAAAATGAGTTTAAGCCGAATTTATTAATTTTTGGTAATTTTAAAAAAGAGAGATTTTTATAATTGCCAGATTAAAAATGCGAGATTTTTATAATTGCCCAGGCTACACTGTAGGAGATACATATTTCTAAATATGCTTATTATGGTTTCAGACGTCGTTCTATGCAGCTAGAATGAATTTAAAACGAATTTATTAATTTTTGGTAATTTTATAAATGCGAGATTGTTATTATTCCCCAGGCTAAACCGTAGGTGATACAAATTTCTAAATGTCCTTATTATTATTTAAGACGTCGTTCTATACAGCTAAAATGAGTTTAAATCGAATTTATTAATTTTTGGTAGTTTTAAAAAAGAGAGATTTTTATAATTGCCAGATTAAAAATGCGAGATTTTTATAATTGCCCAGGCTAAACTGTAGGAGATACAAATTTATAAATATGTTTATTAAGGTTTCAGACGTCGTTCTATACAGCTAAAATGAGTTTAAATCGAATTTATTAATTTTTGGTAATTTTGTAAATGCGAGATTTTTATAATTCCCCAGGCTAAACCGTAGGTGATAAAAATTTCTAAATGTCCTTATTATTATTTAAGACGTCGTTCTATGCAGCTAAAATGAGTTTAAGCCGAATTTATTAATTTTCGGTAATTTTAAAAAAGAGAGATTTTTATAATTGCCAGATTAAAAATGCGAGATTTTTATAATTGCCCAGGCTAAACTGTAGGAGATACAAATTTCTAAATATGCTTATTATGGTTTCAGACGTCGTTCTATCAGCTAAAACGAATTTAAAACGAATTTATTAATTTTTGGTAATTTTATAAATGCGAGATTTTTATAATTCCCCAGGCTAAACCGTAGGTGATACAAATTTTTAAATGTCCTTATTATTATTTAAGACGTCGTTCTATCCAGCTAAAATGAGTTTAAATCGAATTTATTAATTTTTGGTAATTTTAAAAAAGAGAGATTTTTATAATTGCCAGATTAAAAATGCGAGATTTTTATAATTGCCCAGGCTAAACTGTAGGAGATACACATTTCTAAATATGCTTATTATGGTTTCAGACGTCGTTCTATACAGCTAAAATGAGTTTAAATCGAATTTATTAATTTTTGGTAATTTTAAAAAGAGAGATTTTTATAATTGCCAGATTAAAAATGCGAGATTTTTATAATTGCCCAGGCTAAACCGTAGGAGATACAAATTTCTAAATATGCTTATTATGGTTTCAGACGTCGTTCTATGCAGCTAAAATGAATTTAAAACGAATTTATTAATTTTTGGTAATTTTATAAATGCGAGATTTTTATAATTCCCCAGCCTAAACCGTAGGTGATAAAAATTTCTAAATGTCCTTATTATTATTTAAGACGTCGTTCTATACAGCTAAAATGAGTTTAAGCCGAATTTATTAATTTTTGGTAATTTTAAAAAAGAGAGATTTTTATAATTGCCAGATTAAAAATGCGAGATTTTTATAATTGCCCAGGCTACACTGTAGGAGATACAAATTTATAAATATGCTTATTATGGTTTCAGACGTCGTTCTATGCAGCTAGAATGAATTTAAAACGAATTTATTAATTTTTGGTAATTTTATAAATGCGAGATTGTTATAATTCCCCAGGCTAAACCGTAGGTGATACAAATTTCTAAATGTCCTTATTATTATTTAAGACGTCGTTCTATACAGCTAAAATGAGTTTAAATCGAATTTATTAATTTTTGGTAGTTTTAAAAAAGAGAGATTTTTATAATTGCAAGATTAAAAATGCGAGATTTTTATAATTGTCCAGTCTAAACCGTATGTGATACAAATTTCTAAATGTGCTTATTATTATTTAAGGCGGCGTTCTATGCAGCTAAAATGAATTTAAAACGAATATATTAATTTTTGGTAATTTTAAAAAAGAGAGATTTTTATAATTGCCAGATTAAAAATGCGAGATTTTTATAATTGCCCAGGCTAAACTGTAGGAGATACAAATTTCTAAATATGCTTATTATGGTTTCAGACGTCGTTCTATTCAGCTAAAACGAATTTAAAACGAATTTATTAATTTTTGGTAATTTTATAAATGCGAGATTTTTATAATTCCCCAGGCTAAACCGTAGGTGATACAAATTTCTAAATGTCCTTATTATTATTTAAGACGTCGTTCTATGCAGCTAAAATGAGTTTAAATCGAATTTATTAATTTTTGGTAATTTTAAAAAAGAGAGATTTTTATAATTGCCAGATTAAAAATGCGAGATTTTTATAATTGCCCAGGCTAAACTGTAGGAGATACACATTTCTAAATATGCTTATTATGGTTTCAGACGTCGTTCTATACAGCTAAAATGAGTTTAAATCGAATTTATTAATTTTTGGTAATTTTAAAAAGAGATATTTTTATAATTGCCAGATTAAAAATGCGAGATTTTTATAATTGCCCAGGCTAAACCGTAGGAGATACAAATTTCTAAATATGCTTATTATGGTTTCAGACGTCGTTCTATGCAGCTAAAATGAATTTAAAACGAATTTATTAATTTTTGGTAATTTTATAAATGCGAGATTTTTATAATTCCCCAGGCTAAACCGTAGGTGATAAAAATTTCTAAATGTCCTTATTATTATTTAAGACGTCGTTCTATGCAGCTAAAATGAGTTTAAGCCGAATTTATTAATTTTTGGTAATTTTAAAAAAGAGAGATTTTTATAATTGCCAGATTAAAAATGCGAGATTTTTATAATTGTCCAGTCTAAACCGTAAGTGATACAAATTTCTAAATGTGCTTATTATTATTTAAGGCGGCGTTCTATGCAGCTAAAATGAATTTAAAACGAATATATTAATTTTTGGTAATCTTAAAAATGCGAGATTTTTATAATTGCCCAGGCTAAACCGTAGGTGATACAAATTTCTAAATGAGTTTATTATTATTTAAGACGTCTTTCTATACAGCTAAAATGAGTTTAAATCGAATTTATTAATTTTTAGTAATTTTATAAATGCGAGATTTTTATAATTCCCCAGGCTAAACTGTAGGAGATACAAATTTCTAAATATGCTTATTATGGTTTCAGACGTCGTTCTATTCAGCTAAAACGAATTTAAAACGAATTTATTAATTTTTGGTAATTTTATAAATGCGAGATTTTTATAATTCCCCAGGCTAAACTGTAGGAGATACAAATTTCTAAATATGCTTATTATGGTTTCAGACGTCGTTCTATTCAGCTAAAATGAATTTAAAACGAATTTATTAATTTTTGGTAATTTTATAAATGCGAGATTTTTATAATTCTGCAGGCTAAACCGTAGGTGATACAAATTTCTAAATGTCCTTATTATTACTTAAGACGTCGTTCTATACAGCTAAAATGAGTTTAAATCGAATTTATTAATTTTTGGTAATTTTAAAAAGAGAGATTTTTATAATTGCCAGATTAAAAATGCGAGATTTTTATAATTGCCCAGGCTAAACCGTAGGAGATACAAATTTCTAAATATGCTTATTATGGTTTCAGACGTCGTTCTATCCAGCTAAAATGAATTTAAAACGAATTTATTAATTTTTGGTAATTTTATAAATGCGAGATTTTTATAATTCCCCAGGCTAAACCGTAGGTGATAAAAATTTCTAAATATCCTTATTATTATTTAAGACGTCGTTCTATGCAGCTAAAATGAGTTTAAGCCGAATTTATTAATTTTTGGTAATTTTAAAAAAGAGAGATTTTTATAATTGCCAGATTAAAAATGCGAGATTTTTATAATTGCCCAGGCTACACTGTAGGAGATACAAATTTCTAAATATGCTTATTATGGTTTCAGACGTCGTTCTATGCAGCTAAAATGAATTTAAAACGAATTTATTAATTTTTGGTAATTTTATAAATGCGAGATTTTTATAATTCCCCAGGCTAAACCGTAGGTGATACAAATTTCTAAATGTCCTTATTATTACTTAAGAAGTCGTTCTATGCAGCTAAAATGAATTTAAAACGAATTTATTAATTTTTGGTAATTTTATTAATGCGAGATTTTTATAATTCTGCAGGCTAAACCGTAGGTGATACAAATTTCTAAATGTCCTTATTATTACTTAAGAAGTCGTTCTATGCAGCTAAAATGAATTTAAAACGAATTTATTAATTTTTGGTAATTTTATAAATGCGAGATTTTTATAATTCTGCAGGCTAAACCGTAGGTGATACAAATTTCTAAATGTCCTTATTATTACTTAAGACGTCGTTCTATGCAGCTAAAATGAGTTTAAGCCGAATTTATTTATTTTTGGTAATTTTAAAAAAGAGAGATTTTTATTATTGCCAGATTAAAAATGCGAGATTTTTATAATTGCCCAGGCTAAACTGTAGGAGATACAAATTTCTAAATATTGTTATTATGGTTTCACACGTCGTTCTATACAGCTAAAATGAGTTTAAATCGAATTTATTAATTTTTGGTAATTTTATAAATGCGAGATTTTTATAATTCTGCAGGTTAAACCGTAGGTGATACAAATTTCTAAATGTCCTTATTATTACTTAAGAAGTCGTTCTATGCAGCTAAAATGAATTTAAAACGAATTTATTAATTTTTGGTAATTTTATAAATGCGAGATTTTTATAATTCTGCAGGCTAAACCGTAGGTGATACAAATTTCTAAATGTCCTTATTATTACTTAAGACGTCGTTCTATGCAGCTAAAATGAGTTTAAGCCGAATTTATTTATTTTTGGTAATTTTAAAAAAGAGAGATTTTTATTATTGCCAGATTAAAAATGCGAGATTTTTATAATTGCCCAGGCTAAACTGTAGGAGATACAAATTTCTAAATATTGTTATTATGGTTTCACACGTCGTTCTATGCAGCTAAAATGAATTTAAAACGAATTTATTAATTTTTGGTAATTTTATAAATGCGAGATTTTTATAATTCTGCAGGCTAAACCGTAGGTGATACAAATTTCTAAATGTCCTTATTATTACTTAAGACGTCGTTCTATACAGCTAAAATGAGTTTAAATCGAATTTATTAATTTTTGGTAATTTTAAAAAGAGAGATTTTTATAATTGCCAGATTAAAAATGCGAGATTTTTATAATTGCCCAGGCTAAACCGTAGGAGATACAAATTTCTAAATATGCTTATTATGGTTTCAGACGTCGTTCTATGCAGCTAAAATGAATTTAAAACGAATTTATTAATTTTTGGTAATTTTATAAATGCGAGATTTTTATAATTCCCCAGGCTAAACCGTAGGTGATAAAAATTTCTAAATGTCCTTATTATTATTTAAGACGTCGTTCTATGCAGCTAAAATGAGTTTAAGCCGAATTTATTAATTTTTGGTAATTTTAAAAAAGAGAGATTTTTGTAATTGCCAGATTAAAAATGCGAGATTTTTATAATTGCCCAGGCTACACTGTAGGAGATACATATTTCTAAATATGCTTATTATGGTTTCAGACGTCGTTCTATGCAGCTAGAATGAATTTAAAACGAATTTATTAATTTTTGGTAATTTTATAAATGCGAGATTGTTATAATTCCCCAGGCTAAACCGTAGGTGATACAAATTTCTAAATGTCCTTATTATTATTTAAGA
The DNA here is from genome assembly GCA_963082815.1 of Melanotus villosus. NCBI lineage: Eukaryota > Metazoa > Arthropoda > Insecta > Coleoptera > Elateridae > Melanotus > Melanotus villosus. The sequence goes on along the minus strand of OY720427.1, from coordinate 16,451,285 downwards.
CGTCGTTCTATACAGCTAAAATGAGTTTAAATCGAATTTATTAATTTTTGGTAGTTTTAAAAAAGAGAGATTTTTATAATTGCCAGATTAAAAATGCGAGATTTTTATAATTGCCCAGGCTAAACTGTAGGAGATACAAATTTATAAATATGTTTATTAAGGTTTCAGACGTCGTTCTATACAGCTAAAATGAGTTTAAATCGAATTTATTAATTTTTGGTAATTTTGTAAATGCGAGATTTTTATAATTCCCCAGGCTAAACCGTAGGTGATAAAAATTTCTAAATGTCCTTATTATTATTTAAGACGTCGTTCTATGCAGCTAAAATGAGTTTAAGCCGAATTTATTAATTTTTGGTAATTTTAAAAAAGAGAGATTTTTATAATTGCCAGATTAAAAATGCGAGATTTTTATAATTGCCCAGGCTAAACTGTAGGAGATACAAATTTCTAAATATGCTTATTATGGTTTCAGACGTCGTTCTATCAGCTAAAACGAATTTAAAACGAATTTATTAATTTTTGGTAATTTTATAAATGCGAGATTTTTATAATTCCCCAGGCTAAACCGTAGGTGATACAAATTTTTAAATGTCCTTATTATTATTTAAGACGTCGTTCTATGCAGCTAAAATGAGTTTAAATCGAATTTATTAATTTTTGGTAATTTTAAAAAAGAGAGATTTTTATAATTGCCAGATTAAAAATGCGAGATTTTTATAATTGCCCAGTCTAAACTGTAGGAGATACACATTTCTAAATATGCTTATTATGGTTTCAGACTTCGTTCTATACAGCTAAAATGAGTTTAAATCGAATTTATTAATTTTTGGTAATTTTAAAAAGAGAGATTTTTATAATTGCCAGATTAAAAATGCGAGATTTTTATAATTGCCCAGGCTAAACCGTAGGAGATAAAAATTTCTAAATATGCTTATTATGGGTTCAGACGTCGTTCTACCCAGCTAAAATGAATTTAAAACGAATTTATTAATTTTTGGTAATTTTATAAATGCGAGATTATTATAATTCCCCAGGCTAAACCGTAGGTGATAAAAATTTCTAAATGTCCTTATTATTATTTAAGACGTCGTTCTATGCAGCTAAAATGAGTTTAAATCGAATTTATTAATTTTTGGTAATTTTAAAAAAGAGAGATTTTTATAATTGCCAGATTAAAAATGCGAGATTTTTATAATTGCCCAGGCTAAACTGTAGGAGATACAAATTTCTAAATATGCTTATTATGGTTTCAGACGTCGTTCTATTCAGCTAAAACGAATTTAAAACGAATTTATTAATTTTTGGTAATTTTATAAATGCGAGATTTTTATAATTCCCCAGGCTAAACCGTAGGTGATACAAATTTCTAAATGTCCTTATTATTATTTAAGACGTCGTTCTATGCAGCTAAAATGAGTTTAAATCGAATTTATTAATTTTTGGTAATTTTAAAAAAGAGAGATTTTTATAATTGCCAGATTAAAAATGCGAGATTTTTATAATTGCCCAGGCTAAACTGTAGGAGATACACATTTCTAAATATGCTTATTATGGTTTCAGACGTCGTTCTATACAGCTAAAATGAGTTTAAATCGAATTTATTAATTTTTGGTAATTTTAAAAAGAGAGATTTTTATAATTGCCAGATTAAAAATGCGAGATTTTTATAATTGCCCAGGCTAAACCGTAGGAGATACAAATTTCTAAATATGCTTATTATGGTTTCAGACGTCGTTCTATGCAGCTAAAATGAATTTAAAACGAATTTATTAATTTTTGGTAATTTTATAAATGCGAGATTTTTATAATTCCCCAGGCTAAACCGTAGGTGATAAAAATTTCTAAATGTCCTTATTATTATTTAAGACGTCGTTCTATGCAGCTAAAATGAGTTTAAGCCGAATTTATTAATTTTTGGTAATTTTAAAAAAGAGAGATTTTTATAATTGCCAGATTAAAAATGCGAGATTTTTATAATTGCCCAGGCTACACTGTAGGAGATACATATTTCTAAATATGCTTATTATGGTTTCAGACGTCGTTCTATGCAGCTAGAATGAATTTAAAACGAATTTATTAATTTTTGGTAATTTTATAAATGCGAGATTGTTATAATTCCCCAGGCTAAACCGTAGGTGATACAAATTTCTAAATGTCCTTATTATTATTTAAGACGTCGTTCTATACAGCTAAAATGAGTTTAAATCGAATTTATTAATTTTTGGTTGTTTTAAAAAAGAGAGATTTTTATAATTGCCAGATTAAAAATGCGAGATTTTTATAATTGCCCAGGCTAAACTGTAGGAGATACAAATTTATAAATATGTTTATTAAGGTTTCAGACGTCGTTCTATACAGCTAAAATGAGTTTAAATCGAATTTATTAATTTTTGGTAATTTTGTAAATGCTAGATTTTTATAATTCCCCAGGCTAAACCGTAGGTGATAAAAATTTCTAAATGTCCTTATTATTATTTAAGACGTCGTTCTATGCAGCTAAAATGAGTTTAAGCCGAATTTATTAATTTTTGGTAATTTTAAAAAAGAGAGATTTTTATAATTGCCAGATTAAAAATGCGAGATTTTTATAATTGCCCAGGCTAAACTGTAGGAGATACAAATTTCTAAATATGCTTATTATGGTTTCAGACGTCGTTCTATCAGCTAAAACGAATTTAAAACGAATTTATTAATTTTTGGTAATTTTGTAAATGCTAGATTTTTATAATTCCCCAGGCTAAACCGTAGGTGATAAAAATTTCTAAATGTCCTTATTATTATTTAAGACGTCGTTCTATGCAGCTAAAATGAGTTTAAATCGAATTTATTAATTTTTGGTAATTTTAAAAAAGAGAGATTTTTATAATTGCCAGATTAAAAATGCGAGATTTTTATAATTGCCCAGGCTAAACTGTAGGAGATACACATTTCTAAATATGCTTATTATGGTTTCAGACGTCGTTCTATACAGCTAAAATGAGTTTAAATCGAATTTATTAATTTTTGGTAATTTTAAAAAGAGAGATTTTTATAATTGCCAGATTAAAAATGCGAGATTTTTATAATTGCCCAGGCTAAACCGTTGGAGATACAAATTTCTAAATATGCTTATTATGGTTTCAGACGTCGTTCTATGCAGCTAAAATGAATTTAAAACGAATTTATTAATTTTTGGTAATTTTATAAATGCGAGATTTTTATAATTCCCCAGCCTAAACCGTAGGTGATAAAAATTTCTAAATGTCCTTATTATTATTTAAGACGTCGTTCTATACAGCTAAAATGAGTTTAAGCCGAATTTATTAATTTTTGGTAATTTTAAAAAAGAGAGATTTTTATAATTGCCAGATTAAAAATGCGAGATTTTTATAATTGCCCAGGCTACACTGTAGGAGATACAAATTTATAAATATGCTTATTATGGTTTCAGACGTCGTTCTATGCAGCTAGATTGAATTTAAAACGAATTTATTAATTTTTGGTAATTTTATAAATGCGAGATTGTTATAATTCCCCAGGCTAAACCGTAGGTGATACAAATTTCTAAATGTCCTTATTATTATTTAAGACGTCGTTCTATACAGCTAAAATGAGTTTAAATCGAATTTATTAATTTTTGGTAGTTTTAAAAAAGAGAGATTTTTATAATTGCAAGATTAAAAATGCGAGATTTTTATAATTGCCCAGGCTAAACTGTAGGAGATACAAATTTATAAATATGTTTATTAAGGTTTCAGACGTCGTTCTATACAGCTAAAATGAGTTTAAATCGAATTTATTAATTTTTGGTAATTTTAAAAAAGAGAGATTTTTATAATTTCCAGATTAAAAATGCGAGATTTTTATAATTGTCCAGTCTAAACCGTATGTGATACAAATTTCTAAATGTGCTTATTATTATTTAAGGCGGCGTTCTATGCAGCTAAAATGAATTTAAAACGAATATATTAATTTTTGGTAATCTTAAAAATGCGAGATTTTTATAATTGCCCAGGCTAAACCGTAGGTGATACAAATTTCTAAATGAGTTTATTATTATTTAAGACGTCTTTCTATACAGCTAAAATGAGTTTAAATCGAATTTATTAATTTTTAGTAATTTTATAAATGCGAGATTTTTATAATTCCCCAGGCTAAACTGTAGGAGATACAAATTTCTAAATATGCTTATTATGGTTTCAGACGTCGTTCTATTCAGCTAAAACGAATTTAAAACGAATTTATTAATTTTTGGTAATTTTATAAATGCGAGATTTTTATAATTCCCCAGGCTAAACCGTAGGTGATACAAATTTCTAAATGTCCTTATTATTATTTAAGACGTCGTTCTATGCAGCTAAAATGAGTTTAAATCGAATTTATTAATTTTTGGTAATTTTAAAAAAGAGAGATTTTTATAATTGCCAGATTAAAAATGCGAGATTTTTATAATTGCCCAGTCTAAACTGTAGGAGATACACATTTCTAAATATGCTTATTATGGTTTCAGACGTCGTTCTATACAGCTAAAATGAGTTTAAATCGAATTTATTAATTTTTGGTAATTTTAAAAAAGAGAGATTTTTATAATTGCCAGATTAAAAATGCGAGATTTTTATAATTGCCCAGGCTAAACCGTAGGTGATACAAATTTCTAAATGAGTTTATTATTATTTAAGACGTCTTTCTATACAGCTAAAATGAGTTTAAATCGAATTTATTAATTTTTAGTAATTTTATAAATGCGAGATTTTTATAATTCCCCAGGCTAAACTGTAGGAGATAAAAATTTCTAAATATGCTTATTATGGTTTCAGACGTCGTTCTATCCAGCTAAAATGAATTTAAAACGAATTTATTAATTTTTGGTAATTTTATAAATGCGAGATTTTTATAATTCCCCAGGCTAAACCGTAGGTGATAAAAATTTCTAAATGTCCTTATTATTATTTAAGACGTCGTTCTATGCAGCTAAAATGAGTTTAAGCCGAATTTATTAATTTTTGGTAATTTTAAAAAAGAGAGATTTTTATAATTGCCAGATTAAAAATGCGAGATTTTTATAATTGCCCAGGCTAAACTGTAGGAGATACAAATTTCTAAATATGCTTATTATGGTTTCAGACGTCGTTCTATTCAGCTAAAACGAATTTAAAACGAATTTATTAATTTTTGGTAATTTTATAAATGCGAGATTTTTATAATTCCCCAGGCTAAACCGTAGGTGATACAAATTTCTAAATGTCCTTATTATTATTTAAGACGTCGTTCTATGCAGCTAAAATGAGTTTAAATCGAATTTATTAATTTTTGGTAATTTTAAAAAAGAGAGATTTTTATAATTGCCAGATTAAAAATGCGAGATTTTTATAATTGCCCAGGCTAAACTGTAGGAGATACACATTTCTAAATATGCTTATTATGGTTTCAGACGTCGTTCTATACAGCTAAAATGAGTTTAAATCGAATTTATTAATTTTTGGTAATTTTAAAAAGAGAGATTTTTATAATTGCCAGATTAAAAATGCGAGATTTTTATAATTGCCCAGGCTAAACCGTAGGAGATACAAATTTCTAAATATGCTTATTATGGTTTCAGACGTCGTTCTATACAGCTAAAATGAATTTAAAACGAATTTATTAATTTTTGGTAATTTTATAAATGCGAGATTTTTATAATTCCCCAGGCTAAACCGTAGGTGATAAAAATTTCTAAATGTCCTTATTATTATTTAAGACGTCGTTCTATACAGCTAAAATGAGTTTAAGCCGAATTTATTAATTTTTGGTAATTTTAAAAAAGAGAGATTTTTATAATTGCCAGATTAAAAATGCGAGATTTTTATAATTGCCCAGGCTACACTGTAGGAGATACATATTTCTAAATATGCTTATTATGGTTTCAGACGTCGTTCTATGCAGCTAGAATGAATTTAAAACGAATTTATTAATTTTTGGTAATTTTATAAATGCGAGATTGTTATAATTCCCCAGGCTAAACCGTAGGTGATACAAATTTCTAAATGTCCTTATTATTATTTAAGACGTCGTTCTATACAGCTAAAATGAGTTTAAATCGAATTTATTAATTTTTGGTAGTTTTAAAAAAGAGAGATTTTTATAATTGCCAGATTAAAAATGCGAGATTTTTATAATTGCCCAGGCTAAACTGTAGGAGATACAAATTTATAAATATGTTTATTAAGGTTTCAGACGTCGTTCTATACAGCTAAAATGAGTTTAAATCGAATTTATGAATTTTTGGTAATTTTAAAAAAGAGAGATTTTTATAATTGCCAGATTAAAAATGCGAGATTTTTATAATTGTCCAGTCTAAACCGTATGTGATACAAATTTCTAAATGTGCTTATTATTATTTAAGGCGGCGTTCTATGCAGCTAAAATGAATTTAAAACGAATATATTAATTTTTGGTAATTTTATAAATGCGAGATTTTTATAATTGCCCAGGCTAAACCGTAGGTGATACAAATTTCTAAATGAGTTTATTATTATTTAAGACGTCGTTCTATGCAGCTAAAATGAGTTTAAATCGAATTTATTAATTTTTAGTAATTTTATAAATGCGAGATTTTTATAATTCCCCAGGCTAAACCGTAGGTGATACAAATTTCTAAATGTGCTTATTATTATTTAAGACGTCGTTCTATGCAGCTAAAATGAGTTTAAATCGAATTTATTAATTTTTGGTAATTTTAAAAAAGAGAGATTTTTATAATTGCCAGATTAAAAATGCGAGATTTTTATAATTGCCCAGGCTAAACTGTAGGAGATACACATTTCTAAATATGCTTATTATGGTTTCAGACGTCGTTCTATGCAGCTAAAATGAATTTAAAACGAATTTATTAATTTTTGGTAATTTTATAAATGCGAGATTTTTATAATTGCCCAGGCTAAACCGTAGGTGATACAAATTTCTAAATATGCTTATTATGGTTTCAGACGTCGTTCTATTCAGCTAAAACGAATTTAAAACGAATTTATTAATTTTTGGTAATTTTATAAATGCGAGATTTTTATAATTCCCCAGGCTAAACCGTAGGTGATACAAATTTCTAAATGTCCTTATTATTATTTAAGACGTCGTTCTATGCAGCTAAAATGAGTTTAAATCGAATTTATTAATTTTTGGTAATTTTAAAAAAGAGAGATTTTTATAATTGCCAGATTAAAAATGCGAGATTTTTATAATTGCCCAGGCTAAACTGTAGGAGATACACATTTCTAAATATGCTTATTATGGTTTCAGACGTCGTTCTATGCAGCTAAAATGAATTTAAAACGAATTTATTAATTTTTGGTAATTTTATAAATGCGAGATTTTTATAATTCTGCAGGCTAAACCGTAGGTGATACAAATTTCTAAATGTCCTTATTATTACTTAAAACGTCGTTCTAGGCAGCTAAAATGTGTTTAAATCGAATTTATTAATTTTTGGTAATTTTAAAAAAGAGAGATTTTTATAATTGCCAGATTAAAAATGCGAGATTTTTATAATTGCCCAGGCTAAACTGTAGGAGATACAAATTTCTAAATATGCTTATTATGGTTTCAGACGTCGTTCTATGCAGCTAAAATGAATTTAAAACGAATTTATTAATTTTTGGTAATTTTATAAATGCGAGATTTTTATAATTCTGCAGGCTAAACCGTAGGTGATACAAATTTCTAAATGTCCTTATTATTACTTAAAACGTCGTTCTATGCAGCTAAAATGTGTTTAAATCGAATTTATTAATTTTTGGTAATTTTAAAAAAGAGAGATTTTTATAATTGCCAGATTAAAAATGCGAGATTTTTATAATTGCCCAGGCTAAACTGTAGGAGATACAAATTTCTAAATATGCTTATTATGGTTTCAGACGTCGTTCTATGCAGCTAAAATGAATTTAAAACGAATTTATTAATTTTTGGTAATTTTATAAATGCGAGATTTTTATAATTCTGCAGGCTAAACCGTAGGTGATACAAATTTCTAAATGTCCTTATTATTACTTAAGACGTCGTTCTATGCAGCTAAAATGAGTTTATCGAATTAATTAATTTTTGGTAATTTTAAAAAAGGCAGATTTTTATAATTGCCAGATTAAAAATGCGAGATTTTTATAATTTCCCAGGCTAAACTGTAGGAGATACAAATTTCTAAATATGTTTATTATGGTTTCAGACGTCGTTCTTTGCAGCTAAAATGAATTTAAAACGAATTTATTAATTTTTGGTAATTTTATAAATGCGAGATTTTTATAATTCTGCAGGCTAAACCGTAGGTGATACAAATTTCTAAATGTCCTTATTATTACTTAAAACGTCGTTCTAGGCAGCTAAAATGTGTTTAAATCGAATTTATTAATTTTTGGTAATTTTAAAAAAGAGAGATTTTTATAATTGCCAGATTAAAAATGCGAGATTTTTATAATTGCCCAGGCTAAACTGTAGGAGATACAAATTTCTAAATATGCTTATTATGGTTTCAGACGTCGTTCTATGCAGCTAAAATGAATTTAAAACGAATTTATTAATTTTTGGTAATTTTATAAATGCGAGATTTTTATAATTCTGCAGGCTAAACCGTAGGTGATACAAATTTCTAAATGTCCTTATTATTACTTAAAACGTCGTTCTATGCAGCTAAAATGTGTTTAAATCGAATTTATTAATTTTTGGTAATTTTAAAAAAGAGAGATTTTTATAATTGCCAGATTAAAAATGCGAGATTTTTATAATTGCCCAGGCTAAACTGTAGGAGATACAAATTTCTAAATATGCTTATTATGGTTTCAGACGTCGTTCTATGCAGCTAAAATGAATTTAAAACGAATTTATTAATTTTTGGTAATTTTACAAATGCGAGATTTTTATAATTCTGCAGGCTAAACCGTAGGTGATACAAATTTCTAAATGTCCTTATTATTACTTGGGACGTCGTTCTATGCAGCTAAAATGAGTTTAAATCGAATTTATTAATTTTTGGTAATTTTAAAAAAGGCAGATTTTTATAATTGCCAGATTAAAAATGCGAGATTTTTATAATTTCCCAGGCTAAACTGTAGGAGATACAAATTTCTAAATATGTTTATTATGGTTTCAGACGTCGTTCTTTGCAGCTAAAATGAATTTAAAACGAATTTATTAATTTTTGGTAATTTTATAAATGCGAGATTTTTATAATTCTGCAGGCTAAACCGTAGGTGATACAAATTTCTAAATGTCCTTATTATTACTTAAGACGTCGTTCTATGCAGCTAAAATGAGTTTATCGAATTAATTAATTTTTGGTAATTTTAAAAAAGGCAGATTTTTATAATTGCCAGATTAAAAATGCGAGATTTTTATAATTGCCCAGGCTAAACTGTAGGAGATACACATTTCTAAATATGCTTATTATGGTTTCAGACGTCGTTCTATACAGCTAAAATGAGTTTAAATCGAATTTATTAATTTTTGGTAATTTTAAAAAGAGAGATTTTTATAATTGCCAGATTAAAAATGCGAGATTTTTATAATTGCCCAGGCTAAACCGTAGGAGATACAAATTTCTAAATATGCTTATTATGGTTTCAGACGTCGTTCTATACAGCTAAAATGAGTTTAAATCGAATTTATTAATTTTTGGTAATTTTAAAAAGAGAGATTTTTATAATTGCCAGATTAAAAATGCGAGATTTTTATAATTGCCCAGGCTAAACCGTAGGAGATACAAATTTCTAAATATGCTTATTATGGTTTCAGACGTCGTTCTATACAGCTAAAATGAATTTAAAACGAATTTATTAATTTTTGGTAATTTTATAAATGCGAGATTTTTATAATTCCCCAGGCTAAACCGTAGGTGATAAAAATTTCTAAATGTCCTTATTATTATTTAAGACGTCGTTCTATACAGCTAAAATGAGTTTAAGCCGAATTTATTAATTTTTGGTAATTTTAAAAAAGAGAGATTTTTATAATTGCCAGATTAAAAATGCGAGATTTTTATAATTGCCCAGGCTACACTGTAGGAGATACATATTTCTAAATATGCTTATTATGGTTTCAGACGCGTTCTATGCAGCTAGAATGAATTTAAAACGAATTTATTAATTTTTGGTAATTTTATAAATGCGAGATTGTTATAATTCCCCAGGCTAAACCGTAGGTGATACAAATTTCTAAATGTCCTTATTATTATTTAAGACGTCGTTCTATACAGCTAAAATGAGTTTAAATCGAATTTATTAATTTTTGGTAGTTTTAAAAAAGAGAGATTTTTATAATTGCCAGATTAAAAATGCGAGATTTTTATAATTGCCCAGGCTAAACTGTAGGAGATACAAATTTATAAATATGTTTATTAAGGTTTCAGACGTCGTTCTATACAGCTAAAATGAGTTTAAATCGAATTTATGAATTTTTGGTAATTTTAAAAAAGAGAGATTTTTATAATTGCCAGATTAAAAATGCGAGATTTTTATAATTGTCCAGTCTAAACCGTATGTGATACAAATTTCTAAATGTGCTTATTATTATTTAAGGCGGCGTTCTATGCAGCTAAAATGAATTTAAAACGAATATATTAATTTTTGGTAATTTTATAAATGCGAGATTTTTATAATTGCCCAGGCTAAACCGTAGGTGATACAAATTTCTAAATGAGTTTATTATTATTTAAGACGTCTTTCTATACAGCTAAAATGAGTTTAAATCGAATTTATTAATTTTTAGTAATTTTATAAATGCGAGATTTTTATAATTCCCCAGGCTAAACCGTAGGTGATACAAATTTCTAAATGTGCTTATTATTATTTAAGACGTCGTTCTATGCAGCTAAAATGAGTTTAAATCGAATTTATTAATTTTTGGTAATTTTAAAAAAGAGAGATTTTTATAATTGCCAGATTAAAAATGCGAGATTTTTATAATTGCCCAGGCTAAACTGTAGGAGATACACATTTCTAAATATGCTTATTATGGTTTCAGACGTCGTTCTATGCAGCTAAAATGAATTTAAAACGAATTTATTAATTTTTGGTAATTTTATAAATGCGAGATTTTTATAATTGCCCAGGCTAAACCGTAGGTGATACAAATTTCTAAATATGCTTATTATGGTTTCAGACGTCGTTCTATTCAGCTAAAACGAATTTAAAACGAATTTATTAATTTTTGGTAATTTTATAAATGCGAGATTTTTATAATTCCCCAGGCTAAACCGTAGGTGATACAAATTTCTAAATGTCCTTATTATTATTTAAGACGTCGTTCTATGCAGCTAAAATGAGTTTAAATCGAATTTATTAATTTTTGGTAATTTTAAAAAAGAGAGATTTTTATAATTGCCAGATTAAAAATGCGAGATTTTTATAATTGCCCAGGCTAAACTGTAGGAGATACACATTTCTAAATATGCTTATTATGGTTTCAGACGTCGTTCTATGCAGCTAAAATGAATTTAAAACGAATTTATTAATTTTTGGTAATTTTATAAATGCGAGATTTTTATAATTCTGCAGGCTAAACCGTAGGTGATACAAATTTCTAAATGTCCTTATTATTACTTAAAACGTCGTTCTAGGCAGCTAAAATGTGTTTAAATCGAATTTATTAATTTTTGGTAATTTTAAAAAAGAGAGATTTTTATAATTGCCAGATTAAAAATGCGAGATTTTTATAATTGCCCAGGCTAAACTGTAGGAGATACAAATTTCTAAATATGCTTATTATGGTTTCAGACGTCGTTCTATGCAGCTAAAATGAATTTAAAACGAATTTATTAATTTTTGGTAATTTTATAAATGCGAGATTTTTATAATTCTGCAGGCTAAACCGTAGGTGATACAAATTTCTAAATGTCCTTATTATTACTTAAAACGTCGTTCTATGCAGCTAAAATGTGTTTAAATCGAATTTATTAATTTTTGGTAATTTTAAAAAAGAGAGATTTTTATAATTGCCAGATTAAAAATGCGAGATTTTTATAATTGCCCAGGCTAAACTGTAGGAGATACAAATTTCTAAATATGCTTATTATGGTTTCAGACGTCGTTCTATGCAGCTAAAATGAATTTAAAACGAATTTATTAATTTTTGGTAATTTTATAAATGCGAGATTTTTATAATTCTGCAGGCTAAACCGTAGGTGATACAAATTTCTAAATGTCCTTATTATTACTTGGGACGTCGTTCTATGCAGCTAAAATGAGTTTAAATCGAATTTATTAATTTTTGGTAATTTTAAAAAAGGCAGATTTTTATAATTGCCAGATTAAAAATGCGAGATTTTTATAATTTCCCAGGCTAAACTGTAGGAGATACAAATTTCTAAATATGTTTATTATGGTTTCAGACGTCGTTCTTTGCAGCTAAAATGAATTTAAAACGAATTTATTAATTTTTGGTAATTTTATAAATGCGAGATTTTTATAATTCTGCAGGCTAAACCGTAGGTGATACAAATTTCTAAATGTCCTTATTATTACTTAAGACGTCGTTCTATGCAGCTAAAATGAGTTTATCGAATTAATTAATTTTTGGTAATTTTAAAAAAGGCAGATTTTTATAATTGCCAGATTAAAAATGCGAGATTTTTATAATTGCCCAGGCTAAACTGTAGGAGATACAAATTTCTAAATATGCTTATTATGGTTTCAGACGTCGTTCTATGCAGCTAAAATGAATTTAAAACGAATTTATTAATTTTTGGTAATTTTATAAATGCGAGATTTTTATAATTCTGCAGGCTAAACCGTAGGTGATACAAATTTCTAAATGTCCTTATTATTACTTAAGACGTCGTTCTATGCAGCTAAAATGAGTTTAAATCGAATTTATTAATTTTTGGTAATTTTATAATTGCGAGATTTTTATAATTCTGCAGGTTAAACCGTAGGTGATACAAATTTCTAAATGTCCTTAAGACGTCGTTCTATGCAGCTAAAATGAGTTAAAGCCGAATTTATTTATTTTTGGTAATTTTAAAAAAGAGAGATTTTTATTATTGCCAGATTAAAAATGCGAGATTTTTATAATTGCCCAGGCTAAACTGTAGGAGATACAAATTTCTAAATATGCTTATTATGGTTTCAGATGTCGTTCTATACAGCTAAAATGAATTTAAAACGAATTTATTAATTTTTGGTAATTTTATAAATGCGAGATTTTTATAATTCTGCAGGCTAAACCGTAGGTGATACAAATTTCTAAATGTCCTTATTATTACTTAAGACATCGTTCTATGCAGCTAAAATGAGTTTAAATCGAATTTATTAATTTTTGGTAATTTTAAAAAAGACAGATTTTTATAATTGCCAGATTAAAAATGCGAGATTTTTATAATTGCCCAGGCTAAACTGTAGGAGATACAAATTTCTAAATATGCTTATTATGGTTTCAGACGTCGTTCTATGCAGCTAAAATGAATTTAAAACGAATTTGTTAATTTTTGGTAATTTTATTAATGCGAGATTTTTATAATTCTGCAGGCTAAAGACAGATTTTTATAATTGCCAAATTAAAAATGCGAGATTTTTATAATTGCCCAGGCTAAACTGTAGGAGATACAAATTTCTAAATATGCTTATTATGGTTTCAGACGTCGTTCTATGCAGCTAAAATGAATTTAAAACGAATTTGTTAATTTTTGGTAATTTTATTAATGCGAGATTTTTATAATTCTGCAGGCTAAACCGTAGGAGATACAAATTTCTAAATGTCCTTATTATTACTTAAGACGTCGTTCTATGCAGCTAAAATGAGTTTAAATCGAATTTATTAATTTTTGGTAATTTTAAAAAAGACAGATTTTTATAATTGCCAGATTAAAAATGCGAGATTTTTATAATTGCCCAGGCTAAACTGTAGGAGATACAAATTTCTAAATATGCTTATTATGGTTTCAGACGTCGTTCTATACAGCTAAAATGAATTTAAAACGAATTTATTAATTTTTGGTAATGTTATAAATGCGAGATTTTTATAATTCTGCAGGCTAAACCGTAGGTGATACAAATTTCTAAATGTCCTTATTATTATTTAAGACGTCGTTCTATGCAGCTAAAATGAGTTTAAATCGAATTTATTAATTTTTGGTAATTTTATAAATGCGAGATTTTTATAATTCTGCAGGCTAAACCGTAGGTGATACAAATTTCTAAATGTCCTTATTATTACTTAAGACGTCGTTCTATGCAGCTAAAATGAGTTTAAATCGAATTTATTAATTTTTGGTAATTTTAAAAAAGACAGATTTTTATAATTGCCAGATTAAAAATGCGAGATTTTTATAATTGCCCAGGCTAAACTGTAGGAGATACAAATTTCTAAATATGCTTATTATGGTTTCAGATGTCGTTCTATACAGCTAAAATGAATTTAAAACGAATTTATTAATTTTTGGTAATTTCATAAATGCGAGATTTTTATAATTCTGCAGGCTAAACCGTAGGTGATACAAATTTCTAAATGTCCTTATTATTACTTAAGACGTCGTTCTATGCAGCTAAAATGAGTTTAAATCGAATTTATTAATTTTTGGTAATTTTAAAAAAGACAGATTTTTATAATTGCCAGATTAAAAATGCGAGATTTTTATAATTGCCCAGGCTAAACTGTAGGAGATACAAATTTCTAAATATGCTTATTATGGTTTCAGACGTCGTTCTATGCAGCTAAAATGAATTTAAAACGAATTTGTTAATTTTTGGTAATTTTATTAATGCGAGATTTTTATAATTCTGCAGGCTAAACCGTAGGTGATACAAATTTCTAAATGTCCTTATTATTACTAAAGACGTCGTTCTATGCAGCTAAAATGAGTTTAAATCGAATTTATTAATTTTTGGTAATTTTAAAAAAGACAGTTTTTTATAATTGCCAGATTAAAAATGCGAGATTTTTATAATTGCCCAGGCTAAACTGTAGGAGATACAAATTTCTAAATATGCTTATTATGGTTTCAGACGTCGTTCTATATAGCTAAAATGAATTTAAAACGAATTTATTAATTTTTGGTAATTTTATAAATGCGAGATTTTTATAATTCTGCAGGCTAAACCGTAGGTGATACAAATTTCTAAATGTCCTTATTATTATTTAAGACGTCGTTCTATGCAGCTAAAATGAGTTTAAATCGAATTTATTAATTTTTGGTAATTTTAAAAAAGACAGATTTTTATAATTGCCAGATTACAAATGCGAGATTTTTATAATTGCCCAGGCTAAACTGTAGGAGATACAAATTTCTAAATATGCTTATTATGGTTACAGACGTCGTTCTGTGCAGTTAAAATGAATTTAAAACGAATTTATTAATTTTTGGTAATTTTATAAATGCGAGATTTTTATAATTCTGCAGGCTAAACCGTAGGTGATACAAATTTCTAAATGTCCTTATTATTACTTAAGACGTCGTTCTATCCAGCTAAAATGAGTTTAAATCGAATTTATTAATTTTTGGTAATTTTAAAAAAGACAGATTTTTATAATTGCCAGATTAAAAATGCGAGATTTTTAAAATTGCCCAGGCTAAACCGTAGGAGATACAAATTTCTAAATATGCTTATTATGGTTTCAGACGTCGTTCTATGCAGCTAAAATGAATTTAAAACGAATTTATTAATTTTTGGTAATTTTAAAAAAGACAGATTTTTATAATTGCCAGATTAAAAATGCGAGATTTTTATAATTGCCCAGGCTAAACCGTAGGAGATACAAATTTCTAAATATGCTTATTATGGTTTCAGACGTCGTTCTATACAGCTAAAATGAATTTAAATCGAATTTATTACTTTTTGGTAATTTTAAAAAAGACAGATTTTTATAATTGCCAGATTAAAAATGCGAGATTTTTATAATTGCCCAGGCTAAACTGTAGGAGATACAAATTTCTAAATAAGCTTATTATAGTTTCAGACGTCGTTCTATGCAGCTAAAATGAATTTAAAACGAATTTATTAATTTTTGGTAATTTTATAAATGCGAGATTTTTATAATTCTGCAGGCTAAACCGTAGGTGATACAAATTTCTAAATGTCCTTATTATTACTTAAGACGTCGTTCTATGCAGCTAAAATGAGTTTAAATCGAATTTATTAATTTTTGGTAATTTTAAAAAAGACAGATTTTTATAATTGCCAGATTAAAAATGCGAGATTTTTATAATTGCCCAGGCTAAACCGTAGGAGATACAAATTTCTAAATATGCTTATTATGGTTTCAGACGTCGTTCTATACAGCTAAAATGAATTTAAAACGAATTTATTAATTTTTGGTAATTTTATAAATGCGAGATTTTTATAATTCCCCAGGCTAAACCGTAGGTGATACAAATTTCTAAATGTCCTTATTATTACTTAAGAAGTCGTTCTATGCAGCTAAAATGAGTTTAAATCGAATTTATTAATTTTTGGTAATTTTAAAAAAGACAGATTTTTATAATTGCCAGATTAAAAATGCGAGATTTTTATAATTGCCCAGGCTAAACTGTAGGAGATACAAATTTCTAAATATGCTTATTATGGTTTCAGACGTCGTTCTATACAGCTAAAATGAATTTAAAACGAATTTATTAATTTTTGGTAATTTTATAAATGCGAGATTTTTATAATTCTGCAGGCTAAACCGTAGGTGATACAAATTTCTAAATGTCCTTATTATTACTTAAGACGTCGTTCTATGCAGCTAAAATGAGTTTAAATCGAATTTATTAATTTTTGGTAATTTAAAAAAAAACAGATTTTTATAATTGCCAGATTAAAAATGCGAGATTTTTATAATTGCCCAGGCTAAACTGTAGGAGATACAAATTTCTAAATATGCTTATTATGGTTTCAGACGTCGTTCTATTCAGCTAAAATGAATTTAAAACGAATTTATTAATTTTTGGTAATTTTATAAATGCGAGATTTTTATAATTCTGCAGGCTAAACCGTAGGTGATACAAATTTCTAAATGTCCTTATTATTATTTAAGACGTCGTTCTATGCAGCTAAAATGAGTTTAAATCGAATTTATTAATTTTTGGTAATTTTAAAAAAGACAGATTTTTATAATTGCCAGATTACAAATGCGAGATTTTTATAATTGCCCAGGCTAAACTGTAGGAGATACAAATTTCTAAATATGCTTATTATGGTTTCAGACGTCGTTCTATACAGCTAAAATGAATTTAAAACGAATTTGTTAATTTTTGGTAATTTTATAAATGCGAGATTTTTATAATTCTGCAGGCTAAACCGTAGGTGATACAAATTTCTAAATGTCCTTATTATTACTTAAGACGTCGTTCTATGCAGCTAAAATGAGTTTAAATCGAATTTATTAATTTTTGGTAATTTTAAAAAAGACAGATTTTTATAATTGCCAGATTAAAAATGCGAGATTTTTATAATTGCCCAGGCTAAACCGTAGGAGATACAAATTTTACTAAATATGCTTATTATGGTTTCAGACGTCGTTCTATACAGCTAAAATGAATTTAAATCGAATTTATTACTTTTTGGTAATTTTAAAAAAGACAGATTTTTATAATTGCCAGATTAAAAATGCGAGATTTTTATAATTGCCCAGGCTAAACTGTAGGAGATACAAATTTCTAAATAAGCTTATTATAGTTTCAGACGTCGTTCTATGCAGCTAAAATGAATTTAAAACGAATTTATTAATTTTTGGTAATTTTATAAATGCGAGATTTTTATAATTCTGCAGGCTAAACCGTAGGTGATACAAATTTCTAAATGTCCTTATTATTACTTAAGACGTCGTTCTATGCAGCTAAAATGAGTTTAAATCGAATTTATTAATTTTTGGTAATTTTAAAAAAGACAGATTTTTATAATTGCCAGATTAAAAATGCGAGATTTTTATAATTGCCCAGGCTAAACTGTAGGAGATACAAATTTCTAAATATGCTTATTATGGTTTCAGACGTCGTTCTATGCAGCTAAAATGAATTTAAAACGAATTTGTTAATTTTTGGTAATTTTATTAATGCGAGATTTTTATAATTCTGCAGGCTAAACCGTAGGTGATACAAATTTCTAAATGTCCTTATTATTACTAAAGACGTCGTTCTATGCAGCTAAAATGAGTTTAAATCGAATTTATTAATTTTTGGTAATTTTAAAAAAGACAGTTTTTTATAATTGCCAGATTAAAAATGCGAGATTTTTATAATTGCCCAGGCTAAACTGTAGGAGATACAAATTTCTAAATATGCTTATTATGGTTTCAGACGTCGTTCTATATAGCTAAAATGAATTTAAAACGAATTTATTAATTTTTGGTAATTTTATAAATGCGAGATTTTTATAATTCTGCAGGCTAAACCGTAGGTGATACAAATTTCTAAATGTCCTTATTATTATTTAAGACGTCGTTCTATGCAGCTAAAATGAGTTTAAATCGAATTTATTAATTTTTGGTAATTTTAAAAAAGACAGATTTTTATAATTGCCAGATTACAAATGCGAGATTTTTATAATTGCCCAGGCTAAACTGTAGGAGATACAAATTTCTAAATATGCTTATTATGGTTACAGACGTCGTTCTGTGCAGTTAAAATGAATTTAAAACGAATTTATTAATTTTTGGTAATTTTATAAATGCGAGATTTTTATAATTCTGCAGGCTAAACCGTAGGTGATACAAATTTCTAAATGTCCTTATTATTACTTAAGACGTCGTTCTATCCAGCTAAAATGAGTTTAAATCGAATTTATTAATTTTTGGTAATTTTAAAAAAGACAGATTTTTATAATTGCCAGATTAAAAATGCGAGATTTTTAAAATTGCCCAGGCTAAACCGTAGGAGATACAAATTTCTAAATATGCTTATTATGGTTTCAGACGTCGTTCTATGCAGCTAAAATGAATTTAAAACGAATTTAATAATTTTTGGTAATTTTAAAAAAGACAGATTTTTATAATTGCCAGATTAAAAATGCGAGATTTTTATAATTGCCCAGGCTAAACCGTAGGAGATACAAATTTCTAAATATGCTTATTATGGTTTCAGACGTCGTTCTATACAGCTAAAATGAATTTAAATCGAATTTATTACTTTTTGGTAATTTTAAAAAAGACAGATTTTTATAATTGCCAGATTAAAAATGCGAGATTTTTATAATTGCCCAGGCTAAACTGTAGGAGATACAAATTTCTAAATAAGCTTATTATAGTTTCAGACGTCGTTCTATGCAGCTAAAATGAATTTAAAACGAATTTATTAATTTTTGGTAATTTTATAAATGCGAGATTTTTATAATTCTGCAGGCTAAACCGTAGGTGATACAAATTTCTAAATGTCCTTATTATTACTTAAGACGTCGTTCTATGCAGCTAAAATGAGTTTAAATCGAATTTATTAATTTTTGGTAATTTTAAAAAAGACAGATTTTTATAATTGCCAGATTAAAAATGCGAGATTTTTATAATTGCCCAGGCTAAACCGTAGGAGATACAAATTTCTAAATATGCTTATTATGGTTTCAGACGTCGTTCTATACAGCTAAAATGAATTTAAAACGAATTTATTAATTTTTGGTAATTTTATAAATGCGAGATTTTTATAATTCCCCAGGCTAAACCGTAGGTGATACAAATTTCTAAATGTCCTTATTATTACTTAAGAAGTCGTTCTATGCAGCTAAAATGAGTTTAAATCGAATTTATTAATTTTTGGTAATTTTAAAAAAGACAGATTTTTATAATTGCCAGATTAAAAATGCGAGATTTTTATAATTGCCCAGGCTAAACTGTAGGAGATACAAATTTCTAAATATGCTTATTATGGTTTCAGACGTCGTTCTATACAGCTAAAATGAATTTAAAACGAATTTATTAATTTTTGGTAATTTTATAAATGCGAGATTTTTATAATTCTGCAGGCTAAACCGTAGGTGATACAAATTTCTAAATGTCCTTATTATTACTTAAGACGTCGTTCTATGCAGCTAAAATGAGTTTAAATCGAATTTATTAATTTTTGGTAATTTAAAAAAAAACAGATTTTTATAATTGCCAGATTAAAAATGCGAGATTTTTATAATTGCCCAGGCTAAACTGTAGGAGATACAAATTTCTAAATATGCTTATTATGGTTTCAGACGTCGTTCTATTCAGCTAAAATGAATTTAAAACGAATTTATTAATTTTTGGTAATTTTATAAATGCGAGATTTTTATAATTCTGCAGGCTAAACCGTAGGTGATACAAATTTCTAAATGTCCTTATTATTATTTAAGACGTCGTTCTATGCAGCTAAAATGAGTTTAAATCGAATTTATTAATTTTTGGTAATTTTAAAAAAGACAGATTTTTATAATTGCCAGATTACAAATGCGAGATTTTTATAATTGCCCAGGCTAAACTGTAGGAGATACAAATTTCTAAATATGCTTATTATGGTTTCAGACGTCGTTCTATACAGCTAAAATGAATTTAAAACGAATTTGTTAATTTTTGGTAATTTTATAAATGCGAGATTTTTATAATTCTGCAGGCTAAACCGTAGGTGATACAAATTTCTAAATGTCCTTATTATTACTTAAGACGTCGTTCTATGCAGCTAAAATGAGTTTAAATCGAATTTATTAATTTTTGGTAATTTTAAAAAAGACAGATTTTTATAATTGCCAGATTAAAAATGCGAGATTTTTATAATTGCCCAGGCTAAACCGTAGGAGATACAAATTTTACTAAATATGCTTATTATGGTTTCAGACGTCGTTCTATACAGCTAAAATGAATTTAAATCGAATTTATTACTTTTTGGTAATTTTAAAAAAGACAGATTTTTATAATTGCCAGATTAAAAATGCGAGATTTTTATAATTGCCCAGGCTAAAGTGTAGGAGATACAAATTTCTAAATAAGCTTATTATAGTTTCAGACGTCGTTCTATGCAGCTAAAATGAATTTAAAACGAATTTATTAATTTTTGGTAATTTTATAAATGCGAGATTTTTATAATTCTGCAGGCTAAACCGTAGGTGATACAAATTTCTAAATGTCCTTATTATTACTTAAGACGTCGTTCTATGCAGCTAAAATGAGTTTAAATCGAATTTATTAATTTTTGGTAATTTTAAAAAAGACAGATTTTTATAATTGCCAGATTAAAAATGCGAGATTTTTATAATTGCCCAGGCTAAACCGTAGGAGATACAAATTTCTAAATATGCTTATTATGGTTTCAGACGTCGTTCTATACAGCTAAAATGAATTTAAAACGAATTTATTAATTTTTGGTAATTTTATAAATGCGAGATTTTTATAATTCCCCAGGCTAAACCGTAGGTGATACAAATTTCTAAATGTCCTTATTATTACTTAAGAAGTCGTTCTATGCAGCTAAAATGAGTTTAAATCGAATTTATTAATTTTTGGTAATTTTAAAAAAGACAGATTTTTATAATTGCCAGATTAAAAATGCGAGATTTTTATAATTGCCCAGGCTAAACTGTAGGAGATACAAATTTCTAAATATGCTTATTATGGTTTCAGACGTCGTTCTATACAGCTAAAATGAATTTAAAACGAATTTATTAATTTTTGGTAATTTTATAAATGCGAGATTTTTATAATTCTGCAGGCTAAACCGTAGGTGATACAAATTTCTAAATGTCCTTATTATTACTTAAGACGTCGTTCTATGCAGCTAAAATGAGTTTAAATCGAATTTATTAATTTTTGGTAATTTAAAAAAAAACAGATTTTTATAATTGCCAGATTAAAAATGCGAGATTTTTATAATTGCCCAGGCTAAACTGTAGGAGATACAAATTTCTAAATATGCTTATTATGGTTTCAGACGTCGTTCTATTCAGCTAAAATGAATTTAAAACGAATTTATTAATTTTTGGTAATTTTATAAATGCGAGATTTTTATAATTCTGCAGGCTAAACCGTAGGTGATACAAATTTCTAAATGTCCTTATTATTATTTAAGACGTCGTTCTATGCAGCTAAAATGAGTTTAAATCGAATTTATTAATTTTTGGTAATTTTAAAAAAGACAGATTTTTATAATTGCCAGATTACAAATGCGAGATTTTTATAATTGCCCAGGCTAAACTGTAGGAGATACAAATTTCTAAATATGCTTATTATGGTTTCAGACGTCGTTCTATACAGCTAAAATGAATTTAAAACGAATTTGTTAATTTTTGGTAATTTTATAAATGCGAGATTTTTATAATTCTGCAGGCTAAACCGTAGGTGATACAAATTTCTAAATGACCTTATTATTACTTAAGACGTCGTTCTATGCAGCTAAAATGAGTTTAAATCGAATTTATTAATTTTTGGTAATTTTAAAAAAGACAGATTTTTATAATTGCCAGATTAAAAATGCGAGATTTTTATAATTGCCCAGGCTAAACCGTAGGAGATACAAATTTTACTAAATATGCTTATTATGGTTTCAGACGTCGTTCTATGCAGCTAAAATGAATTTAAAACGAAATTATTAATTTTTGGTAATTTTATAAATGCGAGATTTTTATAATTCCCCAGGCTAAACCGTAGGTGATACAAATTTCTAAATGCCCTTATTATTATTTAAGACGTCGTTCTATGCAGCTAAAATGAGTTTAAATCGAATTTATTAATTTTTGGTAATTTTATAAAAGAGAGATTTTTATAATTGCCAGATTAAAAATGCGAGATTTTTATAATTGCCCGGGGTAAACCGTAGGAGATACAAATTTCTAAATATGCTTATTATGGTTTCAGACGTCCTTCTTTGCAGCTAAAATGAATTTAAAACGAATTTATTAATTTTTGGTAATTTTATAAATGCGAGATTTTTATAATTCTGCAGGCTAAACCGTAGGTGATACAAATTTCTAAATGTCCTTATTATTATTTAAGACGTCGTTCTATGCAGCT
Organism: Melanotus villosus; assembly: GCA_963082815.1. Taxonomy (NCBI): domain Eukaryota; kingdom Metazoa; phylum Arthropoda; class Insecta; order Coleoptera; family Elateridae; genus Melanotus; species Melanotus villosus. The sequence continues at coordinate 16,428,416 of OY720427.1, read as the reverse complement.
AAAATGAGTTTAAATCGAATTTATTAATTTTTGGTAATTTTATAAATGCGAGATTTTTATAATTCTGCAGGCTAAACCGTAGGTGATACAAATTTCTAAATGTCCTTATTATTACTTAAGACGTCGTTCTATGCAGCTAAAATGAGTTTAAATCGAATTTATTAATTTTTGGTAATTTTAAAAAAGACAGATTTTTATAATTGCCAGATTAAAAATGCGAGATTTTTATAATTGCCCAGGCTAAACTGTAGGAGATACAAATTTCTAAATATGCTTATTATGGTTTCAGATGTCGTTCTATACAGCTAAAATGAATTTAAAACGAATTTATTAATTTTTGGTAATTTTATAAATGCGAGATTTTTATAATTCTGCAGGCTAAACCGTAGGTGATACAAATTTCTAAATGTCCTTATTATTACTTAAGACGTCGTTCTATGCAGCTAAAATGAGTTTAAATCGAATTTATTAATTTTTGGTAATTTTAAAAAAGACAGATTTTTATAATTGCCAGATTAAAAATGCGAGATTTTTATAATTGCCCAGGCTAAACTGTAGGAGATACAAATTTCTAAATATGCTTATTATGGTTTCAGACGTCGTTCTATGCAGCTAAAATGAATTTAAAACGAATTTGTTAATTTTTGGTAATTTTATTAATGCGAGATTTTTATAATTCTGCAGGCTAAACCGTAGGTGATACAAATTTCTAAATGTCCTTATTATTACTAAAGACGTCGTTCTATGCAGCTAAAATGAGTTTAAATCGAATTTATTAATTTTTGGTAATTTTAAAAAAGACAGTTTTTTATAATTGCCATATTAAAAATGCGAGATTTTTATAATTGCCCAGGCTAAACTGTAGGAGATACAAATTTCTAAATATGCTTATTATGGTTTCAGACGTCGTTCTATATAGCTAAAATGAATTTAAAACGAATTTATTAATTTTTGGTAATTTTATAAATGCGAGATTTTTATAATTCTGCAGGCTAAACCGTAGGTGATACAAATTTCTAAATGTCCTTATTATTATTTAAGACGTCGTTCTATGCAGCTAAAATGAGTTTAAATCGAATTTATTAATTTTTGGTAATTTTAAAAAAGACAGATTTTTATAATTGCCAGATTACAAATGCGAGATTTTTATAATTGCCCAGGCTAAACTGTAGGAGATACAAATTTCTAAATATGCTTATTATGGTTACAGACGTCGTTCTGTGCAGTTAAAATGAATTTAAAACGAATTTATTAATTTTTGGTAATTTTATAAATGCGAGATTTTTATAATTCTGCAGGCTAAACCGTAGGTGATACAAATTTCTAAATGTCCTTATTATTACTTAAGACGTCGTTCTATCCAGCTAAAATGAGTTTAAATCGAATTTATTAATTTTTGGTAATTTTAAAAAAGACAGATTTTTATAATTGCCAGATTAAAAATGCGAGATTTTTAAAATTGCCCAGGCTAAACCGTAGGAGATACAAATTTCTAAATATGCTTATTATGGTTTCAGACGTCGTTCTATGCAGCTAAAATGAATTTAAAACGAATTTATTAATTTTTGGTAATTTTAAAAAAGACAGATTTTTATAATTGCCAGATTAAAAATGCGAGATTTTTATAATTGCCCAGGCTAAACCGTAGGAGATACAAATTTCTAAATATGCTTATTATGGTTTCAGACGTCGTTCTATACAGCTAAAATGAATTTAAATCGAATTTATTAATTTTTGGTAATTTTAAAAAAGACAGATTTTTATAATTGCCAGATTAAAAATGCGAGATTTTTATAATTGCCCAGGCTAAACTGTAGGAGATACAAATTTCTAAATAAGCTTATTATAGTTTCAGACGTCGTTCTATGCAGCTAAAATTAATTTAAAACGAATTTATTAATTTTTGGTAATTTTATAAATGCGAGATTTTTATAATTCTGCAGGCTAAACCGTAGGTGATACAAATTTCTAAATGTCCTTATTATTACTTAAGACGTCGTTCTATGCAGCTAAAATGAGTTTAAATCGAATTTATTAATTTTTGGTAATTTTAAAAAAGACAGATTTTTATAATTGCCAGATTAAAAATGCGAGATTTTTATAATTGCCCAGGCTAAACCGTAGGAGATACAAATTTCTAAATATGCTTATTATGGTTTCAGACGTCGTTCTATACAGCTAAAATGAATTTAAAACGAATTTATTAATTTTTGGTAATTTTATAAATGCGAGATTTTTACAATTCCCCAGGCTAAACCGTAGGTGATACAAATTTCTAAATGTCCTTATTATTACTTAAGAAGTCGTTCTATGCAGCTAAAATGAGTTTAAATCGAATTTATTAATTTTTGGTAATTTTAAAAAAGACAGATTTTTATAATTGCCAGATTAAAAATGCGAGATTTTTATAATTGCCCAGGCTAAACTGTAGGAGATACAAATTTCTAAATATGCATATTATGGTTTCAGACGTCGTTCTATACACCTAAAATGAATTTAAAACGAATTTATTAATTTTTGGTAATTTTATAAATGCGAGATTTTTATAATTCTGCAGGCTAAACCGTAGGTGATACAAATTTCTAAATGTCCTTATTATTATTTAAGACGTCGTTCTATGCAGCTAAAATGAGTTTAAATCGAATTTATTAATTTTTGGTAATTTTAAAAAAGACAGATTTTTATAATTGCCAGATTACAAATGCGAGATTTTTATAATTGCCCAGGCTAAACTGTAGGAGATACAAATTTCTAAATATGCTTATTATGGTTTCAGACGTCGTTCTATACAGCTAAAATGAATTTAAAACGAATTTGTTAATTTTTGGTAATTTTATAAATGCGAGATTTTTATAATTCTGCAGGCTAAACCGTAGGTGATACAAATTTCTAAATGTCCTTATTATTACTTAAGACGTCGTTCTATGCAGCTAAAATGAGTTTAAATCGAATTTATTAATTTTTGGTAATTTTAAAAAAGACAGATTTTTATAATTGCCAGATTAAAAATGCGAGATTTTTATAATTGCCCAGGCTAAACCGTAGGAGATACAAATTTTACTAAATATGCTTATTATGGTTTCAGACGTCGTTCTATGCAGCTAAAATGAATTTAAAACGAAATTATTAATTTTTGGTAATTTTAAAAATGCGAGATTTTTATAATTCCCCAGGCTAAACCGTAGGTGATACAAATTTCTAAATGCCCTTATTATTATTTAAGACGTCGTTCTATGCAGCTAAAATGAGTTTAAATCGAATTTATTAATTTTTGGTAATTTTATAAAAGAGAGATTTTTATAATTGCCAGATTAAAAATGCGAGATTTTTATAATTGCCCGGGGTAAACCGTAGGAGATACAAATTTCTAAATATGCTTATTATGGTTTCAGACGTCCTTCTATGCAGCTAAAATGAATTTAAAACGAATTTATTAATTTTTGGTAATTTTATAAATGCGAGATTTTTATAATTCTGCAGGCTAAACCGTAGGTGATACAAATTTCTAAATGTCCTTATTATTACTTAAGACGTCGTTCTATGCAGCTAAAATGAGTTTAAATCGAATTTATTAATTTTTGGTAATTTTAAAAAAGACAGATTTTTATAATTGCCAGATTAAAAATGCGAGATTTTTATAATTGCCCAGGCTAAACTGTAGGAGATACAAATTTCTAAATATGCTTATTATGGTTTCAGATGTCGTTCTATACAGCTAAAATGAATTTAAAACGAATTTATTAATTTTTGGTAATTTTATAAATGCGAGATTTTTATAATTCTGCAGGTTAAACCGTAGGTGATACAAATTTCTAAATGTCCTTATTATTACTTAAGACCTCGTTCTATGCAGCTAAAATGAGTTTAAATCGAATTTATTAATTTTTGGTAATTTTAAAAAAGACAGATTTTTATAATTGCCAGATTAAAAATGCGAGATTTTTATAATTGCCCAGGCTAAACTGTAGGAGATACAAATTTCTAAATATGCTTATTATGGTTTCAGACGTCGTTCTATGCAGCTAAAATGAATTTAAAACGAATTTGTTAATTTTTGGTAATTTTATTAATGCGAGATTTTTATAATTCTGCAGGCTAAACCGTAGGTGATACAAATTTCTAAATGTCCTTATTATTACTTAAGACGTCGTTCTATGCAGCTAAAATGAGTTTAAATCGAATTTATTAATTTTTGGTAATTTTAAAAAAGACAGATTTTTATAATTGCCAGATTAAAAATGCGAGATTTTTATAATTGCCCAGGCTAAACTGTAGGAGATACAAATTTCTAAATATGCTTATTATGGTTTCAGACGTCGTTCTATACAGCTAAAATGAATTTAAAACGAATTTATTAATTTTTGGTAATTTTATAAATGCGAGATTTTTATAATTCTGCAGGCTAAACCGTAGGTGATACAAATTTCTAAATGTCCTTATTATTATTTAAGACGTCGTTCTATGCAGCTAAAATGAGTTTAAATCGAATTTATTAATTTTTGGTAATTTTAAAAAAGACAGATTTTTATAATTGCCAGATTACAAATGCGAGATTTTTATAATTGCCCAGGCTAAACTGTAGGAGATACAAATTTCTAAATAAGCTTATTATAGTTTCAGACGTCGTTCTATGCAGCTAAAATGAATTTAAAACGAATTTATTAATTTTTGGTAATTTTATAAATGCGAGATTTTTATAATTCTGCAGGCTAAACCGTAGGTGATACAAATTTCTAAATGTCCTTATTATTACTTAAGACGTCGTTCTATGCAGCTAAAATGAGTTTAAATCGAATTTATTAATATTTGGTAATTTTAAAAAAGACAGATTTTTATAATTGCCAGATTAAAAATGCGAGATTTTTATAATTGCCCAGGCTAAACCGTAGGAGATACAAATTTCTAAATATGCTTATTATGGTTTCAGACGTCGTTCTATACAGCTAAAATGAATTTAAAACGAATTTATTAATTTTTGGTAATTTTATAAATGCGAGATTTTTATAATTCCCCAGGCTAAACCGTAGGTGATACAAATTTCTAAATGTCCTTATTATTACTTAAGACGTCGTTCTATGCAGCTAAAATGAGTTTAAATCGAATTTATTAATTTTTGGTAATTTTAAAAAAGACAGATTTTTATAATTGCCAGATTAAAAATGCGAGATTTTTATAATTGCCCAGGCTAAACTGTAGGAGATACAAATTTCTAAATATGCTTATTATGGTTTCAGACGTCGTTCTATGCAGCTAAAATGAATTTAAAACGAATTTATTAATCTTTGGTAATTTTATAAATGCGAGATTTTTATAATTCTGCAGGCTAAACCGTAGGTGATACAAATTTCTAAATGTCCTTATTATTACTTAAGACGTCGTTCTATGCAGCTAAAATGAGTTTAAATCGAATTTATTAATTTTTGGTAATTTTAAAAGAGACAGATTTTTATAATTGCCAGATTAAAAATGCGAGATTTTTATAATTGCCCAGGCTAAACTGTAGGAGATACAAATTTCTAAATATGCTTATTATGGTTTCAGACGTCGTTCTATACAGCTAAAATGAATTTAAAACGAATTTATTAATTTTTGGTAATTTTATAAATGCGAGATTTTTATAATTCTGCAGGCTAAACCGTAGGTGATACAAATTTCTAAATGTCCTTATTATTACTTAAGACGTCGTTCTATGCAGCTAAATGAGTTTAAATCGAATTTATTAATTTTTGGTAATTTTAAAAAAGACAGATTTTTATAATTGCCAGATTAAAAATGCGAGATTTTTATAATTGCCCAGGATAAACTGTAGGAGATACAAATTTCTAAATATGCTTATTATGGTTTCAGACGTCGTTCTATACAGCTAAAATGAATTTAAAACGAATTTATTAATTTTTGGTAATTTTATAAAAGCGAGATTTTTATAATTCTGCAGGCTAAACCGTAGGTGATACAAATTTCTAAATGTCCTTATTATTATTTAAGACGTCGTTCTATGCAGCTAAAATGAATTTAAATCGAATTTATTAATTTTTGGTAATTTTAAAAAAGACAGATTTTTATAATTGCCAGATTATAAATGCGAGATTTTTATAATTGCCCAGGCTAAACTGTAGGAGATACAAATTTCTAAATATGCTTATTATAGTTTCAGACGTCGTTCTATGCAGCTAAAATGAATTTAAAACGAATTTATTAATTTTTGGTAATTTTATAAATGCGAGATTTTTATAATTCTGCAGGCTAAACCGTAGGTGATACAAATTTCTAAATGTCCTTATTATTACTTAAGACGTCGTTCTATGCAGCTAAAATGAGTTTAAATCGAATTTATTAATTTTTGGTAATTTTAAAAAAGACAGATTTTTATAATTGCCAGATTAAAAATGCGAGATTTTTATAATTGCCCAGGCTAAACCGTAGGAGATACAAATTTCTAAATATGCTTATTATGGTTTCAGACGTCGTTCTATGCAGCTAAAATGAATTTAAAACGAATTTATTAATTTTTGGTAATTTTATAAATGCGAGATTTTTATAATTCTGCAGGCTAAACCGTAGGTGATACAAATTTCTAAATGTCCTTATTATTACTTAAGACGTCGTTCTATGCAGCTAAAATGAGTTTAAATCGAATTTATTAATTTTTGGTAATTTTAAAAAAGACAGATTTTTATAATTGCCAGATTAAAAATGCGAGATTTTTAAAATTGCCCAGGCTAAACCGTAGGAGATACAAATTTCTAAATATGCTTATTATGGTTTCAGACGTCGTTCTATGCAGCTAAAATGAATTTAAAACGAATTTATTAATTTTTGGTAATTTTAAAATAGACAGATTTTTATAATTGCCAGATTAAAAATGCGAGATTTTTATAATTGCCCAGGCTAAACCGTAGGAGATACAAATTTCTAAATATGCTTATTATGGTTTCAGACGTCGTTCTATGCAGCTAAAATGAATTTAAATCGAATTTATTAATTTTTGGTAATTTTAAAAAGACAGATTTTTATAATTGCCAGATTAAAAATGCGAGATTTTTATAATTGCCCAGGCTAAACTGTAGGAGATACAAATTTCTAAATAAGCTTATTATAGTTTCAGACGTCGTTCTATGCAGCTAAAATGAATTTAAAACGAATTTATTAATTTTTGGTAATTTTATAAATGCGAGATTTTTATAATTCTGTAGGCTAAACCGTAGGTGATACAAATTTCTAAATGTCCTTATTATTACTTAAGACGTCGTTCTATGCAGCTAAAATGAGTTTAAATCGAATTTATTAATTTTTGGTAATTTAAAAAAAGACAGATTTTTATAATTGCCAGATTAAAAATGCGAGATTTTTATAATTGCCCAGGCTAAACCGTAGGAGATACAAATTTCTAAATGTCCTTATTATTACTTAAGACGTCGTTCTATGCAGCTAAAATGAATTTAAAACGAATTTATTAATTTTTGGTAATTTTATAAATGCGAGATTTTTATAATTCCCCAGGCTAAACCGTAGGTGATACAAATTTCTAAATGTCCTTATTATTACTTAAGAAGTCGTTCTATGCAGCTAAAATGAGTTTAAATCGAATTTATTAATTTTTGGTAATTTTAAAAAAGACAGATTTTTATAATTGCCAGATTAAAAATGCGAGATTTTTATAATTGCCCAGGCTAAACTGTAGGAGATACAAATTTCTAAATATGCTTATTATGGTTTCAGATGTCGTTCTATACAGCTAAAATGAATTTAAAACGAATTTATTAATTTTTGGTAATTTTATAAATGCGAGATTTTTATAATTCTGCAGGCTAAACCGTAGGTGATACAAATTTCTAAATGTCCTTATTATTACTTAAGACGTCGTTCTATGCAGCTAAAATGAGTTTAAATCGAATTTATTAATTTTTGGTAATTTAAAAAAAAACAGATTTTTATAATTGCCAGATTAAAAATGCGAGATTTTTATAATTGCCCAGGCTAAACTGTAGGAGATACAAATTTCTAAATATGCTTATTATGGTTTCAGACGTCGTTCTATACAGCTAAAATGAATTTAAAACGAATTTATTAATTTTTGGTAATTTTATAAATGCGAGATTTTTATAATTCTGCAGGCTAAACCGTAGGTGATACAAATTTCTAAATGTCCTTATTATTATTTAAGACGTCGTTCTATGCAGCTAAAATGAGTTTAAATCGAATTTATTAATTTTTGGTAATTTTAAAAAAGACAGATTTTTATAATTGCCAGATTACAAATGCGAGATTTTTATAATTGCCCAGGCTAAACTGTAGGAGATACAAATTTCTAAATATGCTTATTATGGTTTCAGACGTCGTTCTATACAGCTAAAATGAATTTAAAACGAATTTGTTAATTTTTGGTAATTTTATAAATGCGAGATTTTTATAATTCTGCAGGCTAAACCGTAGGTGATACAAATTTCTAAATGCCCTTATTATTATTTAAGACGTCGTTCTATGCAGCTAAAATGAGTTTAAATCGAATTTATTAATTTTTGGTAATTTTATAAAAGAGAGATTTTTATAATTGCCAGATTAAAAATGCGAGATTTTTATAATTGCCCGGGGTAAACCGTAGGAGATACAAATTTCTAAATATGCTTATTATGGTTTCAGACGTCCTTCTATGCAGCTAAAATGAGTTTAAATCGAATTTATTAATTTTTGGTAATTTTAAAAAAGACAGATTTTTATAATTGCCAGATTAAATATGCGAGATTTTTATAATTGCCCAGGCTAAACTGTAGGAGATACAAATTTCTAAATATGCTTATTATGGTTTCAGATGTCGTTCTATACAGCTAAAATGAATTTAAAACGAATTTATTAATTTTTGGTAATTTTATAAATGCGAGATTTTTATAATTCTGCAGGCTAAACCGTAGGTGATACAAATTTCTAAATGTCCTTATTATTACTTAAGACGTCGTTCTATGCAGCTAAAATGAGTTTAAATCGAATTTATTAATTTTTGGTAATTTTAAAAAAGACAGATTTTTATAATTGCCAGATTAAAAATGCGAAATTTTTATAATTGCCCAGGATAAACTGTAGGAGATACAAATTTCTAAATATGCTTATTATGGTTTCAGACGTCGTTCTATGCAGCTAAAATGAATTTAAAACGAATTTGTTAATTTTTGGTAATTTTATTAATGCGAGATTTTTATAATTCTGCAGGCTAAACCGTAGGTGATACAAATTTCTAAATGTCCTTATTATTACTTAAGACGTCGTTCTATGCAGCTAAAATGAGTTTAAATCGAATTTATTAATTTTTGGTAATTTTAAAAAAGACAGATTTTTATAATTGCCAGATTAAAAATGCGAGATTTTTATAATTGCCCAGGCTAAACTGTAGGAGATACAAATTTCTAAATATGCTTATTATGGTTTCAGACGTCGTTCTATACAGCTAAAATGAATTTAAAACGAATTTATTAATTTTTGGTAATTTTATAAATGCGAGATTTTTATAATTCTGCAGGCTAAACCGTAGGTGATACAAATTTCTAAATGTCCTTATTATTATTTAAGACGTCGTTCTATGCAGCTAAAATGAGTTTAAATCGAATTTATTAATTTTTGGTAATTTTAAAAAAGACAGTTTTTATAATTGCCAGATTATAAATGCGAGATTTTTATAATTGCCCAGGCTAAACTGTAGGAGATACAAATTTCTAAATATGCTTATTATAGTTTCAGACGTCGTTCTATGCAGCTAAAATGAATTTAAAACGAATTTATTAATTTTTGGTAATTTTATAAATGCGAGATTTTTATAATTCTGCAGGCTAAACCGTAGGTGATACAAATTTCTAAATGTCCTTATTATTACTTAAGACGTCGTTCTATGCAGCTAAAATGAGTTTAAATCGAATTTATTAATTTTTGGTAATTTTAAAAAAGACAGATTTTTATAATTGCCAGATTAAAAATGCGAGATTTTTATAATTGCCCAGGCTAAACCGTAGGAGATACAAATTTCTAAATATGCTTATTATGGTTTCAGAGGTCGTTCTATGCAGCTAAAATGAATTTAAAACGAATTTATTAATTTTTGGTAATTTTATAAATGCGAGATTTTTATAATTCTGCAGGCTAAACCGTAGGTGATACAAATTTCTAAATGTCCTTATTATTACTTAAGACGTCGTTCTATGCAGCTAAAATGAGTTTAAATCGAATTTATTAATTTTTGGTAATTTTAAAAAAGACAGATTTTTATAATTGCCAGATTAAAAATGCGAGATTTTTAAAATTGCCCAGGCTAAACCGTAGGAGATACAAATTTCTAAATATGCTTATTATGGTTTCAGACGTCGTTCTATGCAGCTAAAATGAATTTAAAACGAATTTATTAATTTTTGGTAATTTTAAAATAGACAGATTTTTATAATTGCCAGATTAAAAATGCGAGATTTTTATAATTGCCCAGGCTAAACCGTAGGAGATACAAATTTCTAAATATGCTTATTATGGTTTCAGACGTCGTTCTATGCAGCTAAAATGAATTTAAATCGAATTTATTAATTTTTGGTAATTTTAAAAAGACAGATTTTTATAATTGCCAGATTAAAAATGCGAGATTTTTATAATTGCCCAGGCTAAACTGTAGGAGATACAAATTTCTAAATAAGCTTATTATAGTTTCAGACGTCGTTCTATGCAGCTAAAATGAATTTAAAACGAATTTATTAATTTTTGGTAATTTTATAAATGCGAGATTTTTATAATTCTGTAGGCTAAACCGTAGGTGATACAAATTTCTAAATGTCCTTATTATTACTTAAGACGTCGTTCTATGCAGCTAAAATGAGTTTAAATCGAATTTATTAATTTTTGGTAATTTAAAAAAAGACAGATTTTTATAATTGCCAGATTAAAAATGCGAGATTTTTATAATTGCCCAGGCTAAACCGTAGGAGATACAAATTTCTAAATGTCCTTATTATTACTTAAGACGTCGTTCTATGCAGCTAAAATGAATTTAAAACGAATTTATTAATTTTTGGTAATTTTATAAATGCGAGATTTTTATAATTCCCCAGGCTAAACCGTAGGTGATACAAATTTCTAAATGTCCTTATTATTACTTAAGAAGTCGTTCTATGCAGCTAAAATGAGTTTAAATCGAATTTATTAATTTTTGGTAATTTTAAAAAAGACAGATTTTTATAATTGCCAGATTAAAAATGCGAGATTTTTATAATTGCCCAGGCTAAACTGTAGGAGATACAAATTTCTAAATATGCTTATTATGGTTTCAGATGTCGTTCTATACAGCTAAAATGAATTTAAAACGAATTTATTAATTTTTGGTAATTTTATAAATGCGAGATTTTTATAATTCTGCAGGCTAAACCGTAGGTGATACAAATTTCTAAATGTCCTTATTATTACTTAAGACGTCGTTCTATGCAGCTAAAATGAGTTTAAATCGAATTTATTAATTTTTGGTAATTTAAAAAAAAACAGATTTTTATAATTGCCAGATTAAAAATGCGAGATTTTTATAATTGCCCAGGCTAAACTGTAGGAGATACAAATTTCTAAATATGCTTATTATGGTTTCAGACGTCGTTCTATACAGCTAAAATGAATTTAAAACGAATTTATTAATTTTTGGTAATTTTATAAATGCGAGATTTTTATAATTCTGCAGGCTAAACCGTAGGTGATACAAATTTCTAAATGTCCTTATTATTATTTAAGACGTCGTTCTATGCAGCTAAAATGAGTTTAAATCGAATTTATTAATTTTTGGTAATTTTAAAAAAGACAGATTTTTATAATTGCCAGATTACAAATGCGAGATTTTTATAATTGCCCAGGCTAAACTGTAGGAGATACAAATTTCTAAATATGCTTATTATGGTTTCAGACGTCGTTCTATACAGCTAAAATGAATTTAAAACGAATTTGTTAATTTTTGGTAATTTTATAAATGCGAGATTTTTATAATTCTGCAGGCTAAACCGTAGGTGATACAAATTTCTAAATGCCCTTATTATTATTTAAGACGTCGTTCTATGCAGCTAAAATGAGTTTAAATCGAATTTATTAATTTTTGGTAATTTTATAAAAGAGAGATTTTTATAATTGCCAGATTAAAAATGCGAGATTTTTATAATTGCCCGGGGTAAACCGTAGGAGATACAAATTTCTAAATATGCTTATTATGGATTCAGACGTCCTTCTATGCAGCTAAAATGAGTTTAAATCGAATTTATTAATTTTTGGTAATTTTAAAAAAGACAGATTTTTATAATTGCCAGATTAAATATGCGAGATTTTTATAATTGCCCAGGCTAAACTGTAGGAGATACAAATTTCTAAATATGCTTATTATGGTTTCAGATGTCGTTCTATACAGCTAAAATGAATTTAAAACGAATTTATTAATTTTTGGTAATTTTATAAATGCGAGATTTTTATAATTCTGCAGGCTAAACCGTAGGTGATACAAATTTCTAAATGTCCTTATTATTACTTAAGACGTCGTTCTATGCAGCTAAAATGAGTTTAAATCGAATTTATTAATTTTTGGTAATTTTAAAAAAGACAGATTTTTATAATTGCCAGATTAAAAATGCGAAATTTTTATAATTGCCCAGGCTAAACTGTAGGAGATACAAATTTCTAAATATGCTTATTATGGTTTCAGACGTCGTTCTATGCAGCTAAAATGAATTTAAAACGAATTTGTTAATTTTTGGTAATTTTATTAATGCGAGATTTTTATAATTCTGCAGGCTAAACCGTAGGTGATACAAATTTCTAAATGTCCTTATTATTACTTAAGACGTCGTTCTATGCAGCTAAAATGAGTTTAAATCGAATTTATTAATTTTTGGTAATTTTAAAAAAGACAGATTTTTATAATTGCCAGATTAAAAATGCGAGATTTTTATAATTGCCCAGGCTAAACTGTAGGAGATACAAATTTCTAAATATGCTTATTATGGTTTCAGACGTCGTTCTATACAGCTAAAATGAATTTAAAACGAATTTATTAATTTTTGGTAATTTTATAAATGCGAGATTTTTATAATTCTGCAGGCTAAACCGTAGGTGATACAAATTTCTAAATGTCCTTATTATTATTTAAGACGTCGTTCTATGCAGCTAAAATGAGTTTAAATCGAATTTATTAATTTTTGGTAATTTTAAAAAAGACAGTTTTTATAATTGCCAGATTACAAATGCGAGATTTTTATAATTGCCCAGGCTAAACTGTAGGAGATACAAATTTCAAAATAAGCTTATTATAGTTTCAGACGTCGTTCTATGCAGCTAAAATGAATTTAAAACGAATTTATTAATTTTTGGTAATTTTATAAATGCGAGATTTTTATAATTCTGCAGGCTAAACCGTAGGTGATACAAATTTCTAAATGTCCTTATTATTACTTAAGACGTCGTTCTATGCAGCTAAAATGAGTTTAAATCGAATTTATTAATATTTGGTAATTTTAAAAAAGACAGATTTTTATAATTGCCAGATTAAAAATGCGAGATTTTTATAATTGCCCAGGCTAAACCGTAGGAGATACAAATTTCTAAATATGCTTATTATGGTTTCAGACGTCGTTCTATACAGCTAAAATGAATTTAAAACGAATTTATTAATTTTTGGTAATTTTATATATGCGAGATTTTTATAATTCCCCAGGCTAAACCGTAGGTGATACAAATTTCTAAATGTCCTTATTATTACTTAAGACGTCGTTCTATGCAGCTAAAATGAGTTTAAATCGAATTTATTAATTTTTGGTAATTTTAAAAAAGACAGATTTTTATAATTGCCAGATTAAAAATGCGAGATTTTTATAATTGCCCAGGCTAAACTGTAGGAGATACAAATTTCTAAATATGCTTATTATGGTTTCAGACGTCGTTCTATGCAGCTAAAATGAATTTAAAACGAATTTATTAATTTTTGGTAATTTTATAAATGCGAGATTTTTATAATTCTGCAGGCTAAACCGTAGGTGATACAAATTTCTAAATGTCCTTATTATTACTTAAGACGTCGTTCTATGCAGCTAAAATGAGTTTAAATCGAATTTATTAATTTTTGGTAATTTTAAAAGAGACAGATTTTTATAATTGCCAGATTAAAAATGCGAGATTTTTATAATTGCCCAGGCTAAACTGTAGGAGATACAAATTTCTAAATATGCTTATTATGGTTTCAGACGTCGTTCTATACAGCTAAAATGAATTTAAAACGAATTTATTAATTTTTGGTAATTTTATAAATGCGAGATTTTTATAATTCTGCAGGCTAAACCGTAGGTGATACAAATTTCTAAATGTCCTTATTATTACTTAAGACGTCGTTCTATGCAGCTAAAATGCGTTTAAATCGAATTTATTAATTTTTGGTAATTTTAAAAAAGACAGATTTTTATAATTGCCAGATTAAAAATGCGAGATTTTTATAATTGCCCAGGATAAACTGTAGGAGATACAAATTTCTAAATATGCTTATTATGGTTTCAGACGTCGTTCTATACAGCTAAAATGAATTTAAAACGAATTTATTAATTTTTGGTAATTTTATAAAAGCGAGATTTTTATAATTCTGCAGGCTAAACCGTAGGTGATACAAATTTCTAAATGTCCTTATTATTATTTAAGACGTCGTTCTATGCAGCTAAAATGAATTTAAATCGAATTTATTAATTTTTGGTAATTTTAAAAAAGACAGATTTTTATAATTGCCAGATTATAAATGCGAGATTTTTATAATTGCCCAGGCTAAACTGTAGGAGATACAAATTTCTAAATATGCTTATTATAGTTTCAGACGTCGTTCTATGCAGCTAAAATGAATTTAAAACGAATTTATTAATTTTTGGTAATTTTATAAATGCGAGATTTTTATAATTCTGCAGGCTAAACCGTAGGTGATACAAATTTCTAAATGTCCTTATTATTACTTAAGACGTCGTTCTATGCAGCTAAAATGAGTTTAAATCGAATTTATTAATTTTTGGTAATTTTAAAAAAGACAGATTTTTATAATTGCCAGATTAAAAATGCGAGATTTTTATAATTGCCCAGGCTAAACCGTAGGAGATACAAATTTCTAAATATGCTTATTATGGTTTCAGACGTCGTTCTATGCAGCTAAAATGAATTTAAAACGAATTTATTAATTTTTGGTAATTTTATAAATGCGAGATTTTTATAATTCTGCAGGCTAAACCGTAGGTGATACAAATTTCTAAATGTCCTTATTATTACTTAAGACGTCGTTCTATGCAGCTAAAATGAGTTTAAATCGAATTTATTAATTTTTGGTAATTTTAAAAAAGACAGATTTTTATAATTGCCAGATTAAAAATGCGAGATTTTTAAAATTGCCCAGGCTAAACCGTAGGAGATACAAATTTCTAAATATGCTTATTATGGTTTCAGACGTCGTTCTATGCAGCTAAAATGAACTTAAAACGAATTTATTAATTTTTGGTAATTTTAAAAAAGACAGATTTTTATAATTGCCAGATTAAAAATGCGAGATTTTTATAATTGCCCAGGCTAAACCGTAGGAGATACAAATTTCTAAATATGCTTATTATGGTTTCAGACGTCGTTCTATGCAGCTAAAATGAATTTAAATCGAATTTATTAATTTTTGGTAATTTTAAAAAAGACAGATTTTTATAATTGCCAGATTAAAAATGCGAGATTTTTATAATTGCCCAGGCTAAACTGTAGGAGATACAAATTTCTAAATAAGCTTATTATAGTTTCAGACGTCGTTCTATGCAGCTAAAATGAATTTAAAACGAATTTATTAATTTTTGGTAATTTTATAAATGCGAGATTTTTATAATTCTGCAGGCTAAACCGTAGGTGATACAAATTTCTAAATGTCCTTATTATTACTTAAGACGTCGTTCTATGCAGCTAAAATGAGTTTAAATCGAATTTATTAATTTTTGGTAATTTTAAAAAAGACAGATTTTTATAATTGCCAGATTAAAAATGCGAGATTTTTATAATTGCCCAGGCTAAACCGTAGGAGATACAAATTTCTAAATATGCTTATTATGGTTTCAGACGTCGTTCTATACAGCTAAAATGAATTTAAAACGAATTTATTAATTTTTGGTAATTTTATAAATGCGAGATTCTTATAATTCCCCAGGCTAAACCGTAGGTGATACAAATTTCTAAATGTCCTTATTATTACTTAAGACGTCGTTCTATGCAGCTAAAATGAGTTTAAATCGAATTTATTAATTTTTGGTAATTTTAAAAAAGACAGATTTTTATAATTGCCAGATTAAAAATGCGAGATTTTTATAATTGCCCAGGCTAAACTGTAGGAGATACAAATTTCTAAATATGCTTATTATGGTTTCAGACGTCGTTCTATGCAGCTAAAATGAATTTAAAACGAATTTATTAATTTTTGGTAATTTTATAAATGCGAGATTTTTATAATTCTGCAGGCTAAACCGTAGGTGATACAAATTTCTAAATATCCTTATTATTACTTAAGACGTCGTTCTATGCAGCTAAAATGAGTTTAACTCGAATTTATTAATTTTTGGTAATTTTAAAAAGAGAGATTTTTATAATTGCCAGATTAAAAATGCGAGATTTTTATAATTGCCCAGGCTAAACCGTAGGCGATACAAATTTCTAAATATGCTTATTATGGTTTCAGACGTCGTTCTATGCAGCTAAAATGAATTTAAAACGAATTTATTAATTTTTGGTAATTTTATAAATGCGAGATTTTTATAATTCTGCAGGCTAAACCGTAGGTGATACAAATTTCTAAATGTCCTTATTATTACTTAAGACGTCGTTCTATGCAGCTAAAATGAGTTTAAATCGAATTTATTAATTTTTGGTAATTTTAAAAAAGACAGATTTTTATAATTGCCAGATTAAAATGCGAGATTTTTATAATTGCCCAGGCTAAACCGTAGGAGATACAAATTTTACTACATATGCTTATTATGGTTTCAGACGTCGTTCTATGCAGCTAAAATGAATTTAAAACGAAATTATTAATTTTTGGTAATTTTATAACTGCGAGATTTTTATAATTCCCCAGGCTAAACCGTAGGTGATACAAATTTCTAAATGTCCTTATTATTATTTAAGTCGTCGTTCTATGCAGCTAAAATGAGTTTAAATCGAATTTATTAATTTTTGTTAATTTTAAAAAAGAGAGATTTTTATAATTGCCAGATTAAAAATGCGAGATTTTTATAATTGCCCAGGCTAAACCGTAGGAGATATAAATTTCTAAATATGCTTATTATGGTTTCAGACGTCGTTCTATGCAGCTAAAATGAATTTAAAACGAATTTATTAATTTTTGGTAATTTTATAAATGCGAGATTTTTATAATTCTGCAGGCTAAACCGTAGGTGATACAAATTTCTAAATGTCCTTATTATTACTTAAGACGTCGTTCTATGCAGCTAAAATGAGTTTAAATCGAATTTATTAATTTTTGGTAATTTTAAAAAAAGACAGATTTTTATAATTGCCAGATTAAAAATGCGAGATTTTTATAATTGCCCAGGCTAAACCGTAGGAGATACAAATTTCTAAATATGCTTATTATGGTTTCAGACGTCGTTCTATGCAGCTAAAATGAATTTAAAACGAATTTATTAATTTTTGGTAATTTTATAAATGCGAGATTTTTATAATTCTGCAGGCTAAACCGTAGGTGATACAAATTTCTAAATGTCCTTATTATTACTTAAGACGTCGTTCTATGCAGCTAAAATGAGTTTAAATCTAATTTATTAATTTTTGGTAATTTTAAAAAAGACAGATTTTTATAATTGCCAGATTAAAAATGCGATATTTTTATAATTGCCCAGGCTAAACCGTAGGAGATACAAATTTTACTACATATGCTTATTATGGTTTCAGATGTCGTTCTATGCAGCTAAAATGTATTTAAAACGAAATTATTAATTTTTGGTAATTTTATAAATGCGAGATTTTTATAATTCCCCAGGCTAAACCGTAGGTGATACAAATTTCTAAATGTCCTTATTATTATTTAAGACGTCATTCTATGCAGCTAAAATGAGTTTAAATCGAATTTATTAATTTTTGGTAATTTTAAAAAAGAGAGATTTTATAATTGCCAGATTAAAAATGCGAGATTTTTATAATTGCCCAGGCTAAACCGTAGGAGATACAAATTTCTAAATATGCTTATTATGGTTTCAGACGTCGTTCTATGCAGCTAAAATGAATTTAAAACGAATTTATTAATTTTTGGTAATTTTATAAATGCGAGATTTTTATAATTCTGCAGGCTAAACCGTAGGTGATACAAATTTCTAAATGTCCTTATTATTACTTAAGACGTCGTTCTATGCATCTAAAATGAGTTTAAATCGAATTTATTAATTTTTGGTAATTTTAAAAAAGACAGATTTTTATAATTGCCAGATTAAAATGCGAGATTTTTATAATTGCCCAGGCTAAACCGTAGGAGATACAAATTTTACTACATATGCTTATTATGGTTTCAGACGTCGTTCTATGCAGCTAAAATGAATTTAAAACTAAATTATTAATTTTTGGTAATTTTATAAATGCGAGATTTTTATAATTCCCCAGGCTAAACCGTAGGTGATACAAATTTCTAAATGTCCTTATTATTATTTAAGACGTCGTTCTATGCAGCTAAAATGAGTTTAAATCGAATTTATTAATTTTTGGTAATTTTAAAAAAAGACAGATTTTTATAATTGCCAGATTAAAAATGCGAGATTTTTATAATTGCCCAGGCTAAACCGTAGGAGATACAAATTTCTAAATATGCTTATTATGGTTTCAGACGTCGTTCTATGCAGCTAAAATGAATTTAAAACGAATTTATTAATTTTTGGTAATTTTATAAATGCGAGATTTTTATAATTCCCCAGGCTAAACCGTAGGTGATAAAATTTCTAAATGTCCTTATTATTACTTAAGAAGTCGTTCTATGCAGCTAAAATGAGTTTAAATCGAATTTATTAATTTTTGGTAATTTTAAAAAAGACAGATTTTTATAATTGCCAGATTAAAAATGCGAGATTTTTATAATTGCCCAGGGTAAACTGTAGGAGATACAAATTTCTAAATATGTTTATTATGGTTTCAGATGTCGTTCTATACAGCTAAAATGAATTTAAAACGAATTTATTAATTTTTGGTAATTTTATAAATGCGAGATTTTTATAATTCTGCAGGCTAAACCGTAGGCGATACAAATTTCTAAATGTCCTTATTATTACTTAAGACGTCGTTCTATGCAGCTAAAATGAGTTTAAATCGAATTTATTAATTTTTGGTAATTTTAAAAAAGACAGATTTTTATAATTGCCAGATTAAAAATGCGATATTTTTATAATTGCCCAGGCTAAACCGTAGGAGATACAAATTTTACTACATATGCTTATTATGGTTTCAGATGTCGTTCTATGCAGCTAAAATGAATTTAAAACGAAATTATTAATTTTTGGTAATTTTATAAATGCGAGATTTTTATAATTCCCCAGGCTAAACCGTAGGTGATACAAATTTCTAAATGTCCTTATTATTATTTAAGACGTCATTCTATGCAGCTAAAATGAGTTTAAATCGAATTTATTAATTTTTGGTAATTTTAAAAAAGACAGATTTTTATAATTGCCAGATTAAAAATGCGAGATTTTTATAATTGCCCAGGCTAAACCGTAGGAGATACAAATTTCTAAATATGCTTATTATGGTTTCAGACGTCGTTCTATACAGCTAAAATGAATTTAAAACGAATTTATTAATTTTTGGTAATTTTATAAATGCGAGATTCTTATAATTCCCCAGGCTAAACCGTAGGTGATACAAATTTCTAAATGTCCTTATTATTACTTAAGACGTCGTTCTATGCAGCTAAAATGAGTTTAAATCGAATTTATTAATTTTTGGTAATTTTAAAAAAGACAGATTTTTATAATTGCCAGATTAAAAATGCGAGATTTTTATAATTGCCCAGGCTAAACTGTAGGAGATACAAATTTCTAAATATGCTTATTATGGTTTCAGACGTCGTTCTATGCAGCTAAAATGAATTTAAAACGAATTTATTAATTTTTGGTAATTTTATAAATGCGAGATTTTTATAATTCTGCAGGCTAAACCGTAGGTGATACAAATTTCTAAATATCCTTATTATTACTTAAGACGTCGTTCTATGCAGCTAAAATGAGTTTAACTCGAATTTATTAATTTTTGGTAATTTTAAAAAGAGAGATTTTTATAATTGCCAGATTAAAAATGCGAGATTTTTATAATTGCCCAGGCTAAACCGTAGGCGATACAAATTTCTAAATATGCTTATTATGGTTTCAGACGTCGTTCTATGCAGCTAAAATGAATTTAAAACGAATTTATTAATTTTTGGTAATTTTATAAATGCGAGATTTTTATAATTCTGCAGGCTAAACCGTAGGTGATACAAATTTCTAAATGTCCTTATTATTACTTAAGACGTCGTTCTATGCAGCTAAAATGAGTTTAAATCGAATTTATTAATTTTTGGTAATTTTAAAAAAGACAGATTTTTATAATTGCCAGATTAAAATGCGAGATTTTTATAATTGCCCAGGCTAAACCGTAGGAGATACAAATTTTACTACATATGCTTATTATGGTTTCAGACGTCGTTCTATGCAGCTAAAATGAATTTAAAACGAAATTATTAATTTTTGGTAATTTTATAACTGCGAGATTTTTATAATTCCCCAGGCTAAACCGTAGGTGATACAAATTTCTAAATGTCCTTATTATTATTTAAGTCGTCGTTCTATGCAGCTAAAATGAGTTTAAATCGAATTTATTAATTTTTGTTAATTTTAAAAAAGAGAGATTTTTATAATTGCCAGATTAAAAATGCGAGATTTTTATAATTGCCCAGGCTAAACCGTAGGAGATATAAATTTCTAAATATGCTTATTATGGTTTCAGACGTCGTTCTATGCAGCTAAAATGAATTTAAAACGAATTTATTAATTTTTGGTAATTTTATAAATGCGAGATTTTTATAATTCTGCAGGCTAAACCGTAGGTGATACAAATTTCTAAATGTCCTTATTATTACTTAAGACGTCGTTCTATGCAGCTAAAATGAGTTTAAATCGAATTTATTAATTTTTGGTAATTTTAAAAAAAGGCAGATTTTTATAATTGCCAGATTAAAAATGCGAGATTTTTATAATTGCCCAGGCTAAACCGTAGGAGATACAAATTTCTAAATATGCTTATTATGGTTTCAGACGTCGTTCTATGCAGCTAAAATGAATTTAAAACGAATTTATTAATTTTTGGTAATTTTATAAATGCGAGATTTTTATAATTCTGCAGGCTAAACCGTAGGTGATACAAATTTCTAAATGTCCTTATTATTACTTAAGACGTCGTTCTATGCAGCTAAAATGAGTTTAAATCTAATTTATTAATTTTTGGTAATTTTAAAAAAGACAGATTTTTATAATTGCCAGATTAAAAATGCGATATTTTTATAATTGCCCAGGCTAAACCGTAGGAGATACAAATTTTACTACATATGCTTATTATGGTTTCAGATGTCGTTCTATGCAGCTAAAATGTATTTAAAACGAAATTATTAATTTTTGGTAATTTTATAAATGCGAGATTTTTATAATTCCCCAGGCTAAACCGTAGGTGATACAAATTTCTAAATGTCCTTATTATTATTTAAGACGTCATTCTATGCAGCTAAAATGAGTTTAAATCGAATTTATTAATTTTTGGTAATTTTAAAAAAGAGAGATTTTATAATTGCCAGATTAAAAATGCGAGATTTTTATAATTGCCCAGGCTAAACCGTAGGAGATACAAATTTCTAAATATGCTTATTATGGTTTCAGACGTCGTTCTATGCAGCTAAAATGAATTTAAAACGAATTTATTAATTTTTGGTAATTTTATAAATGCGAGATTTTTATAATTCTGCAGGCTAAACCGTAGGTGATACAAATTTCTAAATGTCCTTATTATTACTTAAGACGTCGTTCTATGCATCTAAAATGAGTTTAAATCGAATTTATTAATTTTTGGTAATTTTAAAAAAGACAGATTTTTATAATTGCCAGATTAAAATGCGAGATTTTTATAATTGCCCAGGCTAAACCGTAGGAGATACAAATTTTACTACATATGCTTATTATGGTTTCAGACGTCGTTCTATGCAGCTAAAATGAATTTAAAACTAAATTATTAATTTTTGGTAATTTTATAAATGCGAGATTTTTATAATTCCCCAGGCTAAACCGTAGGTGATACAAATTTCTAAATGTCCTTATTATTATTTAAGACGTCGTTCTATGCAGCTAAAATGAGTTTAAATCGAATTTATTAATTTTTGGTAATTTTAAAAAAAGACAGATTTTTATAATTGCCAGATTAAAAATGCGAGATTTTTATAATTGCCCAGGCTAAACCGTAGGAGATACAAATTTCTAAATATGCTTATTATGGTTTCAGACGTCGTTCTATGCAGCTAAAATGAATTTAAAACGAATTTATTAATTTTTGGTAATTTTATAAATGCGAGATTTTTATAATTCCCCAGGCTAAACCGTAGGTGATAAAATTTCTAAATGTCCTTATTATTACTTAAGAAGTCGTTCTATGCAGCTAAAATGAGTTTAAATCGAATTTATTAATTTTTGGTAATTTTAAAAAAGACAGATTTTTATAATTGCCAGATTAAAAATGCGAGATTTTTATAATTGCCCAGGGTAAACTGTAGGAGATACAAATTTCTAAATATGTTTATTATGGTTTCAGATGTCGTTCTATACAGCTAAAATGAATTTAAAACGAATTTATTAATTTTTGGTAATTTTATAAATGCGAGATTTTTATAATTCTGCAGGCTAAACCGTAGGCGATACAAATTTCTAAATGTCCTTATTATTACTTAAGACGTCGTTCTATGCAGCTAAAATGAGTTTAAATCGAATTTATTAATTTTTGGTAATTTTAAAAAAGACAGATTTTTATAATTGCCAGATTAAAAATGCGATATTTTTATAATTGCCCAGGCTAAACCGTAGGAGATACAAATTTTACTACATATGCTTATTATGGTTTCAGATGTCGTTCTATGCAGCTAAAATGAATTTAAAACGAAATTATTAATTTTTGGTAATTTTATAAATGCGAGATTTTTATAATTCCCCAGGCTAAACCGTAGGTGATACAAATTTCTAAATGTCCTTATTATTATTTAAGACGTCATTCTATGCAGCTAAAATGAGTTTAAATCGAATTTATTAATTTTTGGTAATTTTAAAAAAGAGAGATTTTATAATTGCCAGATTAAAAATGCGAGATTTTTATAATTGCCCAGGCTAAACCGTAGGAGATACAAATTTCTAAATATGCTTATTATGGTTTCAGACGTCGTTCTATGCAGCTAAAATGAATTTAAAACGAATTTATTAATTTTTGGTAATTTTATAAATGCGAGATTTTTATAATTCTGCAGGCTAAACCGTAGGTGATACAAATTTCTAAATGTCCTTATTATTACTTAAGACGTCGTTCTATGCATCTAAAATGAGTTTAAATCGAATTTATTAATTTTTGGTAATTTTAAAAAAGACAGATTTTTATAATTGCCAGATTAAAATGCGAGATTTTTATAATTGCCCAGGCTAAACCGTAGGAGATACAAATTTTACTACATATGCTTATTATGGTTTCAGACGTCGTTCTATGCAGCTAAAATGAATTTAAAACGAATTTATTAATTTTTGGTAATTTTATAAATGCGAGATTTTTATAATTCTGCAGGCTAAACCGTAGGTGATACAAATTTCTAAATGTCCTTATTATTACTTAAGACGTCGTTCTATGCAGCTAAAATGAGTTTAAATCGAATTTATTAATTTTTGGTAATTTTGAAAAAAGACAGATTTTTATAATTGCCAGATTAAAAATGCGAGATTTTTATAATTGCCCAGGCTAAACCGTAGGAGATACAAATTTCTAAATATGCTTATTATGGTTTCAGACGTCGTTCTATGCAGCTAAAATGAATTTAAAACGAATTTATTAATTTTTGGTAATTTTATAAATGCGAGATTTTTATAATTCCCCAGGCTAAACCGTAGGTGATAAAATTTCTAAATGTCCTTATTATTACTTAAGAAGTCGTTCTATGCAGCTAAAATGAGTTTAAATCGAATTTATTAATTTTTGGTAATTTTAAAAAAGACAGATTTTTATAATTGCCAGATTAAAAATGCGAGATTTTTATAATTGCCCAGGGTAAACTGTAGGAGATACAAATTTCTAAATATGCTTATTATGGTTTCAGATGTCGTTCTATACAGCTAAAATGAATTTAAAACGAATTTATTAATTTTTGGTAATTTTATAAATGCGAGATTTTTATAATTCTGCAGGCTAAACCGTAGGCGATACAAATTTCTAAATGTCCTTATTATTACTTAAGACGTCGTTCTATGCAGCTAAAATGAGTTTAAATCGAATTTATTAATTTTTGGTAATTTTAAAAAAGACAGATTTTTATAATTGCCAGATTAAAAATGCGAGATTTTTATAATTGCCCAGGCTAAACTGTAGGAGATACAAATTTCTAAATATGCTTATTATGGTTTCAGACGTCGTTCTATGCAGCTAAAATGAATTTAAAACGAATTTATTAATTTTTGGTAATTTTATAAATGCGAGATTTTTATAATTCTGCAGGCTAAACCGTAGGTGATACAAATTTCTAAATGTCCTTATTATTACTTAAGACGTCGTTCTATGCAGCTCAAATGAGTTTAAATCGAATTTATTAATTTTTGGTAATTTTAAAAAAGACAGATTTTTATAATTGCCAGATTAAAAATGCGAGATTTTTATAATTGCCCAGGCTAAACTGTAGGAGATACAAATTTCTAAATATGCTTATTATGGTTTCAGACGTCGTTCTATGCAGCTAAAATGAATTTAAAACGAATTTATTAATTTTTGGTAATTTTATAAATGCGAGATTTTTATAATTCTGCAGGCTAAACCGTAGGTGATACAAATTTCTAAATGTCCTTATTATTACTTAAGACGTCGTTCTATGCAGCTAAAATGAGTTTAAATCGAATTTATTAATTTTTGGTAATTTTTAAAAAAGACAGATTTTTATAATTGCCAGATTAAAAATGCGAGATTTTTATAATTGCCCAGGCTAAACTGTAGGAGATACAAATTTCTAAATATGCTTATTATGGTTTCAGACGTCGTTCTATGCAGCTAAAATGAATTTAAAATGAATTTATTAATTTTTGGTAATTTTATAAATGCGAGATTTTTATAATTCTGCAGGCTAAACCGTAGGTGATACAAATTTCTAAATGTCCTTATTATTACTTAAGACGTCGTTCTATGCAGCTAAAATGAGTTTAAATCGAATTTATTAATTTTTGGTAATTTTAAAAAAGACAGATTTTTATAATTGCCAGATTAAAAATGCGAGATTTTTATAATTGCCCAGGCTAAACTGTAGGAGATACAAATTTCTAAATATGCTTATTATGGATTCAGACGTCGTTCTATACAGCTAAAATGAATTTAAAACGAATTTATTAATTTTTGGTAATTTTATAAATGCGAGATTTTTATAATTCTGCATGCTAAACCGTAGGTGATACAAATTTCTAAATGTCCTTATTATTACTTAAGACGTCGTTCTATGCAGCTCAAATGAGTTTAAATCGAATTTATTAATTTTTGGTAATTTTAAAAAAGACAGATTTTTATAATTGCCAGATTAAAAATTCTAGATTTTTATAATTGCCCAGGCTAAACTGTAGGAGATACAAATTTCTAAATATGGTTATTATGGTTTCAGACGTCGTTCTATACAGCTAAAATGAATTTAAAACGAATTTATTAATTTTTGGTAATTTTATAAATGCGAGATTTTTATAATTCTGCAGGCTAAACCGTAGGCGATACAAATTTCTAAATGTCCTTATTATTACTTAAGACGTCGTTCTATACAGCTAAAATGAGTTTAAATCGAATTTATTAACTTTTGGTAATTTTAAAAAAGACAGATTTTTATAATTGCCAGATTAAAAATGCGAGATTTTTATAATTGCCCAGGCTAAACTGTAGGAGATACAAATTTCTAAATCTGCTTATTATGGTTTCAGACGTCGTTCTATCCAGCTAAAATGAATTTAAAACGAATTTATTAATTTTTGGTAATTTTATAAATGCGAGATTTTTATAATTCTGCAGGCTAAACCGTAGGTGATACAAATTTCTAAATGTCCTTATTATTACTTAAGACGTCGTTCTATGCAGCTAAAATGAGTTTAAATCGAATTTATTAATTTTTGGTAATTTTAAAAAAGACAGATTTTTATAATTGCCAGATTAAAAATGCGAGATTTTTATAATTGCCCAGGCTAAACTGTAGGAGATACAAATTTCTAAATATGCTTATTATGGTTTCAGACGTCGTTCTATGCAGCTAAAATGAATTTAAAATGAATTTATTAATTTTTGGTAATTTTATAAATGCGAGATTTTTATAATTCTGCAGGCTAAACCGTAGGTGATACAAATTTCTAAATGTCCTTATTATTACTTAAGACGTCGTTCTATGCAGCTCAAATGAGTTTAAATCGTATTTATTAATTTTTGGTAATTTTAAAAAAGACAGATTTTTATAATTGCCAGATTAAAAATGCGAGATTTTTATAATTGCCCAGGCTAAACTGTAGGAGATACAAATTTCTAAATATGCTTATTATGGTTTCAGACGTCGTTCTATGCAGCTAAAATGAATTTAAAACGAATTTATTAATTTTTGGTAATTTTATAAATGCGAGATTTTTATAATTCTGCAGGCTAAACCGTAGGTGATACAAATTTCTAAATGTCCTTATTATTACTTAAGACGTCGTTCTATGCAGCTAAAATGAGTTTAAATCGAATTTATTAATTTTTGGTAATTTTAAAAAAGACAGATTTTTATAATTGCCAGATTAAAAATGCGAGATTTTTATAATTGCCCAGGCTAAACTGTAGGAGATACAAATTTCTAAATATGCTTATTATGGTTTCAGACGTCGTTCTATACAGCTAAAATGAATTTAAAACGAATTTATTAATTTTTGGTAATTTTATAAATGCGAGATTTTTATAATTCTGCAGGCTAAACCGTAGGTGATACAAATTTCTAAATGTCCTTATTATTACTTAAGACGTCGTTCTATGCAGCTCAAATGAGTTTAAATCGAATTTATTAATTTTTGGTAATTTTAAAAAAGACAGATTTTTATAATTGCCAGATTAAAAATGCGAGATTTTTATAATTGCCCAGGCTAAACTGTAGGAGATACAAATTTCTAAATATGCTTATTATGGTTTCAGACGTCGTTCTATACAGCTAAAATGAATTTAAAACGAATTTATTAATTTTTGGTAATTTTATAAATGCGAGATTTTTATAATTCTGCAGGCTAAACCGTAGGTGATACAAATTTCTAAATGTCCTTATTATTACTTAAGACGTCGTTCTATGCAGCTAAAATGAGTTTAAATCGAATTTATTAATTTTTGGTAATTTTAAAAAAGACAGATTTTTATAATTGCCAGATTAAAAATGCGAGATTTTTATAATTGCCCAGGCTAAACTGTAGGAGATACAAATTTCTAAATATGCTTATTATGGTTTCAGACGTCGTTCTATGCAGCTAAAATGAATTTAAAACGAATTTATTAATTTTTGGCAATTTTATAAATGCGAGATTTTTATAATTCTGCAGGCTAAACCGTAGGTGATACAAATTTCTAAATGTCCTTATTATTACTTAAGACGTCGTTCTATGCAGCTAAAATGAGTTTAAATCGAATTTATTAATTTTGAGTAATTTTAAAAAAGACAGATTTTTATAATTGCCAGATTAAAAATGCGAGATTTTTATAGTTGCCCAGGCTAAACTGTAGGAGATACAAATTTCTAAATATGCTTATTATGGTTTCAGACGTCGTTCTATACAGCTAAAATGAATTTAAAACGAATTTATTAATTTTTGGTAATTTTATAAATGCGAGATTTTTATAATTCTGCAGGCTAAACCGTAGGTGATACAAATTTCTAAATGTCCTTATTATTACTTAAGACGTCGTTCTATGCAGCTAAAATGAGTTTAAATCGAATTTATTAATTTTTGGTAATTTTAAAAAAGACAGATTTTTATAATTGCCAGATTAAAAATGCGAGATTTTTATAATTGCCCAGGCTAAACCGTAGGTGATACAAATTTCTAAATATGCTTATTATGGTTTCAGACGTCGTTCTATGCAGCTAAAATGAATTTAAAACGAATTTATTAATTTTTGGTAATTTTATAAATGCGAGATTTTTATAATTCTGCAGGCTAAACCGTAGGTGATACAAATTTCTAAATGTCCTTATTATTACTTAAGACGTCGTTCTATGCAGCTAAAATGAGTTTAAATCGAATTTATTAATTTTTGGTAATTTTTAAAAGAGAGATTTTTATAATTGCCAGATTAAAAATGCGAGATTTTTATAATTGCCCAGGCTAAACTGTAGGAGATACAAATTTCTAAATATGCTTATTATGGTTTCAGACGTCGTTCTATACAGCTAAAATGAATTTAAAACGAATTTATTAATTTTTGGTAATTTTATAAATGCGAGATTTTTATAATTCTGCTGGCTAAACCGTAGGTGATACAAATTTCTAAATGTCCTTATTATTACTTAAGACGTCGTTCTATGCAGCTAAAATGAGTTTAAATCGAATTTATTAATTTTTGGTAATTTTAAAAAAGAGAGATTTTTATAATTGCCAGATTAAAAATGCGAGATTTTTATAATTGCCCAGGCTAAACTGTAGGATATACGCATTTCTAAATATGCTTATTATAGTTTCAGACGTCGTTCTATGCAGCTAAAATGAATTTAAAACGAATTTATTAATTTTTGGTAATTTTATAAATGCGAGATTTTTATAATTCCCCAGGCTAAACCGTAGGTGATACAAATTTCTAAATGTCCTTATTATTACTTAAGACGTCGTTCTATGCAGCTAAAATGAGTTTAAATCGAATTTATTAATTTTTGGTAATTTTAAAAAGAGAGATTTTTATAATTGCCAGATTAAAAATGCGAGATTTTTATAATTGCCCAGGCTAAACCGTAGGAGATACAAATTTCTAAATATGCTTATTATGGTTTCAGACGTCGTTCTATGCAGCTAAAATGAATTTAAAACGAATTTATTAATTTTTGGTAATTTTATAAATGCGAGATTTTTATAATTCTGCAGGCTAAAGTAGGTGATACAAATTTCTAAATGTCCTTATTATTACTTAAGACGTCGTTCTATGCAGCTAAAATGAGTTTAAATCGAATTTATTAATTTTTGGTAATTTTAAAAAAGACAGATTTTTATAATTGCCAGATTAAAAATGCGAGATTTTTATAATTGCCCAGGCTAAACCGTAGGAGATACAAATTTTACTACATATGCTTATTATGGTTTCAGACGTCGTTCTATGCAGCTAAAATGAATTTAAAACGAAATTATTAATTTTTGGTAATTTTATAAATGCGAGATTTTTATAATTCCCCAGGCTAAACCGTAGGTGATACAAATTTCTAAATGTCCTTATTATTATTTAAGACGTCATTCTATGCAGCTAAAATGAGTTTAAATCGAATTTATTAATTTTTGGTAATTTTAAAAAAGAGAGATTTTTATAATTGCCAGATTAAAAAAGCGAGATTTTTATAATTGCCCAGGCTAAACCGTAGGAGATACAAATTTCTAAATATGCTTATTATGGTTTCAGACGTCGTTCTATGCAGCTAAAATGAATTTAAAACGAATTTATTAATTTTTGGTAATTTTATAAATGCGAGATTTTTATAATTCTGCAGGCTAAACCGTAGGTGATACAAATTTCTAAATGTCCTTATTATTACTTAAGACGTCGTTCTATGCAGCTAAAATGAGTTTAAATCGAATTTATTAATTTTTGGTAATTTTAAAAAAGACAGATTTTTATAATTGCCAGATTAAAAATGCGAGATTTTTATAATTGCCCAGGCTAAACCGTAGGAGATACAAATTTCTAAATATGCTTATTATGGTTTCAGACGTCGTTCTATGCAGCTAAAATGAATTTAAAACGAATTTATTAATTTTTGGTAATTTTATAAATGCGAGATTTTTATAATTCTGCAGGCTAAACCGTAGGTGATACAAATTTCTAAATGTCCTTATTATTACTTAAGACGTCGTTCTATGCAGCTAAAATGAGTTTAAATCGAATTTATTAATTTTTGGTAATTTTAAAAAAGACAGATTTTTATAATTGCCAGATTAAAAAAGCGAGATTTTTATAATTGCCCAGGCTAAACCGTAGGAGATACAAATTTCTAAATATGCTTATTATGGTTTCAGACGTCGTTCTATGCAGCTAAAATGAATTTAAAACGAATTTATTAATTTTTGGTAATTTTATAAATGCGAGATTTTTATAATTCTGCAGGCTAAACCGTAGGTGATACAAATTTCTAAATGTCCTTATTATTACTTAAGACGTCGTTCTATGCAGCTAAAATGAGTTTAAATCGAATTTATTAATTTTTGGTAATTTTAAAAAAGACAGATTTTTATAATTGCCAGATTAAAAATGCGAGATTTTTATAATTGCCCAGGCTAAACCGTAGGAGATACAAATTTTACTACATATGCTTATTATGGTTTCAGACGTCGTTCTATGCAGCTAAAATGAATTTAAAACGAAATTATTAATTTTTGGTAATTTTATAAATGCGAGATTTTTATAATTCTCCAGGCTAAACCGTAGGTGATACAAATTTCTAAATGTCCTTATTATTATTTAAGACGTCATTCTATGCAGCTAAAATGAGTTTAAATCGAATTTATTAATTTTTGGTAATTTTAAAAAAGAGAGATTTTTATAATTGCCAGATTAAAAATGCGAGATTTTTATAATTGCCCAGGCTAAACCGTAGGAGATACAAATTTCTAAATATGCTTATTATGGTTTCAGACGTCGTTCTATGCAGCTAAAATGAATTTAAAACGAATTTATTAATTTTTGGTAATTTTATAAATGCGAGATTTTTATAATTCTGCAGGCTAAACCGTAGGTGATACAAATTTCTAAATGTCCTTATTATTACTTAAGACGTCGTTCTATGCAGCTAAAATGAGTTTAAATCGAATTTATTAATTTTTGGTAATTTTAAAAAAGACAGATTTTTATAATTGCCAGATTAAAATGCGAGATTTTTATAATTGCCCAGGCTAAACCGTAGGAGATACAAATTTTACTACATATGCTTATTATGGTTTCAGACGTCGTTCTATGCAGCTAAAATGAATTTAAAACGAAATTATTAATTTTTGGTAATTTTATAAATGCGAGATTTTTATAATTCCCCAGGCTAAACCGAAGGTGATACAAATTTCTAAATGTCCTTATTATTATTTAAGACGTCGTTCTATGCAGCTAAAATGAGTTTAAATCGAATTTATTAATTTTTGGTAATTTTAAAAAAGAGAGATTTTTATAATTGCCAGATTAAAAATGCGAGATTTTTATAATTGCCCAGGCTAAACCGTAGGAGATACAAATTTCTAAATATGCTTATTATGGTTTCAGACGTCGTTCTATGCAGCTAAAATGAATTTAAAACGAATTTATTAATTTTTGGTAATTTTATAAATGCGAGATTTTTATAATTCTGCAGGCTAAACCGTAGGTGATACAAATTTCTAAATGTCCTTATTATTACTTAAGACGTCGTTCTATGCAGCTAAAATGAGTTTAAATCGAATTTATTAATTTTTGGTAATTTTAAAAAAAGACAGATTTTTATAATTGCCAGATTAAAAATGCGAGATTTTTATAATTGCCCAGGCTAAACCGTAGGAGATACAAATTTCTAAATATGCTTATTATGGTTTCAGACGTCGTTCTATGCAGCTAAAATGAATTTAAAACGAATTTATTAATTTTTGGTAATTTTATAAATGCGAGATTTTTATAATTCCCCAGGCTAAACCGTAGGTGATACAAATTTCTAAATGTCCTTATTATTACTTAAGAAGTCGTTCTATGCAGCTAAAATGAGTTTAAATCGAATTTATTAATTTTTGGTAATTTTAAAAAAGACAGATTTTTATAATTGCCAGATTAAAAATGCGAGATTTTTATAATTGCCCAGGGTAAACTGTAGGAGATACAAATTTCTAAATATGCTTATTATGGTTTCAGATGTCGTTCTATACAGCTAAAATGAATTTAAAACGAATTTATTAATTTTTGGTAATTTTATAAATGCGAGATTTTTATAATTCTGCAGGCTAAACCGTAGGCGATACAAATTTCTAAATGTCCTTATTATTACTTAAGACGTCGTTCTATGCAGCTAAAATGAGTTTAAATCGAATTTATTAATTTTTGGTAATTTTAAAAAAGACAGATTTTTATAATTGCCAGATTAAAAATGCGAGATTTTTATAATTGCCCAGGCTAAACTGTAGGAGATACAAATTTCTAAATATGCTTATTATGGTTTCAGACGTCGTTCTATCCAGCTAAAATGAATTTAAAACGAATTTATTAATTTTTGGTAATTTTATAAATGCGAGATTTTTATAATTCTGCAGGCTAAACCGTAGGTGATACAAATTTCTAAATGTCCTTATTATTACTTAAGACGTCGTTCTATGCAGCTCAAATGAGTTTAAATCGAATTTATTAATTTTTGGTAATTTTAAAAAAGACAGATTTTTATAATTGCCAGATTAAAAATTCGAGATTTTTATAATTGCCCAGGCTAAACTGTAGGAGATACAAATTTCTAAATATGCTTATTATGGTTTCAGACGTCGTTCTATGCAGCTAAAATGAATTTAAAACGAATTTATTAATTTTTGGTAATTTTATAAATGCGAGATTTTTATAATTCTGCAGGCTAAACCGTAGGTGATACAAATTTCTAAATGTCCTAATTATTACTTAAGACGTCGTTCTATGCAGCTAAAATGAGTTTAAATCGAATTTATTAATTTTTGGTAATTTTAAAAAAGACAGATTTTTATAATTGGGAGATTAAAAATGCGAGATTTTTATAATTGCCCAGGCTAAACAGAAGGAGATACAAATTTCTAAATATGCTTATTATGGTTTCAGACGTCGTTCTATACAGCTAAAATGAATTTAAAACGAATTTATTAATTTTTGGTAATTTTATAAATGCGAGATTTTTATAATTCTGCAGGCTAAACCGTAGGTGATACAAATTTCTAAATGTCCTTATTATTACTTAAGACGTCGTTCTATGCAGCTCAAATGAGTTTAAATCGAATTTATTAATTTTTGGTAATTTTAAAAAAGACAGATTTTTATAATTGCCAGATTAAAAATGCGAGATTTTTATAATTGCCCAGGCTAAACTGTAGGAGATACAAATTTCTAAATATGCTTATTATGGTTTCAGACGTCGTTCTATACAGCTAAAATGAATTGAAAACGAATTTATTAATTTTTGGTAATTTTATAAATGCGAGATTTTTATAATTCTGCAGGCTAAACCGTAGGTGATACAAATTTCTAAATGTCCTTATTATTACTTAAGACGTCGTTCTATGCAGCTAAAATGAGTTTAAATCGAATTTATTAATTTTTGGTAATTTTAAAAAAGACAGATTTTTATAATTGCCAGATTAAAAATGCGAGATTTTTATAATTGCCCAGGCTAAACTGTAGGAGATACAAATTTCTAAATATGCTTATTATGGTTTCAGACGTCGTTCTATACAGCTAAAATGAATTTAAAACGAATTAATTAATTTTTGGTAATTTTATAAATGCGAGATTTTTATAATTCTGCAGGCTAAACCGTAGGTGATACAAATTTCTAAATGTCCTTATTATTACTTAAGACGTCGTTCTATGCAGCTAAAATGAGTTTAAATCGAATTTATTAATTTTTGGTAATTTTAAAAAAGACAGATTTTTATAATTGCCAGATTAAAAATGCGAGATTTTTATAATTGCCCAGGCTAAACCGTAGGTGATACAAATTTCTAAATATGCTTATTATGGTTTCAGACGTCGTTCTATGCAGCTAAAATGAATTTAAAACGAATTTATTAATTTTTGGTAATTTTATAAATGCGAGATTTTTATAATTCTGCAGGCTAAACCGTAGGTGATACAAATTTCTAAATGTCCTTATTATTACTTAAGACGTCGTTCTATGCAGCTAAAATGAGTTTAAATCGAATTTATTAATTTTTGGTAATTTTTAAAAAAGACAGATTTTTATAATTGCCAGATTAAAAATGCGAGATTTTTATAATTGCCCAGGCTAAACTGTAGGAGATACAAATTTCTAAATATGCTTATTATGGTTTCAGACGTCGTTCTATGCAGCTAAAATGAATTTAAAACGAATTTATTAATTTTTGGTAATTTTATAAATGCGAGATTTTTATAATTCTGCAGGCTAAACCGTAGGTGATACAAATTTCTAAATGTCCTTATTATTACTTAAGACGTCGTTCTATGCAGCTAAAATGAGTTTAAATCGAATTTATTAATTTTTGGTAATTTTAAAAAAGACAGATTTTTATAATTGCCAGATTAAAAATGCGAGATTTTTATAATTGCCCAGGCTAAACCGTAGGAGATACAAATTTTACTAAATATGCTTATTATGGTTTCAGACGTCGTTCTATGCAGCTAAAATGAATTTAAAACGAATTTATTAATTTTTGGTAATTTTATAAATGCGAGATTTTTATAATTCTGCAGCCTAAACCGTAGGTGATACAAATTTCTAAATGTCCTTATTATTACTTAAGAAGTCGTTCTATGCAGCTAAAATGAGTTTAAATCGAATTTATTAATTTTTGGTAATTTTAAAAAAGGCAGATTTTTATAATTGCCAGATTAAAAATGCGAGATTTTTATAATTGCCCAGGCTAAACTGTAGGAGATACAAATTTCTAAATATGCTTATTATAGTTTCAGACGTCGTTCTATGCAGCTAAAATGAATTTAAAACGAATTTATTAATTTTTGGTAATTTTATAAATGCGAGATTTTTATAATTCTGCAGGATAAACCGTAGGTGATACAAATTTCTAAATGTCCTTATTATTACTTAAGACGTCGTTCTATGCAGCTAAAATGAGTTTAAATCGAATTTATTAATTTTTGGTAATTTTAAAAAAGACAGATTTTTATAATTGCCAGATTAAAAATACGAGATTTTTATAATTGCCCAGGCTAAACCGTAGGAGATACAAATTTCTAAATATGCTTATTATGGTTTCAGACGTCGTTCTATACAGCTAAAATGAATTTAAAACGAATTTATTAATTTTTGGTAATTTTATAAATGCGAGATTTTTATAATTCTGCAGGCTAAACCGTAGGTGATACAAATTTCTAAATTTCCTTATTATTACTTAAGACGTCGTTCTATGCAGCTAAAATGAGTTTAAATCGAATTTATTAATTTTTGGTAATTTTAAAAAAGACAGATTTTTATAATTGCCAGATTAAAAATGCGAGATTTTTATAATTGCCCAGGCTAAACTGTAGGAGATACAAATTTCTAAATATGCTTATTATGGTTTCAGACGTCGTTCTATACAGCTAAAATGAATTTAAAACGAATTTATTAATTTTTGGTAATTTTATAAATGCGAGATTTTTATAATTCTGCAGGCTAAACCGTAGGTGATACAAATTTCTAAATTTCCTTATTATTACTTAAGACGTCGTTCTATGCAGCTAAAATGAGTTTAAATCGAATTTATTAATTTTTGGTAATTTTAAAAAAGACAGATTTTTATAATTGCCAGATTAAAAATGCGAGATTTTTATAATTGCCCAGGCTAAACTGTAGGAGATACAAATTTCTAAATATGCTTATTACGGTTTCAGAAGTCGTTCTATACAGCTAAAATGAATTTAAAACGAATTTATTAATTTTTGGTAATTTTATAAATGCGAGATTTTTATAATTCTGCAGGCTAAACCGTAGGTGATACAAATTTCTAAATGTCCTTATTATTATTTAAGACGTCGTTCTATGCAGCTAAAATGAGTTTAAATCGAATTTATTAATTTTTGGTAATTTTAAAAAAGATAGATTTTTATAATTGCCAGATTACAAATGCGAGATTTTTATAATTGCCCAGGCTAAACTGTAGGAGATACAAATTTCTAAATATGCTTATTATGGTTACAGACGTCGTTCTGTGCAGCTAAAATGAATTTAAAACGAATTTATTAATTTTTGGTATTTTTATAAATGCGAGATTTTTATAATTCTGCAGGCTAAACCGTAGGTGATACAAATTTCTAAATGTCCTTATTATTACTTAAGACGTCGTTCTATGCAGCTAAAATGAGTTTAAATCGAATTTATTAATTTTTGGTAATTTTAAAAAAGACAGATTTTTATAATTGCCAGATTAAAAATGCGAGATTTTTATAATTGCCCAGGCTAAACCGTAGGAGATACAAATTTTACTAAATATGCTTATTATGGTTTCAGACGTCGTTCTATGCAGCTAAAATGAATTTAAAACGAAATTATTAATTTTTGGTAATTTTATAAATGCGAGATTTTTATAATTCCCCAGGCTAAACCGTAGGTGATACAAATTTCTAAATGTCCTTATTATTATTTAAGACATCGTTCTATGCAGCTAAAATGAGTTTAAATCGAATTTATTAATTTTTGGTAATTTTATAAATGCGAGATTTTTATAATTCTGCAGCCTAAACCGTAGGTGATACAAATTTCTAAATGTCCTTATTATTACTTAAGACGTCGTTCTATGCAGCTAAAATGAGTTTAAATCGAATTTATTAATTTTTGGTAATTTTAAAAAAGACAGATTTTTATAATTGCCAGATTAAAAATACGAGATTTTTATAATTGCCCAGGCTAAACCGTAGGAGATACAAATTTCTAAATATGCTTATTATGGTTTCAGACGTCGTTCTATACAGCTAAAATGAATTTAAAACGAATTTATTAATTTTTGGTAATTTTATAAATGCGAGATTTTTATAATTCCCCAGGCTAAACCGTAGGTGATACAAATTTCTAAATGTCCTTATTATTACTTAAGAAGTCGTTCTATGCAGCTAAAATGAGTTTAAATCGAATTTATTAATTTTTGGTAATTTCAAAAAAGACAGATTTTTATAATTGCCAGATTAAAAATGCGAGATTTTTATAATTGCCCAGGCTAAACTGTAGGAGATACAAATTTCTAAATATGCTTATTATGGTTTCAGATGTCGTTCTATACAGCTAAAATGAATTTAAAACGAATTTATTAATTTTTGGTAATTTTATAAATGCGAGATTTTTATAATTCTGCAGGCTAAACCGTAGGTGATACAAATTTCTAAATGTCCTTATTATTACTTAAGACGTCGTTCTATGCAGCTAAAATGAGTTTAAATCGAATTTATTAATTTTTGGTAATTTTAAAAAAGACAGATTTTTATAATAAATTGCCAGATTAAAAATGCGAGATTTTTATAATTGCCCAGGCTAAACTGTAGGAGATACAAATTTCTAAATATGCTTATTATGGTTTCAGACGTCGTTCTATACAGCTAAAATGAATTTAAAACGAATTTATTAATTTTTGGTAATTTTATAAATGCGAGATTTTTATAATTCTGCAGGCTAAACCGTAGGTGATACAAATTTCTAATGTCCTTATTATTACTTAAGACGTCGTTCTATGCAGCTAAAATGAGTTTAAATCGAATTTATTAATTTTTGGTAATTTTAAAAAAGACAGATTTTTATAATAAATTGCCAGATTAAAAATGCGAGATTTTTATAATTGCCCAGGCTAAACTGTAGGAGATACAAATTTCTAAATATGCTTATTATGGTTTCAGACGTCGTTCTATACAGCTAAAATGAATTTAAAACGAATTTATTAATTTTTGGTAATTTTATAAATGCGAGATTTTTATAATTCTGCAGGCTAAACCGTAGGTGATACAAATTTCTAAATGTCCTTATTATTATTTAAGACGTCGTTCTATGCAGCTAAAATGAGTTTAAATCGAATTTATTAATTTTTGGTAATTTTAAAAAAGACAGATTTTTATAATTGCCAGATTACAAATGCGAGATTTTTATAATTGCCCAGGCTAAACTGTAGGAGATACAAATTTCTAAATATGCTTATTATGGTTACAGACGTCGTTCTGTGCAGATAAAATGAATTTAAAACGAATTTATTAATTTTTGGTAATTTTATAAATGCGAGATTTTTATAATTCTGCAGGCTAAACCGTAGGTGATACAAATTTCTAAATGTCCTTATTATTACTTAAGACGTCGTTCTATGCAGCTAAAATGAGTTTAAATCGAATTTATTAATTTTTGGTAATTTTAAAAAAGAGAGATTTTTTTAATTGCCAGATTAAAAATGCGAGATTTTTATAATTGCCCAGGCTAAACTGTAGGATATACGCATTTCTAAATATGCTTATTATAGTTTCAGACGTCGTTCTATGCAGCTAAAATGAATTTAAAACGAATTTATTAATTTTTGGTAATTTTATAAATGCGAGATTTTTATAACTCCCAAGGCTAAACCGTAGGTGATACAAATTTCTAAATGTCCTTATTATTATTTAAGACGTCGTTCTATGCAGCTAAAATGAGTTTAAATCGAATTTATTAATTTTTGGTAATTTTAAAAAAGAGAGATTTTTATAATTGCCAGATTAAAAATGCGAGATTTTTATAATTGCCCAGGCTAAACCGTAGGAGATACAAATTTCTAAATATGCTTATTATAGTTTCAGACGTCGTTCTATGCAGCTAAAATGAATTTAAAACGAATTTATTAATTTTTGGTAATTTTATAAATGCGAGATTTTTATAATTCTGCAGGCTAAACCGTAGGTGATACAAATTTCTAAATGTCCTTATTATTACTTAAGACGTCGTTCTATGCAGCTAAAATGAGTTTAAATCGAATTTATTTATTTTTGGTAATTTTAAAAAAGACAGATTTTTATAATTGCCAGATTAAAAATGCGAGATTTTTATAATTGCCCAGGCTAAACCGTAGGAGATACAAATTTTACTAAATATGCTTATTATGGTTTCAGACGTCGTTCTATGCAGCTAAAATGAATTTAGAACGAAATTATTAATTTTTGGTAATTTTATAAATGCGAGATTTTTATAATTCCCCAGGCTAAACCGTAGGTGATACAAATTTCTAAATGTCCTTATTATTATTTAAGACGTCGTTCTATGCAGCTAAAATGAGTTTAAATCGAATTTATTAATTTTTGGTAATTTTAAAAAAGAGAGATTTTTATAATTGCCAGATTAAAAATGCGAGATTTTTATAATTGCCCAGGCTAAACCGTAGGAGATACAAATTTCTAAATATGCTTATTATGGTTTCAGACGTCGTTCTATGCAGCTAAAATGAATTTAAAACGAATTTATTAATTTTTGGTAGTTTTATAAATGCGAGATTTTTATAATTCTGCAGGCTAAACCGTAGGTGATACAAATTTCTAAATGTCCTTATTATTACTTAAGAAGTCGTTCTATGCAGCTAAAATGAGTTTAAATCGAATTTATTAATTTTTGGTAATTTTAAAAAAGACAGATTTTTATAATTGCCAGATTAAAATAGCGAGATTTTTATAATTGCCCAGGCTAAACTGTAGGAGATACAAATTTCTAAATATGCTTATTATAGTTTCAGACGTCGTTCTATGCAGCTAAAATGAATTTAAAACGAATTTATTAATTTTTGGTAATTTTATAAATGCGAGATTTTTATAATTCCCCAGGCTAAACCGTAGGTGATACAAATTTCTAAATGTCCTTATTATTACTTAAGAAGTCGTTCTATGCAGCTAAAATGAGTTTGAATCGAATTTATTTATTTTTGGTAATTTCAAAAAAGACAGATTTTTATAATTGCCAGATTAAAAATGCGAGATTTTTATAATTGCCCAGGCTAAACTGTAGGAGATACAAATTTCTAAATATGCTTATTATGGTTTCAGATGTCGTTCTATACAGCTAAAATGAATTTAAAACGAATTTATTAATTTTTGGTAATTTTATAAATGCGAGATTTTTATAATTCTGCAGGCTAAACCGTAGGTGATACTAATTTCTAAATGTCCTTATTATTACTTAAGACGTCGTTCTATGCAGCTAAAATGAGTTTAAATCGAATTTATTAATTTTTGGTAATTTTAAATAAGACAGATTTTTATAATTGCCAGATTAAAAATGCGAGATTTTTATAATTGCCCAGGCTAAACCGTAGGAGATACAAATTTCTAAATATGCTTATTATGGTTTCAGACGTCGTTCTATGCAGCTAAAATGAATTTAAAACGAATTTATTAATTTTTGGTAATTTTATAAATGCGAGATTTTTATAATTCTCCAGGCTAAACCGTAGGTGATACAAATTTCTAAATGTCCTTATTATTATTTAAGACGTCGTTCTATGCAGCTAAAATGAGTTTAAATCGAATTTATTAATTTTTGGTAATTTTAAAAAAGAGAGATTTTTATAATTGCCAGATTAAAAATGCGAGATTTTTATAATTGCCCAGGCTAAACCGTAGGAGATACAAATTTCTAAATATGCTTATTATAGTTTCAGACGTCGTTCTATGCAGCTAAAATGAATTTAAAACGAATTTATTAATTTTTGGTAATTTTATAAATGCGAGATTTTTATAATTCTGCAGGCTAAACCGTAGGTGATACAAATTTCTAAATGTCCTTATTATTACTTAAGACGTCGTTCTATGCAGCTAAAATGAGTTTAAATCGAATTTATTTATTTTTGGTAATTTTAAAAAAGACAGATTTTTATAATTGCCAGATTAAAAATGCGAGATTTTTATAATTGCCCAGGCTAAACCGTAGGAGATACAAATTTTACTAAATATGCTTATTATGGTTTCAGACGTCGTTCTATGCAGCTAAAATGAATTTAAAACGAAATTATTAATTTTTGGTAATTTTATAAATGCGAGATTTTTATAATTCCCCAGGCTAAACCGTAGGTGATACAAATTT
This sequence comes from Melanotus villosus, assembly GCA_963082815.1. Classification (NCBI taxonomy): domain Eukaryota; kingdom Metazoa; phylum Arthropoda; class Insecta; order Coleoptera; family Elateridae; genus Melanotus; species Melanotus villosus. The sequence continues at coordinate 16,387,171 of OY720427.1, read as the reverse complement.
CTAAATGTCCTTATTATTATTTAAGACGTCGTTCTATGCAGCTAAAATGAGTTTAAATCGAATTTATTAATTTTTGGTAATTTTAAAAAAGAGAGATTTTTATAATTGCCAGATTAAAAATGCGAGATTTTTATAATTGCCCAGGCTAAACCGTAGGAGATACAAATTTCTAAATATGCTTATTATGGTTTCAGACGTCGTTCTATGCAGCTAAAATGAATTTAAAACGAATTTATTAATTTTTGGTAGTTTTATAAATGCGAGATTTTTATAATTCTGCAGGCTAAACCGTAGGTGATACAAATTTCTAAATGTCCTTATTATTACTTAAGAAGTCGTTCTATGCAGCTAAAATGAGTTTAAATCGAATTTATTAATTTTTGGTAATTTTAAAAAAGACAGATTTTTATAATTGCCAGATTAAAATAGCGAGATTTTTATAATTGCCCAGGCTAAACTGTAGGAGATACAAATTTCTAAATATGCTTATTATAGTTTCAGACGTCGTTCTATGCAGCTAAAATGAATTTAAAACGAATTTATTAATTTTTGGTAATTTTATAAATGCGAGATTTTTATAATTCCCCAGGCTAAACCGTAGGTGATACAAATTTCTAAATGTCCTTATTATTACTTAAGAAGTCGTTCTATGCAGCTAAAATGAGTTTGAATCGAATTTATTTATTTTTGGTAATTTTAAAAAAGACAGATTTTTATAATTGCCAGATTAAAAATGCGAGATTTTTATAATTGCCCAGGCTAAACTGTAGGAGATACAAATTTCTAAATATGCTTATTATGGTTTCAGATGTCGTTCTATACAGCTAAAATGAATTTAAAACGAATTTATTAATTTTTGGTAATTTTATAAATGCGAGATTTTTATAATTCTGCAGGCTAAACCGTAGGTGATACTAATTTCTAAATGTCCTTATTATTACTTAAGACGTCGTTCTATGCAGCTAAAATGAGTTTAAATCGAATTTATTAATTTTTGGTAATTTTAAATAAGACAGATTTTTATAATTGCCAGATTAAAAATGCGAGATTTTTATAATTGCCCAGGCTAAACCGTAGGAGATACAAATTTCTAAATATGCTTATTATGGTTTCAGACGTCGTTCTATGCAGCTAAAATGAATTTAAAACGAATTTATTAATTTTTGGTAATTTTATAAATGCGAGATTTTTATAATTCTCCAGGCTAAACCGTAGGTGATACAAATTTCTAAATGTCCTTATTATTACTTAAGAAGTCGTTCTATGCAGCTAAAATGAGTTTAAATCGAATTTATTTATTTTTGGTAATTTTAAAAAAGACAGATTTTTATAATTGCCAGATTAAAAATGCGAGATTTTTATAATTGCCCAGGCTAAACTGTAGGAGATACAAATTTATAAATATGCTTATTATGGTTTCAGATGTCGTTCTATACAGCTAAAATGAATTTAAAACGAATTTATTAATTTTTGGTAATTTTATAAATGCGAGATTTTTATAATTCTGCAGGCTAAACCGTAGGTGATACAAATTTCTAAATGTCCTTATTATTACTTAAGAAGTCGTTCTATACAGCTAAAATGAGTTTAAATCGAATTTATTAATTTTTGGTAATTTTAAAAAAGACAGATTTTTATAATTGCCAGATTAAAAATGCGAGATTTTTATAATTGCCCAGGCTAAACTGTAGGAGATACAAATTTCTAAATATGCTTATTATGGTTTCAGATGTCGTTCTATACAGCTAAAATGAATTTAAATCGAATTTATTTATTTTTGGTAATTTTAAAAAAGACAGATTTTTATAATTGCCAGATTAAAAATGCGAGATTTTTATAATTGCCCAGGCTAAACCGTAGGAGATACAAATTTTACTAAATATGCTTATTATGGTTTCAGACGTCGTTCTATGCAGCTAAAATGAATTAAAAACGAAATTATTAATTTTTGGTAATTTTATAAATGCGAGATTTTTATAATTCCCCAGGCTAAACCGTAGGTGATACAAATTTCTAAATGTCCTTATTATTATTTAAGACGTCGTTCTATGCAGCTAAAATGAGTTTAAATCGAATTTGTTAATTTTTGGTAATTTTAAAAAAGAGAGATTTTTATAATTGCCAGATTAAAAATGCGAGATTTTTATAATTGCCCAGGCTAAACCGTAGGAGATACAAATTTCTAAATATGCTTATTATGGTTTCAGACGTCGTTCTATGCAGCTAAAATGAATTTAAAACGAATTTATTAATTTTTGGTAGTTTTATAAATGCGAGATTTTTATAATTCTGCAGGCTAAACCGTAGGTGATACAAATTTCTAAATGTCCTTATTATTACTTAAGAAGTCGTTCTATGCAGCTAAAATGAGTTTAAATCGAATTTATTAATTTTTGGTAATTTTAAAAAAGACAGATTTTTATAATTGCCAGATTAAAATAGCGAGATTTTTATAATTGCCCAGGCTAAACTGTAGGAGATACAAATTTCTAAATATGCTTATTATAGTTTCAGACGTCGTTCTATGCAGCTAAAATGAATTTAAAACGAATTTATTAATTTTTGGTAATTTTATAAATGCGAGATTTTTATAATTCCCCAGGCTAAACCGTAGGTGATACAAATTTCTAAATGTCCTTATTATTACTTAAGAAGTCGTTCTATGCAGCTAAAATGAGTTTGAATCGAATTTATTTATTTTTGGTAATTTTAAAAAAGACAGATTTTTATAATTGCCAGATTAAAAATGCGAGATTTTTATAATTGCCCAGGCTAAACTGTAGGAGATACAAATTTCTAAATATGCTTATTATGGTTTCAGATGTCGTTCTATACAGCTAAAATGAATTTAAAACGAATTTATTAATTTTTGGTAATTTTATAAATGCGAGATTTTTATAATTCTGCAGGCTAAACCGTAGGTGATACTAATTTCTAAATGTCCTTATTATTACTTAAGACGTCGTTCTATGCAGCTAAAATGAGTTTAAATCGAATTTATTAATTTTTGGTAATTTTAAATAAGACAGATTTTTATAATTGCCAGATTAAAAATGCGAGATTTTTATAATTGCCCAGGCTAAACCGTAGGAGATACAAATTTCTAAATATGCTTATTATGGTTTCAGACGTCGTTCTATGCAGCTAAAATGAATTTAAAACGAATTTATTAATTTTTGGTAATTTTATAAATGCGAGATTTTTATAATTCTCCAGGCTAAACCGTAGGTGATACAAATTTCTAAATGTCCTTATTATTACTTAAGAAGTCGTTCTATGCAGCTAAAATGAGTTTAAATCGAATTTACTTATTTTTGGTAATTTTAAAAAAGACAGATTTTTATAATTGCCAGATTAAAAATGCGAGATTTTTATAATTGCCCAGGCTAAACTGTAGGAGATACAAATTTATAAATATGCTTATTATGGTTTCAGATGTCGTTCTATACAGCTAAAATGAATTTAAAACGAATTTATTAATTTTTGGTAATTTTATAAATGCGAGATTTTTATAATTCTGCAGGCTAAACCGTAGGTGATACAAATTTCTAAATGTCCTTATTATTACTTAAGACGTCGTTCTATGCAGCTAAAATGAGTTTAAATCGAATTTATTAATTTTTGGTAATTTTAAAAAAGACAGATTTTTATAATTGCCAGATTAAGAATGCGAGATTTTTATAATTGCCCAGGCTAAACTGTAGGAGATACAAATTTCCAAATATGTTTATTATGGTTTCAGACGTCGTTCTATGCAGCTAAAATGATTTTAAAACGAATTTATTAATTTTTGGTAATTTTATAAATGCGAGATTTTTATAATTCTGCAGGCTAAACCGTAGGTGATACAAATTTCTAAATGTCCTTATTATTACTTAAGACGTCGTTCTATGCAGCTAAAATGAGTTTAAATCGAATTTATTAATTTTTGGTAATTTTAAAAAAGACAGATTTTTATAATTGCCAGATTAAAAATGCGAGATTTTTATAATTGCCCAGGCTAAACTGTAGGAGATACAAATTTCTAAATATGCTTATTATGGTTTCAGATGTCGTTCTATACAGCTAAAATGAATTTAAAACGAATTTATTAATTTTTGGTAATTTTATAAATGCGAGATTTTTATAATTCTGCAGGCTAAACCGTAGGTGATACAAATTTCTAAATGTCCTTATTATTACTTAAGACGTCGTTCTATGCAGCTAAAATGAGTTTAAATCGAATTTATTAATTTTTGGTAATTTTAAAAAAGACAGATTTTTATAATTGCCAGATTAAAAATGCGAGATTTTTATAATTGCCCAGGCTAAACTGTAGGAGATACAAATTTCCAAATATGTTTATTATGGTTTCAGACGTCGTTCTATACAGCTAAAATGATTTTAAAACGAATTTATTAATTTTTGGTAATTTTATAAATGCGAGATTTTTATAATTCTGCAGGCTAAACCGTAGGTGATACAAATTTCTAAATGTCCTTATTATTACTTAAGACGTCGTTCTATGCAGCTAAAATGAGTTTAAATCGAATTTATTAATTTTTGGTAATTTTAAAAAAGACAGATTTTTATAATTGCCAGATTAAAAATGCAAGATTTTTATAATTGCCCAGGCTAAACCGTAGGAGATACAAATTTTACTAAATATGCTTATTATGGTTTCAGACGTCGTTCTATGCAGCTAAAATGAATTTAAAACGAAATTATTAATTTTTGGTAGTTTTATAAATGCGAGATTTTTATAATTCTGCAGGCTAAACCGTAGGTGATACAAATTTCTAAATGTCCTTATTATTACTTAAGACGTCGTTCTATGCAGCTAAAATGAGTTTAAATCGAATTTATTAATTTTTGGTAATTTTAAAAAAGACAGATTTTTATAATTGCCAGATTAAAAATGCGAGATTTTTATAATTGCCCAGGCTAAACTGTAGGAGATACAAATTTCTAAATATGCTTATTATAGTTTCAGACGTCGTTCTATGCAGCTAAAATGAATTTAAAACGAATTTATTAATTTTTGGTAATTTTATAAATGCGAGATTTTTATAATTCTGCAGGCTAAACCGTAGGTGATACAAATTTCTAAATGTTCTTATTATTACTTAAGAAGTCGTTCTATGCAGCTAAAATGAGTTTAAATCGAATTTATTTATTATTGGTAATTTTAAAAAAGACAGATTTTTATAATTGCCAGATTAAAAATGCGAGATTTTTATAATTGCCCAAGCTAAACTGTAGGAGATACAAATTTCTAAATATGCTTATTATGGTTTCAGATGTCGTTCTATACAGCTAAAATGAATTTAAAACAAATTTCTAAATATGCTTATTATGGTTTCAGACGTCGTTCTATGCAGCTAAAATGAATTTAAAACGAATTTATTAATTTTTGGTAATTTTATAAATGCGAGATTTTTATAATTCCCCGGGCTAAACCGTAGGTGATACAAATTTCTAAATGTCCTTATTATTACTTAAGAAGTCGTTCTATGCAGCTAAAATGAGTTTAAATCGAATTTATTAATTTTTGGTAATTTTATAAATGCGAGATTTTTATAATTCCCCGGGCTAAACCGTAGGTGATACAAATTTCTAAATGTCCTTATTATTACTTAAGAAGTCGTTCTATGCAGCTAAAATGAATTTAAAACGAATTTATTAATTTTTGGTAATTTTATAAATGCGAGATTTTTATAATTCCCCAGGCTAAACCGTAGGTGATACAAATTTCTAAATGTCATTATTATTACTTAAGAAGTCGTTCTATGCAGCTAAAATGAGTTTGAATCGAATTTATTTATTTTTGGTAATTTTAAAAAAGACAGATTTTTATAATTGCCAGATTAAAAATGCGAGATTTTTATAATTGCCCAGGCTAAACTGTAGGAGATACAAATTTCTAAATATGCTTATTATGGTTTCAGATGTCGTTCTATACAGCTAAAATGAATTTAAAACGAATTTATTAATTTTTGGTAATTTTATAAATGCGAGATTTTTATAATTCTGCAGGCTAAACCGTAGGTGATACTAATTTCTAAATGTCCTTATTATTACTTAAGACGTCGTTCTATGCAGCTAAAATGAGTTTAAATCGAATTTATTAATTTTTGGTAATTTTAAATAAGACAGATTTTTATAATTGCCAGATTAAAAATGCGAGATTTTTATAATTGCCCAGGCTAAACCGTAGGAGATACAAATTTCTAAATATGCTTATTATGGTTTCAGACGTCGTTCTATGCAGCTAAAATGAATTTAAAACGAATTTATTAATTTTTGGTAATTTTATAAATGCGAGATTTTTATAATTCTCCAGGCTAAACCGTAGGTGATACAAATTTCTAAATGTCCTTATTATTACTTAAGAAGTCGTTCTATGCAGCTAAAATGAGTTTAAATCGAATTTATTTATTTTTGGTAATTTTAAAAAAGACAGATTTTTATAATTGCCAGATTAAAAATGCGAGATTTTTATAATTGCCCAGGCTAAACTGTAGGAGATACAAATTTATAAATATGCTTATTATGGTTTCAGATGTCGTTCTATGCAGCTAAAATGAATTTAAAACGAATTTATTAATTTTTGGTAATTTTATAAATGCGAGATTTTTATAATTCTGCAGGCTAAACCGTAGGTGATACAAATTTCTAAATGTCCTTATTATTACTTAAGACGTCGTTCTATGCAGCTAAAATGAGTTTAAATCGAATTTATTAATTTTTGGTAATTTTAAAAAAGACAGATTTTTATAATTGCCAGATTAAAAATGCGAGATTTTTATAATTGCCCAGGCTAAACTGTAGGAGATACAAATTTCCAAATATGTTTATTATGGTTTCAGACGTCGTTCTATACAGCTAAAATGATTTTAAAACGAATTTATTAATTTTTGGTAATTTTATAAATGCGAGATTTTTATAATTCTGCAGGCTAAACCGTAGGTGATACAAATTTCTAAATGTCCTTATTATTACTTAAGACGTCGTTCTATGCAGCTAAAATGAGTTTAAATCGAATTTATTAATTTTTGGTAATTTTAAAAAAGACAGATTTTTATAATTGCCAGATTAAAAATGCAAGATTTTTATAATTGCCCAGGCTAAACCGTAGGAGATACAAATTTTACTAAATATGCTTATTATGGTTTCAGACGTCGTTCTATGCAGCTAAAATGAATTTAAAACGAAATTATTAATTTTTGGTAGTTTTATAAATGCGAGATTTTTATAATTCTGCAGGCTAAACCGTAGGTGATACAAATTTCTAAATGTCCTTATTATTACTTAAGACGTCGTTCTATGCAGCTAAAATGAGTTTAAATCGAATTTATTAATTTTTGGTAATTTTAAAAAAGACAGATTTTTATAATTGCCAGATTAAAAATGCGAGATTTTTATAATTGCCCAAGCTAAACTGTAGGAGATACAAATTTCTAAATATGCTTATTATGGTTTCAGATGTCGTTCTATACAGCTAAAATGAATTTAAAACAAATTTCTAAATATGCTTATTATGGTTACAGACATCGTTCTATGCAGCTAAAATGAATTTAAAACGAATTTATTAATTTTTGGTAATTTTATAAATGCGAGATTTTTATAATTCCCCGGGCTAAACCGTAGGTGATACAAATTTCTAAATGTCCTTATTATTACTTAAGAAGTCGTTCTATGCAGCTAAAATGAGTTTAAATCGAATTTATTAATTTTTGGTAATTTTATAAATGCGAGATTTTTATAATTCCCCGGGCTAAACCGTAGGTGATACAAATTTCTAAATGTCCTTATTATTACTTAAGAAGTCGTTCTATGCAGCTAAAATGAATTTAAAACGAATTTATTAATTTTTGGTAATTTTATAAATGCGAGATTTTTATAATTCCCCAGGCTAAACCGTAGGTGATACAAATTTCTAAATGTCATTATTATTACTTAAGAAGTCGTTCTGTGCAGCTAAAATGAGTTTGAATCGAATTTATTTATTTTTGGTAATTTTAAAAAAGACAGATTTTTATAATTGCCAGATTAAAAATGCGAGATTTTTATAATTGCCCAGGCTAAACTGTAGGAGATACAAATTTCTAAATATGCTTATTATGGTTTCAGATGTCGTTCTATACAGCTAAAATGAATTTAAAACGAATTTATTAATTTTTGGTAATTTTATAAATGCGAGATTTTTATAATTCTGCAGGCTAAACCGTAGGTGATACTAATTTCTAAATGTCCTTATTATTACTTAAGACGTCGTTCTATGCAGCTAAAATGAGTTTAAATCGAATTTATTAATTTTTGGTAATTTTAAATAAGACAGATTTTTATAATTGCCAGATTAAAAATGCGAGATTTTTATAATTGCCCAGGCTAAACCGTAGGAGATACAAATTTCTAAATATGCTTATTATGGTTTCAGACGTCGTTCTATGCAGCTAAAATGAATTTAAAACGAATTTATTAATTTTTGGTAATTTTATAAATGCGAGATTTTTATAATTCTCCAGGCTAAACCGTAGGTGATACAAATTTCTAAATGTCCTTATTATTACTTAAGAAGTCGTTCTATGCAGCTAAAATGAGTTTAAATCGAATTTATTTATTTTTGGTAATTTTAAAAAAGACAGATTTTTATAATTGCCAGATTAAAAATGCGAGATTTTTATAATTGCCCAGGCTAAACTGTAGGAGATACAAATTTATAAATATGCTTATTATGGTTTCAGATGTCGTTCTATACAGCTAAAATGAATTTAAAACGAATTTATTAATTTTTGGTAATTTTATAAATGCGAGATTTTTATAATTCTGCAGGCTAAACCGTAGGTGATACAAATTTCTAAATGTCCTTATTATTACTTAAGACGTCGTTCTATGCAGCTAAAATGAGTTTAAATCGAATTTATTAATTTTTGGTAATTTTAAAAAAGACAGATTTTTATAATTGCCAGATTAAAAATGCGAGATTTTTATAATTGCCCAGGCTAAACTGTAGGAGATACAAATTTCTAAATATGCTTATTATGGTTTCAGATGTCGTTCTATACAGCTAAAATGAATTTAAAACGAATTTATTAATTTTTGGTAATTTTATAAATGCGAGATTTTTATAATTCTGCAGGCTAAACCGTAGGTGATACTAATTTCTAAATGTCCTTATTATTACTTAAGACGTCGTTCTATGCAGCTAAAATGAGTTTAAATCGAATTTATTAATTTTTGGTAATTTTAAATAAGACAGATTTTTATAATTGCCAGATTAAAAATGCGAGATTTTTATAATTGCCCAGGCTAAACCGTAGGAGATACAAATTTCTAAATATGCTTATTATGGTTTCAGACGTCGTTCTATGCAGCTAAAATGAATTTAAAACGAATTTATTAATTTTTGGTAATTTTATAAATGCGAGATTTTTATAATTCTCCAGGCTAAACCGTAGGTGATACAAATTTCTAAATGTCCTTATTATTACTTAAGAAGTCGTTCTATGCAGCTAAAATGAGTTTAAATCGAATTTATTTATTTTTGGTAATTTTAAAAAAGACAGATTTTTATAATTGCCAGATTAAAAATGCGAGATTTTTATAATTGCCCAGGCTAAACTGTAGGAGATACAAATTTCCAAATATGTTTATTATGGTTTCAGACGTCGTTCTATGCAGCTAAAATGATTTTAAAACGAATTTATTAATTTTTGGTAATTTTATAAATGCGAGATTTTTATAATTCTGCAGGCTAAACCGTAGGTGATACAAATTTCTAAATGTCCTTATTATTACTTAAGACGTCGTTCTATGCAGCTAAAATGAGTTTAAATCGAATTTATTAATTTTTGGTAATTTTAAAAAAGACAGATTTTTATAATTGCCAGATTAAAAATGCGAGATTTTTATAATTGCCCAGGCTAAACTGTAGGAGATACAAATTTCTAAATATGCTTATTATGGTTTCAGATGTCGTTCTATACAGCTAAAATGAATTTAAAACGAATTTATTAATTTTTGGTAATTTTATAAATGCGAGATTTTTATAATTCTGCAGGCTAAACCGTAGGTGATACAAATTTCTAAATGTCCTTATTATTACTTAAGACGTCGTTCTATGCAGCTAAAATGAGTTTAAATCGAATTTATTAATTTTTGGTAATTTTAAAAAAGACAGATTTTTATAATTGCCAGATTAAAAATGCGAGATTTTTATAATTGCCCAGGCTAAACTGTAGGAGATACAAATTTCCAAATATGTTTATTATGGTTTCAGACGTCGTTCTATACAGCTAAAATGATTTTAAAACGAATTTATTAATTTTTGGTAATTTTATAAATGCGAGATTTTTATAATTCTGCAGGCTAAACCGTAGGTGATACAAATTTCTAAATGTCCTTATTATTACTTAAGACGTCGTTCTATGCAGCTAAAATGAGTTTAAATCGAATTTATTAATTTTTGGTAATTTTAAAAAAGACAGATTTTTATAATTGCCAGATTAAAAATGCGAGATTTTTATAATTGCCCAGGCTAAACCGTAGGAGATACAAATTTTACTAAATATGCTTATTATGGTTTCAGACGTCGTTCTATGCAGCTAAAATGAATTTAAAACGAAATTATTAATTTTTGGTAGTTTTATAAATGCGAGATTTTTATAATTCTGCAGGCTAAACCGTAGGTGATACAAATTTCTAAATGTCCTTATTATTACTTAAGACGTCGTTCTATGCAGCTAAAATGAGTTTAAATCGAATTTATTAATTTTTGGTAATTTTAAAAAAGACAGATTTTTATAATTGCCAGATTAAAAATGCGAGATTTTTATAATTGCCCAGGCTAAACTGTAGGAGATACAAATTTCTAAATATGCTTATTATAGTTTCAGACGTCGTTCTATGCAGCTAAAATGAATTTAAAACGAATTTATTAATTTTTGGTAATTTTATAAATGCGAGATTTTTATAATTCTGCAGGCTAAACCGTAGGTGATACAAATTTCTAAATGTTCTTATTATTACTTAAGAAGTCGTTCTATGCAGCTAAAATGAGTTTAAATCGAATTTATTTATTATTGGTAATTTTAAAAAAGACAGATTTTTATAATTGCCAGATTAAAAATGCGAGATTTTTATAATTGCCCAAGCTAAACTGTAGGAGATACAAATTTCTAAATATGCTTATTATGGTTTCAGATGTCGTTCTATACAGCTAAAATGAATTTAAAACAAATTTCTAAATATGCTTATTATGGTTTCAGACGTCGTTCTATGCAGCTAAAATGAATTTAAAACGAATTTATTAATTTTTGGTAATTTTATAAATGCGAGATTTTTATAATTCCCCGGGCTAAACCGTAGGTGATACAAATTTCTAAATGTCCTTATTATTACTTAAGAAGTCGTTCTATGCAGCTAAAATGAGTTTAAATCGAATTTATTAATTTTTGGTAATTTTAAAAAAGAGAGATTTTTATAATTGCCAGATTAAAAATGCGAGATTTTTATAATTGCCCAGGCTAAACCGTAGGAGATACAAATTTCTAAATATGCTTATTATGGTTTCAGACGTCGTTCAATGCAGCTAAAATGAATTTAAAACGAATTTATTAATTTTTGGTAATTTTATAAATGCGAGATTTTTATAATTCTGCAGGCTAAACCGTAGGTGATACAAATTTCTAAATGTCCTTATTATTACTTAAGACGTCGTTCTATGCAGCTAAAATGAGTTTAAATCGAATTTATTTATTTTTGGTAATTTTAAAAAAGACAGATTTTTATAATTGCCAGATTAAAAATGCGAGATTTTTATAATTGCCCAGGCTAAACTGTAGGAGATACAAATTTCTAAATATGCTTATTATGGTTTCAGATGTCGTTCTATACAGCTAAAATGAATTTAAAACGAATTTATTAATTTTTGGTAATTTTATAAATGCGAGATTTTTATAATTCTGCAGGCTAAACCGTAGGTGATACAAATTTCTAAATGTCCTTATTATTACTTAAGACGTCGTTCTATGCAGCTAAAATGAGTTTAAATCGAATTTATTAATTTTTGGTAATTTTAAAAAAGAGAGATTTTTATATTTGCCAGATTAAAAATGCGAGATTTTTATAATTGCCCAGGCTAAACCGTAGGAGATACAAATTTCTAAATATGCTTATTATGGTTTCAGACGTCGTTCAATGCAGCTAAAATGAATTTAAAACGAATTTATTAATTTTTGGTAATTTTATAAATGCGAGATTTTTATAATTCTGCAGGCTAAACCGTAGGTGATACAAATTTCTAAATGTCCTTATTATTACCTAAGACGTCGTTCTATGCAGCTAAAATGAGTTTAAATCGAATTTATTAATTTTTGGTAATTTTAAAAAAGACAGATTTTTATAATTGCCAGATTAAAAATGCGAGATTTTTATAATTGCCCAGGCTAAACTGTAGGAGATACAAATTTCTAAATATGCTTATTATGGTTTCAGATGTCGTTCTATACAGCTAAAATGAATTTAAAACGAATTTATTAATTTTTGATAATTTTATAAATGCGAGATTTTTATAATTCTGCAGGCTAAACCGTAGGTGATACAAATTTCTAAATGTCCTTATTATTACTTAAGACGTCGTTCTATGCAGCTAAAATGAGTTTAAATCGAATTTATTTATTTTTGGTAATTTTAAAAAAGACAGATTTTTATAATTGCCAGATTAAAGATGCGAGATTTTTATAATTGCCCAGGCTAAACTGTAGGAGATACAAATTTATAAATATGCTTATTATGGTTTCAGATGTCGTTCTATACAGCTAAAATGAATTTAAAACGAATTTATTAATTTTTGGTAATTTTATAAATGCGAGATTTTTATAATTCTGCAGGCTAAACCGTAGGTGATACAAATTTCTAAATTTCCTTATTATTACTTAAGACGTCGTTCTATGCAGCTAAAATGAGTTTAAATCGAATTTATTAATTTTTGGTAATTTTAAAAAAGACAGATTTTTATAATTGCCAGATTAAAAATGCGAGATTTTTATAATTGCCCAGGCTAAACTGTAGGAGATACAAATTTCCAAATATGTTTATTATGGTTTCAGACGTCGTTCTATGCAGCTAAAATGATTTTAAAACGAATTTATTAATTTTTGGTAATTTTATAAATGCGAGATTTTTATAATTCTGCAGGCTAAACCGTAGGTGATACAAATTTCTAAATGTCCTTATTATTACTTAAGACGTCGTTCTATGCAGCTAAAATGAGTTTAAATCGAATTTATTAATTTTTGGTAATTTTAAAAAAGACAGATTTTTATAATTGCCAGATTAAAAATGCGAGATTTTTATAATTGCCCAGGCTAAACTGTAGGAGATACAAATTTCTAAATATGCTTATTATGGTTTCAGATGTCGTTCTATACAGCTAAAATGAATTTAAAACGAATTTATTAATTTTTGGTAATTTTATAAATGCGAGATTTTTATAATTCTGCAGGCTAAACCGTAGGTGATACAAATTTCTAAATGTCCTTATTATTACTTAAGACGTCGTTCTATGCAGCTAAAATGAGTTTAAATCGAATTTATTAATTTTTGGTAATTTTAAAAAAGACAGATTTTTATAATTGCCAGATTAAAAATGCGAGATTTTTATAATTGCCCAGGCTAAACTGTAGGAGATACAAATTTCCAAATATGTTTATTATGGTTTCAGACGTCGTTCTATGCAGCTAAAATGATTTTAAAACGAATTTATTAATTTTTGGTAATTTTATAAATGCGAGATTTTTATAATTCTGCAGGCTAAACCGTAGGTGATACAAATTTCTAAATGTCCTTATTATTACTTAAGACGTCGTTCTATGCAGCTAAAATGAGTTTAAATCGAATTTATTAATTTTTGGTAATTTTAAAAAAGACAGATTTTTATAATTGCCAGATTAAAAATGCGAGATTTTTATAATTGCCCAGGCTAAACCGTAGGAGATACAAATTTTACTAAATATGCTTATTATGGTTTCAGACGTCGTTCTATGCAGCTAAAATGAATTTAAAACGAAATTATTAATTTTTGGTAGTTTTATAAATGCGAGATTTTTATAATTCTGCAGGCTAAACCGTAGGTGATACAAATTTCTAAATGTCCTTATTATTACTTAAGACGTCGTTCTATGCAGCTAAAATGAGTTTAAATCGAATTTATTAATTTTTGGTAATTTTAAAAAAGACAGATTTTTATAATTGCCAGATTAAAAATGCGAGATTTTTATAATTGCCCAGGCTAAACTGTAGGAGATACAAATTTCTAAATATGCTTATTATAGTTTCAGACGTCGTTCTATGCAGCTAAAATGAATTTAAAACGAATTTATTAATTTTTGGTAATTTTATAAATGCGAGATTTTTATAATTCTGCAGGCTAAACCGTAGGTGATACAAATTTCTAAATGTCCTTATTATTACTTAAGAAGTCGTTCTATGCAGCTAAAATGAGTTTAAATCGAATTTATTTATTATTGGTAATTTTAAAAAAGACAGATTTTTATAATTGCCAGATTAAAAATGCGAGATTTTTATAATTGCCCAGGCTAAACTGTAGGAGATACAAATTTCTAAATATGCTTATTATGGTTTCAGATGTCGTTCTATACAGCTAAAATGAATTTAAAACGAATTTATTAATTTTTGATAATTTTATAAATGCGAGATTTTTATAATTCTGCAGGCTAAACCGTAGGTGATACAAATTTCTAAATGTCCTTATTATTACTTAAGACGTCGTTCTATGCAGCTAAAATGAGTTTAAATCGAATTTATTTATTTTTGGTAATTTTAAAAAAGACAGATTTTTATAATTGCCAGATTAAAAATGCGAGATTTTTATAATTGCCCAGGCTAAACTGTAGGAGATACAAATTTATAAATATGCTTATTATGGTTTCAGATGTCGTTCTATACAGCTAAAATGAATTTAAAACGAATTTATTAATTTTTGGTAATTTTATAAATGCGAGATTTTTATAATTCTGCAGGCTAAACCGTAGGTGATACAAATTTCTAAATGTCCTTATTATTACTTAAGACGTCGTTCTATGCAGCTAAAATGAGTTTAAATCGAATTTATTAATTTTTGGTAATTTTAAAAAAGACAGATTTTTATAATTGCCAGATTAAAAATGCGAGATTTTTATAATTGCCCAGGCTAAACTGTAGGAGATACAAATTTCTAAATATGCTTATTATGGTTTCAGATGTCGTTCTATACAGCTAAAATGAATTTAAAACGAATTTATTAATTTTTGGTAATTTTATAAATGCGAGATTTTTATAATTCTGCAGGCTAAACCGTAGGTGATACAAATTTCTAAATGTCCTTATTATTACTTAAGACGTCGTTCTATGCAGCTAAAATGAGTTTAAATCGAATTTATTAATTTTTGGTAATTTTAAAAAAGACAGATTTTTATAATTGCCAGATTAAAAATGCGAGATTTTTATAATTGCCCAGGCTAAACTGTAGGAGATACAAATTTCCAAATATGTTTATTATGGTTTCAGACGTCGTTCTATGCAGCTAAAATGATTTTAAAACGAATTTATTAATTTTTGGTAATTTTATAAATGCGAGATTTTTATAATTCTGCAGGCTAAACCGTAGGTGATACAAATTTCTAAATGTCCTTATTATTACTTAAGACGTCGTTCTATGCAGCTAAAATGAGTTTAAATCGAATTTATTAATTTTTGGTAATTTTAAAAAAGACAGATTTTTATAATTGCCAGATTAAAAATGCGAGATTTTTATAATTGCCCAGGCTAAACCGTAGGAGATACAAATTTTACTAAATAAGCTTATTATGGTTTCAGACGTCGTTCTATGCAGCTAAAATGAATTTAAAACGAAATTATTAATTTTTGGTAGTTTTATAAATGCGAGATTTTTATAATTCTGCAGGCTAAACCGTAGGTGATACAAATTTCTAAATGTCCTTATTATTACTTAAGACGTCGTTCTATGCAGCTAAAATGAGTTTAAATCGAATTTATTAATTTTTGGTAATTTTAAAAAAGACAGATTTTTATAATTGCCAGATTAAAAATGCAAGATTTTTATAATTGCCCAGGCTAAACTGTAGGAGATACAAATTTCTAAATTTGCTTATTATAGTTTCAGACGTCGTTCTATGCAGCTAAAATGAATTTAAAACGAATTTATTAATTTTTGGTAATTTTATAAATGCGAGATTTTTATAATTCTGCAGGCTAAACCGTAGGTGATACAAATTTCTAAATGTCCTTATTATTACTTAAGAAGTCGTTCTATGCAGCTAAAATGAGTTTAAATCGAATTTATTTATTATTGGTAATTTTAAAAAAGACAGATTTTTATAATTGCCAGATTAAAAATGCGAGATTTTTATAATTGCCCAGGCTAAACTGTAGGAGATACAAATTTCCAAATATGTTTATTATGGTTTCAGACGTCGTTCTATGCAGCTAAAATGAATTTAAAACGAATTTATTAATTTTTGGTAATTTTATAAATGCGAGATTTTTATAATTCCCCAGGCTAAACCGTAGGTGATACAAATTTCTAAATGTCCTTATTATTACTTAAGAAGTCGTTCTATGCAGCTAAAATGAGTTTAAATCGAATTTATTTATTTTTGGTAATTTTAAAAAAGACAGATTTTTATAATTGCCAGATTAAAAATGCGAGATTTTTATAATTGCCCAGGCTAAACTGTAGGAGATACAAATTTCTAAATATGCTTATTATGGTTTCAGATGTCGTTCTATACAGCTAAAATGAATTTAAAACGAATTTATTAATTTTTGGTAATTTTATAAATGCGAGATTTTTATAATTCTGCAGGCTAAACCGTAGGTGATACAAATTTCTAAATGTCCTTATTATTACTTAAGACGTCGTTCTATGCAGCTAAAATGAGTTTAAATCGAATTTATTAATTTTTGGTAATTTTAAAAAAGAGAGATTTTTATAATTGCCAGATTAAAAATGCGAGATTTTTATAATTGCCCAGGCTAAACCGTAGGAGATACAAATTTCTAAATATGCTTATTATGGTTTCAGACGTCGTTCAATGCAGCTAAAATGAATTTAAAACGAATTTATTAATTTTTGGTAATTTTATAAATGCGAGATTTTTATAATTCTGCAGGCTAAACCGTAGGTGATACAAATTTCTAAATGTCCTTATTATTACTTAAGACGTCGTTCTATGCAGCTAAAATGAGTTTAAATCGAATTTATTTATTTTTGGTAATTTTAAAAAAGACAGATTTTTATAATTGCCAGATTAAAAATGCGAGATTTTTATAATTGCCCAGGCTAAACTGTAGGAGATACAAATTTCTAAATATGCTTATTATGGTTTCAGATGTCGTTCTATACAGCTAAAATGAATTTAAAACGAATTTATTAATTTTTGGTAATTTTATAAATGCGAGATTTTTATAATTCTGCAGGCTAAACCGTAGGTGATACAAATTTCTAAATGTCCTTATTATTACTTAAGACGTCGTTCTATGCAGCTAAAATGAGTTTAAATCGAATTTATTAATTTTTGGTAATTTTAAAAAAGAGAGATTTTTATAATTGCCAGATTAAAAATGCGAGATTTTTATAATTGCCCAGGCTAAACCGTAGGAGATACAAATTTCTAAATATGCTTATTATGGTTTCAGACGTCATTCAATGCAGCTAAAATGAATTTAAAACGAATTTATTAATTTTTGGTAATTTTATAAATGCGAGATTTTTATAATTCTGCAGGCTAAACCGTAGGTGATACAAATTTCTAAATGTCCTTATTATTACTTAAGACGTCGTTCTATGCAGCTAAAATGAGTTTAAATCGAATTTATTAATTTTTGGTAATTTTAAAAAAGACAGATTTTTATAATTGCCAGATTAAAAATGCGAGATTTTTATAATTGCCCAGGCTAAACTGTAGGAGATACAAATTTCTAAATATGCTTATTATGGTTTCAGATGTCGTTCTATACAGCTAAAATGAATTTAAAACGAATTTATTAATTTTTGGTAATTTTATAAATGCGAGATTTTTATAATTCTGCAGGCTAAACCGTAGGTGATACAAATTTCTAAATGTCCTTATTATTACTTAAGACGTCGTTCTATGCAGCTAAAATGAGTTTAAATCGAATTTATTAATTTTTGGTAATTTTAAAAAAGACAGATTTTTATAATTGCCAGATTAAAAATGCGAGATTTTTATAATTGCCCAGGCTAAACTGTAGGAGATACAAATTTCCAAATATGTTTATTATGGTTTCAGACGTCGTTCTATACAGCTAAAATGATTTTAAAACGAATTTATTAATTTTTGGTAATTTTATAAATGCGAGATTTTTATAATTCTGCAGGCTAAACCGTAGGTGATACAAATTTCTAAATGTCCTTATTATTACTTAAGACGTCGTTCTATGCAGCTAAAATGAGTTTAAATCGAATTTATTAATTTTTGGTAATTTTAAAAAAGACAGATTTTTATAATTGCCAGATTAAAAATGCGAGATTTTTATAATTGCCCAGATTAAACCGTAGGAGATACAAATTTTACTAAATATGCTTATTATGGTTTCAGACGTCGTTCTATGCAGCTAAAATGAATTTAAAACGAAATTATTAATTTTTGGTAGTTTTATAAATGCGAGATTTTTATAATTCTGCAGGCTAAACCGTAGGTGATACAAATTTCTAAATGTCCTTATTATTACTTAAGACGTCGTTCTATGCAGCTAAAATGAGTTTAAATCGAATTTATTAATTTTTGGTAATTTTAAAAAAGACAGATTTTTATAATTGCCAGATTAAAAATGCGAGATTTTTATAATTGCCCAGGCTAAACTGTAGGAGATACAAATTTCTAAATATGCTTATTATAGTTTCAGACGTCGTTCTATGCAGCTAAAATGAATTTAAAACGAATTTATTAATTTTTGGTAATTTTATAAATGCGAGATTTTTATAATTCTGCAGGCTAAACCGTAGGTGATACAAATTTCTAAATGTCCTTATTATTACTTAAGAAGTCGTTCTATGCAGCTAAAATGAGTTTAAATCGAATTTATTTATTATTGGTAATTTTAAAAAAGACAGATTTTTATAATTGCCAGATTAAAAATGCGAGATTTTTATAATTGCCCAGGCTAAACTGTAGGAGATACAAATTTCTAAATATGCTTATTATGGTTTCAGATGTCGTTCTATACAGCTAAAATGAATTAAAAACAAATTTCTAAATATGCTTATTATGGTTTCAGACGTCGTTCTATGCAGCTAAAATGAATTTAAAACGAATTTATTAATTTTTGGTAATTTTATAAATGCGAGATTTTTATAATTCCCCAGGCTAAACCGTAGGTGATACAAATTTCTAAATGTCCTTATTATTACTTAAGAAGTCGTTCTATGCAGCTAAAATGAGTTTAAATCGAATTTATTTATTTTTGGTAATTTTAAAAAAGACAGATTTTTATAATTGCCAGATTAAAAATGCGAGATTTTTATAATTGCCCAGGCTAAACTGTAGGAGATACAAATTTCTAAATATGCTTATTATGGTTTCAGATGTCGTTCTATACAGCTAAAATGAATTTAAAACGAATTTATTAATTTTTGGTAATTTTATAAATGCGAGATTTTTATAATTCTGCAGGCTAAACCGTAGGTGATACAAATTTCTAAATGTCCTTATTATTACTTAAGACGTCGTTCTATGCAGCTAAAATGAGTTTAAATCGAATTTATTAATTTTTGGTAATTTTAAAAAAGAGAGATTTTTATAATTGCCAGATTAAAAATGCGAGATTTTTATAATTGCCCAGGCTAAACCGTAGGAGATACAAATTTCTAAATATGCTTATTATGGTTTTAGACGTCGTTCAATGCAGCTAAAATGAATTTAAAACGAATTTATTAATTTTTGGTAATTTTATAAATGCGAGATTTTTATAATTCTGCAGGCTAAACCGTAGGTGATACAAATTTCTAAATGTCCTTATTATTACTTAAGACGTCGTTCTATGCAGCTAAAATGAGTTTAAATCGAATTTATTTATTTTTGGTAATTTTAAAAAAGACAGATTTTTATAATTGCCAGATTAAAAATGCGAGATTTTTATAATTGCCCAGGCTAAACTGTAGGAGATACAAATTTCTAAATATGCTTATTATGGTTTCAGATGTCGTTCTATACAGCTAAAATGAATTTAAAACGAATTTATTAATTTTTGGTAATTTTATAAATGCGAGATTTTTATAATTCTGCAGGCTAAACCGTAGGTGATACAAATTTCTAAATGTCCTTATTATTACTTAAGACGTCGTTCTATGCAGCTAAAATGAGTTTAAATCGAATTTATTAATTTTTGGTAATTTTAAAAAAGAGAGATTTTTATAATTGCCAGATTAAAAATGCGAGATTTTTATAATTGCCCAGGCTAAACTGTAGGAGATACAAATTTCCAAATATGTTTATTATGGTTTCAGACGTCGTTCTATGCAGCTAAAATGATTTTAAAACGAATTTATTAATTTTTGGTAATTTTATAAATGCGAGATTTTTATAATTCTGCAGGCTAAACCGTAGGTGATACAAATTTCTAAATGACCTTATTATTACTTAAGACGTCGTTCTATGCAGCTAAAATGAGTTTAAATCGAATTTATTAATTTTTGGTAATTTTAAAAAAGACAGATTTTTATAATTGCCAGATTAAAAATGCGAGATTTTTATAATTGCCCAGGCTAAACCGTAGGAGATACAAATTTTACTAAATATGCTTATTATGGTTTCAGACGTCGTTCTATACAGCTAAAATGAATTTAAAACGAATTTATTAATTTTTGGTAATTTTATAAAAGCGAGATTTTTATAATTCTGCAGGCTAAACCGTAGGTGATACAAATTTCTAAATGTCCTTATTATTACTTAAGACGTCGTTCTATGCAGCTAAAATGAGTTTAAATCGAATTTATTAATTTTTGGTAATTTTAAAAAAGAGAGATTTTTATAATTGCCAGATTAAAAATGCGAGATTTTTATTATTGCCCAGGCTAAACTGTAGGAGATACAAATTTCTAAATATGCTTATTATGGTTTCAGACGTCGTTCTATGCAGCTAAAATGAGTTTAAATCGAATTTATTAATTTTTGGTAATTTTAAAAAAGAGAGATTTTTATAATTGCCAGATTAAAAATGCGAGATTTTTATAATTGCCCAGGCTAAACCGTAGGAGATACAAATTTCTAAATATTTTTATTATGGTTTCAGACGTCGTTCTATGCAGCTAAAATGAATTTAAAACGAATTTATTAATTTTTGGTAATTTTATAAATGCGAGATTTTTATACTTCTGCAGGCTAAACCGTAGGTTATACAAATTTCTAAATGTCCTTATTATTACTTAAGACGTTGTTCTATGCAGCTAAAATGAGTTTAAATCGAATTTATTAATTTTTGGTAATTTTAAAAAAGAGAGATTTTTATAATTGTCAGATTAAAAATGCGAGATTTTTATAATTGCCCAGGCTAAACCGTAGGAGATACAAATTTCTAAATATGCTTATTATGGTTTCAGACGTCGTTCTATGCAGCTAAAATGAATTTAAAACGAATTTATTAATTTTTGGTAATTTTATAAATGCGAGATTTTTATACTTCTGCAGGCTAAACCGTAGGTTATACAAATTTCTAAATGTCCTTATTATTACTTAAGACGTTGTTCTATGCAGCTAAAATGAGTTTAAATCGAATTTATTAATTTTTGGTAATTTTAAAAAAGAGAGATTTTTATAATTGTCAGATTAAAAATGCGAGATTTTTATAATTGCCCAGGCTAAACCGTAGGAGATACAAATTTCTACATATGCTTATTATGGTTTCAGACGTCGTTCTATGCAGCTAAAATGAATTTAAAACGAATTTATTAATTTTTGGTAATTTTATAAATGCGAGATTTTTATAATTCTGCAGGCTAAACCGTAGGTGATACAAATTTCTAAATGTCCTTATTATTACTAAAGACGTCGTTCTATGCAGCTAAAATGAGTTTAAATCGAATTTATTAATTTTTGGTAATTTTAAAAAAGAGAGATTTTTATAATTGCCAGATTAAAAATGCGAGATTTTTATTATTGCCCAGGCTAAACTGTAGGAGATACAAATTTCTAAATATGCTTATTATGGTTTCAGACGTCGTTCTATGCAGCTAAAATGAGTTTAAATCGAATTTATTAATTTTTGGTAATTTAAAAAAAGAGAGATTTTTATAATTGCCAGATTAAAAATGCGAGATTTTTATAATTGCCCAGGCTAAACCGTAGGAGATACAAATTTCTAAATATTTTTATTATGGTTTCAGACGTCGTTCTATGCAGCTAAAATGAATTTAAAACGAATTTATTAATTTTTGGTAATTTTATAAATGCGAGATTTTTATACTTCTGCAGGCTAAACCGTAGGTTATACAAATTTCTAAATGTCCTTATTATTACTTAAGACGTTGTTCTATGCAGCTAAAATGAGTTTAAATCGAATTTATTAATTTTTGGTAATTTTAAAAAAGAGAGATTTTTATAATTGTCAGATTAAAAATGCGAGATTTTTATAATTGCCCAGGCTAAACCGTAGGAGATACAAATTTCTAAATATGCTTATTATGGTTTCAGTCGTCGTTCTATGCAGCTAAAATGAATTTAAAACGAATTTATTAATTTTTGGTAATTTTATAAATGCGGGATTTTTATAATTCTGCAGGCTAAACCGTAGGTGATACAAATTTTTAAATGTCCTTATTATTACTTAAGACGTCGTTCTATGCCGCTAAAATGAGTTTAAATCGAATTTATTAATTTTTGGTAATTTTAAAAAAGAGAGATTTTTATAATAGCCAGATTAAAAATGCGAGATTTTTATAATTGCCCAGGCTAAACTGTAGGAGATACGCATTTCTAAATATGCTTATTATGGTTTCAGACGTCGTTCTATGCAGCTAAAATGAATTTAAAACGAATTTATTAATTTTTGGTAATTTTATAAATGCGAGATTTTTATAATTTCCCAGGCTAAACCGTAGGTGATACAAATTTCTAAATGTCCTTATTATTATTTAAGACGTCGTTCTATGCAGCTAAAATGAGTTTAAATCGAATTTATTAATTTTTGGTAATTTTAAAAAAGAGAGATTTTTATAATTGCCAGATTAAAAATGCGAGATTTTTAAAATTGCCCAGGCTAAACCGTAGGAGATACAAATTTCTAAATATGCTTATTATGGTTTCAGACGTCGTTCTATGCAGCTAAAATGAATTTAAAACGAATTTATTAATTTTTGGTAATTTTATAAATGCGAGATTTTTATAATTCTGCAGGCTAAACCGTAGGTGATACAAATTTCTAAATGTCCTTATTATTACTTAAGACGTCGTTCTATGCAGCTAAAATGAGTTTAAATCGAATTTATTAATTTTTGGTAATTTTAAAAAAGAGAGATTTTTATAATTGCCAGATTAAAAATGCGAGATTTTTATAATTGCCCAGGCTAAACCGTAGGAGATACAAATTTCTAAATATGCTTATTATGGTTTCAGACGTCGTTCTATACAGCTAAAATGAATTTAAAACGAATTTATTAATTTTTGGTAATTTTAAAAAAGACAGATTTTTATAATTGCCAGTTAAAAAATGCGAGATTTTTATAATTGTCCAGGCTAAACCGTAGGAGATACAAATTTCTAAATATGCTTATTATGGTTTCAGACGTCGTTCTATGCAGCTAAAATGAATTTAAAACTAATTTATTAATTTTTGGTAATTTTATAAATGCGAGATTTTTATAATTTCCCAGGCTAAACCGTAGGTGATACAAATTTCTAAATGTCCTTATTATTATTTAAGACGTCGTTCTATGCAGCTAAAATGAGTTTAAATCGAATTTATTAATTTTTGGTAATTTTAAAAATGAGAGATTTTTATAATTGCCAGATTAATAATGCGAGATTTTTATAATTGCCCAGGCTAAACCGTAGGAGATACAAATTTCTAAATATGCTTATTGTGGTTTCAGACGTCGTTCTATACAGCTAAAATGAATTTAAAACGAATTTATTAATTTTTGGTAATTTTATAAATGCGAGATTTTTATACTTCTGCAGGCTAAACCGTAGGTTATACAAATTTCTAAATGTCCTTATTATTACTTAAGACGTTGTTCTATGCAGCTAAAATGAGTTTAAATCGAATTTATTAATTTTTGGTAATTTTAAAAAAGACAGATTTTTATAATTGTCAGATTAAAAATGCGAGATTTTTATAATTGCCCAGGCTAAACCGTAGGAGATACAAATTTCTAAATATGCTTATTGTGGTTTCAGACGTCGTTCTATACAGCTAAAATGAATTTAAAACGAATTTATTAATTTTTGGTAATTTTATAAATGCGAGATTTTTATAATTCTCCAGGCTAAACCGTAGGTGATACAAATTTCTAAATTTCCTTATTATTACTTAAGACGTCGTTCTATGCCGCTAAAATGAGTTTAAATCGAATTTATTAATTTTTGGTAATTTTAAAAAAGAGAGATTTTTATAATTGCCAGATTAAAAATGCGAGATTTTTATAATTGCCCAGGCTAAACTGTAGGAGATACAAATTTCTAAATATGCTTATTATGGTTTCAGATGTCGTTCTATACAGCTAAAATGAATTTAAAACGAATTTATTAATTTTTGGTAATTTTAAAAAAGACAGATTTTTATAATTGCCAGATTAAAAATGCGAGATTTTTATAATTGCCCAGGCTAAACCGTAGGAGATACAAATTTTACTAAATATGCTTATTATGGTTTCAGACGTCGTTCTATGCAGCTAAAATGAATTTAAAACGAAATTATTAATTTTTGGTAGTTTTATAAATGCGAGATTTTTATAATTCTGCAGGCTAAACCGTAGGTGATACAAATTTCTAAATGTCCTTATTATTACTTAAGACGTCGTTCTATGCAGCTAAAATGAGTTTAAATCGAATTTATTAATTTTTGGTAATTTTAAAAAAGACAGATTTTTATAATTGCCAGATTAAAAATGCGAGATTTTTATAATTGCCCAGGCTAAACTGTAGGAGATACAAATTTCTAAATATGCTTATTATAGTTTCAGACGTCGTTCTATGCAGCTAAAATGAATTTAAAACGAATTTATTAATTTTTGGTAATTTTATAAATGCGAGATTTTTATAATTCTGCAGGCTAAACCGTAGGTGATACAAATTTCTAAATGTCTATATTATTACTTAAGAAGTCGTTCTATGCAGCTAAAATGAGTTTAAATCGAATTTATTTATTTTTGGTAATTTAAAAAAAGACTGATTTTTATAATTGCCAGATTAAAAATGCGAGATTTTTATAATTGCCCAGGCTAAACTGTAGGAGATACAAATTTCTAAATATGCTTATTATGGTTTCAGATGTCGTTCTATACAGCTAAAATGAATTTAAAACAAATTTCTAAATATGCTTATTATGGTTTCAGACGTCGTTCTATGCAGCTAAAATGAATTTAAAACGAATTTATTAATTTTTGGTAATTTTATAAATGCGAGATTTTTATAATTCCCCAGGCTAAACCGTAGGTGATACAAATTTCTAAATGTCCTTATTATTACTTAAGAAGCCGTTCTATGCAGCTAAAATGAGTTTAAATCGAATTTATTTATTTTTGGTAATTTTAAAAAAGACAGATTTTTATAATTGCCAGATTAAAAATGCGAGATTTTTATAATTGCCCAGGCTAAACTGTAGGAGATACAAATTTCTAAATATGCTTATTATGGTTTCAGATGTCGTTCTATACAGCTAAAATGAATTTAAAACGAATTTATTAATTTTTGGTAATTTTATAAATGCGAGATTTTTATAATTCTGCAGGCTAAACCGTAGGTGATACAAATTTCTAAATGTCCTTATTATTACTTAAGACGTCGTTCTATGCAGCTAAAATGAGTTTCAATCGAATTTATTAATTTTTGGTAATTTTAAAAAAGACAGATTTTTATAATTGCCAGATTAAAAATGCCAGATTTTTATAATTGCCCAGGCTAAACCGTAGGAGATACAAATTTCTAAATATGCTTATTATGGTTTCAGACGTCGTTCTATGCAGCTAACATGAATTTAAAACGAATTTATTAATTTTTGGTAATTTTATAAATGCGAGATTTTTATAATTCCCCAGGCTAAACCGTAGGTGATACAAATTTCTAAATGTCCTTATTATTACTTAAGAAGTCGTTCTATGCAGCTAAAATGAGTTTAAATCGAATTTATTTATTTTTGGTAATTTTAAAAAAGACAGATTTTTATAATTGCCAGATTAAAAATGCGAGATTTTTATAATTGCCCAGGCTAAACTGTAGGAGATACAAATTTCTAAATATGCTTATTATGGTTTCAGATGTCGTTCTATACAGCTAAAATGAATTTAAAACGAATTTATTAATTTTTGGTAATTTTATAAATGCGAGATTTTTATAATTCTGCAGGCTAAACCGTAGGTGATACAAATTTCTAAATGTCCTTATTATTATTTAAGACGTCGTTCTATGCAGCTAAAATGAGTTTAAATCGAATTTATTAATTTTTGGTAATTTTAAAAAAGACAGATTTTTATAATTGCCAGATTACAAATGCGAGATTTTTATAATTGCCCAGGCTAAACTGTAGGAGATACAAATTTCTAAATATGCTTATTATGGTTACAGACGTCGTTCTGTGCAGATAAAATGAATTTAAAACGAATTTATTAATTTTTGGTAATTTTATAAATGCGAGATTTTTATAATTCTGCAGGCTAAACCGTAGGTGATACAAATTTCTAAATGTCCTTATTATTACTTAAGACGTCGTTCTATGCAGCTAAAATGAGTTTAAATCGAATTTATTAATTTTTGGTAATTTTAAAAAAGACAGATTTTTATAATTGCCAGATTAAAAATGCGAGATTTTTATAATTGCCCAGGCTAAACTGTAGGAGACACAAATTTCTAAATATGTTTATTATGGTTTCAGACGTCGTTCTATGCAGCTAAAATGATTTTAAAACGAATTTATTAATTTTTGGTAATTTTATAAATGCGAGATTTTTATAATTCTGCAGGCTAAACCGTAGGTGATACAAATTTCTAAATGTCCTTATTATTACTTAAGACGTCGTTCTATGCAGCTAAAATGAATTTAAAACGAATTTATTAATGTTTGGTAATTTTATAAATGCGAGATTTTTATAATTCCCCAGGCTAAACCGTAGGTGATACAAATTTCTAAATGTCCTTATTATTACTTCTTAAGTCGTTCTATGCAGCTAAAATAAGTTTAAATCGAATTTATTAATTTTTGGTAATTTTAAAAAAGACAGATTTTTATAATTGCCAGATTAAAAATGCGAGATTTTTATAATTGCCCAGGCTAAACTGTAGGAGATACAAATTTCTAAATATGCTTATAATAGTTTCAGACGTCGTTCTATGCAGCTAAAATGAATTTAAAACGAATTTATTAATTTTTGGTAATTTTATAAATGCGAGATTTTTATAATTCTGCAGGCTAAACCGTAGGTGATACAAATTTCTAAATGTCCTTATTATTACTTAAGACGTCGTTCTATGCAGCTAAAATGAGTTTAAATCGAATTTATTAATTTTTGGTAATTTTAAAAAAGGCAAGATTTTTATAATTGCCAGATTAAAAATGCGAGATTTTTATAATTGCCCAGGCTAAACCGTAGGAGATACAAATTTCTAAATATGCTTATTATGGTTTCAGACGTCGTTCTATACAGCTAAAATGAATTTAAAACGAATTTATTAATTTTTGGTAATTTTATAAATGCGAGATTTTTATAATTCCCCAGGCTAAACCGTAGGTGATACAAATTTCTAAATGTCCTTATTATTACTTAAGAAGTCGTTCTATGCAGCTAAAATGAGTTTAAATCGAATTTATTTATTTTTGGTAATTTTAAAAAAGACAGATTTTTATAATTGCCAGATTAAAAATGCGAGATTTTTATAATTGCCCAGGCTAAACTGTAGGAGATACAAATTTCTAAATATGCTTATTATCGTTTCAGATGTCGTTCTATGCAGCTAAAATGAATTTAAAACGAATTTATTAATTTTTGGTAATTTTATAAATGCGAGATTTTTATAATTCTGCAGGCTAAACCGTAGGTGATACAAATTTCTAAATGTCCTTATTATTACTTAAGACGTCGTTCTATGCAGCTAAAATGAATTTAAAACGAATTTATTAATGTTTGGTAATTTTATAAATGCGAGATTTTTATAATTCCCCAGGCTAAACCGTAGGTGATACAAATTTCTAAATGTCCTTATTATTACTTCTTAAGTCGTTCTATGCAGCTAAAATAAGTTTAAATCGAATTTATTAATTTTTGGTAATTTTAAAAAAGACAGATTTTTATAATTGCCAGATTAAAAATGCGAGATTTTTATAATTGCCCAGGCTAAACTGTAGGAGATACAAATTTCTAAATATGCTTATAATAGTTTCAGACGTCGTTCTATGCAGCTAAAATGAATTTAAAACGAATTTATTAATTTTTGGTAATTTTATAAATGCGAGATTTTTATAATTCTGCAGGCTAAACCGTAGGTGATACAAATTTCTAAATGTCCTTATTATTACTTAAGACGTCGTTCTATGCAGCTAAAATGAGTTTAAATCGAATTTATTAATTTTTGGTAATTTTAAAAAAGGCAAGATTTTTATAATTGCCAGATTAAAAATGCGAGATTTTTATAATTGCCCAGGCTAAACCGTAGGAGATACAAATTTCTAAATATGCTTATTATGGTTTCAGACGTCGTTCTATACAGCTAAAATGAATTTAAAACGAATTTATTAATTTTTGGTAATTTTATAAATGCGAGATTTTTATAATTCTGCAGGCTAAACCGTAGGTGATACAAATTTCTAAATGTCCTTATTATTACTTAAGACGTCGTTCTATGCAGCTAAAATGAGTTTAAATCGAATTTATTAATTTTTGGTAATTTTAAAAAAGACAGATTTTTATAATTGCCAGATTAAAAATGCGAGATTTTTATAATTGCCCAGGCTAAACTGTAGGAGATACAAATTTCTAAATATGCTTATTATAGTTTCAGACGTCGTTCTATGCAGCTAAAATGAATTTAAAACGAATTTATTAATTTTTGGTAATTTTATAAATGCGAGATTTTTATAATTCTGCAGGCTAAACCGTAGGTGATACAAATTTCTAAATGTCTATATTATTACTTAAGAAGTCGTTCTATGCAGCTAAAATGAGTTTAAATCGAATTTATTTATTTTTGGTAATTTTAAAAAAGACTGATTTTTATAATTGCCAGATTAAAAATGCGAGATTTTTATAATTGCCCAGGCTAAACTGTAGGAGATACAAATTTCTAAATATGCTTATTATGGTTTCAGATGTCGTTCTATACAGCTAAAATGAATTTAAATCAAATTTCTAAATATGCTTATTATGGTTTCAGACGTCGTTCTATGCAGCTAAAATGAATTTAAAACGAATTTATTAATTTTTGGTAATTTTATAAATGCGAGATTTTTATAATTCCCCAGGCTAAACCGTAGGTGATACAAATTTCTAAATGTCCTTATTATTACTTAAGAAGCCGTTCTATGCAGCTAAAATGAGTTTAAATCGAATTTATTTATTTTTGGTAATTTTAAAAAAGACAGATTTTTATAATTGCCAGATTAAAAATGCGAGATTTTTATAATTGCCCAGGCTAAACTGTAGGAGATACAAATTTCTAAATATGCTTATTATGGTTTCAGATGTCGTTCTATACAGCTAAAATGAATTTAAAACGAATTTATTAATTTTTGGTAATTTTATAAATGCGAGATTTTTATAATTCTGCAGGCTAAACCGTAGGTGATACAAATTTCTAAATGTCCTTATTATTACTTAAGACGTCGTTCTATGCAGCTAAAATGAGTTTCAATCGAATTTATTAATTTTTGGTAATTTTAAAAAAGACAGATTTTTATAATTGCCAGATTAAAAATGCCAGATTTTTATAATTGCCCAGGCTAAACCGTAGGAGATACAAATTTCTAAATATGCTTATTATGGTTTCAGACGTCGTTCTATGCAGCTAACATGAATTTAAAACGAATTTATTAATTTTTGGTAATTTTATAAATGCGAGATTTTTATAATTCCCCAGGCTAAACCGTAGGTGATACAAATTTCTAAATGTCCTTATTATTACTTAAGAAGTCGTTCTATGCAGCTAAAATGAGTTTAAATCGAATTTATTTATTTTTGGTAATTTTAAAAAAGACAGATTTTTATAATTGCCAGATTAAAAATGCGAGATTTTTATAATTGCCCAGGCTAAACTGTAGGAGATACAAATTTCTAAATATGCTTATTATGGTTTCAGATGTCGTTCTATACAGCTAAAATGAATTTAAAACGAATTTATTAATTTTTGGTAATTTTATAAATGCGAGATTTTTATAATTCTGCAGGCTAAACCGTAGGTGATACAAATTTCTAAATGTCCTTATTATTACTTAAGACGTCGTTCTATGCAGCTAAAATGAATTTAAAACGAATTTATTAATGTTTGGTAATTTT
The DNA here is from genome assembly GCA_963082815.1 of Melanotus villosus. Lineage (NCBI taxonomy): Eukaryota > Metazoa > Arthropoda > Insecta > Coleoptera > Elateridae > Melanotus > Melanotus villosus. Next base: position 16,356,453 of record OY720427.1, on the reverse strand, counting down.
ATAAATGCGAGATTTTTATAATTCCCCAGGCTAAACCGTAGGTGATACAAATTTCTAAATGTCCTTATTATTACTTCTTAAGTCGTTCTATGCAGCTAAAATAAGTTTAAATCGAATTTATTAATTTTTGGTAATTTTAAAAAAGACAGATTTTTATAATTGCCAGATTAAAAATGCGAGATTTTTATAATTGCCCAGGCTAAACTGTAGGAGATACAAATTTCTAAATATGCTTATAATAGTTTCAGACGTCGTTCTATGCAGCTAAAATGAATTTAAAACGAATTTATTAATTTTTGGTAATTTTATAAATGCGAGATTTTTATAATTCTGCAGGCTAAACCGTAGGTGATACAAATTTCTAAATGTCCTTATTATTACTTAAGACGTCGTTCTATGCAGCTAAAATGAGTTTAAATCGAATTTATTAATTTTTGGTAATTTTAAAAAAGGCAAGATTTTTATAATTGCCAGATTAAAAATGCGAGATTTTTATAATTGCCCAGGCTAAACCGTAGGAGATACAAATTTCTAAATATGCTTATTATGGTTTCAGACGTCGTTCTATACAGCTAAAATGAATTTAAAACGAATTTATTAATTTTTGGTAATTTTATAAATGCGAGATTTTTATAATTCCCCAGGCTAAACCGTAGGTGATACAAATTTCTAAATGTCCTTATTATTACTTAAGAAGTCGTTCTATGCAGCTAAAATGAGTTTAAATCGAATTTATTTATTTTTGGTAATTTTAAAAAAGACAGATTTTTATAATTGCCAGATTAAAAATGCGAGATTTTTATAATTGCCCAGGCTAAACTGTAGGAGATACAAATTTCTAAATATGCTTATTATCGTTTCAGATGTCGTTCTATACAGCTAAAATGAATTTAAAACGAATTTATTAATTTTTGGTAATTTTATAAATGCGAGATTTTTATAATTCTGCAGGCTAAACCGTAGGTGATACAAATTTCTAAATGTCCTTATTATTACTTAAGACGTCGTTCTATGCAGCTAAAATGAGTTTAAATCGAATTTATTAATTTTTGGTAATTTTAAAAAAGACAGATTTTTATAATTGCCAAATTAAAAATGCGAGATTTTTATAATTGCCCAGGCTAAACTGTAGGAGACACAAATTTCTAAATATGTTTATTATGGTTTCAGACGTCGTTCTATACAGCTAAAATGAATTTAAAACGAATTTATTAATTTTTGGTAATTTTTAAATGCGAGATTTTTATAATTCTGCAGGCTAAACCGTAGGTGATACAAATTTCTAAATGTCCTTATTATTACTTAAGACGTCGTTCTATGCAGCTAAAATGAGTTTAAATCGAATTTATTAATTTTTGGTAATTTTAAAAAAGACAGATTTTTATAATTGCCAAATTAAAAATGCGAGATTTTTATAATTGCCCAGGCTAAACTGTAGGAGACACAAATTTCTAAATATGTTTATTATGGTTTCAGACGTCGTTCTATACAGCTAAAATGAATTTAAAACGAATTTATTAATTTTTGGTAATTTTTAAATGCGAGATTTTTATAATTCTGCAGGCTAAACCGTAGGTGATACAAATTTCTAAATGTCCTTATTATTACTTAAGACGTCGTTCTATGCAGCTAAAATGAGTTTAAATCGAATTTATTAATTTTTGGTAATTTTAAAAAAGACAGATTTTTATAATTGCCAGTTTAAAAATGCGAGATTTTTATAATTGCCCAGGCTAAACTGTAGGAGATACAAATTTCTAAATATGCTTATTATGGTTTCAGATGTCGTTCTATACAGCTAAAATGAATTTAAAACGAATTTATTAATTTTTGGTAATTTTTAAATGCGAGATTTTTATAATTCTGCAGGCTAAACCGTAGGTGATACAAATTTCTAAATGTCCTTATTATTACTTAAGACGTCGTTCTATGCAGCTAAAATGAGTTTAAATCGAATTTATTAATTTTTGGTAATTTTAAAAAAGACAGATTTTTATAATTGCCAGATTATAAATGCTAGATTTTTATAATTGCCCAGGTTAAACTGTAGGAGATACAAATTTCTAAATATGCTTATTATGGTTTCAGACGTCGTTCTATGCAGCTAAAATGAATTTAAAACGAATTTATTAATTTTTGGTAATTTTATAAATGCGAGATTTTTATACTTCTGCAGGCTAAACCGTAGGTTATACAAATTTCTAAATGTCCTTATTATTACTTAAGACGTTGTTCTATGCAGCTAAAAGAGTTTAAATCGAATTTATTAATTTTTGGTAATTTTAAAAAAGAGAGATTTTTATAATTGTCAGATTAAAAATGCGAGATTTTTATAATTGCCCAGGCTAAACCGTAGGAGATACAAATTTCTAAATATGCTTATTATGGTTTTAGTCGTCGTTCTATGCAGCTAAAATGAATTTAAAACGAATTTATTAATTTTTGGTAATTTTATAAATGCGAGATTTTTATAATTCTGCAGGCTAAACCGTAGGTGATACAAATTTCTAAATGTCCTTATTATTACTTAAGACGTCGTTCTATGCAGCTAAAATGAGTTTAAATCGAATTTATTAATTTTTGGTAATTTTAAAAAAGAGAGATTTTTATAATAGCCAGATTAAAAATGCGAGATTTTTATAATTGCCCAGGCTAAACTGTAGGAGATACGCATTTCTAAATATGCTTATTATGGTTTCAGACGTCGTTCTATGCAGCTAAAATGAATTTAAAACGAATTTATTAATTTTTGGTAATTTTATAAATGCGAGATTTTTATAATTCCCCAGGCTAAACCGTAGGTGATACAAGTTTCTAAATGTCCTTATTATTACTTAAGAAGCCGTTCTATGCAGCTAAAATGAGTTTAAATCGAATTTATTTATTTTTGGTAATTTTAAAAAAGACAGATTTTTATAATTGCCAGATTAAAAATGCGAGATTTTTATAATTGCCCAGGCTAAACTGTAGGAGATACAAATTTCTAAATATGCTTATTATGGTTTCAGATGTCGTTCTATACAGCTAGAATGAATTTAAAACGAATTTATTAATTTTTGGTAATTTTATAAATGCGAGATTTTTATAATTCTGCAGGCTAAACCGTAGGTGATACAAATTTCTAAATGTCCTTATTATTACTTAAGACGTCGTTCCATGCAGCTAAAATGAGTTTAAATCGAATTTATTAATTTTTGGTAATTTTAAAAAAGACAGATTTTTATAATTGCCAGATTAAAAATGCCAGATTTTTATAATTGCCCAGGCTAAACCGTAGGAGATACAAATTTCTAAATATGCTTATTATGGTTTCAGACGTCGTTCTATGCAGCTAAAATGAATTTAAAACGAATTTATTAATTTTTGGTAATTTTATAAATGCGAGATTTTTATAATTCCCCAGGCTAAACCGTAGGTGATACAAATTTCTAAATGTCCTTATTATTACTTAAGAAGTCGTTCTATGCAGCTAAAATGAGTTTAAATCGAATTTATTTATTTTTGGTAATTTTAAAAAAGACAGATTTTTATAATTGCCAGTTTAAAAATGCGAGATTTTTATAATTGCCCAGGCTAAACTGTAGGAGATACAAATTTCTAAATATGCTTATTATGGTTTCAGATATCGTTCTATACAGCTAAAATGAATTTAAAACGAATTTATTAATTTTTGGTAATTTTTAAATGCGAGATTTTTATAATTCTGCAGGCTAAACCGTAGGTGATACAAATTTCTAAATGTCCTTATTATTACTTAAGACGTCGTTCTATGCAGCTAAAATGAGTTTAAATCGAATTTATTAATTTTTGGTAATTTTAAAAAAGACAGATTTTTATAATTGCCAAATTAAAAATGCGAGATTTTTATAATTGCCCAGGCTAAACTGTAGGAGACACAAATTTCTAAATATGTTTATTATGGTTTCAGACGTCCTTCTATGCAGCTAAAATGATTTTAAAACGAATTTATTAATTTTTGGTAATTTTATAAATGCGAGATTTTTTATAATTCTGCAGGCTAAACCGTAGGTGATACAAATTTCTAAATGTCCTTATTATTACTTAAGACGTCGTTCTATGCAGCTAAAATGAATTTAAAACGAATTTATTAATTTTTGGTAATTTTATAAATGCGAGATTTTTATAATTCCCCAGGCTAAACCGTAGGTGATACAAATTTCTAAATGTCCTTATTATTACTTCTTAAGTCGTTCTATGCAGCTAAAATAAGTTTAATTATAAAAATCTATCTTTTTTAAAATTACCAAAAATTAATAAATTCGATTTAAACTCATTTTAGCTGCATAGAACGACGTCTTAAATAATAATAAGGACATTTAGAAATTTGTATCACCTACGGTTTAGCCTGCAGAATTATAAAAATCTCGCATTTATAAAATTACCCAAAATTAATAAATTCGTTTTAAATTCATTTTAGCTGTATAGAACGACACCTGAAACCATAATAAGCATATTTAGAAATTTGTATCTCCTACAGTTTAGCCTGGGCAATTATAAAAATCTCGCATTTTTAATCTGGCAATTATAAAAATCTGTCTTTTTTAAAATTACCAAAAATAAATAAATTCGATTTAAACTCATTTTAGCTGCATAGAAAGACTTCTTAAGTAATAATAAGGACATTTAGAAATTTGTATCACCTACGGTTTAGCCTGGGGAATTATAAAAATCTCGCATTTATAAAATTACCAAAAATTAATAAATTCGTTTTAAATTCATTTTAGCTGCATAGAACGACGTCTGAAACTATAATAAGCATATTTAGAAATTTGTATCTCCTACAGTTTAGCCTGGGCAATTATAAAAATCTCGCATTTTTAATCTGGCAATTATAAAAATCTGTCTTTTTTAAAATTACCAAAAATTAATAAATTCGATTTAAACTTATTTTAGCTGCATAGAACGACTTAAGAAGTAATAATAAGGACATTTAGAAATTTGTATCACCTACGGTTTAGCCTGGGGAATTATAAAAATCTCGCATTTATAAAATTACCAAAAATTAATAAATTCGTTTTAAATTCATTTTAGCTGCATAGAACGACGTCTTAAGTAATAATAAGGACATTTAGAAATTTGTATCACCTACGGTTTAGCCTGGGGAATTATAAAAATCTCGCATTTATAAAATTACCAAAAATTAATAAATTCGATTTAAACTCATTTTAGCTGCATAGAACGACGTCTTAAATAATAATAAGGACATTTAGAAATTTGTATCACCTACGGTTTAGCCTGCAGAATTATAAAAATCTCGCATTTATAAAATTACCCAAAATTAATAAATTCGTTTTAAATTCATTTTAGCTGTATAGAACGACACCTGAAACCATAATAAGCATATTTAGAAATTTGTATCTCCTACAGTTTAGCCTGGGCAATTATAAAAATCTCGCATTTTTAATCTGGCAATTATAAAAATCTGTCTTTTTTAAAAATACCAAAAATTAATAAATTCGATTTAAACTCATTTTAGCTGCATAGAACGACGTCTTAAGTAATAATAAGGACATTTAGAAATTTGTATCACCTACGGTTTAGCCTGCAGAATTATAAAAATCTCGCATTTATAAAATTACCAAAAATTAATAAATTCGTTTTAAATTCATTTTAGCTGCATAGAACGACGTCTGAAACTATAATAAGCATATTTAGAAATTTGTATCTCCTACAGTTTAGCCTGGGCAATTATAAAAATCTCGCATTTTTAATCTGGCAATTATAAAAATCTGTCTTTTTTAAAATTACCAAAAATTAATAAATTCGATTTAAACTTATTTTAGCTGCATAGAACGACTTAAGAAGTAATAATAAGGACATTTAGAAATTTGTATCACCTACGGTTTAGCCTGGGGAATTATAAAAATCTCGCATTTATAAAATTACCAAAAATTAATAAATTCGTTTTAAATTCATTTTAGCTGCATAGAACGACGTCTTAAGTAATAATAAGGACATTTAGAAATTTGTATCACCTACGGTTTAGCCTGCAGAATTATAAAAAATCTCGCATTTATAAAATTACCAAAAATTAATAAATTCGTTTTAAAATCATTTTAGCTGTATAGAACGACGTCTGAAACCATAATAAACATATTTAGAAATTTGTGTCTGATACAGTTTAGCCTGGGCAATTATAAAAATCTCGCATTTTTAATCTGGCAATTATAAAAATCTGTCTTTTTTAAAATTACCAAAAATTAATAAATTCGATTTAAACTCATTTTAGCTGCATAGAACGACGTCTTAAGTAATAATAAGGACATTTAGAAATTTGTATCACCTACGGTTTAGCCTGCAGAATTATAAAAATCTCGCATTTAAAAATTACCAAAAATTAATAAATTCGTTTTAAATTCATTTTAGCTGTATAGAACGACATCTGAAACCATAATAAGCATATTTAGAAATTTGTATCTCCTACAGTTTAGCCTGGGCAATTATAAAAATCTCGCATTTTTAAACTGGCAATTATAAAAATCTGTCTTTTTTAAAATTACCAAAAATAAATAAATTCGATTTAAACTCATTTTAGCTGCATAGAACGACTTCTTAAGTAATAATAAGGACATTTAGAAATTTGTATCACCTACGGTTTAGCCTGGGGAATTATAAAAATCTCGCATTTATAAAATTACCAAAAATTAATAAATTCGTTTTAAATTCATTTTAGCTGCATAGAACGACGTCTGAAACCATAATAAGCATATTTAGAAATTTGTATCTCCTACGGTTTAGCCTGGGCAATTATAAAAATCTGGCATTTTTAATCTGGCAATTATAAAAATCTGTCTTTTTTAAAATTACCAAAAATTAATAAATTCGATTTAAACTCATTTTAGCTGCATGGAACGACGTCTTAAGTAATAATAAGGACATTTAGAAATTTGTATCACCTACGGTTTAGCCTGCAGAATTATAAAAATCTCGCATTTATAAAATTACCAAAAATTAATAAATTCGTTTTAAATTCATTTTAGCTGTATAGAACGACATCTGAAACCATAATAAGCATATTTAGAAATTTGTATCTCCTACAGTTTAGCCTGGGCAATTATAAAAATCTCGCATTTTTAATCTGGCAATTATAAAAATCTGTCTTTTTTAAAATTACCAAAAATAAATAAATTCGATTTAAACTCATTTTAGCTGCATAGAACGGCTTCTTAAGTAATAATAAGGACATTTAGAAACTTGTATCACCTACGGTTTAGCCTGGGGAATTATAAAAATCTCGCATTTATAAAATTACCAAAAATTAATAAATTCGTTTTAAATTCATTTTAGCTGCATAGAACGACGTCTGAAACCATAATAAGCATATTTAGAAATGCGTATCTCCTACAGTTTAGCCTGGGCAATTATAAAAATCTCGCATTTTTAATCTGGCTATTATAAAAATCTCTCTTTTTTAAAATTACCAAAAATTAATAAATTCGATTTAAACTCATTTTAGCTGCATAGAACGACGTCTTAAGTAATAATAAGGACATTTAGAAATTTGTATCACCTACGGTTTAGCCTGCAGAATTATAAAAATCTCGCATTTATAAAATTACCAAAAATTAATAAATTCGTTTTAAATTCATTTTAGCTGCATAGAACGACGACTAAAACCATAATAAGCATATTTAGAAATTTGTATCTCCTACGGTTTAGCCTGGGCAATTATAAAAATCTCGCATTTTTAATCTGACAATTATAAAAATCTCTCTTTTTTAAAATTACCAAAAATTAATAAATTCGATTTAAACTCTTTTAGCTGCATAGAACAACGTCTTAAGTAATAATAAGGACATTTAGAAATTTGTATAACCTACGGTTTAGCCTGCAGAAGTATAAAAATCTCGCATTTATAAAATTACCAAAAATTAATAAATTCGTTTTAAATTCATTTTAGCTGCATAGAACGACGTCTGAAACCATAATAAGCATATTTAGAAATTTGTATCTCCTACAGTTTAACCTGGGCAATTATAAAAATCTAGCATTTATAATCTGGCAATTATAAAAATCTGTCTTTTTTAAAATTACCAAAAATTAATAAATTCGATTTAAACTCATTTTAGCTGCATAGAACGACGTCTTAAGTAATAATAAGGACATTTAGAAATTTGTATCACCTACGGTTTAGCCTGCAGAATTATAAAAATCTCGCATTTAAAAATTACCAAAAATTAATAAATTCGTTTTAAATTCATTTTAGCTGTATAGAACGACATCTGAAACCATAATAAGCATATTTAGAAATTTGTATCTCCTACAGTTTAGCCTGGGCAATTATAAAAATCTCGCATTTTTAAACTGGCAATTATAAAAATCTGTCTTTTTTAAAATTACCAAAAATTAATAAATTCGATTTAAACTCATTTTAGCTGCATAGAACGACGTCTTAAGTAATAATAAGGACATTTAGAAATTTGTATCACCTACGGTTTAGCCTGCAGAATTATAAAAATCTCGCATTTAAAAATTACCAAAAATTAATAAATTCGTTTTAAATTCATTTTAGCTGTATAGAACGACGTCTGAAACCATAATAAACATATTTAGAAATTTGTGTCTCCTACAGTTTAGCCTGGGCAATTATAAAAATCTCGCATTTTTAATTTGGCAATTATAAAAATCTGTCTTTTTTAAAATTACCAAAAATTAATAAATTCGATTTAAACTCATTTTAGCTGCATAGAACGACTTCTTAAGTAATAATAAGGACATTTAGAAATTTGTATCACCTACGGTTTAGCCTGGGGAATTATAAAAATCTCGCATTTATAAAATTACCAAAAATTAATAAATTCGTTTTAAATTCATTTTAGCTGCATAGAACGACGTCTGAAACCATAATAAGCATATTTAGAAATTTGTATCTCCTACGGTTTAGCCTGGGCAATTATAAAAATCTGGCATTTTTAATCTGGCAATTATAAAAATCTGTCTTTTTTAAAATTACCAAAAATTAATAAATTCGATTTAAACTCATTTTAGCTGCATGGAACGACGTCTTAAGTAATAATAAGGACATTTAGAAATTTGTATCACCTACGGTTTAGCCTGCAGAATTATAAAAATCTCGCATTTATAAAATTACCAAAAATTAATAAATTCGTTTTAAATTCATTTTAGCTGTATAGAACGACATCTGAAACCATAATAAGCATATTTAGAAATTTGTATCTCCTACAGTTTAGCCTGGGCAATTATAAAAATCTCGCATTTTTAAACTGGCAATTATAAAAATCTGTCTTTTTTAAAATTACCAAAAATAAATAAATTCGATTTAAACTCATTTTAGCTGCATAGAACGACTTCTTAAGTAATAATAAGGACATTTAGAAATTTGTATCACCTACGGTTTAGCCTGGGGAATTATAAAAATCTCGCATTTATAAAATTACCAAAAATTAATAAATTCGTTTTAAATTCATTTTAGCTGCATAGAACGACGACTAAAACCATAATAAGCATATTTAGAAATTTGTATCTCCTACGGTTTAGCCTGGGCAATTATAAAAATCTCGCATTTTTAATCTGACAATTATAAAAATCTCTCTTTTTTAAAATTACCAAAAATTAATAAATTCGATTTAAACTCCTTTAGCTGCATAGAACAACGTCTTAAGTAATAATAAGGACATTTAGAAATTTGTATAACCTACGGTTTAGCCTGCAGAAGTATAAAAATCTCGCATTTATAAAATTACCAAAAATTAATAAATTCGTTTTAAATTCATTTTAGCTGCATAGAACGACGTCTGAAACCATAATAAGCATATTTAGAAATTTGTATCTCCTACAGTTTAACCTGGGCAATTATAAAAATCTCGCATTTATAATCTGGCAATTATAAAAATCTGTCTTTTTTAAAATTACCAAAAATTAATAAATTCGATTTAAACTCATTTTAGCTGCATAGAACGACGTCTTAAGTAATAATAAGGACATTTAGAAATTTGTATCACCTACGGTTTAGCCTGCAGAATTATAAAAATCTCGCATTTATAAAATTACCAAAAATTAATAAATTCGTTTTAAATTCATTTTAGCTGTATAGAACGACATCTGAAACGATAATAAGCATATTTAGAAATTTGTATCTCCTACAGTTTAGCCTGGGCAATTATAAAAATCTCGCATTTTTAATCTGGCAATTATAAAAATCTGTCTTTTTTAAAATTACCAAAAATAAATAAATTCGATTTAAACTCATTTTAGCTGCATAGAACGACTTCTTAAGTAATAATAAGGACATTTAGAAATTTGTATCACCTACGGTTTAGCCTGGGGAATTATAAAAATCTCGCATTTATAAAATTACCAAAAATTAATAAATTCGTTTTAAATTCATTTTAGCTGCATAGAACGACGTCTGAAACCATAATAAGCATATTTAGAAATTTGTATCTCCTACGGTTTAGCCTGGGCAATTATAAAAATCTCGCATTTTTAATCTGGCAATTATAAAAATCTTGCCTTTTTTAAAATTACCAAAAATTAATAAATTCGATTTAAACTCATTTTAGCTGCATAGAACGACGTCTTAAGTAATAATAAGGACATTTAGAAATTTGTATCACCTACGGTTTAGCCTGCAGAATTATAAAAATCTCGCATTTATAAAATTACCAAAAATTAATAAATTCGTTTTAAATTCATTTTAGCTGCATAGAACGACGTCTGAAACTATTATAAGCATATTTAGAAATTTGTATCTCCTACAGTTTAGCCTGGGCAATTATAAAAATCTCGCATTTTTAATCTGGCAATTATAAAAATCTGTCTTTTTTAAAATTACCAAAAATTAATAAATTCGATTTAAACTTATTTTAGCTGCATAGAACGACTTAAGAAGTAATAATAAGGACATTTAGAAATTTGTATCACCTACGGTTTAGCCTGGGGAATTATAAAAATCTCGCATTTATAAAATTACCAAACATTAATAAATTCGTTTTAAATTCATTTTAGCTGCATAGAACGACGTCTTAAGTAATAATAAGGACATTTAGAAATTTGTATCACCTACGGTTTAGCCTGCAGAATTATAAAAATCTCGCATTTATAAAATTACCAAAAATTAATAAATTCGTTTTAAAATCATTTTAGCTGCATAGAACGACGTCTGAAACCATAATAAACATATTTAGAAATTTGTGTCTCCTACAGTTTAGCCTGGGCAATTATAAAAATCTCGCATTTTTAATCTGGCAATTATAAAAATCTGTCTTTTTTAAAATTACCAAAAATTAATAAATTCGATTTAAACTCATTTTAGCTGCATAGAACGACGTCTTAAGTAATAATAAGGACATTTAGAAATTTGTATCACCTACGGTTTAGCCTGCAGAATTATAAAAATCTCGCATTTATAAAATTACCAAAAATTAATAAATTCGTTTTAAATTCATTTTATCTGCACAGAACGACGTCTGTAACCATAATAAGCATATTTAGAAATTTGTATCTCCTACAGTTTAGCCTGGGCAATTATAAAAATCTCGCATTTGTAATCTGGCAATTATAAAAATCTGTCTTTTTTAAAATTACCAAAAATTAATAAATTCGATTTAAACTCATTTTAGCTGCATAGAACGACGTCTTAAATAATAATAAGGACATTTAGAAATTTGTATCACCTACGGTTTAGCCTGCAGAATTATAAAAATCTCGCATTTATAAAATTACCAAAAATTAATAAATTCGTTTTAAATTCATTTTAGCTGTATAGAACGACATCTGAAACCATAATAAGCATATTTAGAAATTTGTATCTCCTACAGTTTAGCCTGGGCAATTATAAAAATCTCGCATTTTTAATCTGGCAATTATAAAAATCTGTCTTTTTTAAAATTACCAAAAATAAATAAATTCGATTTAAACTCATTTTAGCTGCATAGAACGACTTCTTAAGTAATAATAAGGACATTTAGAAATTTGTATCACCTACGGTTTAGCCTGGGGAATTATAAAAATCTAGCATTTATAAAATTACCAAAAATTAATAAATTCGTTTTAAATTCATGTTAGCTGCATAGAACGACGTCTGAAACCATAATAAGCATATTTAGAAATTTGTATCTCCTACGGTTTAGCCTGGGCAATTATAAAAATCTGGCATTTTTAATCTGGCAATTATAAAAATCTGTCTTTTTTAAAATTACCAAAAATTAATAAATTCGATTGAAACTCATTTTAGCTGCATAGAACGACGTCTTAAGTAATAATAAGGACATTTAGAAATTTGTATCACCTACGGTTTAGCCTGCAGAATTATAAAAATCTCGCATTTATAAAATTACCAAAAATTAATAAATTCGTTTTAAATTCATTTTAGCTGTATAGAACGACATCTGAAACCATAATAAGCATATTTAGAAATTTGTATCTCCTACAGTTTAGCCTGGGCAATTATAAAAATCTCGCATTTTTAATCTGGCAATTATAAAAATCTGTCTTTTTTAAAATTACCAAAAATAAATAAATTCGATTTAAACTCATTTTAGCTGCATAGAACGGCTTCTTAAGTAATAATAAGGACATTTAGAAATTTGTATCACCTACGGTTTAGCCTGGGGAATTATAAAAATCTCGCATTTATAAAATTACCAAAAATTAATAAATTCGTTTTAAATTCATTTTAGCTGCATAGAACGACGTCTGAAACCATAATAAGCATATTTAGAAATTTGTTTTAAATTCATTTTAGCTGTATAGAACGACATCTGAAACCATAATAAGCATATTTAGAAATTTGTATCTCCTACAGTTTAGCCTGGGCAATTATAAAAATCTCGCATTTTTAATCTGGCAATTATAAAAATCAGTCTTTTTTAAAATTACCAAAAATAAATAAATTCGATTTAAACTCATTTTAGCTGCATAGAACGACTTCTTAAGTAATAATAAGGACGTTTAGAAATTTGTATCACCTACGGTTTAGCCTGCAGAATTATAAAAATCTCGCATTTATAAAATTACCAAAAATTAATAAATTCGTTTTAAATTCATTTTAGCTGCATAGAACGACGTCTGAAACTATAATAAGCATATTTAGAAATTTGTATCTCCTACAGTTTAGCCTGGGCAATTATAAAAATCTCGCATTTTTAATCTGGCAATTATAAAAATCTGTCTTTTTTAAAATTACCAAAAATTAATAAATTCGATTTAAACTCATTTTAGCTGCATAGAACGACGTCTTAAGTAATAATAAGGACATTTAGAAATTTGTATCACCTACGGTTTAGCCTGCAGAATTATAAAAATCTCGCATTTATAAAATTACCAAAAATTAATAAATTCGTTTTAAATTCATTTTAGCTGCATAGAACGACGTCTGAAACCATAATAAGCATATTTAGAAATTTGTATCTCCTACAGTTTAACCTGGGCAATTATAAAAATCTCGCATTTATAATCTGGCAATTATAAAAATCTGTCTTTTTTAAAATTACCAAAAATTAATAAATTCGATTTAAACTCATTTTAGCTGCATAGAACGACGTCTTAAGTAATAATAAGGACATTTAGAAATTTGTATCACCTACGGTTTAGCCTGCAGAATTATAAAAATCTCGCATTTATAAAATTACCAAAAATTAATAAATTCGTTTTAAATTCATTTTAGCTGTATAGAACGACATCTGAAACGATAATAAGCATATTTAGAAATTTGTATCTCCTACAGTTTAGCCTGGGCAATTATAAAAATCTCGCATTTTTAATCTGGCAATTATAAAAATCTGTCTTTTTTAAAATTACCAAAAATAAATAAATTCGATTTAAACTCATTTTAGCTGTATAGAACGACTTCTTAAGTAATAATAAGGACATTTAGAAATTTGTATCACCTACGGTTTAGCCTGGGGAATTATAAAAATCTCGCATTTATAAAATTACCAAAAATTAATAAATTCGTTTTAAATTCATTTTAGCTGCATAGAACGACGTCTGAAACCATAATAAGCATATTTAGAAATTTGTATCTCCTACGGTTTAGCCTGGGCAATTATAAAAATCTCGCATTTTTAATCTGGCAATTATAAAAATCTTGCCTTTTTTAAAATTACCAAAAATTAATAAATTCGATTTAAACTCATTTTAGCTGCATAGAACGACGTCTTAAGTAATAATAAGGACATTTAGAAATTTGTATCACCTACGGTTTAGCCTGCAGAATTATAAAAATCTCGCATTTATAAAATTACCAAAAATTAATAAATTCGTTTTAAATTCATTTTAGCTGCATAGAACGACGTCTGAAACTATTATAAGCATATTTAGAAATTTGTATCTCCTACAGTTTAGCCTGGGCAATTATAAAAATCTCGCATTTTTAATCTGGCAATTATAAAAATCTGTCTTTTTTAAAATTACCAAAAATTAATAAATTCGATTTAAACTTATTTTAGCTGCATAGAACGACTTAAGAAGTAATAATAAGGACATTTAGAAATTTGTATCACCTACGGTTTAGCCTGGGGAATTATAAAAATCTCGCATTTATAAAATTACCAAACATTAATAAATTCGTTTTAAATTCATTTTAGCTGCATAGAACGACGTCTTAAGTAATAATAAGGACATTTAGAAATTTGTATCACCTACGGTTTAGCCTGCAGAATTATAAAAATCTCGCATTTATAAAATTACCAAAAATTAATAAATTCGTTTTAAAATCATTTTAGCTGCATAGAACGACGTCTGAAACCATAATAAACATATTTAGAAATTTGTGTCTCCTACAGTTTAGCCTGGGCAATTATAAAAATCTCGCATTTTTAATCTGGCAATTATAAAAATCTGTCTTTTTTAAAATTACCAAAAATTAATAAATTCGATTTAAACTCATTTTAGCTGCATAGAACGACGTCTTAAGTAATAATAAGGACATTTAGAAATTTGTATCACCTACGGTTTAGCCTGCAGAATTATAAAAATCTCGCATTTATAAAATTACCAAAAATTAATAAATTCGTTTTAAATTCATTTTATCTGCACAGAACGACGTCTGTAACCATAATAAGCATATTTAGAAATTTGTATCTCCTACAGTTTAGCCTGGGCAATTATAAAAATCTCGCATTTGTAATCTGGCAATTATAAAAATCTGTCTTTTTTAAAATTACCAAAAATTAATAAATTCGATTTAAACTCATTTTAGCTGCATAGAACGACGTCTTAAATAATAATAAGGACATTTAGAAATTTGTATCACCTACGGTTTAGCCTGCAGAATTATAAAAATCTCGCATTTATAAAATTACCAAAAATTAATAAATTCGTTTTAAATTCATTTTAGCTGTATAGAACGACATCTGAAACCATAATAAGCATATTTAGAAATTTGTATCTCCTACAGTTTAGCCTGGGCAATTATAAAAATCTCGCATTTTTAATCTGGCAATTATAAAAATCTGTCTTTTTTAAAATTACCAAAAATAAATAAATTCGATTTAAACTCATTTTAGCTGCATAGAACGACTTCTTAAGTAATAATAAGGACATTTAGAAATTTGTATCACCTACGGTTTAGCCTGGGGAATTATAAAAATCTCGCATTTATAAAATTACCAAAAATTAATAAATTCGTTTTAAATTCATGTTAGCTGCATAGAACGACGTCTGAAACCATAATAAGCATATTTAGAAATTTGTATCTCCTACGGTTTAGCCTGGGCAATTATAAAAATCTGGCATTTTTAATCTGGCAATTATAAAAATCTGTCTTTTTTAAAATTACCAAAAATTAATAAATTCGATTTAAATTCATTTTAGCTGCATAGAACGGCTTCTTAAGTAATAATAAGGACATTTAGAAATTTGTATCACCTACGGTTTAGCCTGGGGAATTATAAAAATCTCGCATTTATAAAATTACCAAAAATTAATAAATTCGTTTTAAATTCATTTTAGCTGCATAGAACGACGTCTGAAACCATAATAAGCATATTTAGAAATTTGTTTTAAATTCATTTTAGCTGTATAGAACGACATCTGAAACCATAATAAGCATATTTAGAAATTTGTATCTCCTACAGTTTAGCCTGGGCAATTATAAAAATCTCGCATTTTTAATCTGGCAATTATAAAAATCAGTCTTTTTTAAAATTACCAAAAATAAATAAATTCGATTTAAACTCATTTTAGCTGCATAGAACGACTTCTTAAGTAATAATAAGGACGTTTAGAAATTTGTATCACCTACGGTTTAGCCTGCAGAATTATAAAAATCTCGCATTTATAAAATTACCAAAAATTAATAAATTCGTTTTAAATTCATTTTAGCTGCATAGAACGACGTCTGAAACTATAATAAGCATATTTAGAAATTTGTATCTCCTACAGTTTAGCCTGGGCAATTATAAAAATCTCGCATTTTTAATCTGGCAATTATAAAAATCTGTCTTTTTTAAAATTACCAAAAATTAATAAATTCGATTTAAACTCATTTTAGCTGCATAGAACGACGTCTTAAGTAATAATAAGGACATTTAGAAATTTGTATCACCTACGGTTTAGCCTGCAGAATTATAAAAATCTCGCATTTATAAAACTACCAAAAATTAATAATTTCGTTTTAAATTCATTTTAGCTGCATAGAACGACGTCTGAAACCATAATAAGCATATTTAGTAAAATTTGTATCTCCTACGGTTTAGCCTGGGCAATTATAAAAATCTCGCATTTTTAATCTGGCAATTATAAAAATCTGTCTTTTTTAAAATTACCAAAAATTAATAAATTCGTTTTAAATTCATTTTAGCTGTATAGAACGACATCTGAAACCATAATAAGCATATTTAGAAATTTGTATCTCCTACAGTTTAGCCTGGGCAATTATAAAAATCTCGCATTTTTAATCTGGCAATTATAAAAATCTCTCTTTTTTAAAATTACCAAAAATTAATAAATTCGATTTAAACTCATTTTAGCGGCATAGAACGACGTCTTAAGTAATAATAAGGAAATTTAGAAATTTGTATCACCTACGGTTTAGCCTGGAGAATTATAAAAATCTCGCATTTATAAAATTACCAAAAATTAATAAATTCGTTTTAAATTCATTTTAGCTGCATAGAACGACGTCTGAAACCATAATAAGCATATTTAGAAATTTGTATCTCCTACGGTTTAGCCTGGGCAATTATAAAAATCTCGCATTTTTAATCTGACAATTATAAAAATCTGTCTTTTAAAATTACCAAAAATTAATAAATTCGATTTAAACTCATTTTAGCTGCATAGAACAACGTCTTAAGTAATAATAAGGACATTTAGAAATTTGTATAACCTACGGTTTAGCCTGCAGAAGTATAAAAATCTCGCATTTATAAAATTACCAAAAATTAATAAATTCGTTTTAAATTCATTTTAGCTGTATAGAACGACATCTGAAACCATAATAAAAATATTTAGAAATGTGTATCTCCTACGGTTTAGCCTGGGCAATTATAAAAATCTCGCATTTTTAATCTGGCAATTATAAAAATCTCTCTTTTTTAAAATTACCAAAAATTAATAAATTCGATTTAAACTCATTTTAGCTGCATAGAACGACGTCTGAAACCATAATAAGCATATGTAGAAATCTGTCTTTTTTAAAATTACCAAAAATTAATAAATTCGTTTTAAATTCATTTTAGCTGTATAGAACGACGTCTGAAACCATAATAAGCATATTTAGAAATTTGTATCTCCTACGGTTTAGCCTGGGCAATTATAAAAATCTCGCATTATTAATCTGGCAATTATAAAAATCTCTCATTTTTAAAATTACCAAAAATTAATAAATTCGATTTAAACTCATTTTAGCTGCATAGAACGACGTCTTAAATAATAATAAGGACATTTAGAAATTTGTATCACCTACGGTTTAGCCTGGGAAATTATAAAAATCTCGCATTTATAAAATTACCAAAAATTAATAAATTAGTTTTAAATTCATTTTAGCTGCATAGAACGACGTCTGAAACCATAATAAGCATATTTAGAAATTTGTATCTCCTACGGTTTAGCCTGGACAATTATAAAAATCTCGCATTTTTTAACTGGCAATTATAAAAATCTGTCTTTTTTAAAATTACCAAAAATTAATAAATTCGTTTTAAACTCATTTTAGCTGCATAGAACGACGTCTTAAATAATAATAAGGACATTTAGAAATTTGTATCACCTACGGTTTAGCCTGGGAAATTATAAAAATCTCGCATTTATAAAATTACCAAAAATTAATAAATTCGTTTTAAATTCATTTTAGCTGCATAGAACGACGTCTGAAACCATAATAAGCATATTTAGAAATTTGTATCTCCTACGGTTTAGCCTGGGCAATTTTAAAAATCACGCATTTTTAATCTGGCAATTATAAAAATCTCTCTTTTTAAAATTACCAAAAATTAATAAATTCGATTTAAACTCATTTTAGCTGCATAGAACGACGTCTTAAATAATAATAAGGACATTTAGAAATTTGTATCACCTACGGTTTAGCCTGGGAAATTATAAAAATCTCGCATTTATAAAATTACCAAAAATTAATAAATTCGTTTTAAATTCATTTTAGCTGGATAGAACGACGTCTGAAACCATAATAAGCATATTTAGAAATGCGTATCTCCTACAGTTTAGCCTGGGCAATTATAAAAATCTCGCATTTTTAATCTGGCTATTATAAAAATCTCTCTTTTTTAAAATTACCAAAAATTAATAGTTTAGCCTGGGCAATTATAAAAATCTGGCATTTTTCGCATCCCAATTACAAAAATCGCGCATTTTTAAAATTGCCGAAAATTAATAAATTCGATTTAAACTCATTTTAGGTGGATAGAACGACGTCTTAAATAATAATAATCGTATTTAGAAATTTTTATCACTTACGGTTTAGCCTGGGTAATTATAAAAATCTAGCATTTATAAAATTACCAAAAATTAATAAATTCGTTTTAAATCTCTCTTTTTTAAAATTACCAAAAATTAATAAATTAGCCTGGGCAATTATAAAAATCTGGCATTTTTCGCATCCCAATTACAAAAATCGCGCATTTTTAAAATTGCCGAAAATTAATAAATTCGATTTAAACTCATTTTAGGTGGATAGAACGACGTCTTAAATAATAATAATCGTATTTAGAAATTTTTATCACTTACGGTTTAGCCTGGGTAATTATAAAAATCTAGCATTTATAAAATTACCAAAAATTAATAAATTCGTTTTAAATTCATTTTAGCTGCATAGAACGATGTCTTAAATAATAATAATCGTATTTAGAAGTTTGTATCAGCTACGGTTTAGCCAGGGCAATTATAAAAATCTGGCATTTTTCGGCTCCCAATTATAAAAATCACGCATTTTTAAAATTGCCGAAAATTAATAAATTCGATTTAAACTCATTTTAGGTGGATCGAACGACGTCTTAAATAATAATAATCGTATTTAGAAATTTTTATCACCTACGGTTTAGCCTGGGCAATTATAAAAATCTGGCATTTTTCAGCTCCCAATTATAAAGATCTCGCATTTTTAAAATTGCCAAAAATTAATAAATTCGATTTAAACTCATTTTAGCTGCATAGAACGGCGTCTTAAATAATAATAATCGTATTTAGAAATTTGTATCACCTACGGTTTAGCCCGGGCAATTATAAAAATCTGGCATTTTTCGCATCCCAATTATAAAAATCTCGCATTTTTAAAATTGCCGAAAATTAATAAATTCGATTTAAACTCATTTTAGGTGGATAGAACGACGTCTTAAATAATAATAATCGTATTTAGAAGTTTGTATCAACTACGGTTTAGCCTGGGCAATTATAAAAATCTGGCATTTTTCGGCTCCCAATTATAAAAATCTCGCATTTCTAAAATTGCCGAAAATTAATAAATTCGATTTAAACTCATTTTAGGTGGATAGAACGACGTCTTAAATAATAATAATCGTATTTAGAAATTTGTATCACTTACGGTTTAGCCTGGGGAATTATAAAAATCTCCAATTAATAAAATTACCAAAAATTAATAAATTCTTTTTAAATTCATTTTAGCTGTATAGAACGGCCTCCTAAATAATTCTAATCGTATTTAGAAGTTTGTATCACCTACGGTTTAGCCTGGGCAATTATAAAAATCTGGCATTTTTCGGCCCCCAATTATAAAAATCTCGCATTTTTAAAATTGCCGAAAATTAATAAATTCGATTTAAACTCATTTTAGGTGGATAGAACGACGTCTTAAATAATAATAATCTTATTTAGAAATTTTTATCACTTACGGTTTAGCCTGGGGAATTCTAAAAACCTCGCATTTATAAAATTACCAAAAATTAATAAATTCGTTTTAAATTCATTTTAGCTGTATAGAACGGCCTCTTAAATAATAATAATCGTATTTAGAAGTTTGTATCACCTACGGTTTAGCCTGGGCAATTATAAAAATCTGGCATTTTTCGCATCCCAATTATAAAAATCTCGCATTTTTAAAATTGCCGAAAATTAATAAATTTGATTTAAACTCATTTCAGGTGGATAGAACGACGTCTTAAATAATAATAATCGAATTTAGAAATTTTTATCAGTTACGGTTTAGCCTGGGGAATTATAAAAATCTCGCATTTATAAAATTACCAAAAATTAATAAATTCGTTTTAAATTAATTTTAGCTGCATAGAACGATGTCTTAAATAATAATAATCGTATTTAGAAGTTTGTATCACCTACGGTTTAGCCTGGGCAATTATAAAAACCTGGCATTTTCGACTCCCAATTATAAAAATCTCGCATTTTTAAAATTGCCAAAAATTAATAAATTCGATTTAAACTCATTTTAGCTGCATAGAACGGCCTCTTAAATAATAATAATCGTATTTAGAAGTTTGTAGCACCTACGGTTTAGCCTGGGCAATTATAAAAATCTGGCATTTTTCGGCTCCCAATTATAAAATTCTCGCATTTTTAAAATTGCCGAAAATTAATAAATTCGATTTAAACTCATTTTAGGTGGATAGAACGACGTCTTAAATAATAATAATCGTATTTAGAAATTTGTATCACTTACGGTTTAGCCTGGGGAATTATAAAAATCTCGCATTTTTAAAATTGCCAAAAATTAATAAATTCGATTTAAACTCATTTTAGCTGCATAGAACGGCCTCTTAAATAATAATAATCGTATTTAGAAGTTTGTATCACCTACGGTTTAGCCTGGGCAATTATAAAAATCTGTCATTTTTCGCATCCCAATTATAAAAATCTCGCATTTTTAAAATTGCCGAAAATTAATAAATTCGATTTAAACTCATTTTAGGGTGATAGAACGACGTCTTAAATAATAATAATCGTATTTAGAAATTTGTATCACTTACGGTTTAGCCTGGGGAATTATAAAAATCTCGCATTTATAAAATTACCAAAAATTAATTAATTCGTTTTAAATTCATTTTAGCTGCATAGAACGGCCTCTTAAATAATAATAATCGTATTTAGAAGTTTGTATCACCTACGGTTTAGCCTGGGCAATTATAAAAATCTGTCATTTTTCGCATCCCAATTATAAAAATCTCGCATTTTTAAAATTGCCGAAAATTAATAAATTCGATTTAAACTCATTTTAGGTTGATAGAACGACGTCTTAAATAATAATAATCGTATTTAGAAATTTTTATCACTTACGGTTTAGCCTGGGGAATTATAAAAATCTCGCATTTATAAAATTACCAAAAATTAATAAATTTCTTTTAAATTCATTTTAGCTGCATAGAACGGTGTCTTAAATAATAATAATCGTATTTAGAAGTTTGTATCACCTACGGTTTAGCCTGGGCAAATATAAAAATCTGGCATTTTTCAGCTCCCAATTATAAAAATCTCGCATTTTTAAAATTGCCAAAAATTAATAAATTCGATTTAAACTCATTTTAGCTGCATAGAACGACGTCTTAAATAATAATAATCGTATTTAGAAATTTGTATCACTTACGGTTTAGCCTGGGGAATTATAAAAATCTCGCATTTATAAAATTACCAAAAATTAATAAATTTCTTTTAAATTCATTTTAGCTGCATAGAACGGTGTCTTAAATAATAATAATCGTATTTAGAAGTTTGTATCAACTACGGTTTAGCCTGGGCAATTATAAAAATCTGGCATTTTTCGGCTCCCAATTATAAAAATCTCGCATTTCTAAAATTGCCGAAAATTAATAAATTCGATTTAAACTCATTTTAGGTGGATAGAACGACGTCTTAAATAATAATAATCGTATTTAGAAATTTGTATCACTTACGGTTTAGCCTGAGGAATTATAAAAATCTCCAATTAATAAAATTACCAAAAATTAATAAATTCTTTTTAAATCCATTTTAGCTGTATAGAACGGCCTCTTAAATAATAATAATCGTATTTAGAAGTTTGTATCACCTACGGTTTAGCCTGGGCAATTATAAAAATCTGGCATTTTTCGCATCCCAATTATAAAAATCTCGCATTTTTAAAATTGCCGAAAATTAATAAATTCGATTTAAACTCATTTCAGGTGGATAGAACGACGTCTTAAATAATAATAATCGTATTTAGAAATTTTTATCAGTTACGGTTTAGCCTGGGGAATTATAAAAATCTCGCATTTATAAAATTACCAAAAATTAATAAATTCGTTTTAAATTGATTTTAGCTGCATGGAACGATGTCTTAAATAATAATAATCGTATTTAGAAGTTTGTATCACCTACGGTTTAGCCTGGGCAATTATAAAAATCTGGCAATTTTCAGCTCCCAATTATAAAAATCTCGCATTTTTAAAATTGCCAAAAATTAATAAATTCGATTTAAACTCATTTTAGCTGCATAGAACGACGTCTTAAATAATAATAATCGTATTTAGAAATTTGTATCACTTACGGTTTGGCCTGGGGAATTATAAAAATCTCCAATTAATAAAATTACCAAAAATTAATAAATTCTTTTAAATTCATTTTAGCTGTATAGAACGGCCTCTTAAATAATAATAATCGTATTTAGAAGTTTGTAGCACCTACGGTTTAGCCTGGGCAATTATAAAAATCTGGCATTTTTCGGCTCCCAATTATAAAAATCTCGCATTTTTAAAATTGCCGAAAATTAATAAATTCGATTTAAACTCATTTTAGGTTGATAGAACGACGTCTTAAATAATAATAATCGTATTTAGAAATTTTTATCACTTACGGTTTAGCCTGGGGAATTATAAAAATCTCGCATTTATAAAATTAATAAATTCGTTTTAAATTCATTTTAGCTGCATAGAACGGCCTCTTAAATAATAATAATCGTATTTAGAAGTTTGTATCACCTACGGTTTAGCCTGGGCAATTATAAAAATCTGTCATTTTTCGCATCCCAATTATAAAAATCTCGCATTTTTAAAATTGCCGAAAATGAATAAATTCGATTTAAACTCATTTTAGGTTGATACAACGACGTCTTAAATAATAATAATCGTATTTAGAAATTTTTATCACTTACGGTTTAGCCTGGGGAATTATAAAAATCTCGCATTTATAAAATTACCAAAAATTAATAAATTCGTTTTAAATTCATTTTAGCTGCATAGAACGGCCTCTTAAATAATAATAATCGTATTTAGAAGTTTGTATCACCTACGGTTTAGCCTGGGCAATTATAAAAATCTGGCATTTTTCGCATCCCAATTATAAAAATCTCGCATTTTTAAAATTGCCGAAAATTAATAAATTCGATTTAAACTCATTTTAGGTGGATAGAACGACGTCTTAAATAATAATAATCGTATTTAGAAGTTTGTATCAACTACGGTTTAGCCTGGGCAATTATAAAAATCTGGCATTTTTCGGCTCCCAATTATAAAAATCTCGCATTTCTAAAATTGCCGAAAATTAATAAATTCGATTTAAACTCATTTTAGGTGGATAGAACGACGTCTTAAATAATAATAATCGTATTTAGAAATTTGTATCACTTACGGTTTAGCCTGGGGAATTATAAAAATCTCCAATTAATAAAATTACCAAAAATTAATAAATTCTTTTTAAATTCATTTTAGCTGTATAGAACGGCCTCCTAAATAATTCTAATCGTATTTAGAAGTTTGTATCACCTACGGTTTAGCCTGGGCAATTATAAAAATCTGGCATTTTTCGGCCCCCAATTATAAAAATCTCGCATTTTTAAAATTGCCGAAAATTAATAAATTCGATTTAAACTCATTTTAGGTGGATAGAACGACGTCTTAAATAATAATAATCTTATTTAGAAATTTTTATCACTTACGGTTTAGCCTGGGGAATTCTAAAAACCTCGCATTTATAAAATTACCAAAAATTAATAAATTCGTTTTAAATTCATTTTAGCTGTATAGAACGGCCTCTTAAATAATAATAATCGTATTTAGAAGTTTGTATCACCTACGGTTTAGCCTGGGCAATTATAAAAATCTGGCATTTTTCGCATCCCAATTATAAAAATCTCGCATTTTTAAAATTGCCGAAAATTAATAAATTTGATTTAAACTCATTTCAGGTGGATAGAACGACGTCTTAAATAATAATAATCGAATTTAGAAATTTTTATCAGTTACGGTTTAGCCTGGGGAATTATAAAAATCTCGCATTTATAAAATTACCAAAAATTAATAAATTCGTTTTAAATTAATTTTAGCTGCATAGAACGATGTCTTAAATAATAATAATCGTATTTAGAAGTTTGTATCACCTACGGTTTAGCCTGGGCAAATATAAAAATCTGGCATTTTTCAGCTCCCAATTATAAAAATCTCGCATTTTTAAAATTGCCAAAAATTAATAAATTCGATTTAAACTCATTTTAGCTGCATAGAACGACGTCTTAAATAATAATAATCGTATTTAGAAATTTGTATCACTTACGGTTTGGCCTGGGGAATTATAAAAATCTCCAATTAATAAAATTACCAAAAATTAATAAATTCTTTTAAATTCATTTTAGCTGTATAGAACGGCCTCCTAAATAATTCTAATCGTATTTAGAAGTTTGTATCACCTACGGTTTAGCCTGGGCAATTATAAAAACCTGGCATTTTCGACTCCCAATTATAAAAATCTCGCATTTTTAAAATTGCCAAAAATTAATAAATTCGATTTAAACTCATTTTAGCTGCATAGAACGGCCTCTTAAATAATAATAATCGTATTTAGAAGTTTGTAGCACCTACGGTTTAGCCTGGGCAATTATAAAAATCTGGCATTTTTCGGCTCCCAATTATAAAATTCTCGCATTTTTAAAATTGCCGAAAATTAATAAATTCGATTTAAACTCATTTTAGGTGGATAGAACGACGTCTTAAATAATAATAATCGTATTTAGAAATTTGTATCACTTACGGTTTAGCCTGGGGAATTATAAAAATCTCGCATTTTTAAAATTGCCAAAAATTAATAAATTCGATTTAAACTCATTTTAGCTGCATAGAACGGCCTCTTAAATAATAATAATCGTATTTAGAAGTTTGTATCACCTACGGTTTAGCCTGGGCAATTATAAAAATCTGTCATTTTTCGCATCCCAATTATAAAATTCTCGCATTTTTAAAATTGCCGAAAATTAATAAATTCGATTTAAACTCATTTTAGGGTGATAGAACGACGTCTTAAATAATAATAATCGTATTTAGAAATTTGTATCACTTACGGTTTAGCCTGGGGAATTATAAAAATCTCGCATTTATAAAATTACCAAAAATTAATTAATTCGTTTTAAATTCATTTTAGCTGCATAGAACGGCCTCTTAAATAATAATAATCGTATTTAGAAGTTTGTATCACCTACGGTTTAGCCTGGGCAATTATAAAAATCTGTCATTTTTCGCATCCCAATTATAAAAATCTCGCATTTTTAAAATTGCCGAAAATTAATAAATTCGATTTAAACTCATTTTAGGTTGATAGAACGACGTCTTAAATAATAATAATCGTATTTAGAAATTTTTATCACTTACGGTTTAGCCTGGGGAATTATAAAAATCTCGCATTTATAAAATTACCAAAAATTAATAAATTTCTTTTAAATTCATTTTAGCTGCATAGAACGGTGTCTTAAATAATAATAATCGTATTTAGAAGTTTGTATCACCTACGGTTTAGCCTGGGCAAATATAAAAATCTGGCATTTTTCAGCTCCCAATTATAAAAATCTCGCATTTTTAAAATTGCCAAAAATTAATAAATTCGATTTAAACTCATTTTAGCTGCATAGAACGACGTCTTAAATAATAATAATCGTATTTAGAAATTTGTATCACTTACGGTTTAGCCTGGGGAATTATAAAAATCTCGCATTTATAAAATTACCAAAAATTAATAAATTTCTTTTAAATTCATTTTAGCTGCATAGAACGGTGTCTTAAATAATAATAATCGTATTTAGAAGTTTGTATCAACTACGGTTTAGCCTGGGCAATTATAAAAATCTGGCATTTTTCGGCTCCCAATTATAAAAATCTCGCATTTCTAAAATTGCCGAAAATTAATAAATTCGATTTAAACTCATTTTAGGTGGATAGAACGACGTCTTAAATAATAATAATCGTATTTAGAAATTTGTATCACTTACGGTTTAGCCTGAGGAATTATAAAAATCTCCAATTAATAAAATTACCAAAAATTAATAAATTCTTTTTAAATCCATTTTAGCTGTATAGAACGGCCTCTTAAATAATAATAATCGTATTTAGAAGTTTGTATCACCTACGGTTTAGCCTGGGCAATTATAAAAATCTGGCATTTTTCGCATCCCAATTATAAAAATCTCGCATTTTTAAAATTGCCGAAAATTAATAAATTCGATTTAAACTCATTTCAGGTGGATAGAACGACGTCTTAAATAATAATAATCGTATTTAGAAATTTTTATCAGTTACGGTTTAGCCTGGGGAATTATAAAAATCTCGCATTTATAAAATTACCAAAAATTAATAAATTCGTTTTAAATTGATTTTAGCTGCATGGAACGATGTCTTAAATAATAATAATCGTATTTAGAAGTTTGTATCACCTACGGTTTAGCCTGGGCAATTATAAAAATCTGGCAATTTTCAGCTCCCAATTATAAAAATCTCGCATTTTTAAAATTGCCAAAAATTAATAAATTCGATTTAAACTCATTTTAGCTGCATAGAACGACGTCTTAAATAATAATAATCGTATTTAGAAATTTGTATCACTTACGGTTTGGCCTGGGGAATTATAAAAATCTCCAATTAATAAAATTACCAAAAATTAATAAATTCTTTTAAATTCATTTTAGCTGTATAGAACGGCCTCTTAAATAATAATAATCGTATTTAGAAGTTTGTAGCACCTACGGTTTAGCCTGGGCAATTATAAAAATCTGGCATTTTTCGGCTCCCAATTATAAAAATCTCGCATTTTTAAAATTGCCGAAAATTAATAAATTCGATTTAAACTCATTTTAGGTTGATAGAACGACGTCTTAAATAATAATAATCGTATTTAGAAATTTTTATCACTTACGGTTTAGCCTGGGGAATTATAAAAATCTCGCATTTATAAAATTAATAAATTCGTTTTAAATTCATTTTAGCTGCATAGAACGGCCTCTTAAATAATAATAATCGTATTTAGAAGTTTGTATCACCTACGGTTTAGCCTGGGCAATTATAAAAATCTGTCATTTTTCGCATCCCAATTATAAAAATCTCGCATTTTTAAAATTGCCGAAAATGAATAAATTCGATTTAAACTCATTTTAGGTTGATACAACGACGTCTTAAATAATAATAATCGTATTTAGAAATTTTTATCACTTACGGTTTAGCCTGGGGAATTATAAAAATCTCGCATTTATAAAATTACCAAAAATTAATAAATTCGTTTTAAATTCATTTTAGCTGCATAGAACGGCCTCTTAAATAATAATAATCGTATTTAGAAGTTTGTATCACCTACGGTTTAGCCTGGGCAATTATAAAAATCTGGCATTTTTCGCATCCCAATTATAAAAATCTCGCATTTTTAAAATTGCCGAAAATTAATAAATTCGATTTAAACTCATTTTAGGTGGATAGAACGACGTCTTAAATAATAATAATCGTATTTAGAAATTTTTATCACTTACGGTTTAGCCTGGGGAATTATAAAAATCTCGCATTTATAAAATTACCAAAAATTAATAAATTCGTTTTAAATTCATTTTAGCTGCATAGAACGATGTCTTAAATAATAATAATCGTATTTAGAAGTTTGTATCACCTACGGTTTAGCCTGGGCAATTATAAAAATCTGGCATTTTTCGGCTCCCAATTATAAAAATCTCGCATTTTTAAAATTGACGAAAATTAATAAATTTGATTTAAACTCATTTTAGGTGGATAGAACGACGTCTTAAATAATAATAATCGTATTTAGAAATTTTTATCACTTACGGTTTAGCCTGGGGAATTATAAAAATCTGGCATTTATAAAATTACCAAAAATTAATAAATTTCCTTTAAATTCATTTTAGCTGTATAGAACGGTGTCTTAAAAAATAATAATCGTATTTAGAAGTTTGTATCACCAACGGTTTAGCCTGGGCAAATATAAAAATCTGGCATTTTTCAGCTCCCAATTATAAAAATCTCGCATTTTTAAAATTGCCAAAAATTAATAAATTCGATTTAAACTCATTTTAGCTGCATAGAACGACGTCATAAATAATAATAATCGTATTTAGACATTTGTATCACTTACGGTTTAGCCTGGGGAATTATAAAAATCTCGCATTTATAAAATTACCAAAAATTAATAAATTCGGTTTAAATTCATTTTAGCCGTATAGAACGGCCTCTTAAATAATAGTAATCGTATTTAGAAGTTTGTATCACCTACGGTTTAGCCTGGGCAATTATAAAAATCTGGCATTTTCAGCTCCCAATTATAAAAATCTCGCATTTTTAAAATTGCCAAAAATTAATAAATTCGATTTAAACTCATTTTAGCTGCATAGAACGACGTCTTAAATAATAATAATCGTATTTAGAAATTTGTATCACTTACGGTTTAGCCTGGGGAATTATAAAAAATCTCGCATTTATAAAATTACCAAAAATTAATAAATTCGTTTTAAATTCATTTTAGCTGCATAGAACGGCCTCTTAAATAATAATAATCGTATTTAGAAGTTTGTATCACCTGCGGTTTAGCCTGGGCAAATATAAAAATCTGGCATTTTTCGCATCTCAATTATAAAAATCTCGCATTTTTAAAATTGCCGAAAATTAATAAATTCGATTTAAACTCATTTTAAGTGGATAGAACGACGTCTTAAATAATAATAATCGTATTTAAAAATTTTTATCACTTACGGTTTAGCCTGGGGAATTATAAAAATCTCGCATTTATAAAATTACCAAAAATTAATAAATTCGTTTTAAATTCATTTTAGCTGCATAGAACGGCCTCTTAAATAATAATAATCGTATTTAGAAGTTTGTATCACCTACGGTTTAGCCTGGGCAATTATAAAAATCTTTGATTTTTCGCATCTCAATTATAAAAATCTCGCATTTTTAAAATTGCCGAAAATTAATAAATTCGATTTAAACTCATTTTAGGTGGATAGAACGACGTCTTAAATAATAATAATCGTATTTAGAAATTTTTATCACTTACGGTTTAGCCTGGGGAATTATAAAAATCTCGTGTTTATAAAATTACCAAAAATTAATAAATTCGTTTTAAATTCATTTTAGCTGCATAGAACGGCGTCTTAAATAATAATAATTGTATTTAGAAGTTTGTATCACCTACGGTTTAGCCAGGGCAAATATAAAAATCTAGCATTTTTCAGCTCCCAATTATAAAAATCTCGCATTTTTAAAATTGCCAAAAATTAATAAATTCGATTTAAACTCATTTTAGCTGCATAGAACGACGTCTTAAATAATAATAATCGTATTTAGAAATTTGTATCACTTACGGTTTAGCCCGGGGAATTATAAAAATCTCGCATTTATAAAATTACAAAAATTAATAAATTCGTTTTAAATTCATTTTAGCTGCATAGAACGGCGTCTTAAATAATAATAATTGTATTTAGAAGTTTGTATCACCTACGGTTTAGCCTGGGCAATTATAAAAATCTGGCATTTTTCGGCTCCCAATTATAAAAATCTCGCATTTGTAAAATTGCAGAAAGTTAATAAATTCGATTTAAACTCATTTTAGGTGGATAGAACGACGCCTTAAATAATAATAAATGTATTTAGAAATTTTTATCACTTACGGTTTAGCCTGGGGAATTATAAAAATCTCGCATTTATAAAATTACCAAAAATTAATAAATTCGTTTTAAATTCATTTTAGCCGTTTAGAACGGCCTTTTAAATAATAATAATCGTATTTAGAAGTTTGTATCACCTACGGTTTAACCTGGGCAATTATAAAAATCTGGCATTTTTCGGCCCCCAATTATAAAAATCTCGCATTTTTAAAATTGCCGAAAATTAATAAATTCGATTTAAACTCATTTTAGGTGGATTGAACGACGTCTTAAATAATAATAATCGTATTTAGAAATTTTTATCACTTACGGTTTAGCCTGGGGAATTATAAAAATCTCGCATTTATAAAATTACCAAAAATTAATAAATTCGTTTTAAATTCATTTTAGCTGCATAGAACGGCCTCTTAAATAATAATAATCGTATTTAGAAGTTTGTATCACCTACGGTTTAGCCTGGGCAATTATAAAAATCTGGCATTTTCAGCTCCCAATTATAAAAATCTCGCATTTTTAAAATTGCCAAAAATTAATAAATTCGATTTAAACTCATTTTAGCTGCATAGAACGACGTCTTAAATAATAATAATCGTATTTAGAAATTTGTATCACCTACGGTTTAGCCTGGGCATTTATAAAAATCTTGCATTTTTCGGCTCCCAATTATAAAAATCTCGCATTTTTAAAATTGCCGAAAATTAATAAATTCGATTTAAACTCATTTTAGGTGGATAGAACGACGTCTTAAATAATAATAATCGTATTTAGAAATTTGTATCACTTACGGTTTAGCCTGGGGAATTATAAAAATCTCGCATTTATAAAATTACCAAAAATTAATAAATTCGTCTTAAATTCATTTTAGCTGTATAGAACGGCCTCTTAAATAATAATAATCGTAATTAGAAGGTTGTATCACCTACGGTTTAGCCTGGGCAATTATAAAAATCTGGCATTTTTCGGCTGCCAATTATAAAAATCTCGCATTTTTAAAATTGCCGAAAATTAATAAATTCGATTTAAACTCATTTTAGGTGGATAGAACGACGTCTTAAATAATAATAATCGTATTTAGAAATTTTTATCACTTACGGTTTAGCCTGGGGAATTATAAAAATCTCCAATTAATAAAATTACCAAAAATTAATAAATTCTTTTTAAATTCATTTTAGCTGGATAGAACGGCCACTTAAATAATAATAATCGTATTTAGAAGTTTGTATCACCTACGGTTTAGCCTGGGCAATTATAAAAATCTGGCGTTTTTCGCATCCCAATTACAAAAATCTCGCATATTTAAAATTGCCGAAAATTAATAATTTCGATTTAAACTCATTTTAGGTTGATAGAACGACGTCTTAAATAATAATAATCGTATTTAGAAATTTTTATCACTTACGGTTTAGCCTGGGGAATTATAAAAATCTCGCATTTATAAAATTACCAAAAATTAATAAATTCGTTTTAAATTCATTTTAGCCGTATAGAACGGCCTCTTAAATAATAATAATCGTATTTAGAAGTTTGTATCACCTACGGTTTAGCCTGGGCAATTATAAAAATCTGGCATTTTTCGGCTCCCAATTATAAAAATCTCGCATATTTAAAATTGCCGAAAATTAATAATTTCGATTTAAACTCATTTTAGGTTGATAGAACGACGTCTTAAATAATAATAATCGTATTTAGAAATTTTTATCACTAACGGTTTAGCCTGGGGAATTATAAAAATCTCGCATTTATAAAATTACCAAAAATTAATAAATTCGTTTTAAATTCATTTTAGCCGTATAGAACGGCCTCTTAAATAATAATAATCGTATTTAGAATTTTGTATCACCTACGGTTTAGCCTGGGCAGTTATAAAAATCTGGCATTTTTCGGCTCCCAATTATAAAAATCTCGCATTTTTAAAATTGCCGAAAATTAATAAATTCGATTTAAACTCATTTTAGGTGGATAGAACGACGTCTTAAATAATAATAATCGTATTTAGAAATTTTTATCACTTACGGTTTAGCCTGGGGAATTATAAAAATCTCGCATTTATAAAATTACCAAAAATTAATAAATTCGTTTTAAATTCATTTTAGCTGCATAGAACGGCCTCTTAAATAATAATAATCGTATTTAGAAGTTTGTATCACCTACGGTTTAGCCTGGGCAATTATAAAAATCTGGCATTTTTCGCATCATAATTATAAAAATCTCGCATTTTTAAAATTGCCGAAAATTAATAAATTCGATTTAAACTCATTTTAGGTGGATAGAACGACGTCTTAAATAATAATAATCGTATTTAGAAATTTTTATCACTTACGGTTTAGCCTGGGGAATTATAAAAATCTCGCATTTATAAAATTACCAAAAATTAACAAATTCGTTTTAAATTCATTTTAGCTGCATAGAACGGCGCCTTAAATAATAATAATTGTATTTAGAAGTTTGTATCACCTACGGTTTAGCCTGGGCAATTATAAAAATCTCGCATTTTTAAAATTGCCAAAAATTAATAAATTCGATTTAAACTCATTTTAGCTGCATAGAACGACGTCTTAAATAATAATAATCGTATTTAGAAATTTGTATCACTTACGGTTTAGCCTGGGGAATTATAAAAATCTCGCATTTATAGAATTACCAAAAATTAATAAATTCGTCTTAAATTCATTTTAGCTGTATAGAACGGCCTCTTAAATAATAATAATCGTATTTAGAAGTTTGTATCACCTACGGTTTAGCCTGGGCAATTATAAAAATCTGGCATTTTTCGCATCCCAATTATAAAAATCTCGCATTTATAAAATTGCCGAAAATTAATAAATTCGTTTTAAACTCATTTTAGGTGGATGGAACGACGTCTTAAATAATAATAATCGTATTTAGAAATTTTTATCACTTACGGTTTAGCCTGGGGAATTATAAAAATCTCGCATTTATAAAATTACCAAAAATTAATAAATTCGTTTTAAATTCATTTTAGCTGCATAGAACGACGTCTTAAATAATAATAATCGTATTTAGAAATTTTTATCACTTACGGTTTAGCCTGGGGAATTATATAAATCTCGCATTTATAAAATTACCAAAAATTAATAAATTCGTTTTTAATTCATTTTAGCTGCATAGAACGGCCTCTTCAGTCGCACTGAGAAGGGGGGGGGTCAGCCGCTGACCCCAGGTTACTTAGTTTGCTCGTTCTTGTGTAATTTTTAATATTTTTATCTCAAAATTTATGACTTTTATCCCTGAATCGCTCTGAATCTGGCGATATATAATTGATTAAGATTAATTTCTAAGCATCGGCGTAAAAAAATAAAATCCGCGGAAAGGCGCCCAAAGTTAATATTGAACGGCGGCGTTGCAGTCAGATGGTATTACATTTTGTGTAATTTAGGCGGGAAATAAATATATGATAGCCTGCACTCATTGCCAAAAGTATATTTACCCAAAGCATACCGCCGAAAAACAACAGACGACAACCATGACACGCATCAAATGTAATCATTCTGTATAATATCTTATGTGTAAAAATAAATATTAGAAACTAAAATACACTTTATTTAACTTATTTCAACCTCTGTATTCACTATCGCCTACATTTTCATGTAATAGGTTAAAAAAGCACTATAACTAAGACTTAAAACACTGGGGTCAGTCGCTGACCCCCCCGTTCTCAGTTCCCCAGGTACACGTATAGGGTCTCAGTGCGACTGTTAAATAATAATAATCGTATTTAGAAGTTTGTATCACCTACGGTTTAGACAATTATAAAAATCTGGCAATTTTCGGCTCCCAATTATAAAAATCTCGCATATTTAAAATTGCCGAAAATTAATAATTTCGATTTAAACTCATTTTAGGTTGATAGAACGACGTCTTAAATAATAATAATCGTATTTAGAAATTTTTATCACTTACGGTTTAGCCTGGGGAATTATAAAAATCTCGCATTTATAAAATTACCAAAAATTAATAAATTCGTTTTAAGTTCATTTTAGCCGTATAGAACGGCCTCTTAAATAATAATATTCGTATTTAGAAGTTTGTATCACCTACGGTTTAGCCTGGGCAATTATAAAAATCTGGCATTTTTCGGCTCCCAATTATAAAAATCTCGCATATTTAAAATTGCCGAAAATTAATAATTTCGATTTAAACTCATTTTAGGTTGATAGAACGACGTCTTAAATAATAATAATCGTATTTAGAAATTTTTATCACTTACGGTTTAGCATGGGGAATTATAAAAATCTCGCATTTATAAAATTACCAAAAATTAATAAATTCGTTTTAAATTCATTTTAGCTGCATAGAACGGCCTCTCAAATAATAATAATCGTATTTAGAAGTTTGTATCACCTACGGTTTAGCCTGGGCAATTATAAAAATCTGGCATTTTCAGCTCCCAATTATAAAAATCTCGCATTTTTAAAATTGCCAAAAATTAATAAATTCGATTTAAACTCATTTTAGCTGCATAGAACGACGTCTTAAATAATAATAATCGTATTTAGAAATTTGTATCACTTACGGTTTAGCCTGGGGAATTATAAAAATCTCGCATTTATAAAATTACCAAAAATTAATAAATTCGTTTTAAATTCATTTTAGCTGCATAGAACGGCCTCTTAAATAATAATAATCGTATTTAGAAGTTTGTATCACCTACGGTTTAGCCTGGGCAATTATAAAAATCTTGCATTTTTCGGCTCCCAATTATAAAAATCTCGCATTTTTAAAATTGCCGAAAATTAATAAATTCGATTTAAACTCATTTTAGGTGGATAGAACGACGTCTTAAATAATAATAATCGTATTTAGAAATTTGTATCACTTACGGTTTAGCCTGGGGAATTATAAAAATCTCGCATTTATAAAATTACCAAAA
Source organism: Melanotus villosus (assembly GCA_963082815.1). Classification (NCBI taxonomy): domain Eukaryota; kingdom Metazoa; phylum Arthropoda; class Insecta; order Coleoptera; family Elateridae; genus Melanotus; species Melanotus villosus. The sequence continues at coordinate 16,321,276 of OY720427.1, read as the reverse complement.
ATTAATAAATTCGTCTTAAATTCATTTTAGCTATATAGAACGGCCTCTTAAATAATAATAATCGTATTTAGAAGGTTGTATCACCTACGGTTTAGCCTGGGCAATTATAAAAATCTGGCATTTTTCGGCTGCCAATTATAAAAATCTCGCATTTTTAAAATTGCCGAAAATTAATAAATTCGATTTAAACTCATTTTAGGTGGATAGAACGACGTCTTAAATAATAATAATCGTATTTAGAAATTTTTATCACTTACGGTTTAGCCTGGGGAATTATAAAAATCTCCAATTAATAAAATTACCAAAAATTAATAAATTCTTTTTAAATTCATTTTAGCTGCATAGAACGGCCTCTTATATAATAGTAATCGTATTTAGAAGTTTGTATCACCTACGGTTTAGCCTGGGCAATTATAAAAATCTGGCATTTTTCGCATCCCAATTATAAAAATCTCGCATTTTTAAAATTGCCGAAAATTAATAAATTCGATTTAAACTCATTTTAGGGGGATGGAACGACGTCTTAAATAATAATAATCGTATTTAGAAATTTGTATCACTTACGGTTTAGCCTGGGGAATTATAAAAATCTCGCATTTATAAAATTACCAAAAATTAATAAATTCGTCTTAAATTCATTTTAGCTGTATAGAACGGCCTCTTAAATAATAATAATCGTATTTAGAAGGTTGTATCACCTACGGTTTAGCCTGGGCAATTATAAAAATCTGGCATTTTTCGGCTGCCAATTATAAAAATCTGGCATTTTTAAAATTGCCGAAAATTAATAAATTCGATTTAAACTCATTTTAGGTGGATAGAACGACGTCTTAAATAATAATAATCGTATTTAGAAATTTTTATCACTTACGGTTTAGCCTGGGGAATTATAAAAATCTCCAATTAATAAAATTACCAAAAATTAATAAATTCTTTTTAAATTCATTTTAGCTGCATAGAACGGCCTCTTAAATAATAATAATCGTATTTAGAAGTTTGTATCACCTACGGTTTAGCCTGGGCAATTATAAAAATCTGGCATTTTTCGCATCCCAAGTATAAAAATCTCGCATTTTTAAAATTGCCAAAAATTAATAAATTCGATTTAAACTCATTTTAGCTGCATAGAACGACGTCTTAAATAATAATAATCGTATTTAGAAATTTGTATCACTTACGGTTTAGCCTGGGGAATTATAAAAATCTCGCATTTATAAAATTACCAAAAATTAATAAATTCGTTTTAAATTCATTTTAGCTGCATAGAACGGCCTCTTAAATAATAATAATCGTATTTAGAAGTTTGTTTCACCTACGGTTTAGCCTGGGCAATTATAAAAATCTCGCATTTTTAAAATTGCCAAAAATTAATAAATTCGATTTAAACTCATTTTAGCTGCATAGAACGGCGCCTTAAATAATAATAATCGTATTTAGAATTTTGTATCACCTACGGTTTAGCCTGGGCAATTATAAAAATCTGGCATTTTTCGGTTCCCAATTATAAAAATCTCGAATTTTTAAAATTGCCAAAAATTAATAAATTCGATTTAAACTCATTTTAGGTGGATAGAACGATGTCTTAAATAATAATAAATGTATTTAGAAATTTTTATCACTTACGGTTTAGCCTGGGGAATTATAAAAATCTCGCATTTATAAAATTACCAAAAATTAACAAATTCGTTTTAAATTCATTTTAGCTGCATAGAACGGCGCCTTAAATAATAATAATCGTATTTAGAATTTTGTATCACCTACGGTTTAGCCTGGGCAATTATAAAAATCTGGCATTTTTCGGTTCCCAATTATAAAAATCTCGAATTTTTAAAATTGCCAAAAATTAATAAATTCGATTTAAACTCATTTTAGGTGGATAGAACGATGTCTTAAATAATAATAAATGTATTTAGAAATTTTTATCACTTACGGTTTAGCCTGGGGAATTATAAAAATCTCGCATTTATAAAATTACCAAAAATTAATAAATTCGTTTTAAATGCATTTTAGCCGTATAGAACGGCCTCTTAAATAATAATAATCGTATTTAGAAGTTTGTATCACCTACGGTTTAGCCTGGGCAATTATAAAAATCTGGCATTTTTCGCATCCCAATTATAAAAATCTCGCATTTTTAAAATTGCCGAAAATTAATAAATTCGTTTTAAACTCATTTTAGGTGGATGGAACGACGTCTTAAATAATAATAATCGTATTTAGAAATTTTTATCACTTACGGTTTAGCCTGGGGAATTATAAAAATCTCGCATTTATAAAATTACCAAAAATTAATAAATTCGTTTTAAATTCATTTTAGCTGGATAGAACGACGTCTTAAATAATAATAATCGTATTTAGAAATTTTTATCACTTACGGTTTAGCCTGGGGAATTATAAAAATCTCGCATTTATAAAATTACCAAAAATTAATAAATTCGTTTTAAGTTCATTTTAGCCGTATAGAACGGCCTCTTAAATAATAATATTCGTATTTAGAAGTTTGTATCACCTACGGTTTAGCCTGGGCAATTATAAAAATCTGGCATTTTTCGGCTCCCAATTATAAAAATCTCGCATATTTAAAATTGCCGAAAATTAATAATTTCGATTTAAACTCATTTTAGGTTGATAGAACGACGTCTTAAATAATAATAATCGTATTTAGAAATTTTTATCACTTACGGTTTAGCATGGGGAATTATAAAAATCTCGCATTTATAAAATTACCAAAAATTAATAAATTCGTTTTAAATTCATTTTAGCTGCATAGAACGGCCTCTCAAATAATAATAATCGTATTTAGAAGTTTGTATCACCTACGGTTTAGCCTGGGCAATTATAAAAATCTGGCATTTTCAGCTCCCAATTATAAAAATCTCGCATTTTTAAAATTGCCAAAAATTAATAAATTCGATTTAAACTCATTTTAGCTGCATAGAACGACGTCTTAAATAATAATAATCGTATTTAGAAATTTGTATCACTTACGGTTTAGCCTGGGGAATTATAAAAATCTCGCATTTATAAAATTACCAAAAATTAATAAATTCGTTTTAAATTCATTTTAGCTGCATAGAACGGCCTCTTAAATAATAATAATCGTATTTAGAAGTTTGTATCACCTACGGTTTAGCCTGGGCAATTATAAAAATCTTGCATTTTTCGGCTCCCAATTATAAAAATCTCGCATTTTTAAAATTGCCGAAAATTAATAAATTCGATTTAAACTCATTTTAGGTGGATAGAACGACGTCTTAAATAATAATAATCGTATTTAGAAATTTGTATCACTTACGGTTTAGCCTGGGGAATTATAAAAATCTCGCATTTATAAAATTACCAAAAATTAATAAATTCGTCTTAAATTCATTTTAGCTGTATAGAACGGCCTCTTAAATAATAATAATCGTATTTAGAAGGTTGTATCACCTACGGTTTAGCCTGGGCAATTATAAAAATCTGGCATTTTTCGGCTGCCAATTATAAAAATCTCGCATTTTTAAAATTGCCGAAAATTAATAAATTCGATTTAAACTCATTTTAGGTGGATAGAACGACGTCTTAAATAATAATAATCGTATTTAGAAATTTTTATCACTTACGGTTTAGCCTGGGGAATTATAAAAATCTCCAATTAATAAAATTACCAAAAATTAATAAATTCGTTTTAAATTCATTTTAGCTGCATAGAACGGCCTCTTAAATAATAATAATCGTATTTAGAAGTTTGTTTCACCTACGGTTTAGCCTGGGCAATTATAAAAATCTTGCATTTTTCGGCTCCCAATTATAAAAATCTCGCATTTTTAAAAATGCCGAAAATTAATAAATTCGATTTAAACTCATTTTAGGTGGATAGAACGACGTCTTAAATAATAATAATCGTATTTAGAAACTTGTATCACTTACGGTTTAGCCTGGGGAATTATAAAAATCTCGCATTTATAAAATTACCAAAAATTAATAAATTCGTCTTAAATTCATTTTAGCTGTAGAGAACGGCCTCTTAAATAATAATAATCGTATTTAGAAGGTTGTATCACCTACGGTTTTGCCTGGGCAATTATAAAAATCTGGCATTTTTCGGCTGCCAATTATAAAAATCTCGCATTTTTAAAATTGCCGAAAATTAATAAATTCGATTTAAACTCATTTTAGGTGGATAGAACGACGTCTTAAATAATAATAATCGTATTTAGAAATTTTTATCACTTACGGTTTAGCCTGGGGAATTATAAAAATCTCCAATTAATAAAATTACCAAAAATTAATAAATTCTTTTTAAATTCATTTTAGCTGCATAGAACGGCCTCTTAAATAATAATAATCGTATTTAGAAGTTTGTATCACCTACGGTTTAGCCTGGGCAATTATAAAAATCTGGCATTTTTCGCATCCCAATTATAAAAATCTCGCATTTTTAAAATTGCCGAAAATTAATAAATTCGATTTAAACTCATTTTAGGTGGATGGAACGACGTCTTAAATAATAATAATCGTATTTAGAAATTTTTATCACTTACGGTTTAGCCTGGGGAATTATAAAAATCTCGCATTTATAAAATTACCAAAAATTAATAAATTAGTTTTAAATTCATTTTAGCTGCATAGAACGACGTCTTAAATAATAATAATCGTATTTAGAAATTTTTATCACTTACGGTTTAGCCTGGGGAATTATAAAAATCTGGCATTTTTCGGCTGCCAATTATAAAAATCTCGCATTTTTAAAATTGCCGAAAATTAATAAATTCGATTTAAACTCATTTTAGGTGGATAGAACGACGTCTTAAATAATAATAATCGTATTTAGAAATTTTTATCACTTACGGTTTAGCCTGGGGAATTATAAAAATCTCCAATTAATAAAATTACCAAAAATTAATAAATTCTTTTTAAATTCATTTTAGCTGCATAGAACGGCCTCTTATATAATAATAATCGTATTTAGAAGTTTGTATCACCTACGGTTTAGCCTGGGCAATTATAAAAATCTGGCATTTTTCGCATCCCAATTATAAAAATCTCGCATTTTTAAAATAGCCGAAAATTAATAAATTCGATTTAAACTCATTTTAGGGGGATGGAACGACGTCTTAAATAATAATAATCGTATTTAGAAATTTGTATCACTTACGGTTTAGCCTGGGGAATTATAAAAATCTCCAATTAATAAAATTACCAAAAATTAATAAATTCTTTTTAAATTCTTTTTAGCTGCATAGAACGGCCTCTTATATAATAATAATCGTATTTAGAAGTTTGTATCACCTACGGTTTAGCCTGGGCAATTATAAAAATCTGGCATTTTTCGCATCCCAATTATAAAAATCTCGCATTTTTAAAATTGCCAAAAATTAATAAATTCGATTTAAACTCATTTTAGCTGCATAGAACGACGTCTTAAATAATAATAATCGTATTTAGAAATTTGTATCACTTACGGTTTAGCCTGGGGAATTATAAAAATCTCGCATTTATAAAATTACCAAAAATTAATAAATTCGTTTTAAATTCATTTTAGCTGCATAGAACGGCCTCTTAAATAATAATAATCGTATTTAGAAGTTTGTATCACCTACGGTTTAGCCTGGGCAATTATAAAAATCTTGCATTTTTCGGCTCCCAATTATAAAAATCTCGCATTTTTAAAATTGCCGAAAATTAATAAATTCGATTTAAACTCATTTTAGGTGGATAGAACGACGTCTTAAATAATAATAATCGTATTTAGAAACTTGTATCACCTACGGTTTTGCCTGGGCAATTATAAAAATCTGGCATTTTTCGGCTGCCAATTATAAAAATCTCGCATTTTTAAAATTGCCGAAAATTAATAAATTCGATTTAAACTCATTTTAGGTGGATAGAACGACGTCTTAAATAATAATAATCGTATTTAGAAATTTTTATCACTTACGGTTTAGCCTGGGGAATTATAAAAATCTCCAATTAATAAAATTACCAAAAATTAATAAATTCTTTTTAAATTCATTTTAGCTGCATAGAACGGCCTCTTAAATAATAATAATCGTATTTAGAAGTTTGTATCACCTACGGTTTAGCCTGGGCAATTATAAAAATCTGGCATTTTTCGCATCCCAATTATAAAAATCTCGCATTTTTAAAATTGCCGAAAATTAATAAATTCGATTTAAACTCATTTTAGGTGGATGGAACGACGTCTTAAATAATAATAATCGTATTTAGAAATTTTTATCACTTGCGGTTTAGCCTGGGGAATTATAAAAATCTCGCATTTATAAAATTACCAAAAATTAATAAATTCGTTTTAAATTCATTTTAGCTGCATAGAACGACGTCTTAAATAATAATAATCGTATTTAGAAATTTTTATCACTTACGGTTTAGCCTGGGGAATTATAAAAATCTCGCATTTATAAATTCTTTTTAAATTCATTTTAGCTGCATAGAACGGACTCTTAAATAATAATAATCGTATTTAGAAATTTGTATCACTTACGGTTTAGCCTGGGGAATTATAAAAATCTCGCATTTATAAAATTACCAAAAATTAATAAATTCGTCTTAAATTCATTTTAGCTGTATAGAACGGCCTCTTAAATAATAATAATCGTATTTAGAAGGTTGTATCACCTACGGTTTAGCCTGGGCAATTATAAAAATCTGGCATTTTTCGGCTGCCAATTATAAAAATCTCGCATTTTTAAAATTGCCGAAAATTAATAAATTCGATTTAAACTCATTTTAGGTGGATAGAACGACGTCTTAAATAATAATAATCGTATTTAGAAATTTTTATCACTTACGGTTTAGCCTGGGGAATTATAAAAATCTCCAATTAATAAAATTACCAAAAATTAATAAATTCTTTTTAAATTCATTTTAGCTGCATAGAACGGCCTCTTAAATAATAATAATCGTATTTAGAAGTTTGTATCACCTACGGTTTAGCCTGGGCAATTATAAAAATCTGGCATTTTTCGCATCCCAATTATAAAAATCTCGCATTTTTAAAATTGCCGAAAATTAATAAATTCGATTTAAACTCGTTTTAGGTGGATGGAACGACGTCTTAAATAATAATAATCGTATTTAGAAATTTTTATCACTTGCGGTTTAGCCTGGGGAATTATAAAAATCTCGCATTTATAAAATTACCAAAAATTAATAAATTCGTTTTAAATTCATTTTAGCTGCATAGAACGACGTCTTAAATAATAATAATCGTATTTAGAATTTTGTATCACCTACGGTTTAGCCTGGGCAACTATAAAAATCTGGCATTTTTCGGCTCCCAATTATAAAAATCTCGAATTTTTAAAATTGCCGAAAATTAATAAATTCGATTTAAACTCATTTTAGGTGGATAGAACGATGTCTTAAATAATAATAAATGTATTTAGAAATTTTTATCACTTACGGTTTAGCCTGGGGAATTATAAAAATCTCGCATTTATAAAATTACCAAAAATTAATAAATTCGTTTTAAATTCATTTTAGCCGTATAGAACGGCCTCTTAAATAATAATAATCGTATTTAGAAGTTTGTATCACCTACGGTTTAGCCTGGGCAATTATAAAAATCTGGCATTTTTCGGCTCCCAATTATAAAAATCTCGCATATTTAAAATTGCCGAAAATTAATAATTTCGATTTAAATTCATTTTAGGTGGATAGATCGACGTCTTAAATAATAATAATCGTATTTAGAAATTTTTATCACTTACGGTTTAGCCTGGGGAATTATAAAAATCTCGAATTTATAAAATTACCAAAAATTAATAAATTCGTTTTAAATTCATTTTAGCCGTATAGAACGGCCTCTTAAATAATAATAATCGTATTTAGAAGTTTGTATCACCTACGGTTTAGCCTGGGCAATTATAAAAATCTGGCATTTTTCGGCTCCCAATTATAAAAATCTCGCATATTTAAAATTGCCGAAAATTAATAATTTCGATTTAAACTCATTTTAGGTGGATAGAACGACGTCTTAAATAATAATAATCGTATTTAGAAATTTTTATCACTTACGGTTTAGCCTGGGGAATTATAAAAATCTCGCATTTATAAAATTACCAAAAATTAATAAATTCGTCTTAAATTCATTTTAGCTGTATAGAACGGCCTCTTAAATAATAATAATCGTATTTAGAAGGTTGTATCACCTACGGTTTAGCCTGGGCAATTATAAAAATCTGGCATTTTTCGGCTGCCAATTATAAAAATCTCGCATTTATAAAATTGCCGAAAGTTAATAAATTCGATTTAAACTCATTTTAGGTGGATAGAACGACGTCTTAAATAATAATAATCGTATTTAGAAATTTTTATCACTTACGGTTTAGCCTGGGGAATTATAAAAATCTCCAATTAATAAAATTACCAAAAATTAATAAATTCTTTTTAAATTCATTTTAGCTGCATAGAACGGCCTCTTAAATAATAATAATCGTATTTAGAAGTTTGTATCACCTACGGTTTAGCCTGGGCAATTATAAAAATCTGGCATTTTTCGCATCCCAATTATAAACATCTCGCATTTTTAAAATTGCCGAAAATTAATAAATTCGATTTAAACTCATTTTAGGGGGATGGAACGACGTCTTAAATAATAATAATCGTATTTAGAAATTTGTATCACTTACGGTTTAGCCTGGGGAATTATAAAAATCTCGCATTTATAAAATTACCAAAAATTAATAAATTCGTCTTAAATTCATTTTAGCTGTATAGAACGGCCTCTTAAATAATAATAATCGTATTTAGAAGGTTGTATCACCTACGGTTTAGCCTGGGCAATTATAAAAATCTGGCATTTTTCGGCTGCCAATTATAAAAATCTCGCATTTTTAAAATTGCCGAAAATTAATAAATTCGATTTAAACTCATTTTAGGTGGATAGAACGACGTCTTAAATAATAATAATCGTATTTAGAAATTTTTATCACTTACGGTTTAGCCTGGGGAATTATAAAAATCTCCAATTAATAAAATTACCAAAAATTAATAAATTCTTTTTAAATTCATTTTAGCTGCATAGAACGGCCTCTTAAATAATAATAATCGTATTTAGAAGTTTGTATCACCTACGGTTTAGCCTGGGCAATTATAAAAATCTGGCATTTTTCGCATCCCAATTATAAAAATCTCGCATTTTTAAAATTGCCAAAAATTAATAAATTCGATTTAAACTCATTTTAGCTGCATAGAACGACGTCTTAAATAATAATAATCGTATTTAGAAATTTGTATCACTTACGGTTTAGCCTGGGGAATTATAAAAATCTCGCATTTATAAAATTACCAAAAATTAATAAATTCGTTTTAAATTCATTTTAGCTGCATAGAACGGCCTCTTAAATAATAATAATCGTATTTAGAAGTTTGTATCACCTACGGTTTAGCCTGGGCAATTATAAAAATCTGGCATTTTTCGCATCCCAATTATAAAAATCTCGCATTTTTAAAATTGCCAAAAATTAATAAATTCGATTTAAACTCATTTTAGCTGCATAGAACGACGTCTTAAATAATAATAATCGTATTTAGAAATTTGTATCACTTACGGTTTAGCCTGGGGAATTATAAAAATCTCGCATTTATAAAATTACCAAAAATTAATAAATTCGTTTTAAATTCATTTTAGCTGCATAGAACGGCCTCTTAAATAATAATAATCGTATTTAGAAGTTTGTATCACCTACGGTTTAGCCTGGGCAATTATAAAAATCTTGCATTTTTCGGCTCCCAATTATAAAAATCTCGCATTTTTAAAATTGCCGAAAATTAATAAATTCGCTTTAAACTCATTTTAGGTGGATAGAACGACGTCTTAAATAATAATAATCGTATTTAGAAATTTGTATCACTTACGGTTTAGCCTGGGGAATTATAAAAATCTCGCATTTATAAAATTACCAAAAATTAATAAATTCGTTTTAAATTCATTTTAGCTGCATAGAACGGCCTCTTAAATAATAATAATCGTATTTAGAAGTTTGTATCACCTACGGTTTAGCCTGGGCAATTATAAAAATCTTGCATTTTTCGGCTCCCAATTATAAAAATCTCGCATTTTTAAAATTGCCGAAAATTAATAAATTCGATTTAAACTCATTTTAGGTGGATAGAACGACGTCTTAAATAATAATAATCGTATTTAGAAATTTGTATCACTTACGGTTTAGCCTGGGGAATTATAAAAATCTCGCATTTATAAAATTACCAAAAATTAATAAATTCGTCTTAAATTCATTTTAGCTGTATAGAACGGCCTCTTAAATAATAATAATCGTATTTAGAAGGTTGTATCACCTACGGTTTAGCCTGGGCAATTATAAAAATCTGGCATTTTTCGGCTGCCAATTATAAAAATCTCGCATTTTTAAAATTGCCGAAAATTAATAAATTCGATTTAAACTCATTTTAGGTGGATAGAACGACGTCTTAAATAATAATAATCGTATTTAGAAATTTTTATCACTTACGGTTTAGCCTGGGGAATTATAAAAATCTCCAATTACTAAAATTACCAAAAATTAATAAATTCTTTTTAAATTCATTTTAGCTGCATAGAACGGCCTCTTATATAATAGTAATCGTATTTAGAAGTTTGTATCACCTACGGTTTAGCCTGGGCAATTATAAAAATCTGGCATTTTTCGCATCCCAATTATAAAAATCTCGCATTTTTAAAATTGCCGAAAATTAATAAATTCGATTTAAACTCATTTTAGGGGGATGGAACGACGTCTTAAATAATAATAATCGTATTTAGAAATTTGTATCACTTACGGTTTAGCCTGGGGAATTATAAAAATCTCGCATTTATAAAATTACCAAAAATTAATAAATTCGTCTTAAATTCATTTTAGCTGTATAGAACGGCCTCTTAAATAATAATAATCGTATTTAGAAGGTTGTATCACCTACGGTTTAGCCTGGGCAATTATAAAAATCTGGCATTTTTCGGCTGCCAATTATAAAAATCTGGCATTTTTAAAATTGCCGAAAATTAATAAATTCGATTTAAACTCATTTTAGGTGGATAGAACGACGTCTTAAATAATAATAATCGTATTTAGAAATTTTTATCACTTACGGTTTAGCCTGGGGAATTATAAAAATCTCCAATTAATAAAATTACCAAAAATTAATAAATTCTTTTTAAATTCATTTTAGCTGCATAGAACGGCCTCTTAAATAATAATAATCGTATTTAGAAGTTTGTATCACCTACGGTTTAGCCTGGGCAATTATAAAAATCTGGCATTTTTCGCATCCCAAGTATAAAAATCTCGCATTTTTAAAATTGCCAAAAATTAATAAATTCGATTTAAACTCATTTTAGCTGCATAGAACGACGTCTTAAATAATAATAATCGTATTTAGAAATTTGTATCACTTACGGTTTAGCCTGGGGAATTATAAAAATCTCGCATTTATAAAATTACCAAAAATTAATAAATTCGTTTTAAATTCATTTTAGCTGCATAGAACGGCCTCTTAAATAATAATAATCGTATTTAGAAGTTTGTTTCACCTACGGTTTAGCCTGGGCAATTATAAAAATCTCGCATTTTTAAAATTGCCAAAAATTAATAAATTCGATTTAAACTCATTTTAGCTGCATAGAACGGCGCCTTAAATAATAATAATCGTATTTAGAATTTTGTATCACCTACGGTTTAGCCTGGGCAATTATAAAAATCTGGCATTTTTCGGTTCCCAATTATAAAAATCTCGAATTTTTAAAATTGCCAAAAATTAATAAATTCGATTTAAACTCATTTTAGGTGGATAGAACGATGTCTTAAATAATAATAAATGTATTTAGAAATTTTTATCACTTACGGTTTAGCCTGGGGAATTATAAAAATCTCGCATTTATAAAATTACCAAAAATTAACAAATTCGTTTTAAATTCATTTTAGCTGCATAGAACGGCGCCTTAAATAATAATAATCGTATTTAGAATTTTGTATCACCTACGGTTTAGCCTGGGCAATTATAAAAATCTGGCATTTTTCGGTTCCCAATTATAAAAATCTCGAATTTTTAAAATTGCCAAAAATTAATAAATTCGATTTAAACTCATTTTAGGTGGATAGAACGATGTCTTAAATAATAATAAATGTATTTAGAAATTTTTATCACTTACGGTTTAGCCTGGGGAATTATAAAAATCTCGCATTTATAAAATTACCAAAAATTAATAAATTCGTTTTAAATGCATTTTAGCCGTATAGAACGGCCTCTTAAATAATAATAATCGTATTTAGAAGTTTGTATCACCTACGGTTTAGCCTGGGCAATTATAAAAATCTGGCATTTTTCGCATCCCAATTATAAAAATCTCGCATTTTTAAAATTGCCGAAAATTAATAAATTCGTTTTAAACTCATTTTAGGTGGATGGAACGACGTCTTAAATAATAATAATCGTATTTAGAAATTTTTATCACTTACGGTTTAGCCTGGGGAATTATAAAAATCTCGCATTTATAAAATTACCAAAAATTAATAAATTCGTTTTAAATTCATTTTAGCTGGATAGAACGACGTCTTAAATAATAATAATCGTATTTAGAAATTTTTATCACTTACGGTTTAGCCTGGGGAATTATAAAAATCTCGCATTTATAAAATTACCAAAAATTAATAAATTCGTTTTAAGTTCATTTTAGCCGTATAGAACGGCCTCTTAAATAATAATATTCGTATTTAGAAGTTTGTATCACCTACGGTTTAGCCTGGGCAATTATAAAAATCTGGCATTTTTCGGCTCCCAATTATAAAAATCTCGCATATTTAAAATTGCCGAAAATTAATAATTTCGATTTAAACTCATTTTAGGTTGATAGAACGACGTCTTAAATAATAATAATCGTATTTAGAAATTTTTATCACTTACGGTTTAGCATGGGGAATTATAAAAATCTCGCATTTATAAAATTACCAAAAATTAATAAATTCGTTTTAAATTCATTTTAGCTGCATAGAACGGCCTCTCAAATAATAATAATCGTATTTAGAAGTTTGTATCACCTACGGTTTAGCCTGGGCAATTATAAAAATCTGGCATTTTCAGCTCCCAATTATAAAAATCTCGCATTTTTAAAATTGCCAAAAATTAATAAATTCGATTTAAACTCATTTTAGCTGCATAGAACGACGTCTTAAATAATAATAATCGTATTTAGAAATTTGTATCACTTACGGTTTAGCCTGGGGAATTATAAAAATCTCGCATTTATAAAATTACCAAAAATTAATAAATTCGTTTTAAATTCATTTTAGCTGCATAGAACGGCCTCTTAAATAATAATAATCGTATTTAGAAGTTTGTATCACCTACGGTTTAGCCTGGGCAATTATAAAAATCTTGCATTTTTCGGCTCCCAATTATAAAAATCTCGCATTTTTAAAATTGCCGAAAATTAATAAATTCGATTTAAACTCATTTTAGGTGGATAGAACGACGTCTTAAATAATAATAATCGTATTTAGAAATTTGTATCACTTACGGTTTAGCCTGGGGAATTATAAAAATCTCGCATTTATAAAATTACCAAAAATTAATAAATTCGTCTTAAATTCATTTTAGCTGTATAGAACGGCCTCTTAAATAATAATAATCGTATTTAGAAGGTTGTATCACCTACGGTTTAGCCTGGGCAATTATAAAAATCTGGCATTTTTCGGCTGCCAATTATAAAAATCTCGCATTTTTAAAATTGCCGAAAATTAATAAATTCGATTTAAACTCATTTTAGGTGGATAGAACGACGTCTTAAATAATAATAATCGTATTTAGAAATTTTTATCACTTACGGTTTAGCCTGGGGAATTATAAAAATCTCCAATTAATAAAATTACCAAAAATTAATAAATTCGTTTTAAATTCATTTTAGCTGCATAGAACGGCCTCTTAAATAATAATAATCGTATTTAGAAGTTTGTTTCACCTACGGTTTAGCCTGGGCAATTATAAAAATCTTGCATTTTTCGGCTCCCAATTATAAAAATCTCGCATTTTTAAAAATGCCGAAAATTAATAAATTCGATTTAAACTCATTTTAGGTGGATAGAACGACGTCTTAAATAATAATAATCGTATTTAGAAACTTGTATCACTTACGGTTTAGCCTGGGGAATTATAAAAATCTCGCATTTATAAAATTACCAAAAATTAATAAATTCGTCTTAAATTCATTTTAGCTGTAGAGAACGGCCTCTTAAATAATAATAATCGTATTTAGAAGGTTGTATCACCTACGGTTTTGCCTGGGCAATTATAAAAATCTGGCATTTTTCGGCTGCCAATTATAAAAATCTCGCATTTTTAAAATTGCCGAAAATTAATAAATTCGATTTAAACTCATTTTAGGTGGATAGAACGACGTCTTAAATAATAATAATCGTATTTAGAAATTTTTATCACTTACGGTTTAGCCTGGGGAATTATAAAAATCTCCAATTAATAAAATTACCAAAAATTAATAAATTCTTTTTAAATTCATTTTAGCTGCATAGAACGGCCTCTTAAATAATAATAATCGTATTTAGAAGTTTGTATCACCTACGGTTTAGCCTGGGCAATTATAAAAATCTGGCATTTTTCGCATCCCAATTATAAAAATCTCGCATTTTTAAAATTGCCGAAAATTAATAAATTCGATTTAAACTCATTTTAGGTGGATGGAACGACGTCTTAAATAATAATAATCGTATTTAGAAATTTTTATCACTTACGGTTTAGCCTGGGGAATTATAAAAATCTCGCATTTATAAAATTACCAAAAATTAATAAATTAGTTTTAAATTCATTTTAGCTGCATAGAACGACGTCTTAAATAATAATAATCGTATTTAGAAATTTTTATCACTTACGGTTTAGCCTGGGGAATTATAAAAATCTGGCATTTTTCGGCTGCCAATTATAAAAATCTCGCATTTTTAAAATTGCCGAAAATTAATAAATTCGATTTAAACTCATTTTAGGTGGATAGAACGACGTCTTAAATAATAATAATCGTATTTAGAAATTTTTATCACTTACGGTTTAGCCTGGGGAATTATAAAAATCTCCAATTAATAAAATTACCAAAAATTAATAAATTCTTTTTAAATTCATTTTAGCTGCATAGAACGGCCTCTTATATAATAATAATCGTATTTAGAAGTTTGTATCACCTACGGTTTAGCCTGGGCAATTATAAAAATCTGGCATTTTTCGCATCCCAATTATAAAAATCTCGCATTTTTAAAATAGCCGAAAATTAATAAATTCGATTTAAACTCATTTTAGGGGGATGGAACGACGTCTTAAATAATAATAATCGTATTTAGAAATTTGTATCACTTACGGTTTAGCCTGGGGAATTATAAAAATCTCCAATTAATAAAATTACCAAAAATTAATAAATTCTTTTTAAATTCTTTTTAGCTGCATAGAACGGCCTCTTATATAATAATAATCGTATTTAGAAGTTTGTATCACCTACGGTTTAGCCTGGGCAATTATAAAAATCTGGCATTTTTCGCATCCCAATTATAAAAATCTCGCATTTTTAAAATTGCCAAAAATTAATAAATTCGATTTAAACTCATTTTAGCTGCATAGAACGACGTCTTAAATAATAATAATCGTATTTAGAAATTTGTATCACTTACGGTTTAGCCTGGGGAATTATAAAAATCTCGCATTTATAAAATTACCAAAAATTAATAAATTCGTTTTAAATTCATTTTAGCTGCATAGAACGGCCTCTTAAATAATAATAATCGTATTTAGAAGTTTGTATCACCTACGGTTTAGCCTGGGCAATTATAAAAATCTTGCATTTTTCGGCTCCCAATTATAAAAATCTCGCATTTTTAAAATTGCCGAAAATTAATAAATTCGATTTAAACTCATTTTAGGTGGATAGAACGACGTCTTAAATAATAATAATCGTATTTAGAAACTTGTATCACCTACGGTTTTGCCTGGGCAATTATAAAAATCTGGCATTTTTCGGCTGCCAATTATAAAAATCTCGCATTTTTAAAATTGCCGAAAATTAATAAATTCGATTTAAACTCATTTTAGGTGGATAGAACGACGTCTTAAATAATAATAATCGTATTTAGAAATTTTTATCACTTACGGTTTAGCCTGGGGAATTATAAAAATCTCCAATTAATAAAATTACCAAAAATTAATAAATTCTTTTTAAATTCATTTTAGCTGCATAGAACGGCCTCTTAAATAATAATAATCGTATTTAGAAGTTTGTATCACCTACGGTTTAGCCTGGGCAATTATAAAAATCTGGCATTTTTCGCATCCCAATTATAAAAATCTCGCATTTTTAAAATTGCCGAAAATTAATAAATTCGATTTAAACTCATTTTAGGTGGATGGAACGACGTCTTAAATAATAATAATCGTATTTAGAAATTTTTATCACTTGCGGTTTAGCCTGGGGAATTATAAAAATCTCGCATTTATAAAATTACCAAAAATTAATAAATTCGTTTTAAATTCATTTTAGCTGCATAGAACGACGTCTTAAATAATAATAATCGTATTTAGAAATTTTTATCACTTACGGTTTAGCCTGGGGAATTATAAAAATCTCGCATTTATAAATTCTTTTTAAATTCATTTTAGCTGCATAGAACGGACTCTTAAATAATAATAATCGTATTTAGAAATTTGTATCACTTACGGTTTAGCCTGGGGAATTATAAAAATCTCGCATTTATAAAATTACCAAAAATTAATAAATTCGTCTTAAATTCATTTTAGCTGTATAGAACGGCCTCTTAAATAATAATAATCGTATTTAGAAGGTTGTATCACCTACGGTTTAGCCTGGGCAATTATAAAAATCTGGCATTTTTCGGCTGCCAATTATAAAAATCTCGCATTTTTAAAATTGCCGAAAATTAATAAATTCGATTTAAACTCATTTTAGGTGGATAGAACGACGTCTTAAATAATAATAATCGTATTTAGAAATTTTTATCACTTACGGTTTAGCCTGGGGAATTATAAAAATCTCCAATTAATAAAATTACCAAAAATTAATAAATTCTTTTTAAATTCATTTTAGCTGCATAGAACGGCCTCTTAAATAATAATAATCGTATTTAGAAGTTTGTATCACCTACGGTTTAGCCTGGGCAATTATAAAAATCTGGCATTTTTCGCATCCCAATTATAAAAATCTCGCATTTTTAAAATTGCCGAAAATTAATAAATTCGATTTAAACTCGTTTTAGGTGGATGGAACGACGTCTTAAATAATAATAATCGTATTTAGAAATTTTTATCACTTGCGGTTTAGCCTGGGGAATTATAAAAATCTCGCATTTATAAAATTACCAAAAATTAATAAATTCGTTTTAAATTCATTTTAGCTGCATAGAACGACGTCTTAAATAATAATAATCGTATTTAGAATTTTGTATCACCTACGGTTTAGCCTGGGCAACTATAAAAATCTGGCATTTTTCGGCTCCCAATTATAAAAATCTCGAATTTTTAAAATTGCCGAAAATTAATAAATTCGATTTAAACTCATTTTAGGTGGATAGAACGATGTCTTAAATAATAATAAATGTATTTAGAAATTTTTATCACTTACGGTTTAGCCTGGGGAATTATAAAAATCTCGCATTTATAAAATTACCAAAAATTAATAAATTCGTTTTAAATTCATTTTAGCCGTATAGAACGGCCTCTTAAATAATAATAATCGTATTTAGAAGTTTGTATCACCTACGGTTTAGCCTGGGCAATTATAAAAATCTGGCATTTTTCGGCTCCCAATTATAAAAATCTCGCATATTTAAAATTGCCGAAAATTAATAATTTCGATTTAAATTCATTTTAGGTGGATAGATCGACGTCTTAAATAATAATAATCGTATTTAGAAATTTTTATCACTTACGGTTTAGCCTGGGGAATTATAAAAATCTCGAATTTATAAAATTACCAAAAATTAATAAATTCGTTTTAAATTCATTTTAGCCGTATAGAACGGCCTCTTAAATAATAATAATCGTATTTAGAAGTTTGTATCACCTACGGTTTAGCCTGGGCAATTATAAAAATCTGGCATTTTTCGGCTCCCAATTATAAAAATCTCGCATATTTAAAATTGCCGAAAATTAATAATTTCGATTTAAACTCATTTTAGGTGGATAGAACGACGTCTTAAATAATAATAATCGTATTTAGAAATTTTTATCACTTACGGTTTAGCCTGGGGAATTATAAAAATCTCGCATTTATAAAATTACCAAAAATTAATAAATTCGTCTTAAATTCATTTTAGCTGTATAGAACGGCCTCTTAAATAATAATAATCGTATTTAGAAGGTTGTATCACCTACGGTTTAGCCTGGGCAATTATAAAAATCTGGCATTTTTCGGCTGCCAATTATAAAAATCTCGCATTTATAAAATTGCCGAAAATTAATAAATTCGATTTAAACTCATTTTAGGTGGATAGAACGACGTCTTAAATAATAATAATCGTATTTAGAAATTTTTATCACTTACGGTTTAGCCTGGGGAATTATAAAAATCTCCAATTAATAAAATTACCAAAAATTAATAAATTCTTTTTAAATTCATTTTAGCTGCATAGAACGGCCTCTTAAATAATAATAATCGTATTTAGAAGTTTGTATCACCTACGGTTTAGCCTGGGCAATTATAAAAATCTGGCATTTTTCGCATCCCAATTATAAACATCTCGCATTTTTAAAATTGCCGAAAATTAATAAATTCGATTTAAACTCATTTTAGGGGGATGGAACGACGTCTTAAATAATAATAATCGTATTTAGAAATTTGTATCACTTACGGTTTAGCCTGGGGAATTATAAAAATCTCGCATTTATAAAATTACCAAAAATTAATAAATTCGTCTTAAATTCATTTTAGCTGTATAGAACGGCCTCTTAAATAATAATAATCGTATTTAGAAGGTTGTATCACCTACGGTTTAGCCTGGGCAATTATAAAAATCTGGCATTTTTCGGCTGCCAATTATAAAAATCTCGCATTTTTAAAATTGCCGAAAATTAATAAATTCGATTTAAACTCATTTTAGGTGGATAGAACGACGTCTTAAATAATAATAATCGTATTTAGAAATTTTTATCACTTACGGTTTAGCCTGGGGAATTATAAAAATCTCCAATTAATAAAATTACCAAAAATTAATAAATTCTTTTTAAATTCATTTTAGCTGCATAGAACGGCCTCTTAAATAATAATAATCGTATTTAGAAGTTTGTATCACCTACGGTTTAGCCTGGGCAATTATAAAAATCTGGCATTTTTCGCATCCCAATTATAAAAATCTCGCATTTTTAAAATTGCCAAAAATTAATAAATTCGATTTAAACTCATTTTAGCTGCATAGAACGACGTCTTAAATAATAATAATCGTATTTAGAAATTTGTATCACTTACGGTTTAGCCTGGGGAATTATAAAAATCTCGCATTTATAAAATTACCAAAAATTAATAAATTCGTTTTAAATTCATTTTAGCTGCATAGAACGGCCTCTTAAATAATAATAATCGTATTTAGAAGTTTGTATCACCTACGGTTTAGCCTGGGCAATTATAAAAATCTGGCATTTTTCGCATCCCAATTATAAAAATCTCGCATTTTTAAAATTGCCAAAAATTAATAAATTCGATTTAAACTCATTTTAGCTGCATAGAACGACGTCTTAAATAATAATAATCGTATTTAGAAATTTGTATCACTTACGGTTTAGCCTGGGGAATTATAAAAATCTCGCATTTATAAAATTACCAAAAATTAATAAATTCGTTTTAAATTCATTTTAGCTGCATAGAACGGCCTCTTAAATAATAATAATCGTATTTAGAAGTTTGTATCACCTACGGTTTAGCCTGGGCAATTATAAAAATCTTGCATTTTTCGGCTCCCAATTATAAAAATCTCGCATTTTTAAAATTGCCGAAAATTAATAAATTCGCTTTAAACTCATTTTAGGTGGATAGAACGACGTCTTAAATAATAATAATCGTATTTAGAAATTTGTATCACTTACGGTTTAGCCTGGGGAATTATAAAAATCTCGCATTTATAAAATTACCAAAAATTAATAAATTCGTCTTAAATTCATTTTAGCTGTATAGAACGGCCTCTTAAATAATAATAATCGTATTTAGAAGGTTGTATCACCTACGGTTTAGCCTGGGCAATTATAAAAATCTGGCATTTTTCGGCTGCCAATTATAAAAATCTCGCATTTATAAAATTGCCGAAAATTAATAAATTCGATTTAAACTCATTTTAGGTGGATAGAACGACGTCTTAAATAATAATAATCGTATTTAGAAATTTTTATCACTTACGGTTTAGCCTGGGGAATTATAAAAATCTCCAATTAATAAAATTACCAAAAATTAATAAATTCTTTTTAAATTCATTTTAGCTGCATAGAACGGCCTCTTAAATAATAATAATCGTATTTAGAAGTTTGTATCACCTACGGTTTAGCCTGGGCAATTATAAAAATCTGGCATTTTTCGCATCCCAATTATAAAAATCTCGCATTTTTAAAATTGCCGAAAATTAATAAATTCGATTTAAACTCATGTTAGGGGGATGGAACGACGTCTTAAATAATAATAATCGTATTTAGAAATTTGTATCACTTACGGTTTAGCCTGGGGAATTATAAAAATCTCGCATTTATAAAATTACCAAAAATTAATAAATTCGTCTTAAATTCATTTTAGCTGTATAGAACGGCCTCTTAAATAATAATAATCGTATTTAGAAGGTTGTATCACCTACGGTTTAGCCTGGGCAATTATAAAAATCTGGCATTTTTCGGCTGCCAATTATAAAAATCTCGCATTTTTAAAATTGCCGAAAATTAATAAATTCGATTTAAACTCATTTTAGGTGGATAGAACGACGTCTTAAATAATAATAATCGTATTTAGAAATTTTTATCACTTACGGTTTAGCCTGGGGAATTATAAAAATCTCCAATTAATAAAATTACCAAAAATTAATAAATTCTTTTTAAATTCATTTTAGCTGCATAGAACGGCCTCTTAAATAATAATAATCGTATTTAGAAGTTTGTATCACCTACGGTTTAGCCTGGGCAATTATAAAAATCTGGCATTTTTCGCATCCCAATTATAAAAATCTCGCATTTTTAAAATTGCCAAAAATTAATAAATTCGATTTAAACTCATTTTAGCTGCATAGAACGACGTCTTAAATAATAATAATCGTATTTAGAAATTTGTATCACTTACGGTTTAGCCTGGGGAATTATAAAAATCTCGCATTTATAAAATTACCAAAAATTAATTAATTCGTCTTAAATTCATTTTAGCTGTATAGAACGGCCTCTTAAATAATAATAATCGTATTTAGAAGGTTGTATCACCTACGGTTTAGCCTGGGCAATTATAAAAATCTGGCATTTTTCGGCTGCCAATTATAAAAATCTCGCATTTATAAAATTGCCGAAAATTAATAAATTCGATTTAAACTCATTTTAGGTGGATAGAACGACGTCTTAAATAATAATAATCGTATTTAGAAATTTTTATCACTTACGGTTTAGCCTGGGGAATTATAAAAATCTCCAATTAATAAAATTACCAAAAATTAATAAATTCTTTTTAAATTCATTTTAGCTGCATAGAACGGCCTCTTAAATAATAATAATCGTATTTAGAAGTTTGTATCACCTACGGTTTAGCCTGGGCAATTATAAAAATCTGGCATTTTTCGCATCCCAATTATAAAAATCTCGCATTTTTAATTGCCGAAAATTAATAAATTCGATTTAAACTCATGTTAGGGGGATGGAACGACGTCTTAAATAATAATAATCGTATTTAGAAATTTGTATCACTTACGGTTTAGCCTGGGGAATTATAAAAATCTCGCATTTATAAAATTACCAAAAATTAATAAATTCGTCTTAAATTCATTTTAGCTGTATAGAACGGCCTCTTAAATAATAATAATCGTATTTAGAAGGTTGTATCACCTACGGTTTAGCCTGGGCAATTATAAAAATCTGGCATTTTTCGGCTGCCAATTATAAAAATCTCGCATTTTTAAAATTGCCGAAAATTAATAAATTCGATTTAAACTCATTTTAGGTGGATAGAACGACGTCTTAAATAATAATAATCGTATTTAGAAATTTTTATCACTTACGGTTTAGCCTGGGGAATTATAAAAATCTCCAATTAATAAAATTACCAAAAATTAATAAATTCTTTTTAAATTCATTTTAGCTGCATAGAACGGCCTCTTAAATAATAATAATCGTATTTAGAAGTTTGTATCACCTACGGTTTAGCCTGGGCAATTATAAAAATCTGGCATTTTTCGCATCCCAATTATAAAAATCTCGCATTTTTAAAATTGCCAAAAATTAATAAATTCGATTTAAACTCATTTTAGCTGCATAGAACGACGTCTTAAATAATAATAATCGTATTTAGAAATTTGTATCACTTACGGTTTAGCCTGGGGAATTATAAAAATCTCGCATTTATAAAATTACCAAAAATTAATAAATTCGTTTTAAATTCATTTTAGCTGCATAGAACGGCCTCTTAAATAATAATAATCGTATTTAGAAGTTTGTATCACCTACGGTTTAGCCTGGGCAATTATAAAAATCTCGCATTTTTAAAATTGCCGAAAATTAATAAATTCGTCTTAAATTCATTTTAGCTGTATAGAACGGCCTCTTAAATAATAATAATCGTATTTAGAAGGTTGTATCACCTACGGTTTTGGCTGGGCAATTATAAAAATCTGGCATTTTTCGGCTGCCAATTATAAAAATCTCGCATTTTTAAAATTGCCGAAAATTAATAAATTCGATTTAAACTCATTTTAGGTGGATAGAACGACGTCTTAAATAATAATAATCGTATTTAGAAATTTTTATCACTTACGGTTTAGCCCGGGGAATTATAAAAATCTCCAATTAATAAAATTACCAAAAATTAATAATTCTTTTTAAATTCATTTTAGCTGCATAGAACGGCCTCTTAAATAATAATAATCGTATTTAGAAGTTTGTATCACCTACGGTTTAGCCTGGGCAATTATAAAAATCTGGCATTTTTCGCATCCCAATTATAAAAATCTCGCATTTTTAAAATTGCCAAAAATTAATAAATTCGATTTAAACTCATTTTAGCTGCATAGAACGACGTCTTAAATAATAATAATCGTATTTAGAAATTTGTATCACTTACGGTTTAGCCTGGGGAATTATAAAAATCTCGCATTTATAAAATTACCAAAAATTAATAAATTCGTTTTAAATTCATTTTAGCTGCATAGAACGGCCTCTTAAATAATAATAATCGTATTTAGAAGTTTGTATCACCTACGGTTTAGCCTGGGCAATTATAAAAATCTCGCATTTTTAAAATTGCTGAAAATTAATAAATTCGTCTTAAATTCATTTTAGCTGTATAGAACGGCCTCTTAAATAATAATAATCGTATTTAGAAGGTTGTATCACCTACAGTTTTGGCTGGGCAATTATAAAAATCTGGCATTTTTCGGCTGCCAATTATAAAAATCTCGCATTTTTAAAATTGCCGAAAATTAATAAATTCGATTTAAACTCATTTTAGGTGGATAGAACGACGTCTTAAATAATAATAATCGTATTTAGAAATTTTTATCACTTACGGTTTAGCCCGGGGAATTATAAAAATCTCCAATTAATAAAATTACCAAAAATTAATAATTCTTTTTAAATTCATTTTAGCTGCATAGAACGGCCTCTTAAATAATAATAATCGTATTTAGAAGTTTGTATCACCTACGGTTTAGCCTGGGCAATTATAAAAATCTGGCATTTTTCGCATCCCAATTATAAAAATCTCGCATTTTTAAAATTGCCGAAAATTAATAAATTCGATTTAAACTCATTTTAGGGGGATGGAACGACGTCTTAAATAATAATAATCGTATTTAGAAATTTTTATCACTTACGGTTTAGCCTGGGGAATTATAAAAATCTCGCATTTATAAAATTACCAAAAATTAATAAATTCGTTTTAAATTCATTTTAGCTGCATAGAACGACGTCTTAAATAATAATAATCGTATTTAGAAATTTTTATCACTTACGGTTTAGCCTGGGGAATTATAAAAATTTCGCATTTATAAAATTACCAAAAATTAATAAATTCGTTTTTAATTCATTTTAGCTGCATAGAACGGCCTCTTAAATAATAATAATCGTATTTAGAAGTTTGTATCACCTACGGTTTAGCCTGGGCAATTATAAAAATCTGGTATTTTTCGCATCCCAATTATAAAAATCTCGCATTTTTAAAATTGCCGAAAATTAATAAATTCGATTTAAACTCATTTTAGGTGGATAGAACGACGTCTTAAATAATAATAATCGTATTTAGAAATTTTTTTCACTTACGGTTTAGCCTGGGGAATTATAAAAATCTCGCATTTATAAAATTACCAAAAATTAATAAATTTGTTTTAAATTCATTTTAGCTGCATAGAACGGTGTCTTAAATAATAATAATCGTATTTAGAAGTTTGTATCACCTACGGTTTAGCCTGGGCAAATATAAAAATCTGGCATTTTTCAGCTCCCAATTATAAAAATCTCGC
Source organism: Melanotus villosus (assembly GCA_963082815.1). Classification (NCBI taxonomy): domain Eukaryota; kingdom Metazoa; phylum Arthropoda; class Insecta; order Coleoptera; family Elateridae; genus Melanotus; species Melanotus villosus. Next base: position 16,296,596 of record OY720427.1, on the reverse strand, counting down.
ATTTTTAAAATTGCCAAAAATTAATAAATTCGATTTAAACTCATTTTAGCTGCATAGAACGACGTCTTAAATAATAATAATCGTATTTAGAAATTTGTATCACTTACGGTTTAGCCTGGGGAATTATAAAAATCTCGCATTTATAAAATTACCAAAAATTAATAAATTCGTTTTAAATTCATTTTAGCTGCATAGAACGGCCTCTTAAATAATAATAATCGTATTTAGAAGTTTGTATAACCTACGGTTTAGCCTGGGCAATTATAAAAATCTGGCATTTTTCGGCTCCCAATTATAAAAATCTCGCATTTTTAAAATTGCCGAAAATTAATAAATTCGATTTAAACTCATTTTAGGTGGATAGAACGACGTCTTAAATAATAATAATCGTATTTAGAAATTTGTATCACTTACGGTTTAGCCTGGGGAATTATAAAAATCTCGCATTTATAAAATTACCAAAAATTAATAAATTCGTCTTAAATTCATTTTAGCTGTATAGAACGGCCTCTTAAATAATAATAATCGTATTTAGAAGGTTGTATCACCTACGGTTTAGCCTGGGCAATTATAAAAATCTGGCATTTTTCGGCTGCCAAATATAAAAATCTCGCATTTTTAAAATTGCCGAAAATTAATAAATTTGATTTAAACTCATTTTAGGTGGATAGAACGACGTCTTAAATAATAATAATCGTATTTAGAAATTTTTATCACTTACGGTTTAGCCCGGGGAATTATAAAAATCTCCAATTAATAAAATTACCAAAAATTAATAATTCTTTTTAAATTCATTTTAGCTGCATAGAACGGCCTCTTAAATAATAATAATCGTATTTAGAAGTTTGTATCACCTACGGTTTAGCCTGGGCAATTATAAAAATCTGGCATTTTTCGCATCCCAATTATAAAAATCTCGCGTTTTTAAAATTGCCGAAAATTAATAAATTCGATTTAAACTCATTTTAGGGGGATGGAACGACGTCTTAAATAATAATAATCGTATTTAGAAATTTTTATCACTTACGGTTTAGCCTGGGGAATTATAAAAATCTCGCATTTATAAAATTACCAAAAATTAATAAATTCGTTTTAAATTCATTTTAGCTGCATAGAACGACGTCTTAAATAATAAAAATCGTATTTAGAAATTTTTATCACTTACGGTTTAGCCTGGGGAATTATAAAAATCTCGCATTTATAAAAATACCAAAAATTAATAAATTCGTTTTAAATTCGTTTTAGCTGCATAGAACGATGTCTTAAATAATAATAATCGTATTTAGAAGTTTGTATCGCCTACGGTTTAGCCTGGGCAATTATAAAAATCTGGCATTTTTCGGCTCCCAATTATAAAAATCTCGCATTTTTAAAATTGCCAAAAATTAATAAATTCGATTTAAACTCATTTTAGCTGCATAGAACGACGTCTTAAATAATAATAATCGTATTTAGAAATTTTTATCACTTACGGTTTAGCCTGGGGAATTATAAAAATCTCGCATTTATAAAATTACCAAAAATTAATAAATTCGTTTTAAATTCATTTTAGCTGCATAGAACGGACTCTTAAATAATAATAATCGTATTTAGAAGTTTGTATCACCTACGGTTTAGCCTGGGCAATTATAAAAATCTGGCATTTTTCGGCTCCCAATTATAAAAATCTCGCATTTTTAAAATTGCCGAAAATTAATAAATTCGATTTAAACTCATTTTAGGTGGATAGAACGACGTCTCAAATAATAATAATCGTATTTAGAAATTTGTATCACTTACGGTTTAGCCTGGGGAATTATAAAAATCTCGCATTTATAAAATTACCAAAAATTAATAAATTCATCTTAAATTCATTTTAGCTGTATAGAACGGCCTCTTAAATAATAATAATCGTATTTAGAAGTTTGTATCACCTACGGTTTAGCCTGGGCAATTATAAAAATCTGGCATTTTTGGCTCCCAATTATAAAAATCTCGCATTTTTAAAATTGCCGAAAATTAATAAATTCGATTTAAACTCATTTTAGGTTGATAGAACGACGTCTTAAATAATAATAATCGTATTTAGAAGTTTGTATCACCTACGGTTTAGCCTGGGCAATTATAAAAATCTGACATTTTTCGCATCCCAATTATAAAAATCTCGCATTTTTAAAATTGCCGAAAATTAATAAATTCGATTTAAACTCATTTTAAGTGGATAGAACGACGTCTTAAATAATAATAATCGTATTTAGAAATTTTTATCACTTACGGTTTAGCCTGGGGAATTATAAAAATCTCGCATTTATAAAATTACCAAAAATTAATAAATTCGTTTTAAATTCATTTTAGCTGCATAGAACGATGTCTTAAATAATAATAATCGTATTTAGAAGTTTGTATCACCTACGGTTTAGCCTGGGCAATTTTAAAAATCTGGCATTTTTCGGCTCCCAATTATAAAAATCTCGCATTTTTAAAATTGCCAAAAATTAATAAATTCGATTTAATCTCATTTTAGCTGCATAGAACGACGTCTTAAATAATAATAATCGTATTTAGAAATTTGTATCACTTACGGTTTAGCCTGGGGAATTATAAAAATCTCGCATTTATAAAATTACCAAAAATTAATAAATTCGTTTTAAATTCATTTTAGCTGCATAGAACGGCCTCTTAAATAATAATAATCGTATTTAGAAGTTTGTATCACCTACGGTTTAGCCTGGGCAATTTTAAAAATCTGGCATTTTTCGTCTCCCAATTATAAAAATCTCGCATTTTTAAAATTGCCAAAAATTAATAAATTCGATTTAATCTCATTTTAGCTGCATAGAACGACGTCTTAAAAAATAATAATCGTATTTAGAAATTTGTATCACTTACGGTTTAGCCTGGGGAATTATAAAAATCTCGCATTTATAAAATTACCAAAAATTAATAAATTCGTCTTTAATTCATTTTAGCTGCATAGAACGGCCTCTTAAATAATAATAATCGTATTTAGAAGTTTGTATCACCTACGGTTTAGCCTGGCAATTATAAAAATCTGGCATTTTTCGGCTCCCAATTATAAAAATCTCGCATTTTTAAAATTGCCGAAAATTAATAAATTCGATTTAAACTCATTTTAGGTGGATAGAACGACGTCTTAAATAATAATAATCGTATTTAGAAATTTTTATCACTTACGGTTTAGCCTGGGGAATTATAAAAATCTAGCATTTATAAAATTACCAAAAATTAATAAATTCGTTTTAAATTCATTTTAGCTGCATAGAACGGCCTCTTAAATAATAATTATCGTATTTAGAAGTTTGTATCACCTACGGTTTAGCCTGGGCAATTATAAAAATCTGGCATTTTTCGCATCCCAATTATAAAAATCTCGCATTTTTAAAATTGCCGAAAATTAATAAATTCGATTTAAACTCATTTTAGGTGGATAGAACGACGTCTTAAATAATAATAATCGTATTTAGAAATTTTTATCACTTACGGTTTAGCCTGGGGAATTATAAAAATCTCGCATTTATAAAATTACCAAAAATTAATAAATTCGTTTTAAATTCATTTTAGCTGCATAGAACGATGTCTTAAATAATAATAATCGTATTTAGAAGTTTGTATCACCTACGGTTTAGCCTGGGCAAATATAAAAATCTGGCATTTTTCGCATCCCAATTATAAAAAACTCCCATTTTTAAAATTGCCAAAAATTAATAAATTCGATTTAAACTCATTTTAGCTGCATAGAACGACGCCTTAAATAATAATAATCGTATTTAGAAATTTGTATCACTTACGGTTTAGCCTGGGGAACTATAAAAATCTCACATTTATAAAATTACCAAAAATTAATAAATTCGTCTTAAATTCATTTTAGCTGTATAGAACGGCCTCTTAAATAATAATAATCGTATTTAGAAGTTTGTATCACCTACGGTTTAGCCTGGGCAATTATAAAAATCTGGCATTATTCGGCAATTTTAAAAATGCGAGATTTTTATAATTGCCGAAAATTAATAAATTCGATTTAAACTCATTTTAGGTGGATAGAACGACGTCTTAAATAATAATAATCGTATTTAGAAATTTTTATCACTTACGGTTTAGCCTGGGGAATTATAAAAATCTCGCATTTATAAAATTACCAAAAATTAATAAATTCGTTTTAAATTCATTTTAGCTGCATAGAACGGACTCTTAAATAATAATAATCGTATTGCACTCAAACAATGAAGTTAAAGAAATCGACCTGCATAAATATTGTATTGATAAGAATTTTGAAATTTGCGCCGTGCATTATAAGTCTGCATGCAATAAAATTAGTTATGTCATATTAAACTGTTACAGATCCCCTTCTGGAGATCTTAAAATTTTCCTTAATAGACTCATTGATGTTATAAACTTACTGTACAAAAAATATGTAAACATCGTTCTTTGTGGCGATTTTAATATTGATGCTTATAAGCCTAATAGCGACTACAACAAAATCCAAGTGTTGTTAAGAAACTTTAATCTCAATAATATTGTGGGCTGGCCAACCAGGGTTACTGATACAAGTGTTAAGGCAATTGACCATATTTATATAAATTTTGAAAATAACGGTGTGTGTTCTGTTGTTGACAACTACATTTCTGATCACAGAACTGTTCTCTTTGAATTTGAAAATAATAACGATAAACGAACTGAGCTCACTATTTCGACTATTTTAAAAAGATGCTTTACTGAAATTGCTATAACAAATTTCGAAATAGCGTTAATTAATGAAGACTGGTCTAAATTATATACTTTCTGTGATGCAAATATGGCCTTCAATTATTTTTATGATATATTTTTATATCATTTTTCTGTAAATTTCCCTCTTCGTAAATATTATGTTAATTCGCATAAAACTTGGGTAAATAATGAAGTTAGGATTTCGAGTTCTAAATTAAAAGACTTGTACAGCTTAAGTTCTGCATATCCTGATTTAACCAATCTTTATAAATCCGCTAAATTAAAGCACAGGGAATTGGTTAAGAAAACTAGAATGTCCTATTACCAAAATAAAATTGTTACAGCAGATAACACCAGTAAAACAACTTGGAACGTTGTCTCAGAGTTGACCAATTCTAATAGAAAACATAGAAATTTCACTATTCGCTCCAATGAGAAGTTACTCGAAAACCCAACCATTATTGCAAATGCCTTTAACATTTTCTTTAAAAATGTTCCATTAGATATAGTCAATGATATACCTAGTAGTTCTGTCAAGAACTGTAACAACTTTCTTACTAAAAATAGTGTTTCACAGAAATTTAATTTTAGACTTTGTCCATTCAGCGAAAATGAACTTTATGTCATCGTTCAAAAGAAAATTAAAAATAAAAGATCGTCAGGCCCTGATGATGTTCCAATGTTCATTATAAAAAGAATTTTCCATGTTATTGTAAGACAGTTTACGTACTTAATTAATATTTCCTTCTGTACTGGAACATTTCCGGATAAATTAAGAATTGGAAAAGTTGTCCCCGTCTTTAAAAAGAACGATCGGCAGTCACTTGAAAACTATAGACCAATAACAGTAACGTCTATATTTTCTAAATTGTACGAATTATCGTATCTTCAGAGACTTCAACAATTCTTAAATGAAAATAATATACTTTCAAAAAATCAATACGGTTTTCGTGCTAACATGTCTACCGATTCGGCAGTTCATTCGTTTTACAAAATTGTTACTAATTTAATTGATGCTGGTGAGTGTCCTGTTGGGATCTTTTGTGATCTCAGCAGGGCATTCGATTGTATAAATATTGAATTACTTTTAAATAAACTGCTTTCGTATGGTGTTACTGGATTGGCTTTGGGATGGATCCGATCGTTCTTAGAGAATCGTTCGCAATACGTTAGTATTGATCACGAGTTCAACAATGTCAGACAAAAATTTTCTTCTGACGTAGTTGATATCGATATGGGAGTTCCCCAAGGAACAGTCTTGGGCCCCGTTCTTTTTATTCTTTACATCAATGATATTGACTCTGTATCACCTATTTCCCATTTTACAACTTATGCCGACGATACAACGCTTGTAATTTCAGACCAATGTAATCTAACATTAGAATCTAAATGTAACGATGTTCTTAGTGATTTATTCAAATGGTATAGTGAAAATAGAATCTTTATTAATGCTGACAAAACGTCATACATTAGATTTCACAACAGAAATAATCATTGCAACAAAGTAAACGTACAAATTAATGGTAAAATTATATCTAACACTCAACATGTCAAATTTTTGGGTCTTTATATTGACGACTGTCTTACTTGGAAATGTCACTGTGAACATCTAGTCTCCAAATTAAATTCTATTTTCTACATGATTAAAAATTTAAGTACGGTTTTAACTAAGGAGCAATTAATTAAAGTATATCATGCCCATGTTGAGTCTAGATTACGATATGGCATATGCTTCTGGGGTACATCTACCCTTTCTTCTGATGTTCTTATTTCACAAAAACGAATTCTAAGGTGTATTGCTAAAGTTTCTAGCACCCACAGTTGTAGACCATTATTTAAAGAATATAATCTGCTCACTCTTTTTTCTCTACTTATATATGAACTTTGCATTTATGTGTTTAAAAATAGAGAATCATTTGAATTAAACAAAGTATTTCATAATCATAACACTCGTATTAACAATAATTTTCATATGCCTTTTCGTAAATTTGTTATTACTCAAAACTCACCCAACACACTTGGACTTAAAGTGTTTAATACCTTGCCCGCTACAGTTAAGGAATGTACTGTTTTAGCACAATTTAAAAGTCGCCTGAAGACATTTCTTGTTGATAAATGTTTATATTCTATTAATGAATTTTTAAACTGAATGTACTGAAATTGTAATGTATTGACAAACTTCTATATTTATTTTGTTTATGTTGATTTGTTATTTGTTTTTTGTCACTGTTTGTATTATTGACTAGTCCTATACAACAACCTTGTCTTTTAAGGATAATAAACATTATTATTATTATTATTATTATTATTATTTAGAAGTTTGTATCACCTACGGTTTAGCCTGGGCAATTATAAAAATCTGGCATTTTTCGGCTCCCAATTATAAAAATCTCGCATTTCTAAAATTACCAAAAATTAATAAATTCGTTTTAAATTCATTTTAGCTGCATAGAACGACGTCTTAAATAATAATAATCGTATTTAGAAATTTTTATCACTTACGGTTTAGCCTGGGGAATTATAAAAATCTCGCATTTATAAAATTACCAAAAATTAATAAATTCGTTTTAAATTCATTTTAGTTGCATAGAACGACGTCTTAAATAATAATAATCGTATTTAGAAATTTTTATCACTTACGGTTTAGCCTGGGGAATTATAAAAATCTCGCATTTATAAAATTACCAAAAATTAATAAATTCGTTTTTAATTCATTTTAGCTGCATAGAACGGCCTCTTAAATAATAATAATCGTATTTAGAAGTTTGTATCACCTACGGTTTAGCCTGGGCAATTATAAAAATCTGGTATTTTTCGCATCCCAATTATAAAAATCTCGCATTTTTAAAATTGCCGAAAATTAATAAATTCGATTTAAACTCATTTTAGGTGGATAGAACGACGTCTTAAATAATAATAATCGTATTTAGAAATTTTTATCACTTACGGTTTAGCTTGGGGAATTATAAAAATCTCGCATTTATAAAATTACCAAAAATTAGTAAATTTGTTTTAAATTCATTTTAGCTGCATAGAACGGTGTCTTAACTAATAATAATCCTATTTAGAAGTTTGTATCACCTACGGTTTAGCCTGGGCAAATATAAAAATCTGGCATTTTTCAGCTCCCAATTATAAAAATCTCGCATTTTTAAAATTGCCAAAAATTAATAAATTCGATTTAAACTCATTTTATCTGCATAGAACGACGCCTTAAATAATAATAATCGTATTTAGAAATTTTTATCACTTACGGTTTAGCCTGGGGAATTATAAAAATCTCGCATTTATAAAATTACCAAAAATTAATAAATTCGTTTTAAATTCATTTTAGCTGCATAGAACGGCCTCTTAAATAATAATAATCCTATTTAGAAGTTTGCATCACCTACGGTTTAGCCTGGGAAATTATAAAAATCTGGCATTTTTCGCATCCCAATTATAAAAATCTCGCATTTTTAAAATTGCCGAAAATTAATAAATTCGATTTAAACTCATTTTAGGTGGATAGAACGACGTCTTAAATAATAATAATCGTATTTAGAAATTTTCATCACTTACGGTTTAGCCTGGGGAATTATAAAAATCTCGCATTTATAAAATTACCAAAAATTAATAAATTCGTTTTAAATTCATTTTAGCTGCATAGAACGATGTCTTAAATAATAATAATCGTATTTAGAAGTTTGTATCGCCTACGGTTTAGCCTGGGCAATTATAAAAATCTGGCATTTTTCGGCTCCCAATTATAAAAATCTCGCATTTTTAAAATTGCCGAAAATTAATAAATTCGATTTAAACTCATTTTAGGTGGATAGAACCACGTCTTAAATAATAATAATCGTATTTAGAAATTTTTATCACTTACGGTTTAGCCTGGGGAATTATAAAAATCTCGCATTTATAAAATTACCAAAAATTAATAAATTTGTTTTAAATTCATTTTAGCTGCATAGAACGGTGTCTTAAATAATAATAATCGTATTTAGAAGTTTGTATCACCTACGGTTTAGCCTGGGCAAATATAAAAATCTGGCATTTTTCGGCTCCCAATTATAAAAATCTCGCATTTTTAAAATTGCCGAAAATTAATAAATTCGATTTAAACTCATTTTAGGTGGATAGAACGACGTCTTAAATAATAATAATCGTATTTAGAAATTTTTATCACTTACGGTTTAGCCCGGGGAATTATAAAAATCTCCAATTAATAAAATTACCAAAAATTAATAATTCTTTTTAAATTCATTTTAGCTGCATAGAGCGGCCTCTTAAATAATAATAATCGTATTTAGAAGTTTGTATCACCTACGGTTTAGCCTGGGCAATTATAAAAATCTGGCATTTTTCGCATCCCAATTATAAAAATCTCGCATTTTTAAAATTGCCGAAAATTAATAAATTCGATTTAAACTCATTTTAGGGGGATGGAACGACGTCTTAAATAATAATAATCGTATTTAGAAATGTTTATCACTTACGGTTTAGCCTGGGGAATTATAAAAATCTCGCATTTATAAAATTACCAAAATTAATAAATTCGTTTTAAATTCATATTAGCTGCATAGAACGACGTCTTAAATAATAATAATCGTATTTAGAAATTTTTATCACTTACGGTTTAGCCTGGGGAATTATAAAAATCTCGCATTTATAAAATTACCAAAAATTAGTAAATTTGTTTTAAATTCATTTTAGCTGCATAGAACGGTGTCTTAAATAATAATAATCCTATTTAGAAGTTTGTATCACCTACGGTTTAGCCTGGGCAAATATAAAAATCTGGCATTTTTCAGCTCCCAATTATAAAAATCTCGCATTTTTAAAATTGCCAAAAATTAATAAATTCGATTTAAACTCATTTTAGCTGCATAGAACGACGCCTTAAATAATAATAATCGTATTTAGAAATTTTTATCACTTACGGTTTAGCCTGGGGAATTATAAAAATCTCGCATTTATAAAATTACTAAAAATTAATAAATTCGTTTTAAATTCATTTTAGCTGCATAGAACGGCCTCTTAAATAATAATAATCCTATTTAGAAGTTTGTATCACCTACGGTTTAACCTGGGCAATTATAAAAATCTGGCATTTTTCGCATCCCAATTATAAAAATCTCGCATTTTTAAAATTGCCGAAAATTAATAAATTCGATTTAAACTCATTTTAGGTGGATAGAACGACGTCTTAAATAATAATAATCGTATTTAGAAATTTTTATCACTTACGGTTTAGCCTGGGGAATTATAAAAATCTCGCATTTATAAAATTACCAAAAATTAATAAATTCGTTTTAAATTCATTTTAGCTGCATAGAACGATGTCTTAAATAATAATAATCGTATTTAGAAGTTTGTATCGCCTACGGTTTAGCCTGGGCAATTATAAAAATCTGGCATTTTTCGGCTCCCAATTATAAAAATCTCGCATTTTTAAAATTGCCAAAAATTAATAAATTCGATTTAAACTCATTTTAGCTGCATAGAACGACGTCTTAAATAATAATAATCGTATTTAGAAATTTTTATCACTTACGGTTTAGCCTGGGGAATTATAAAAATCTCGAATTTATAAAATTACCAAAAATTAATAAATTCGTTTTAAATTCATTTTAGCTGCATAGAACGGCGTCTTAAATAATAATAATCGTATTTAGAAGTTTGTATCACCTACGGTTTAGCCTGGGCAAATATAAAAATCTGGCATTTTTCGGCTCCCAATTATAAAAATCTCGCATTTTTAAAATTGCCGAAAATTAATAAATTCGATTTAAACTCATTTTAGGTGGATAGAACGACGTCTTAAATAATAATAATCGTATTTAGAAATTTTTATCACTTACGGTTTAGCCTGGGGAATTATAAAAATCTCGCATTTATAAAATTACCAAAAATTAATAAATTCGTTTTAAATTCATTTTAGCTGCATAGAACGGACTCTTAAATAATAATAATCGTATTTAGAAGTTTGTATCACCTACGGTTTAGCCTGGGCAATTATAAAAATCTGGCATTTTTCGGCTCCCAATTATAAAAATCTCGCATTTTTAAAATTGCCGAAAATTAATAAATTCGATTTAAACTCATTTTAGGTGGATAGAACGACGTCTCAAATAATAATAATCGTATTTAGAAATTTGTATCACTTACGGTTTAGCCTGGGGAATTATAAAAATCTCGCATTTATAAAATTACCAAAAATTAATAAATTCATCTTAAATTCATTTTAGCTGTATAGAACGGCCTCTTAAATAATAATAATCGTATTTAGAAGTTTGTATCACCTACGGTTTAGCCTGGGCAATTATAAAAATCTGGCATTTTTGGCTCCCAATTATAAAAATCTCGCATTTTTAAAATTGCCGAAAATTAATAAATTCGATTTAAACTCATTTTAGGTTGATAGAACGACGTCTTAAATAATAATAATCGTATTTAGAAATTTTTATCACTTACGGTTTAGCCGGGGGAATTATAAAAATCTCGCATTTATAAAATTACCAAAAATTAATAAATTCGTTATAAATTCATTTTAGCTGCATAGAACGGCCTCTTAAATAATAATAATCGTATTTAGAAGTTTGTATCACCTACGGTTTAGCCTGGGCAATTATAAAAATCTGGCATTTTTCGCTTCCCAATTATAAAAATCTCGCATTTTTAAAATTGCCGAAAATTAATAAATTCGATTTAAACTCATTTTAAGTGGATAGAACGACGTCTTAAATAATAATAATCGTATTTAAAAATTTTTATCACTTACGGTTTAGCCTGGGGAATTATAAAAATCTCGCATTTATAAAATTACCAAAAATTAATAAATTCGTTTTAAATTCATTTTAGCTGCATAGAACGATGTCTTAAATAATAATAATCGTATTTAGAGGTTTGTATCACCTACGGTTTAGCCTGGGCAATTTTAAAAATCTGGCAATTTTCGGCTCCCAATTATAAAAATCTCGCATTTTTAAAATTGCCGAAAATTAATAAATTCGATTTAAACTCATTTTAGGTGGATAGAACGACGTCTTAAATAATAATAATCGTATTTAGAAATTTGTATCACTTACGGTTTAGCCTGGGGAATTATAAAAATCTCGCATTTTTAAAATTGCCAAAAATTAATAAATTCGATTTAATCTCATTTTAGCTGCATAGAACGACGTCTTAAATAATAATAATCGTATTTAGAAATTTGTATCACTTACGGTTTAGCCTGGGGAATTATAAAAATCTCGCATTTATAAAATTACCAAAAATTAATAAATTCGTCTTTAATTCATTTTAGCTGCATAGAACGGCCTCTTAAATAATAATAATCGTATTTAGAAGTTTGTATCACCTACGGTTTAGCCTGGGCAATTATTAAAATCTGGCATTTTTCGGCTCCCAATTATAAAAATCTCGCATTTTTAAAATTGCCGAAAATTAATAAATTCGATTTAAACTCATTTTAGGTGGATAGAACGACGTCTTAAATAATAATAATCGTATTTAGAAATTTTTATCACTTACGGTTTAGCCTGGGGAATTATAAAAATCTCGCATTTATAAAATTACCAAAAATTAATAAATTCGTTTTAAATTCATTTTAGCTGCATAGAGCGGCCTCTTAAATAATAATTATCGTATTTAGAAGTTTGTATCACCTACGGTTTAGCCTGGGCAATTATAAAAATCTGGCATTTTTCGCATCCCAATTATAAAAATCTCGCATTTTTAAAATTGCCGAAAATTAATAAATTCGATTTAAACTCATTTTAGGTGGATAGAACGACGTCTTAAATAATAATAATCGTATTTAGAAATTTTTATCACTTACGGTTTAGCCTGGGGAATTATAAAAATCTCGCATTTATAAAATTACCAAAAATTAATAAATTCGTTTTAAATTCATTTTAGCTGCATAGAACGATGTCTTAAATAATAATAATCGTATTTAGAAGTTTGTATCACCTACGGTTTAGCCTGGGCAATTATAAAAATCTGGCATTATTCGGCAATTTTAAAAATGCGAGATTTTTATAATTGCCGAAAATTAATAAATTCGATTTAAACTCATTTTAGGTGGATAGAACGACGTCTTAAATAATAATAATCGTATTTAGATATTTTTATCACTTACGGTTTAGCCTGGGGAATTATAAAAATCTCGCATTTATAAAATTACCAAAAATACATAAATTCGTTTTAAATTCATTTTAGCTGCATAGAACGGCCTCTTAAATAATAATAATCGTATTTAGAAGTTTGTATCACTTACGGTTTAGCCTGGGCAATTATAAAAATCTGGCATTTTTCGGCTCCCAATTATAAAAATCTCGCATTTTTAAAATTGCCAAAAATTAATAAATTCGATTTAAACTCATTTTAGGTGGATAGAACGACGTCTTAAATAATAATAATCGTATTTTGAAATTTTTATCACTTACGGTTTAGCCTGGGGAATTATAAAAATCTCGCATTTATAAAATTACCAAAAATTAATAAATTCGTTTTAAATTCATTTTAGCTGCATAGAACGGCCTCTTAAATAATAATAATCGTATTTAGAAGTTTGTATCACCTACGGTTTAGCCTGGGCAATTATAAAAATCTGGCATTTTTCGCATCGCAATTATAAAAATCTCGCATTTTTAAAATTGCCGAAAATTAATAAATTCGATTTAAACTCATTTTAAGTGGATAGAACGACGTCTTAAATAATAATAATCGTATTTAGAAATTTTTATCACTTACGGTTTAGCCTGGGGAATTATAAAAATCTCGCATTTATAAAATTACCAAAAATTAATAAATTCGTTTTAAATTCATTTTAGCTGCATAGAACGATGTCTTAAATAATAATAATCGTATTTAGAAGTTTGTGTCACCTACGGTTTAGCCTGGGCAATTTTAAAAATCTGGCATTTTTCGGCTCCCAATTAAAAAAATCTCGCATTTTTAAAATTGCCGAAAATTAATAAATTCGATTTAAACTCATTTTAGGTGGATAGAACGACGTCTTAAATAATAATAATCGTATTTAGAAATTTGTATCACTTACGGTTTAGCCTGGGGAATTATAAAAATCTCGCATTTTTAAAATTGCCAAAAATTAATAAATTCGATTTAATCTCATTTTAGCTGCATAGAACGACGTCTTAAATAATAATAATCGTATTAAGAAATTTGTATCACTTACGGTTTAGCCTGGGGAATTATAAAAATCTCGCATTTATAAAATTACCAAAAATTAATAAATTCGTTTTAAATTCATTTTAGCTGCATAGAACGGCCTCTTAAATAATAATAATCGTATTTAGAAGTTTGTATCACCTACGGTTTAGCCTGGGTAATTTTAAAAATCTGGCATTTTTCGTCTCCCAATTATAAAAATCTCGCATTTTTAAAATCGCCAAAAATTAATAAATTCGATTTAATCTCATTTTAGCTGCATAGAACGACGTCTTAAATAATAATAATCGTATTTAGAAATTTGTATCACTTACGGTTTAGCCTGGGGAATTATAAAAATCTCGCATTTATAAAATTACCAAAAATTAATAAATTCGTCTTAAATTCATTTTAGCTGCATAGAACGGCCTCTTAAATAATAATAATCGTATTTAGAAGTTTGTATCACCTACGGTTTAGCCTGGGCAATTATAAAAATCTGGCATTTTTCGGCTCCCAATTATAAAAATCTCGCATTTTTAAAATTGCCGAAAATTAATAAATTCGATTTAAACTCATTTTAGGTGGATAGAACGACGTCTTAAATAATAATAATCGTATTTAGAAATTTTTATCACTTACGGTTTAGCCTGGGGAATTATAAAAATCTCGCATTTATAAAATTACCAAAAATTAATAAATTCGTTTTAAATTCATTTTAGCTGCATAGAACGGCCTCTTAAATAATAATAATCGTATTTAGAAGTTTGTATCACCTACGGTTTAGCCTGGGCAATTTTAAAAATCTGGCATTTTTCGTATCCCAATTATAAAAATCTCGCATTTTTAAAATTGCCAAAAATTAATAAATTCGATTTAATCTCATTTTAGCTGCATAGAACGACGTCTTAAATAATAATAATCGTATTTAGAAATTTGTATCACTTACGGTTTAGCCTGGGGAATTATAAAAATCTCGCATTTATAAAATTACCAAAAATTAATAAATTCGTCTTAAATTCATTTTAGCTGCATAGAACGGCCTCTTAAATAATAATAATCGTATTTAGAAGTTTGTATCACCTACGGTTTAGCCTGGGCAATTATAAAAATCTGGCATTTTTCGGCTCCCAATTATAAAAATCTCGCATTTTTAAAATTGCCGAAAATGAATAAATTCGATTTCAACTCATTTTAGGTGGATAGAACGACGTCTTAAATAATAATAATCGTATTTAGAAATTTTTATCACTTACGGTTTAGCCTGGGGAATTATAAAAATCTCGCATTTATAAAATTACCAAAAATACATAAATTCGTTTTAAATTCATTTTAGCTGCATAGAACGGCCTCTTAAATAATAATAATCGTATTTAGAAGTTTGTATCACCTACGGTTTAGCCTGGGCAATTATAAAAATCTAGCATTTTTCGGCTCCCAATTATAAAAATCTCGCATTTATAAAATTGCCGAAAATGAATAAATTCGATTTAAACTCATTTTAGGTGGATAGAACGACGTCTTAAATAATAATAATCGTATTTAGAAATTTTTATCACTTACGGTTTAGCCTGGGGAATTATAAAAATCTCGCATTTATAAAATTACCAAAAATACATAAATTCGTTTTAAATTCATTTTAGCTGCATAGAACGGCCTCTTAAATAATAATAATCGTATTTAGAAGTTTGTATCACCTACGGTTTAGCCTGGGCAATTATAAAAATCTAGCATTTTTCGGCTCCCAATTATAAAAATCTCGCATTTATAAAATTACCAAAAATTAATAAATTCGTTTTAAATTCATTTTAGCTGCATAGAACGGCCTCTTAAATAATAATAATCGTATTTAGAAGTTTGTATCACCTACGGTTTAGCCTGGGCAATTATAAAAATCTGGCATTTTTCGCATCGCAATTATAAAAATCTCGCATTTTTAAAATTGCCGAAAATTAATAAATTCGATTTAAACTCATTTTAAGTGGATAGAACGACGTCTTAAATAATAATAATCGTATTTAGAAATTTTTATCACTTACGGTTTAGCCTGGGGAATTATAAAAATCTCGCATTTATAAAATTACCAAAAATTAATAAATTCGTTTTAAATTCATTTTAGCTGCATAGAACGAAGTCTTAAATAATAATAATCGTATTTAGAAGTTTGTATCACCTACGGTTTAGCCTGGGCAATTTTAAAAATCTGGCATTTTTCGGCTCCCAATTAAAAAAATCTCGCATTTTTAAAATTGCCGAAAATTAATAAATTCGATTTAAACTCATTTTAGGTGGATAGAACGACGTCTTAAATAATAATAATCGTATTTAGAAATTTGTATCACTTACGGTTTAGCCTGGGGAATTATAAAAGTCTCGCATTTTTAAAATTGCCAAAAATTAATAAATTCGATTTAATCTCATTTTAGCTGCATAGAACGACGTCTTAAATAATAATAATCGTATTAAGAAATTTGTATCACTTACGGTTTAGCCTGGGGAATTATAAAAATCTCGCATTTATAAAATTACCAAAAATTAATAAATTCGTTTTAAATTCATTTTAGCTGCATAGAACGGCCTCTTAAATAATAATAATCGTATTTAGAAGTTTGTATCACCTACGGTTTAGCCTGGGTAATTTTAAAAATCTGGCATTTTTCGTCTCCCAATTATAAAAATCTCGCATTTTTAAAATCGCCAAAAATTAATAAATTCGATTTAATCTCATTTTAGCTGCATAGAACGACGTCTTAAATAATAATAATCGTATTTAGAAATTTGTATCACTTACGGTTTAGCCTGGGGAATTATAAAAATCTCGCATTTATAAAATTACCAAAAATTAATAAATTGGTCTTAAATTCATTTTAGCTGCATAGAACGGCCTCTTAAATAATAATAATCGTATTTAGAAGTTTGTATCACCTACGATTTAGCCTGGGCAATTATAAAAATCTGGCATTTTTCGGCTCCCAATTATAAAAATCTCGCATTTTTAAAATTGCCGAAAATTAATAAATTCGATTTAAACTCATTTTAGGTGGATAGAACGACGTCTTAAATAATAATAATCGTATTTAGAAATTTTTATCACTTACGGTTTAGCCTGGGGAATTATAAAAATCTCGCATTTATAAAATTACCAAAAATTAATTAATTAATTTAATCTCATTTTAGCTGCATAGAACGACGTCTTAAATAATAATAATCGTATTTAGAAATTTGTATCACTTACGGTTTAGCCTGGGCAATTAAAAAAATCTGGCATTTTTCGCATCCCAATTATAAAAATCTCGCATTTTTAAAATTGCCGAAAATTAATAAATTCGATTTAAACTCATTTTAGGTGGATAGAACGACGTCTTAAATAATAATAATCGTATTTAGAAATTTTTATCACTTACGGTTTAGCCTGGGGAATTATAAAAATCTCGCATTTATAAAATTACCAAAAATTAATAAATTCGTTTTAAATTCATTTTAGCTGCATAGAACGATGTCTTAAATAATAATAATCGTATTTAGAAGTTTGTATCACCTACGGTTTAGCCTGGGCAAATATAAAAATCTGGCATTTTTCGCATCCCAATTATAAAAATCTCCCATTTTTAAAATTGCCAAAAATTAATAAATTCGATTTAAACTCATTTTAGCTGCATAGAACGACGCCTTAAATAATAATAATCGTATTTAGAAATTTGTATCACTTACGGTTTAGCCTGGGGAATTATAAAAATCTCACATTTATAAAATTACCAAAAATTAATAAATTCGTCTTAAATTCATTTTAGCTGTATAGAACGGCCTCTTAAATAATAATAATCGTATTTAGAAGTTTGTATCACCTACGGTTTAGCCTGGGCAATTATAAAAATCTGGCATTTTTCGGCTCCCAATTATAAAAATCTCGCATTTTTAAAATTGCCAAAAATTAATAAATTCGATTTAAACTCATTTTAGGTGGATAGAACGACGTCTTAAATAATAATAATCGTACTTAGAAATTTTTATCACTTACGGTTTAGCCTGGGGAATTATAAAAATCTCGCATTTATAAAATTACCAAAAATTAATAAATTCGTTTTAAATTCATTTTAGCTGCATAGAACGGCCTCTTAAATAATAATTATCGTATTTAGAAGTTTGTATCGCCTACGGTTTAGCCTGGGCAATTATAAAAATCTGGCATTCTTCGCATCCCAATTATAAAAATCTCGCATTTATAAAATTACCAAAAATTAATAAATTCGTCTTAAATTCATTTTAGCTGCATAGAACGGCCTCTTAAATAATAAGAATCGTATTTAGAAGTTTGTATCACCTACGGTTTAGCCTGGGCAATTATAAAAATCTGGCATTTTTCGGCTCCCAATTATAAAAATCTCGCATTTTTAAAATTGCCGAAAATTAATAAATTCGATTTAAACTCATTTTAGGTGGATAGAACGACGTCTTAAATAATAATAATCGTATTTAGAAATTTTTATCACTTACGGTTTAGCCTGGGGAATTATAAAAATCTCGCATTTATAAAATTACCAAAAATTAATAAATTCGTCTTAAATTCATTTTAGCTGTATAGAACGGCCTCTTAAATAATAATAATCGTATTTAGAAGTTTGTATCACCTACGGTTTAGCCTGGGCAATTATAAAAATCTGGCATTATTCGGCAATTTTAAAAATGCGAGATTTTTATAATTGCCGAAAATTAATAAATTCGATTTAAACTCGTTTTAGGTGGATAGAACGACGTCTTAAATAATAATAATCGTATTTAGAAATTTTTATCACTTACGGTTTAGCCTGGGGAATTATAAAAATCTCGCATTTATAAAATTACCAAAAATACATAAATTCGTTTTAAATTCATTTTAGCTGCATAGAACGGCCTCTTAAATAATAATAATCGTATTTAGAAGTTTGTATCACCTACGGTTTAGCCTGGGCAATTATAAAAATCTAGCATTTTTCGGCTCCCAATTATAAAAATCTCGCATTTATAAAATTGCCGAAAATGAATAAATTCGATTTAAACTCATTTTAGGTGGATAGAACGACGTCTTAAATAATAATAATCGTATTTAGAAATTTTTATCACTTACGGTTTAGCCTGGGGAATTATAAAAATCTCGCATTTATAAAATTACCAAAAATACATAAATTCGTTTTAAATTCATTTTAGCTGCATAGAACGGCCTCTTAAATAATAATAATCGTATTTAGAAGTTTGTATCACCTACGGTTTAGCCTGGGCAATTATAAAAATCTAGCATTTTTCGGCTCCCAATTATAAAAATCTCGCATTTATAAAATTACCAAAAATTAATAAATTCGTTTTAAATTCATTTTAGCTGCATAGAACGGCCTCTTAAATAATAATAATCGTATTTAGAAGTTTGTATCACCTACGGTTTAGCCTGGGCAATTATAAAAATCTGGCATTTTTCGCATCGCAATTATAAAAATCTCGCATTTTTAAAATTGCCGAAAATTAATAAATTCGATTTAAACTCATTTTAAGTGGATAGAACGACGTCTTAAATAATAATAATCGTATTTAGAAATTTTTATCACTTACGGTTTAGCCTGGGGAATTATAAAAATCTCGCATTTATAAAATTACCAAAAATTAATAAATTCGTTTTAAATTCATTTTAGCTGCATAGAACGAAGTCTTAAATAATAATAATCGTATTTAGAAGTTTGTATCACCTACGGTTTAGCCTGGGCAATTTTAAAAATCTGGCATTTTTCGGCTCCCAATTAAAAAAATCTCGCATTTTTAAAATTGCCGAAAATTAATAAATTCGATTTAAACTCATTTTAGGTGGATAGAACGACGTCTTAAATAATAATAATCGTATTTAGAAATTTGTATCACTTACGGTTTAGCCTGGGGAATTATAAAAGTCTCGCATTTTTAAAATTGCCAAAAATTAATAAATTCGATTTAATCTCATTTTAGCTGCATAGAACGACGTCTTAAATAATAATAATCGTATTAAGAAATTTGTATCACTTACGGTTTAGCCTGGGGAATTATAAAAATCTCGCATTTATAAAATTACCAAAAATTAATAAATTCGTTTTAAATTCATTTTAGCTGCATAGAACGGCCTCTTAAATAATAATAATCGTATTTAGAAGTTTGTATCACCTACGGTTTAGCCTGGGTAATTTTAAAAATCTGGCATTTTTCGTCTCCCAATTATAAAAATCTCGCATTTTTAAAATCGCCAAAAATTAATAAATTCGATTTAATCTCATTTTAGCTGCATAGAACGACGTCTTAAATAATAATAATCGTATTTAGAAATTTGTATCACTTACGGTTTAGCCTGGGGAATTATAAAAATCTCGCATTTATAAAATTACCAAAAATTAATAAATTGGTCTTAAATTCATTTTAGCTGCATAGAACGGCCTCTTAAATAATAATAATCGTATTTAGAAGTTTGTATCACCTACGATTTAGCCTGGGCAATTATAAAAATCTGGCATTTTTCGGCTCCCAATTATAAAAATCTCGCATTTTTAAAATTGCCGAAAATTAATAAATTCGATTTAAACTCATTTTAGGTGGATAGAACGACGTCTTAAATAATAATAATCGTATTTAGAAATTTTTATCACTTACGGTTTAGCCTGGGGAATTATAAAAATCTCGCATTTATAAAATTACCAAAAATTAATTAATTAATTTAATCTCATTTTAGCTGCATAGAACGACGTCTTAAATAATAATAATCGTATTTAGAAATTTGTATCACTTACGGTTTAGCCTGGGCAATTAAAAAAATCTGGCATTTTTCGCATCCCAATTATAAAAATCTCGCATTTTTAAAATTGCCGAAAATTAATAAATTCGATTTAAACTCATTTTAGGTGGATAGAACGACGTCTTAAATAATAATAATCGTATTTAGAAATTTTTATCACTTACGGTTTAGCCTGGGGAATTATAAAAATCTCGCATTTATAAAATTACCAAAAATTAATAAATTCGTTTTAAATTCATTTTAGCTGCATAGAACGATGTCTTAAATAATAATAATCGTATTTAGAAGTTTGTATCACCTACGGTTTAGCCTGGGCAAATATAAAAATCTGGCATTTTTCGCATCCCAATTATAAAAATCTCCCATTTTTAAAATTGCCAAAAATTAATAAATTCGATTTAAACTCATTTTAGCTGCATAGAACGACGCCTTAAATAATAATAATCGTATTTAGAAATTTGTATCACTTACGGTTTAGCCTGGGGAATTATAAAAATCTCACATTTATAAAATTACCAAAAATTAATAAATTCGTCTTAAATTCATTTTAGCTGTATAGAACGGCCTCTTAAATAATAATAATCGTATTTAGAAGTTTGTATCACCTACGGTTTAGCCTGGGCAATTATAAAAATCTGGCATTTTTCGGCTCCCAATTATAAAAATCTCGCATTTTTAAAATTGCCAAAAATTAATAAATTCGATTTAAACTCATTTTAGGTGGATAGAACGACGTCTTAAATAATAATAATCGTACTTAGAAATTTTTATCACTTACGGTTTAGCCTGGGGAATTATAAAAATCTCGCATTTATAAAATTACCAAAAATTAATAAATTCGTTTTAAATTCATTTTAGCTGCATAGAACGGCCTCTTAAATAATAATTATCGTATTTAGAAGTTTGTATCGCCTACGGTTTAGCCTGGGCAATTATAAAAATCTGGCATTCTTCGCATCCCAATTATAAAAATCTCGCATTTATAAAATTACCAAAAATTAATAAATTCGTCTTAAATTCATTTTAGCTGCATAGAACGGCCTCTTAAATAATAAGAATCGTATTTAGAAGTTTGTATCACCTACGGTTTAGCCTGGGCAATTATAAAAATCTGGCATTTTTCGGCTCCCAATTATAAAAATCTCGCATTTTTAAAATTGCCGAAAATTAATAAATTCGATTTAAACTCATTTTAGGTGGATAGAACGACGTCTTAAATAATAATAATCGTATTTAGAAATTTTTATCACTTACGGTTTAGCCTGGGGAATTATAAAAATCTCGCATTTATAAAATTACCAAAAATTAATAAATTCGTCTTAAATTCATTTTAGCTGTATAGAACGGCCTCTTAAATAATAATAATCGTATTTAGAAGTTTGTATCACCTACGGTTTAGCCTGGGCAATTATAAAAATCTGGCATTATTCGGCAATTTTAAAAATGCGAGATTTTTATAATTGCCGAAAATTAATAAATTCGATTTAAACTCGTTTTAGGTGGATAGAACGACGTCTTAAATAATAATAATCGTATTTAGAAATTTTTATCACTTACGGTTTAGCCTGGGGAATTATAAAAATCTCGCATTTATAAAATTACCAAAAATTAATAAATTCGTTTTAAATTCATTTTAGCTGCATAGAACGATGTCTTAAATAATAATAATCGTATTTAGAAGTTTGTATCACCTACGGTTTAGCCTGGGCAAATATAAAAATCTGGCATTTTTCGCATCCCAATTATAAAAATCTCCCATTTTTAAAATTGCCAAAAATTAATAAATTCGATTTAAACTCATTTTAGCTGCATAGAACGACGCCTTAAATAATAATAATCGTATTTAGAAATTTGTATCACTTACGGTTTAGCCTGGGGAATTATAAAAATCTCACATTTATAAAATTACCAAAAATTAATAAATTCGTCTTAAATTCATTTTAGCTGTATAGAACGGCCTCTTAAATAATAATAATCGTATTTAGAAGTTTGTATCACCTACGGTTTAGCCTGGGCAATTATAAAAATCTGGCATTTTTCGCCTCCCAATTATAAAAATCTCGCAATTTTAAAATTGCCAAAAATTAATAAATTCGATTTAAACTCATTTTAGCTGCATAGAACGACGCCTTAAATAATAATAATCGTATTTAGAAATTTGTATCACTTACGGTTTAGCCTGGGGAATTATAAAAATCTCACATTTATAAAATTACCAAAAATTAATAAATTCGTCTTAAATTCATTTTAGCTGTATAGAACGGCCTCTTAAATAATAATAATCGTATTTAGAAGTTTGTATCACCTACGGTTTAGCCTGTGCAATTATAAAAATCTGGCATTTTTCGGCTCCCAATTATAAAAATCTCGCATTTTTAAAATTGCCGAAAATTAATAAATTCGATTTAAACTCATTTTAGGTGGATAGAACGACGTCTTAAATAATAATAATCGTATTTAGAAATTTTTATCACTTACGGTTTAGCCTGGGGAATTATAAAAATCTCGCATTTATAAACTTACCAAAAATTAATAAATTCGTTTTAAATTCATTTTAGCTGCATAGGACGGCCTCTTAAATAATAATTATCGTATTTAGAAGTTTGTATCGCCTACGGTTTAGCCTGGGCAATTATAAAAATCTGGCATTTTTCGCATCCCAATTATAAAAATCTCGCATTTTTAAAATTGCCGAAAATTAATAAATTCGATTTAAACTCATTTTAGGTGGATAGAACGACGTCTTAAATAATAATAATCGTATTTAGAAATTTTTATCACTTACGGTTTAGCCTGGGGAATTATAAAAATCTCGCATTTATAAAATTACCAAAAATTAATAAATTCGTTTTAAATTCATTTTAGCTGCATAGAACGATGTCTTAAATAATAATAATCGTATTTAGAAGTTTGTATCACCTACGGTTTAGCCTGGGCAAATATAAAAATCTGGCATATTTCGCATCCCAATTATAAAAATCTCCCATTTTTAAAATTGCCAAAAATTAATAAATTCGATTTAAACTCATTTTAGCTGCATAGAACGACGCCTTAAATAATAATAATCGTATTTAGAAATTTGTATCACTTACGGTTTAGCCTGGGGAATTATAAAAATCTCACATTTATAAAATTACCAAAAATTAATAAATTCGTCTTAAATTCATTTTAGCTGTATAGAACGGCCTCTTAAATAATAATAATCGTATTTAGAAGTTTGTATCACCTACGGTTTAGCCTGGGCAATTATAAAAATCTGGCATTTTTCGGCTCCCAATTATAAAAATCTCGCATTTTTAAAATTGCCGAAAATTAATAAATTCGATTTAAACTCATTTTAGGTGGATAGAACGACGTCTTAAATAATAATAATCGTATTTAGAAATTTTTATCACTTACGGTTTAGCCTGGGGAATTATAAAAATCTCGCATTTATAAAATTACCAAAAATTAATAAATTCGTTTTAAATTCATTTTAGCTGCATAGAACGGCCTCTTAAATAATAATAATCGTATTTAGAAGTTTGTATCACCTACGGTTTAGCCTGGGCAATTATAAAAATCTGGGATTTTTCGCATCCCAATTATAAAAATCTCGCATTTTTAAAATTGCCGAAAATTAATAAATTCGATTTAAACTCATTTTAGGTGGATAGAACGACGTCTTAAATAATAATAATCGTATTTAGAAATTTTTATCACTTACGGTTTAGCCTGGGGAATTATTAAAATCTCGCATTAATAAAATTACCAAAAATTAATAAATTCGTCTTAAATTCATTTTAGCTGTATAGAACGGCCTCTTAAATAATAATAATCGTATTTAGAAGTTTGTATCACCTACGGTTTAGCCTGGGCAATTATAAAAATCTGGCATTTTTCGGCTCCCAATTATAAAAATCTCGCATTTTTAAAATTGCCGAAAATTAATAAATTCGATTTAAACTCATTTTAGGTGGATAGAACGACGTCTTAAATAATAATAATCGTATTTAGAAATTTTTATCACTTACGGTTTAGCCTGGGGAATTATAAAAATCTCGCATTTATAAAATTACCAAAAATTAATAAATTCGTTTTAAATTCATTTTAGCTGGATAGAACGGCCTCTTAAATAATAATAATCATATTTAGAAGTTTGTATCACCTACGGTTTAGCCTGGGCAATTATAAAAATCTGGCATTTTTCGCATCCCAATTATAAAAATCTCGCATTTTTAAAATTGCCGAAAATTAATAAATTCGATTTAAACTCATTTTAGGTGGATAGAACGACGTCTTAAATAATAATAGTCGTATTTAGAAATTTTTATCACTTACGGTTTAATTTTTGGGAATTTTATAAATGCGAGATTTTTATAATTGCCCAGGCTAAACTGTAGGAGATAAAAATTTCTAAATATGCTTTTTATGGTTTCAGACGTCGTTCTATGCAGCTTAAATGAATTTAAAACGAATTTATTAATTTTTGGTAATTTTATAAATGCGAGATTTTTATAATTCCCCAGGCTAAACCGTAGGTGATACAAATATCTAAATGTCCTTATTATTATTTAAGACGTCGTTCTATGCAGCTAAAATAAGTTTAAATCGAATTTATTAATTTTTGGTAATTTTAAAAAAGAGAGATTTTTATAATTGCCAGATTAAAAATGCGAGATTTTTATAATTGCCCAGGCTAAACCGTAGGTGATACAAATTTCTAAATGTCCTTATTATTATTTAAGACGTCGTTCTATGCAGCTAAAATAAGTTTAAATCGAATTTATTAATTTTTGGCAATTTTAAAAAAGTGATTTTTATAATTGCCATATTAAAAATGCGAGATTCTTATAATTGCCCAGGCTAAACTGTAGGAGATACAAATTTTAAATATGCTTATTATGGTTTCAGACGTCGTTCTATGCAGCTAAAATGAGTTTAAATCGAATTTATTAATTTTTGGTAATTTTAAAAAAAGAGAGATTTTTATAATTGCCAGATTAAAAATGCGAGATTTTTATAATTGCCCAGGCTAAACTGTAGGAGATACAAATTTCTAAATATGCTTATTATGGTTTCAGATGTCGTTCTGTGCAGCTTAAATGAATTTAAAACGAATTTATTAATTTTTGGTAATTTTATTTTTTTATTTTTATTTTTTTTTTTTTTTAATTTATTAACTGCGTATTTACAACTAGTCTATCTAGACTAACAAGTAAATGAGTTGTCATACATAACATGTGGGGAGGAACACCAAGAGTGGCCTCCTGTTAATATATTAGGTATACAAGTTTTACAATATTAGCTTGTGAGGTCACTAAACTTTGTCCGCTTTAAACGTCTGACTGTGTGTGCATTATTTAATAAGTCTGACACTAGAACACTAGGATGATCACTAATCCGATCTTTGTATCTGCTGCAGTAGTCTTTGATGACATCTTTGATCCATGGAATCTTCAGATCGTTATGGAGTGTGCGATTGTTCACATACCATTCGGCGCTTGCTATTGCGCGGAGAGTTTTACTTTGGAATCGTTGTAATATCTCGATATTCGATGACTTAGCAGATCCCCAGAACTGTATTCCATATGTCCATATCGGTACTAACATGGTTTTATATAATAGCACCTTACTTGTCAAGCTGAGTTGAGAGTTCCGTCCTAGGAGCCAGAATATCTTCTTCGTGCGGATATTAAATTCTTTTCGCTTGGTCTGTATATGTTTTCTCCAGGTTAGTTTGCTGTCGAGGTGGATACCGAGGTATTTTATAAATGCGAGATTTTTATAATTCCCCAGGCTAAACCGTAGGAGCTAAAATGAATTTAAAACGAATTTATTAATTTTTGGTAATTTTATAAATGCGAGATTTTTATAATTCCCCAGGCTAAACCGTAGGTGATACAAATTTCTAAATGTCCTTATTATTATTTAAGACGTCGTTCTATGCAGCTAAAATAAGTTTAAATCGAATTTATTAATTTTTGGTAATTTTAAAAAAGATAGATTTTTATAATTGCCAGATTAAAAATGCGAGATTTTTATAATTGCCCAGGCTAAACAGTAGGAGATACAAATTTCTAAATATGCTTATTATGGTTCCAGACGTCGTTCTATGCAGCTAAAATGAGTTTAAATCGAATTTATTAATTTTTGGTAATTTTAAAAAAGAGAGATTTTTATAATTGCCAGATTAAAAATGCGAGATTTTTATAATTGCCCAGGCTAAACTGTAGGAGATACAAATTTCTAAATATGCTTATTATGGTTTCAGACGTCGTTCTATGCAGCTAAAATGAATTTAAAATGAATTTATTAATTTTTGGTAATTTTATAAATGCGAGATTTTTATAATTGCCCAGGCTAAACTGTAGGAGATACAAATTTCTAAATATGCTTATTATGGTTTCAGACGTCGTTCTATACAGCTAAAATGAGTTTAAATCGAATTTATTAATTTTTGGTAATTTTAAAAAAGAGAGATTGTTATAATTGCCAGATTAAAAATGCGAGATTTTTATAATTGCCCAGGCTAAACTGTAGGAGATACAAATTTCTAAATATGCTTATTATGGTTTCAGACGTCGTTCTATGCAGCTAAAATGAATTTAAAACGAATTTATTAATTTTTGGTAATTTTATAAATGCGAGATTTTTATAATTCCCCAGGCTAAACCGTAGGTGATACAAATTTCTAAATGTCCATATTTTTATTTAAGACGTCGTCCTATACAGCTAAAATGAGTTTAAATCGAATTTATTAATTTTTGGTAATTTTAAAAAAGAGAGATTTTTATAATTGCCAGATTAAAAATGCGAGATTTTTATAATTGCCCAGGCTAAACTGTAGGAGATACAAATATCTAAATATGCTTAATATGGTTTCAGACGTCGTTCTATACAGCTAAAATGAGTTTAAATCGAATTTATTAATTTTTGGTAATTTTAAAAAAGAGAGATTTTTATAATTGCCAGATTAAAAATGCGAGATTTTTATAATTGCCCAGGCTAAACTGTAGGAGATACAAATATCTAAATATGCTTATTATGGTTTCAGACGTCGTTCTATGCAGCTAAAATGAATTTAAAACGAATTTATTAATTTTTGGTAATTTTATAAATGCGAGATTTTTATAATTCCCCAGGCTAAAGCGTAGGTGATACAAATTTCTAAATGTCCTTATTATTATTTAAGACGTCGTTCTATGCAGCTAAAATGAGTTTAAATCGAATTTATTAATTTTTGGTAATTTTAAAAAAGTAATTTTTATAATTGCCAGATTAAAAATGCGAGATTTTTATAATTGCCCAGGCTAAACTGTAGGAGATACAAATTTCTAAATATGCTTATTATGGTTTCAGACGTCGTTCTATGCAGCTAAAATGAGTTTAAATCGAATATATTAATTTTTGGTAATTTTAAAAAAGAGAGATTTTTATAATTGCCAGATTAAAAATGCGAGATTTTTATAATTGCCCAGGCTAAACTGTAGGAGATACAAATTTCTAAATATGCTTATTATGGTTTCAGATGTCGTTCTATGCAGCTTAAATGAATTTAAAACGAATTTATTAATTTTTGGTAATTTTATAAATGCGAGATTTTTATAATTCCCCAGGCTAAACCGTAGGAGCTAAAATGAATTTAAAACGAATTTATTAATTTTTGGTAATTTTATACATGCGAGATTTTTATAATTCCCCAGGTTAAACCGTAGGTGATACAAATTTCTAAATGTCCTTATTATTATTTAAGACGTCGTTCTATGCAGCTAAAATGAGTTTAAATCTAATTTATTAATTTTTGGTAATTTTAAAAAAGAGAGATTTTTATAATTGCCAGATTAAAAATGCGAGATTTTTATAATTGCCCAGGCTAAACTGTAGGAGATACAAATTTCTAAATATGCTTATTATGGTTTCAGACGTCGTTCTATGCAGCTAAAATGAATTTAAAACGAATTTATTAATTTTTGGTAATTTTATAAATGCGAGATTTTTATAATTCCCCAGGCTAAACCGTAGGTGATACAAATTTCTAAATGTCCATATTATTACTTAAGACTTCGTTCTATGCAGCTAAAATGAGTTTAAATCGAATTTATTAATTTTTGGTAATTTTAAAAAAGAGAGATTGTTATAATTGCCAGATTAAAAATGCGAGATTTTTATAATTGCCCAGGCTAAACTGTAGGAGATACAAATTTCTAAATATGCTTATTATGGTTTCAGACGTCGTTCTATAAAGCTAAAATGAATTTAAAACGAATTTATTAATTTTTGGTAATTTTATAAATGCGAGATTTTTATAATTGCCCAGGCTAAACTGTAGGAGATACAAATTTCTAAATGTCCTTATTTTTATTTAAGACGTCGTTCTATTCAGCTAAAATGAGTTTAAATCGAATTAATTAATTTTTGGTAATTTTAAAAAAGAGAGATTTTTATAATTGCCAGATTAAAAATGCGAGATTTTTATAATTGCCCAAGCTAAACTGTAGGAGATACAAATTTCTAAATATGCTTATTATGGTTTCAGACGTCGTTCTATACAGCTAAAATGAATTTAAAACGAATTTATTAATTTTTGGTAATTTTATAAATGCGAGATTTTTATAATTGCCCAGGCTAAACTGTAGGAGATACAAATTTCTAAATGTCCTTATTTTTATTTAAGACGTCGTTCTATGTAGGTAAAATGAATTTAAAACGAATTTATTAATTTTTGGTAATTTTATAAATGCGAGATTTTTATAATTCCCCAGGCTAAACCGTAGGTGATACAAATTTCTAAATGTCCTTATTATTATTTAAGACGTCGTTCTATACTTCTAAAATGAGTTTAAATCGAATTTATTAATTCTTGGTAATTTTATAAATGCGAGATTTTTATAATTCCCCAGGCTAAACCGTAGGTGATACAAATTTCTAAATGTGCTTATTATTATTTAAGACGTCGTTCTATACAGCTAAAATGAGTTTAAATCGAATTTATTAATTTTTGGTAATTTTAAAAAAGAGAGATTTTTATAATTGCCAGATTAAAAATGCGAGATTTTTATAATTGCCCAGGCTAAACTGTAGGAGATACAAATATCTAAATATGCTTATTATGGTTTCAGACGTCGTTCTATACAGCTAAAATGAGTTTAAATCGAATTTATTAATTTTTGGTAATTTTAAAAAAGAGAGATTTTTATAATTGCCAGATTAAAAATGCGAGATTTTTATAATTGCCCAGGCTAAACTGTAGGAGATACAAATTTCTAAATATGCTTATTATGGTTTCAGACGTCGTTCTATGCAGCTTAAATTTATTTAAAACGAATTTATTAATTTTTGGTAATTTTATAAGTGCGAGATTTTTATAATTCCCCAGGCTAAACCGTAGGTGATACAAATTTCTAAATGTCCTTATTATTATTTAAGACGTCGTTCTATGCAGCTAAAATGAGTTTAAATCGAATTTATTAATTTTTGGTAATTTTAAAAAAGTGATTTTTATAATTGCCAGATTAAAAATGGGAGATTTTTATAATTGCCCAGGCTAAACTGTAGGAGATACAAATTTCTAAATATGCTTATTATGGTTTCAGATGTCGTTCTATGCAGCTTAAATGAATTTAAAACGAATTTATTAATTTTTGGTAATTTTATAAATGCGAGATTTTTATAATTCCCCAGGCTAAACCGTAGGAGCTAAAATGAATTTAAAACGGATTTATTAATTTTTGGTAATTTTATAAATGCGAGATTTTTATAATTCCCCAGGCTAAACCGTAGGGGATACAAATTTCTAAATGTCCTTATTTTTATTTAAGACGTCGTTCTATGCAGCTAAAATGAGTTTAAATCGAATTAATTAATTTTTTGGTAATTTTAAAAAAGAGAGATTTTTATAATTGCCAGATTTAAAATGCGAGATTTTTATAATTCCCCAGGCTAAACCGTAGGTGATACAAATTTCTAAATGTCCTTATTATTATTTAAGACGTCGTTCTATACAGCTAAAATGAGTTAAAATCGAATTTATTAATTCTTGGTAATTTTATAAATGCGAGATTTTTATAATTCCCCAGGCTAAACCGTAGGTGATACAAATTTCTAAATGTGCTTATTATTATTTAAGACGTCGTTCTATACAGCTAAAATGAGTTTAAATCGAATTTATTAATTTTCGGCAATTTTAAATATTCTCGATTTTTAAAGTTCCTGGGGCTAAACCGCTTCTGTTACGAACATCTAAATGTGCTTTTTGGACAGAAATCAAGCTATCTACATGATTGAAACGAGTTTAAGACGAATTAAAAACCTACTACTACATTCAACTATTTTTAAAAATCTCGATTTTTAAAATTCCTGAGGTTAAGCCGTTTGTGTTACCAACATCTAAATGTGCTTTTTAGACAGATATCAAGCTATCTACATGATTGAAACGAGTTTAAAAAGAATTTAAAACCTACTACTGAATTTAGATATTTTTAAAATTCTCGATTTTTTAAATTCCTGGGGCTAAACCGTTTGTGTTACGAATTTCTAAATGTTCTTTTTAGACAGAAACCGATCTATCTGCATGATTGAAACGAGTTTAAAAAGAATTAAAAACCTATTTCTTAATTTAACTATTTATAAATTCTCAATTTTTAAAATTCCTGGGGCAAAACCGTTTGTGTTACGAACTTCTAAATGTACTTTTTAGACAGAAAGCAAGCTAGCTACATGCTTGAAACGAGTTTAAAAAGAATTAAAACCCTACTACTAAATTTAGCTATTTTTAAAATTCTCGATTTTTATAATTCCTGGGGCAATGCCGTTTCTGTTACGCACTACTAAATGTGCTTTTTAGACAGAAATCAAGCTATCTACATGATTGAAACGAGTTTAAGAAGAATTAAAAACCTACTACTAAATTTATAAATTTTTAAAATTCTGGATTTTTAAAATTCCTGAGGCTAAACCGTTTGTGTTACGAACCTCTAAATGTGCCTTTTAGACAGAAAGCAAGCTAGCTACATGCTTGAAACGAGTTTAAGAAGAATTAAAAACCCACTACTAAATTTATCAATTTTTAAAATTCTGGATTTTTAAAATTCCTGAGGCTAAACCGTTTGTGTTACGAACCTCTAAATGTGCTTTTTAGACAGAAATCAACTTATCTACATGATTGAAACGAATTTAAGAAGAATTAAAAACCTACTACTAAATTTAGCTATTTTTAAAATTCTCGATTTTTAAAATTCCTGAGGCTAAACCGTTTGTGTTACGAAGTTCTAAATGTGATTTTTAGACAGAAAATAAGCTATCTGCATGATTGAAACGACTTTAAAAAGAATTTAAAACCTACTACTAAATTTGGCTGTTTTTAAAATTCTCGATTTTTAAAATTCCTGAGGTTAAGCCGTTTGTGTTACCAACATCTAAATGTGCTTTTTAGACAGATATCAAGCTATCTACATGATTGAAACGAGTTTAAAAAGAATTTAAAACCTACTACTGAATTTAGATATTTTTAAAATTCTCGATTTTTAAAATTCCTGAGGCTAAACCGTTTGTGTTACGAAC
Source organism: Melanotus villosus (assembly GCA_963082815.1). NCBI lineage: Eukaryota > Metazoa > Arthropoda > Insecta > Coleoptera > Elateridae > Melanotus > Melanotus villosus. The sequence continues at coordinate 16,264,411 of OY720427.1, read as the reverse complement.
TTCTAAATGTGCTTTTTAGACAGAAAACAAGCTATCTCTGCATGATTGAAACGAGTTTAAGAAGAATTTAAAACCTACTACTGAATTTAGATATTTTTAAAATTCTCGATTTTTTAAATTCCTGGGGCTAAACCGTTTGTGTTACGAACTTCTAAATGTTCTTTTTAGACAGAAACCGATCTATCTGCATGATTGAAACGAGTTTAAAAATAATTAAAAACCTATTTCTTAATTTAACTATTTATAAATTCTCGATTTTTAAAATTCCTGGGGCAAAACCGTTTGTGTTACGAACTTCTAAATGTACTTTTTAGACAGAAAGCAAGCTAGCTACATGCTTGAAACGAGTTTAAAAAGAATTAAAACCCTACTACTAAATTTAGCTATTTTTAAAATTCTCGATTTTTAAAATTCCTGGGGCAATGCCGTTTCTGTTACGCACTACTAAATGTGCTTTTTAGACAGAAATCAAGCTATCTACATGATTGAAACGAGTTTAAGAAGAATTAAAAACCTACTACTAAATTTATCAATTTTTAAAATTCTGGATTTTTAAAATTCCTGAGGCTAAACCGTTTGTGTTACGAACCTCTAAATGTGGCTTTTAGACAGAAAGCAAGCTAGCTACATGCTTGAAACGAGTTTAAGAAGAATTAAAAACCTACTACTAAATTTATCAATTTTTAAAATTCTGGATTTTTAAAATTCCTGAGGCTAAACCGTTTGTGTTACGAACCTCTAAATGTGCTTTTTAGACAGAAATCAACTTATCTACATGATTGAAACGAATTTAAGAAGAATTAAAAACCTACTACTAAATTTAGCTATTTTTAAAATTCTCGATTTTTAAAATTCCTGAGGCTAAACCGTTTGTGTTACGAAGTTCTAAATGTGCTTTTTAGACAGAAAATAAGCTATCTGCATGATTGAAACGACTTTAAGAAGAATTTAAAACCTACTACTAAATTTGGCTGTTTTTAATATTCTCGATTTTTAAAATTCCTGAGGTTAAGCCGTTTGTGTTACCAACATCTAAATGTGCTTTTTAGACAGATATCAAGCTATCTACATGATTGAAACGAGTTTAAAAAGAATTTAAAACCTACTACCGAATTTAGATATTTTTAAAATTCTCGATTTTTAAAATTCCTGAGGCTAAACCGTTTGTGCTACGAACTTCTGAATGTGCTTTTTAGGCAGAAAACAAGCTATCTCTGCAAGATTGAAACGAGTTTAAAATGAATTTAAAACCTACTACTAAATTTTGCTGTTTTTAAAATTCTCGATTTTTAAAATTCCTGAGGTTAAGCCGTTTGTGTTACGAACATCTAAATGTGCTTTTTAGACAGAAATCAAGCTATCTACATGATTGAAACGAGTTTAAAAAGAATTTAAAACCTACTACTGAATTTAGATATTTTTAAAATTCCCGATTTTTAAAATTCCTGAGTCTAAACCGTTTCTGTCACGAAGTTCTAAATGTGCTTTTTAGACAGAAAAAAACGATCTACATGATTGAAACGATCTTAAACAGAATTTAAAACCTATTTCTAAATTTAGCTATTTTTAAAATTCTCAATTTTTAAAATTCTCGATTTTTAAAATTCCTGAGGCTAAACCGTTTCTGTTACGAAGTTCTAAATGCGATTTTTAGACAGAAATCAAGCTATCTACATGATTGAAACGAATTTAAGAAGAATTAAAAACCTACTACTAAATTTAGCTATTTTTAAAATTCTCGATTTTTAAAATTCCTGAGGCCTAAACCGTTTGTGTTAAGAACTTCTAAATGTGCTTTTTAGACAGAAATCAAGCTATCTACATGATTTAAACCAGTTTAAGAAGAATTAACCCCTACTACTAAATTTAGCTATTTTTAAAATTCCTGAGGCTAAACCGTTTCTGTCACGAAGTTCTAAATGTGTATTTTAGACAGAAAAAAAACTATCTACACGATTGAAACGATCTTAAACAGAATTTAAAACCTATTTCTAAATTTAGCTATTTTTAAAATTCTCAATTTTTAAAATTCCTGGGGCTATTCCGTTTCTGTTACGAAGTTCTAAATGTCCTTTTTAGACAGAAATCAAGCTATCTACATGATTGAAACGAATTTAAGAAGAATTAAAAACCTACTACTAAATTTAGCTAATTTTTAAAATTCTCGATTTTTAAAATTCCTGAGGCCTAAACCGTTTGTGTTAAGAACTTCTAAATGTGCTTTTTAGACAGAAATCAAGCTATCTACATGATTGAAACGAGTTTAAGAAGAATTAACCCCTACTACTAAATTTAGCTATTTTTAAAATTCTCGATTTTTAAAATTCCTGAGGCTAAACCGTTTGTGATACGAAGTTGTAAATGTGCTTTTTAGACAGAAAACAAGCTATCTACATGATTGAAACGAGTTTAAGAAGAATTAACCCCTACTACTAAATTTAGCTATTTTTAAAATTCTCGATTTTTAAAATTCCTGAGGCTAAACCGTTTGTGATACGAAGTTGTAAATGTGCTTTTTAGACAGAAAACAAGCTATCTGCATGATTGAAATGAGTTTAAAAAGAATTTAAAACCTACTACTGAATTTAAATATTTTTAAAATTCTCGATTTTTTTTCCTGAGGCTAAACCGTTTCTGTCACGAAGTTCTAAATGTATATTTTAGACAGAAAAAAAACTATCTACATGATTGAAATGATCTTAAACAGAATTTAAATCCTATTTCTAAATTTAGCTATTTTTAAAATTCTCGATTTTTAAAATTCCTGGTTCTAAACCGTTTCTGTCACGAAGTTCTAAATGTGCTGTTTAGACAGAAAAAAACGATCTACATGATTGAAACGATCTTAAACAGAATTTAAAACCTATTTCTAAATTAGCTATTTTTAAAATTCTCAATTTTTAAAATTCTCGATTTTTAAAATTCCTGAGGCTAAACCGTTTCTGTTACGAAGTTCTAAATGCGATTTTTAGACAGAAATCAAGCTATCTACATGATTGAAACGAATTTAAGAAGAATTAAAAACCTACTACTAAATTTAGCTATTTTTAAAATTCTCGATTTTTAAAATTCCTGAGGCCTAAACCGTTTGTGTTAAGAACTTCTAAATGTGCTTTTTAGACAGAAATCAAGCTATCTACATGATTTAAACCAGTTTAAGAAGAATTAACCCCTACTACTAAATTTAGCTATTTTTAAAATTCTCGATTTTTAAAATTCCTGAGGCTAAACCGTTTGTGATACGAAGTTGTAAATGTGCTTTTTAGACAGAAAACAAGCTATCTGCATGATTGAAATGAGTTTAAAAAGAATTTAAAACCTACTACTGAATTTAGATATTTTTAAAATTCTCGATTTTTAAAATTCCTGAGGCTAAACCGTTTCTGTCAAGAAGTTCTAAATGTGTATTTTAGACAGAAAAAAAAACTATCTACATGATTGAAACGATCTTAAACAGAATTTAAAACCTATTTCTAAATTTAGCTATTTTTAAAATTCTCAATTTTTAAAATTCCTGGGGCTATTCCGTTTCTGTTACGAAGTTCTAAATGTCCTTTTTAGACAGAAATCAAGCTATCTACATGATTGAAACGAATTTAAGAAGAATTAAAAACCTACTACTAAATTTAGCTAATTTTTAAAATTCTCGATTTTTAAAATTCCTGAGGCCTAAACCGTTTGTGTTAAGAACTTCTAAATGTGCTTTTTAGACAGAAATCAAGCTATCTACATGATTGAAACGAGTTTAAGAAGAAATAACCCCTACTACTAAATTTAGCTATTTTTAAAATTCTCGATTTTTAAAATTCCTGAGGCTAAACCGTTTGTGATACGAAGTTGTAAATGTGCTTTTTAGACAGAAAACAAGCTATCTACATGATTGAAACGAGTTTAAGAAGAATTAACCCCTACTACTAAATTTAGCTATTTTTAAAATTCTCGATTTTTAAAATTCCTGAGGCTAAACCGTTTGTGATACGAAGTTGTAAATGTGCTTTTTAGACAGAAAACAAGCTATCTGCATGATTGAAATGAGTTTAAAAAGAATTTAAAACCTATTTCTAAATTTAGCTATTTTTAAAAATCTCGATTGTTAAAATTCCTGAGGTTAAGCCGTTTATGTTACCAACATCTGAATGTGCTTTTTAGACAGATATCAAGCAATCTACATGATTGAAACGAGTTTAAAAAGAATTTAAAACCTACTACTGAATTTAGATATTTTTAAAATTCTCGATTTTTAAAATTCCTGAGACTAAACCGTTTGTGATACGAAGTTGTAAATGTGCTTTTTAGACAGAAAACAAGCTATCTGCATGATTGAAATGAGTTTAAAAAGAATTTAAAACCTACTACCGAATTTAAATATTTTTAAAATTCTCGATTTTTTTTCCTGAGGCTAAACCGTTTCTGTCACGAAGTTCTAAATGTGTATTTTAGACAGAAAAAAAACTATCTACATGATTGAAATGATCTTAAACAGAATTTAAAACCTATTTCTAAATTTAGCTATTTTTAAAATTCTCGATTTTTAAAATTCCTGGTTCTAAACCGTTTGTGTTACGAACTTCTAAATGTTCTTTTTAGACAGAAGTCAAGCTATCTACATGATTGAAATGAGTTTAAAAAGAATATAAAACCTACTACTGAATTTAGATATTTTTAAAATTCCCGATTTTTAAAATTCCTGAGTCTAAACCGTTTCTGTCACGAAGTTCTAAATGTGCTTTTTAGACAGAAAAAAAACGATCTACATGATTGAAACGATCTTAAACAGAATTTAAAACCTATTTCTAAATTTAGCTATTTTTAAAATTCTCGATTTTTAAAATTCCTGGTTCTAAACCGTTTGTGTTACGAACATCTAAATGTGCTTTTTAGACAGAAATCAAGCTATCTACATGATTGAAACGAGTTTAAAAAGAATTTAAAACCTACTACTGAATTTAGATATTTTTAAAATTCCCGATTTTTAAAATTCCTGAGTCTAAACCGTTTCTGCCACGAAGTTCTAAATGTGCTGTTTAGACAGAAAAAAACGATCTACATGATTGAAACGATCTTAAACAGAATTTAAAACCTATTTCTAAATTTAGCTATTTTTAAAATTCTCAATTTTTAAAATTCTCGATTTTTAAAATTCCTGAGGCTAAACCGTTTCTGTTACGAAGTTCTAAATGCGATTTTTAGACAGAAATCAAGCTATCTACATGATTGAAACGAATTTAAGAAGAATTAAAAACCTACTACTAAATTTAGCAATTTTTAAAATTCTCGATTTTTAAAATTCCTGAGGCCTAAACCGTTTGTGTTAAGAACTTCTAAATGTGCATTTTAGACAGAAATCAAGCTATCTACATGATTTAAACCAGTTTAAGAAGAATTAACCCCTACTACTAAATTTAGGTATTTTTAAAATTCTCGATTTTTAAAATTCCTGAGGCTAAACCGTTTGTGATACGAAGTTGTAAATGTGCTTTTTAGACAGAAAACAAGCTATCTGCATGATTGAAATGAGTTTAAAAAGAATTTAAAACCTACTACTGAATTTAGATATTTTTAAAATTCTCGATTTTTAAAATTCCTGAGGCTAAACCGTTTGTGTTACGAAGTTCTAAATGTGCTTTTTAGACAGAAAATAAGCTATCTGCATGATTGAAACGACTTTAAGAAGAATTTAAAACCTACTACTAAATTTGGCTGTTTTTAATATTCTCGATTTTTAAAATTCCTGAGGTTAAGCCGTTTGTGTTACCAACATCTAAATGTGCTTTTTAGACAGATATCAAGCTATCTACATGATTGAAACGAGTTTAAAAAGAATTTAAAACCTACTACCGAATTTAGATATTTTTAAAATTCTCGATTTTTAAAATTCCTGAGGCTAAACCGTTTGTGCTACGAACTTCTGAATGTGCTTTTTAGGCAGAAAACAAGCTATCTCTGCAAGATTGAAACGAGTTTAAAATGAATTTAAAACCTACTACTAAATTTTGCTGTTTTTAAAATTCTCGATTTTTAAAATTCCTGAGGTTAAGCCGTTTGTGTTACGAACATCTAAATGTGCTTTTTAGACAGAAATCAAGCTATCTACATGATTGAAACGAGTTTAAAAAGAATTTAAAACCTACTACTGAATTTAGATATTTTTAAAATTCCCGATTTTTAAAATTCCTGAGTCTAAACCGTTTCTGTCACGAAGTTCTAAATGTGCTTTTTCGACAGAAAAAAACGATCTACATGATTGAAACGATCTTAAACAGAATTTAAAACCTATTTCTAAATTTAGCTATTTTTAAAATTCTCAATTTTTAAAATTCTCGATTTTTAAAATTCCTGAGGCTAAACCGTTTCTGTTACGAAGTTCTAAATGCGATTTTTAGACAGAAATCAAGCTATCTACATGATTGAAACGAATTTAAGAAGAATTAAAAACCTACTACTAAATTTAGCTATTTTTAAAATTCTCGATTTTTAAAATTCCTGAGGCCTAAACCGTTTGTGTTAAGAACTTCTAAATGTGCTTTTTAGACAGAAATCAAGCTATCTACATGATTTAAACCAGTTTAAGAAGAATTAACCCCTACTACTAAATTTAGCTATTTTTAAAATTCCTGAGGCTAAACCGTTTCTGTCACGAAGTTCTAAATGTGTATTTTAGACAGAAAAAAAACTATCTACACGATTGAAACGATCTTAAACAGAATTTAAAACCTATTTCTAAATTTAGCTATTTTTAAAATTCTCAATTTTTAAAATTCCTGGGGCTATTCCGTTTCTGTTACGAAGTTCTAAATGTCCTTTTTAGACAGAAATCAAGCTATCTACATGATTGAAACGAATTTAAGAAGAATTAAAAACCTACTACTAAATTTAGCTAATTTTTAAAATTCTCGATTTTTAAAATTCCTGAGGCCTAAACCGTTTGTGTTAAGAACTTCTAAATGTGCTTTTTAGACAGAAATCAAGCTATCTACATGATTGAAACGAGTTTAAGAAGAATTAACCCCTACTACTAAATTTAGCTATTTTTAAAATTCTCGATTTTTAAAATTCCTGAGGCTAAACCGTTTGTGATACGAAGTTGTAAATGTGCTTTTTAGACAGAAAACAAGCTATCTACATGATTGAAACGAGTTTAAGAAGAATTAACCCCTACTACTAAATTTAGCTATTTTTAAAATTCTCGATTTTTAAAATTCCTGAGGCTAAACCGTTTGTGATACGAAGTTGTAAATGTGCTTTTTAGACAGAAAACAAGCTATCTGCATGATTGAAATGAGTTTAAAAAGAATTTAAAACCTACTACTGAATTTAAATATTTTTAAAATTCTCGATTTTTTTTCCTGAGGCTAAACCGTTTCTGTCACGAAGTTCTAAATGTATATTTTAGACAGAAAAAAAACTATCTACATGATTGAAATGATCTTAAACAGAATTTAAATCCTATTTCTAAATTTAGCTATTTTTAAAATTCTCGATTTTTAAAATTCCTGGTTCTAAACCGTTTCTGTCACGAAGTTCTAAATGTGCTGTTTAGACAGAAAAAAACGATCTACATGATTGAAACGATCTTAAACAGAATTTAAAACCTATTTCTAAATTAGCTATTTTTAAAATTCTCAATTTTTAAAATTCTCGATTTTTAAAATTCCTGAGGCTAAACCGTTTCTGTTACGAAGTTCTAAATGCGATTTTTAGACAGAAATCAAGCTATCTACATGATTGAAACGAATTTAAGAAGAATTAAAAACCTACTACTAAATTTAGCTATTTTTAAAATTCTCGATTTTTAAAATTCCTGAGGCCTAAACCGTTTGTGTTAAGAACTTCTAAATGTGCTTTTTAGACAGAAATCAAGCTATCTACATGATTTAAACCAGTTTAAGAAGAATTAACCCCTACTACTAAATTTAGCTATTTTTAAAATTCTCGATTTTTAAAATTCCTGAGGCTAAACCGTTTGTGATACGAAGTTGTAAATGTGCTTTTTAGACAGAAAACAAGCTATCTGCATGATTGAAATGAGTTTAAAAAGAATTTAAAACCTACTACTGAATTTAGATATTTTTAAAATTCTCGATTTTTAAAATTCCTGAGGCTAAACCGTTTCTGTCAAGAAGTTCTAAATGTGTATTTTAGACAGAAAAAAAAACTATCTACATGATTGAAACGATCTTAAACAGAATTTAAAACCTATTTCTAAATTTAGCTATTTTTAAAATTCTCAATTTTTAAAATTCCTGGGGCTATTCCGTTTCTGTTACGAAGTTCTAAATGTCCTTTTTAGACAGAAATCAAGCTATCTACATGATTGAAACGAATTTAAGAAGAATTAAAAACCTACTACTAAATTTAGCTAATTTTTAAAATTCTCGATTTTTAAAATTCCTGAGGCCTAAACCGTTTGTGTTAAGAACTTCTAAATGTGCTTTTTAGACAGAAATCAAGCTATCTACATGATTGAAACGAGTTTAAGAAGAAATAACCCCTACTACTAAATTTAGCTATTTTTAAAATTCTCGATTTTTAAAATTCCTGAGGCTAAACCGTTTGTGATACGAAGTTGTAAAAGTGCTTTTTAGACAGAAAACAAGCTATCTACATGATTGAAACGAGTTTAAGAAGAATTAACCCCTACTACTAAATTTAGCTATTTTTAAAATTCTCGATTTTTAAAATTCCTGAGGCTAAACCGTTTGTGATACGAAGTTGTAAATGTGCTTTTTAGACAGAAAACAAGCTATCTGCATGATTGAAATGAGTTTAAAAAGAATTTAAAACCTATTTCTAAATTTAGCTATTTTTAAAAATCTCGATTGTTAAAATTCCTGAGGTTAAGCCGTTTATGTTACCAACATCTGAATGTGCTTTTTAGACAGATATCAAGCAATCTACATGATTGAAACGAGTTTAAAAAGAATTTAAAACCTACTACTGAATTTAGATATTTTTAAAATTCTCGATTTTTAAAATTCCTGAGACTAAACCGTTTGTGATACGAAGTTGTAAATGTGCTTTTTAGACAGAAAACAAGCTATCTGCATGATTGAAATGAGTTTAAAAAGAATTTAAAACCTACTACCGAATTTAAATATTTTTAAAATTCTCGATTTTTTTTCCTGAGGCTAAACCGTTTCTGTCACGAAGTTCTAAATGTGTATTTTAGACAGAAAAAAAACTATCTACATGATTGAAATGATCTTAAACAGAATTTAAAACCTATTTCTAAATTTAGCTATTTTTAAAATTCTCGATTTTTAAAATTCCTGGTTCTAAACCGTTTGTGTTACGAACTTCTAAATGTTCTTTTTAGACAGAAGTCAAGCTATCTACATGATTGAAATGAGTTTAAAAAGAATATAAAACCTACTACTGAATTTAGATATTTTTAAAATTCCCGATTTTTAAAATTCCTGAGTCTAAACCGTTTCTGTCACGAAGTTCTAAATGTGCTTTTTAGACAGAAAAAAAACGATCTACATGATTGAAACGATCTTAAACAGAATTTAAAACCTATTTCTAAATTTAGCTATTTTTAAAATTCTCGATTTTTAAAATTCCTGGTTCTAAACCGTTTGTGTTACGAACATCTAAATGTGCTTTTTAGACAGAAATCAAGCTATCTACATGATTGAAACGAGTTTAAAAAGAATTTAAAACCTACTACTGAATTTAGATATTTTTAAAATTCCCGATTTTTAAAATTCCTGAGTCTAAACCGTTTCTGCCACGAAGTTCTAAATGTGCTGTTTAGACAGAAAAAAACGATCTACATGATTGAAACGATCTTAAACAGAATTTAAAACCTATTTCTAAATTTAGCTATTTTTAAAATTCTCAATTTTTAAAATTCTCGATTTTTAAAATTCCTGAGGCTAAACCGTTTCTGTTACGAAGTTCTAAATGCGATTTTTAGACAGAAATCAAGCTATCTACATGATTGAAACGAATTTAAGAAGAATTAAAAACCTACTACTAAATTTAGCAATTTTTAAAATTCTCGATTTTTAAAATTCCTGAGGCCTAAACCGTTTGTGTTAAGAACTTCTAAATGTGCATTTTAGACAGAAATCAAGCTATCTACATGATTTAAACCAGTTTAAGAAGAATTAACCCCTACTACTAAATTTAGGTATTTTTAAAATTCTCGATTTTTAAAATTCCTGAGGCTAAACCGTTTCTGTCAAGAAGTTCTAAATGTGTATTTTAGACAGAAAAAAAACTATCTACATGATTGAAACGATCTTAAACAGAATTTAAAACCTATTTCTAAATTTAGCTATTTTTAAAATTCTCAATTTTTAAAATTCCTGGGGCTATTCCGTTTCTGTTACGAAGTTCTAAATGTCCTTTTTAGACAGAAATCAAGCTATCTTCATGATTGAAACGAATTTAAGAAGAATTAAAAACCTACTACTAAATTTAGCTAATTTTTAATATTCTCGATTTTTAAAATTCCTGAGGCCTAAACCGTTTGTGTTAAGAACTTCTAAATGTGCTTTTTAGACAGAAATCAAGCTATCTACATGATTGAAACGAGTTTAAGAAGAATTAACCCCTACTACTAAATTTAGCTATTTTTAAAATTCTCGATTTTTAAAATTCCTGAGGCTAAACCGTTTGTGATACGAAGTTGTAAATGTGCTTTTTAGACAGAAAACAAGCTATCTACATGATTGAAACGAGTTTAAGAAGAATTAACCCCTACTACTAAATTTAGCTATTTTTAAAATTCTCGATTTTTAAAATTCCTGAGGCTAAACCGTTTGTGATACGAAGTTGTAAATGTGCTTTTTAGACAGAAAACAAGCTATCTGCATGATTGAAATGAGTTTAAAAAGAATTTAAAACCTACTACTGAATTTAAATATTTTTAAAATTCTCGATTTTTAAAATTCCTGAGGCTAAACCGTTTCTGTCACGAAGTTCTAAATGTGTATTTTAGACAGAAAAAAAACTATCTACATGATTGAAACGATCTTAAACAGAATTTAAAACCTATTTCTAAATTTAGCTATTTTTAAAATTCTCAATTTTTAAAATTCCTGGGGCTATTCCGTTTCTGTTACGAAGTTCTAAATGTCCTTTTTAGACAGAAATCAAGCTATCTACATGATTGAAACGAATTTAAGAAGAATTAAAATCCTACTACTAAATTTAGCTATTTTTAAAATTCTCGATTTTTAAAATTCCTGAGACTAAACCGTTTGTGATACGAAGTTGTAAATGTGCTTTTTAGACAGAAAACAAGCTATCTACATGATTGAAACGAGTTTAAGAAGAATTAACCCCTACTACTAAATTTAGCTATTTTTAAAATTCTCGATTTTTAAAATTCCTGAGGCTAAACCGTTTGTGATACGAAGTTGTAAATGTGCTTTTTAGACAGAAAACAAGCTATCTGCATGATTGAAATGAGTTTAAAAAGAATTTAAAACCTACTACTGAATTTAAATATTTTTAAAATTCTCGATTTTTTTTCCTGAGGCTAAACCGTTTCTGTCACAAAGTTCTAAATGTATATTTTAGACAGAAAAAAAACTATCTACATGATTGAAATGATCTTAAACAGAATTTAAATCCTATTTCTAAATTTAGCTATTTTTGAAATTCTCGATTTTTAAAATTCCTGGTTCTAAACCGTTTGTGTTACGAACTTCTAAATGTTCTTTTTAGACAGAAGTCAAGCTATCTACATGATTGAAACGAGTTTAAAAAGAATTTAAAACCTACTACTGAATTTAGATATTTTTAAAATTCCCGATTTTTAAAATTCCTGAGTCTAAACCGTTTCTGTCACGAAGTTCTAAATGTGCTGTTTAGACAGAAAAAAACGATCTACATGATTGAAACGATCTTAAACAGAATTTAAAACCTATTTCGAAATTTAGCTATTTTTAAAATTCTCAATTTTTAAAATTCTCGATTTTTAAAATTACTGAGGCTAAACCGTTTCTGTTACGAAGTTCTAAATGCGATTTTTAGACAGAAATCAAGCTATCTACATGATTGAAGCGAATTTAAGAAGAATTAAAAACCTACTACTAAATTTAGCTATTTTTAAAATTCTCGATTTTTAAAATTCCTGAGGCCTAAACCGTTTGTGTTAACAACTTCTAAATGTGCTTTTTAGACAGAAATCAAGCTATCTACATGATTTAAACCAGTTTAAGAAGAATTAACCCCTACTACTAAATTTAGCTATTTTTAAAATTCTCGATTTTTAAAATTCCTGAGGCTAAACCGTTTGTGATACGAAGTTGTAAATGTGCTTTTTAGACAGAAAACAAGCTATCTGCATGATTGAAATGAGTTTAAAAAGAATTTAAAACCTACTACTGAATTTAGATATTTTTAAAATTCTCGATTTTTAAAATTCCTGAGGCTAAACCGTTTCTGTCAAGAAGTTCTAAATGTGTATTTTAGACAGAAAAAAAAACTATCTACATGATTGAAACGATCTTAAACAGAATTTAAAACCTATTTCTAAATTTAGCTATTTTTAAAATTCTCAATTTTTAAAATTCCTGGGGCTATTCCGTTTCTGTTACGAAGTTCTAAATGTCCTTTTTAGACAGAAATCAAGCTATCTACATGATTGAAACGAATTTAAGAAGAATTAAAAACCTACTACTAAATTTAGCTAATTTTTAAAATTCTCGATTTTTAAAATTCCTGAGGCCTAAACCGTTTGTGTTAAGAACTTCTAAATGTGCTTTTTAGACAGAAATCAAGCTATCTACATGATTGAAACGAGTTTAAGAAGAAATAACCCCTACTACTAAATTTAGCTATTTTTAAAATTCTCGATTTTTAAAATTCCTGAGGCTAAACCGTTTGTGATACGAAGTTGTAAATGTGCTTTTTAGACAGAAAACAAGCTATCTACATGATTGAAACGATCTTAAACAGAATTTAAAACCTATTTCTAAATTTAGCTAATTTTAAAATTCTCGATTTTTAAAATTCCTGGTTCTAAACCGTTTGTGTTACGAACTTCTAAATGTTCTTTTTAGACAGAAGTCAAGCTATCTACATGATTGAAACGAGTTTAAAAAGAATTTAAAACCTACTACTGAATTTAGATATTTTTAAAATTCCCGATTTTTAAAATTCCTGAGTCTAAACCGTTTCTGTCACGAAGTTCTAAATGTGCTTTTTAGACAGAAAAAAAACGATCTACATGATTGAAACGATCTTAAACAGAATTTAAAACCTATTTCTAAATTTAGCTATTTTTAAAATTCTCGATTTTTAAAATTCCTGGTTCTAAACCGTTTGTGTTACGAACTTCTAAATGTGCTTTTTAGACAGAAATCAAGCTATCTACATGATTGAAACGAGTTTAAAAAGAATTTAAAACCTACTACTGAATTTAGATATTTTTAAAATTCCCGATTTTTAAAATTCCTGAGTCTAAACCGTTTCTGTCACGAAGTTCTAAATGTGCTGTTTCGACAGAAAAAAACGTTCTACATGATTGAAACGATCTTAAACAGAATTTAAAACCTATTTCTAAATTTAGCTATTTTTAAAATTCTCAATTTTTAAAATCCTCGATTTTTAAAATTCCTGAGGCTAAACCGTTTTTGTTACGAAGTTCATCTGCGATTTTTAGACAGAAATCAAGCTATCTACATGATTGAAACGAATTTAAGAAGAATTAAAAACCTACTACTAAATTTAGCAATTTTTAAAATTCTCGATTTTTAAAATTCCTGAGGCCTAAACCGTTTGTGTTAAGAACTTCTAAATGTGCATTTTAGACAGAAATCAAGCTATCTACATGATTTAAACCAGTTTAAGAAGAATTAACCCCTACTACTAAATTTAGGTATTTTTAAAATTCTCGATTTTTAAAATTCCTGAGGCTAAACCGTTTGTGATACGAAGTTGTAAATGTGCTTTTTAGACAGAAAACAAGCTATCTGCATGATTGAAATGAGTTTAAAAAGAATTTATAACCTACTACTGAATTTAGATATTTTTAAAATTCTCGATTTTTAAAATTCCTGAGGCTAAACCGTTTCTGTCAAGAAGTTCTAAATGTGTATTTTAGACAGAAAAAAAACTATCTACATGATTGAAACGATCTTAAACAGAATTTAAAACCTATTTCTAAATTTAGCTATTTTTAAAATTCTCAATTTTTAAAATTCCTGGGGCTATTCCGTTTCTGTTACGAAGTTCTAAATGTCCTTTTTAGACAGAAATCAAGCTATCTTCATGATTGAAACGAATTTAAGAAGAATTAAAAACCTACTACTAAATTTAGCTAATTTTTAAAATTCTCGATTTTTAAAATTCCTGAGGCCTAAACCGTTTGTGTTAAGAACTTCTAAATGTGCTTTTTAGACAGAAATCAAGCTATCTACATGATTGAAACGAGTTTAAGAAGAATTAACCCCTACTACTAAATTTAGCTATTTTTAAAATTCTCGATTTTTAAAATTCCTGAGGCTAAACCGTTTGTGATACGAAGTTGTAAATGTGCTTTTTAGACAGAAAACAAGCTATCTACATGATTGAAACGAGTTTAAGAAGAATTAACCCCTACTACTAAATTTAGCTATTTTTAAAATTCTCGATTTTTAAAATTCCTGAGGCTAAACCGTTTGTGATACGAAGTTGTAAATGTGCTTTTTAGACAGAAAACAAGCTATCTGCATGATTGAAATGAGTTTAAAAAGAATTTAAAACCTACTACTGAATTTAAATATTTTTAAAATTCTCGATTTTTAAAATTCCTGAGGCTAAACCGTTTCTGTCACGAAGTTCTAAATGTGTATTTTAGACAGAAAAAAAACTATCTACATGATTGAAACGATCTTAAACAGAATTTAAAACCTATTTCTAAATTTAGCTATTTTTAGAATTCTCAATTTTTAAAATTCCTGGGGCTATTCCGTTTCTGTTACGAAGTTCTAAATGTCCTTTTTAGACAGAAATCAAGCTATCTACATGATTGAAACGAGTTTAAGAAGAATTAACCCCTACTACTAAATTTAGCTATTTTTAAAATTCTCGATTTTTAAAATTCCTGAGGCTAAACCGTTTGTGATACGAAGTTGTAAATGTGCTTTTTAGACCGAAAACAAGCTATCTGCATGATTGAAATGATCTTAAACAGAATTTAAATCCTATTTCTAAATTTAGCTATTTTTAAAATTCTCGATTTTTAAAATTCCTGGTTCTAAACCGTTTGTGTTACGAACTTCTAAATGTTCTTTTTAGACAGAAGTCAAGCTATCTACATGATTGAAACGAGTTTAAAAAGAATTTAAAACCTACTACTGAATTTAGATATTTTTAAAATTCCCGATTTTTAAAATTCCTGAGTCTAAACCGTTTCTGTCACGAAGTTCTAAATGTGCTGTTTAGACAGAAAAAAACGATCTACATGATTGAAACGATCTTAAACAGAATTTAAAACCTATTTCTAAATTTAGCTATTTTTAAAATTTCTCAATTTTTAAAATTCTCGATTTTTAAAATTCCTGAGGCTAAACCGTTTCTGTTACGAAGTTCTAAATGCGATTTTTAGACAGAAATCAAGCTATCTACATGATTGAAACGAATTTAAGAAGAATTAAAAACCTACTACTAAATTTAGCTATTTTTAAAATTCTCGATTTTTAAAATTCCTGAGGCCTAAACCGTTTGTGTTAAGAACTTCTAAATGTGCTTTTTAGACAGAAATCAAGCTATCTACATGATTTAAACCAGTTTAAGAAGAATTAACCCCTACTACTAAATTTAGCTATTTTTAAAATTCTCGATTTTTAAAATTCCTGAGGCTAAACCGTTTGTGATACGAAGTTGTAAATGTGCTTTTTAGACAGAAAACAAGCTATCTGCATGATTGAAATGAGTTTAAAAAGAATTTAAAACCTACTACTGAATTTAGATATTTTTAAAATTCTCGATTTTTAAAATTCCTGAGGCTAAACCGTTTCTGTCAAGAAGTTCTAAATGTGTATTTTAGACAGAAAAAAAACTATCTACATGATTGAAACGATCTTAAACAGAATTTAAAACCTATTTCTAAATTTAGCTATTTTTAAAATTCTCAATTTTTAAAATTCCTGGGGCTATTCCGTTTCTGTTACGAAGTTCTAAATGTCGTTTTTAGACAGAAATCAAGCTATCTACATGATTGAAACGAGTTTAAGAAGAATTAACCCCTACTACTAAATTTAGCTATTTTTAAAATTCTCGATTTTTAAAATTCCTGAGGCTAAACCGTTTGTGATACGAAGTTGTAAATGTGCTTTTTAGACAGAAAACAAGCTATCTACATGATTGAAACGAGTTTAAGAAGAATTAACCCCTACTACTAAATTTAGCTATTTTTAAAATTCTCGATTTTTAAAATTCCTGAGGCTAAACCGTTTGTGATACGAAGTTGTAAATGTGCTTTTTAGACAGAAAACAAGCTATCTGCATGATTGAAATGAGTTTAAAAAGAATTTAAAACCTACTACTGAATTTAAATATTTTTAAAATTCTCGATTTTTAAAATTCCTGAGGCTAAACCGTTTCTGTCACGAAGTTCTAAATGTGTATTTTAGACAGAAAAAAAACTATCTACATGATTGAAACGATCTTAAACAGAATTTAAAACCTATTTCTAAATTTAGCTATTTTTAGAATTCTCAATTTTTAAAATTCCTGGGGCTATTCCGTTTCTGTTACGAAGTTCTAAATGTCCTTTTTAGACAGAAATCAAGCTATCTACATGATTGAAACGAGTTTAAGAAGAATTAACCCCTACTACTAAATTTAGCTATTTTTAAAATTCTCGATTTTTAAAATTCCTGAGGCTAAACCGTTTGTGATACGAAGTTGTAAATGTGCTTTTTAGACCGAAAACAAGCTATCTGCATGATTGAAATGATCTTAAACAGAATTTAAATCCTATTTCTAAATTTAGCTATTTTTAAAATTCTCGATTTTTAAAATTCCTGGTTCTAAACCGTTTGTGTTACGAACTTCTAAATGTTCTTTTTAGACAGAAGTCAAGCTATCTACATGATTGAAACGAGTTTAAAAAGAATTTAAAACCTACTACTGAATTTAGATATTTTTAAAATTCCCGATTTTTAAAATTCCTGAGTCTAAACCGTTTCTGTCACGAAGTTCTAAATGTGCTGTTTAGACAGAAAAAAACGATCTACATGATTGAAACGATCTTAAACAGAATTTAAAACCTATTTCTAAATTTAGCTATTTTTAAAATTTCTCAATTTTTAAAATTCTCGATTTTTAAAATTCCTGAGGCTAAACCGTTTCTGTTACGAAGTTCTAAATGCGATTTTTAGACAGAAATCAAGCTATCTACATGATTGAAACGAATTTAAGAAGAATTAAAAACCTACTACTAAATTTAGCTATTTTTAAAATTCTCGATTTTTAAAATTCCTGAGGCCTAAACCGTTTGTGTTAAGAACTTCTAAATGTGCTTTTTAGACAGAAATCAAGCTATCTACATGATTTAAACCAGTTTAAGAAGAATTAACCCCTACTACTAAATTTAGCTATTTTTAAAATTCTCGATTTTTAAAATTCCTGAGGCTAAACCGTTTGTGATACGAAGTTGTAAATGTGCTTTTTAGACAGAAAACAAGCTATCTGCATGATTGAAATGAGTTTAAAAAGAATTTAAAACCTACTACTGAATTTAGATATTTTTAAAATTCTCGATTTTTAAAATTCCTGAGGCTAAACCGTTTCTGTCAAGAAGTTCTAAATGTGTATTTTAGACAGAAAAAAAACTATCTACATGATTGAAACGATCTTAAACAGAATTTAAAACCTATTTCTAAATTTAGCTATTTTTAAAATTCTCAATTTTTAAAATTCCTGGGGCTATTCCGTTTCTGTTACGAAGTTCTAAATGTCGTTTTTAGACAGAAATCAAGCTATCTACATGATTGAAACGAATTTAAGAAGAATTAAAAACCTACTACTAAATTTAGCTAATTTTTAAAATTCTCGATTTTTAAAATTCCTGAGGCCTAAACCGTTTGTGTTAAGAACTTCTAAATGTGCTTTTTAGACAGAAATCAAGCTATCTACATGATTGAAACGAGTTTAAGAAGAAATAACCCCTACTACTAAATTTAGCTATTTTTAAAATTCTCGATTTTTAAAATTCCTGAAGCTAAACCGTTTGTGATACGAAGTTGTAAATGTGCTTTTTAGACAGAAAACAAGCTATCTACATGATTGAAACGAGTTTAAGAAGAATTAACCCCTACTACTAAATTTAGCTATTTTTAAAATTCTCGATTTTTTTTCCTGAGGCTAAACCGTTTCTGTCACGAAGTTCTAAATGTGTATTTTAGACAGAAAAAAAACTATCTACATGATTGAAATGATCTTAAACAGAATTTAAAACCTATTTCTAAATTTAGCTATTTTTAAAAATCTCGATTTTTAAAATTCCTGAGGTTAAGCCGTTTATGTTACCAACATCTAAATGTGCTTTTTAGACAGATATCAAGCAATCTACATGATTGAAACGAGTTTAAAAAGAATTTAAAACCTACTACTGAATTTAGATATTTTTAAAATTCTCGATTTTTAAAATTCCTGAGACTAAACCGTTTGTGATACGAAGTTGTAAATGTGCTTTTTAGACAGAAAACAAGCTATCTGCATGATTGAAATGAGTTTAAAAAGAATTTAAAACCTACTACTGAATTTAAATATTTTTAAAATTCTCGATTTTTTTTCCTGAGGCTAAACCGTTTCTGTCACGAAGTTCTAAATGTGTATTTTAGACAGAAAAAAAACTATCTACATGATTGAAATGATCTTAAACAGAATTTAAAACCTATTTCTAAATTTAGCTATTTTTAAAATTCTCGATTTTTAAAATTCCTGGTTCTAAACCGTTTGTGTTACGAACTTCTAAATGTTCTTTTTAGACAGAAGTCAAGCTATCTACATGATTGAAACGAGTTTAAAAAGAATTTAAAACCTACTACTGAATTTAGATATTTTTAAAATTCCCGATTTTTAAAATTCCTGAGTCTAAACCGTTTCTGTCACGAAGTTCTAAATGTGCTTTTTAGACAGAAAAAAAACGATCTACATGATTGAAACGATCTTAAACAGAATTTAAAACCTATTTCTAAATTTAGCTATTTTTAAAATTCTCGATTTTTAAAATTCCTGGTTCTAAACCGTTTGTGTTACGAACATCTAAATGTGCTTTTTAGACAGAAATCAAGCTATCTACATGATTGAAACGAGTTTAAAAAGAATTTAAAACCTACTACTGAATTTAGATATTTTTAAAATTCCCGATTTTTAATATTCCTGAGTCTAAACCGTTTCTGTCACGAAGTTCTAAATGTGCTGTTTAGACATAAAAAAACGATCTACATGATTGAAACGATCTTAAACATAATTTAAAACCTATTTCTAAATTTAGCTATTTTTAAAATTCTCAATTTTTAAAATTCTCGATTTTTAAAATTCCTGAGGCTAAACCGTTTCTGTTACGAAGTTCTAAATGCGATTTTTAGACAGAAATCAAGTTATCTACATGATTGAAACGAATTTAAGAAGAATTAAAAACCTACTACTAAATTTAGCAATTTTTAAAATTCTCGATTTTTAAAATTCCTGAGGCCTAAACCGTTTGTGTTAAGAACTTCTAAATGTGCACTTTAGACAGAAATCAAGCTATCTACATGATTTAAACCAGTTTAAGAAGAATTAACCCCTACTACTAAATTTAGGTATTTTTAAAATTCTCGATTTTTAAAATTCCTGAGGCTAAACCGTTTGTGATACGAAGTTGTAAATGTGCTTTTTAGACAGAAAACAAGCTATCTGCATGATTGAAATGAGTTTAAAAAGAATTTAAAACATACTACTGAATTTAGATATTTTTAAAATTCTCGATTTTTAAAATTCCTGAGGCTAAACCGTTTCTGTCAAGAAGTTCTAAATGTGTATTTTAGACAGAAAAAAAACTATCTACATGATTGAAACGATCTTAAACAGAATTTAAAACCTATTTCTAAATTTAGCTATTTTTAAAATTCTCAATTTTTAAAATTCCTGGGGCTATTCCGTTTCTGTTACGAAGTTCTAAATGTCCTTTTTAGACAGAAATCAAGCTATCTTCATGATTGAAACGAATTTAAGAAGAATTAAAAACCTACTACTAAATTTAGCTAATTTTTAAAATTCTCGATTTTTAAAATTCCTGAGGCCTAAACCGTTTGTGTTAAGAACTTCTAAATGTGCTTTTTAGACAGAAATCAAGCTATCTACATGATTGAAACGAGTTTAAGAAGAATTAACCCCTACTACTAAATTTAGCTATTTTTAAAATTCTCGATTTTTAAAATTCCTGAGGCTAAACCGTTTGTGATACGAAGTTGTAAATGTGCTTTTTAGACAGAAAACAAGCTATCTGCATGATTGAAATGAGTTTAAAAAGAATTTAAAACCTACAACTGAATTTAGATATTTTTAAAATTCTGGATTTTTTTTCCTGAGGCTAAACCGTTTCTGTCACGAAGTTCTAAATGTGTATTTTAGACAGAAAAAAAAATATCTACATGATTGAAACGATCTTAAACAGAATTTAAAACCTATTTCTAAATTTAGCTATTTTTAAAATTCTCGATTTTTAAAATTCCTGGTTCTAAACCGTTTGTGTTACGAAGTTGTAAATGTGCTTTTTAGACAGAAGTCAAGCTATCTACATGATTGAAACGAGTTTAAGAAGAATTAAAAACCTACTACTAAATTTAGCTATCTTTAAAATTCTCGATTTTTAAAATTACTTAGGCTAAACCGCTTGTGTTACGAACTTCTAAATGTTGTTTTTAGACAGAAAGCAAGATAGCTGTATGCTTGAAAGGAGTTTAAAAAGAATTAAAAACCTTCTACTATATTTAGCTATTTTTAAAATTCTCGATTTTTAAAGTTCCTGGGGCTAAACCGTTTCTGTTACGAACATCTAAATGTGCTTTTTGGACAGAAATCAAGCTATCTACATGATTGAAACGAGTTTAAGACGAATTAAAAACATACTACTACATTCAACTATTTTTAAAAATCTCGATTTTTAAAATTCCTGAGGTTAAGCCGTTTATGTTACCAACATCTAAATGTGCTTTTTAGACAGATATCAAGCAATCTACATGATTGAAACGAGTTTAAAAAGAATTTAAAACCTACTACTGAATTTAGATATTTTTAAAATTCCCGATTTTTAAAATTCCTGAGTCTAAACCGTTTCTGTCACGAAGTTCTAAATGTGCTTTTTAGACAGAAAAAAACACGATCTACATGATTGAAACGATCTTAAACAGAATTTAAAACCTATTTCTAAATTTAGCTATTTTTAAAATTCTCAATTTTTAAAACTCTCGATTTTTAAAATTCCTGAGGCTAAACCGTTTCTGTTACGAAGTTCTAAATGTGCTTTTTAGACAGAAATCAAGCTATCTACATGATTGAAACGAATTTAAGAAGAATTAAAAACCTACTACTAAATTTAGCAATTTTTAAAATTCTCGATTTTTAAAATTCCTGAGGCCTAAATCGTTTGTGTTAAGAACTTCTAAATGTGCTTTTTAGACAGAAATCAAGCTATCTACATGATTGAAACGAGTTTAAGAAGAATTAACCCCTACTACTAAATTTAGCTATTTTTAAAATTCTCGATTTTTAAAATTCCTGAGGCTAAACCATTTCTGTCACGAAGTTCTAAATGTGTATTTTAGACAGAAAAAAAACTATCTACATGATTGAAACGATCTTAAACAGAATTTAAAACCTATTTCTAAATTTAGCTATTTTTAAAATTCTCAATTTTTAAAATTCCTGGGGCTATTCCGTTTCTGTTACGAAGTTCTAAATGTCCTTTTTAGACAGAAATCAAGCTATCTACATGATTGAAACGAGTTTAAGAAGAATTAAAAACCTACTACTAAATTTAGCTATTTTTAAAATTCTCGATTTTTAAAATTCCTGAGGCTAAACCGTTTCTGTCACGAAGTTCTAAATGTGTATTTTAGACAGAAAAAAAACTATCTACATGATTGAAACGATCTTAAACAGAATTTAAAACCTATTTCTAAATTTAGCTATTTTTAAAATTCTCGATTTTTAAAATTCCTGAGGCTAAACCGTTTCTGTCACGAAGTTCTAAATGTGTATTTTAGACAGAAAAAAACTATCTACATGATTGAAACGATCTTAAACAGAATTTAAAACCTATTTCTAAATTTAGCTATTTTTAAAATTCTCAATTTTTAAAATTCCTGGGGCTATTCCGTTTCTGTTACGAAGTTCTAAATGTCCTTTTTAGACAGAAATCAAGCTATCTACATGATTGAAAGGAGTTTAAGAAGAATTAAAAACCTATTTCTAAATTTAGCTATTTTAAAATTCCCAATTTTTAAAATTCCTGGGTCTATACCGTTTCTGTTACGAAGTTCTAAATGTGCTTTTTAGACAGAAAAAAACTATCTACATGATTGAAACGATCTTAAACAGAATTTAAAACCTATTTCTAAATTTAGCTATTTTTAAAATTCTCAATTTTTAAAATCCTGGGGCTATACCGTTTGTGTTACGAACTTCTAAATGTGCTTTTTAGAAAGAAAACAAGCTATCTCTACATGATTGAAACGATCTTATACAGAATTTAAAACCTATTTCTAAATTTAGCTATTTTTAAAATTCTCAATTTTTAAAATTCCTGGGGCTATACCGTTTCTGTTACGAAGTTCTAAATGTGCTTTTTAGACAGAAATCAAGATATCTACATGATTGACACGAGTTTAAAAAGAATTTAAAACCTACTACGGAATTTAGATATTTTTAAAATTCTTGATTTTTAAAATTCCTGAGTCTAAACCGTTTCTGTAACGTAGTTCTAAATGTGCTTTTTAGACAGAAATCAAGCTATCTACATGATTGAAACGAATTTAAGAAG
Organism: Melanotus villosus; assembly: GCA_963082815.1. Taxonomy (NCBI): domain Eukaryota; kingdom Metazoa; phylum Arthropoda; class Insecta; order Coleoptera; family Elateridae; genus Melanotus; species Melanotus villosus. The sequence goes on along the minus strand of OY720427.1, from coordinate 16,241,436 downwards.
AATTAAAAACCTACTACTAAATTTAGCAATTTTTAAAATTCTCGATTTTTAAAATTCCTGAGGCCTAAATCGTTTGTGTTAAGAACTTCTAAATGTGCTTTTTAGACAGAAATCAAGCTATCTACATGATTGAAACGAGTTTAAGAAGAATTAACCCCTACTACTAAATTTAGCTATTTTTAAAATTCTCGATTTTTAAAATTCCTGAGGCTAAACCGTTTCTGTCACGAAGTTCTAAATGTGTATTTTAGACAGAAAAAAAACTATCTACATGATTGAAACGATCTTAAACAGAATTTAAAACCTATTTCTAAATTTAGCTATTTTTAAAATTCTCAATTTTTAAAATTCCTGGGGCTATTCCGTTTCTGTTACGAAGTTCTAAATGTGCTTTTTAGACAGAAATCAAGCTATCTACATGATTGAAACGAGTTTAAGAAGAATTAAAAACCTACTACTATATTTAGCTATTTTTAAAATTATCGATTTTTAAAATTCCTGAGGCTAAACCGTTTGTGTTACGAAGTTCTAAATGTGCTTTTTAGACAGAAAAAAAACTATCTACTTGATTGAAACGATCTTAAACAGAATTTAAAACCTATTTCTAAATTTAGCTATTTTTAAAATTCTCAATTTTTAAAATTCCTGGGGCTATACCGTTTCTGTTACGTAGTTCTAAATGTGCTTTTTAGACAGAAATCAAGCTATTTACATGATTGAAACGAGTTTAAGAGGAATTAAAAACCTACTACTTAATTTAGCTATTTTTAAAATTCTCGATTTTTAAAATTCCTGAGGCTAAGCCGTTTGTGTTACGACGTTCTAAATGTGCTTTTTAGACAGAAAAAAACTATCTACATGATTGAAACGATCTTAAACAGAATTAAAACCTATTTCTAAATTTAGCTATTTTTAAAATTCTCAATTTTTAAAATCCTGGGGCTATACCGTTTCTGTTACGAAGTTCTAAATGTGCTTTTTAGATAGAAATCAAGCTATCTACATGTTTGAAACGAGTTTAAGAAGAATTAAAAACCTTCTACTAAATTTAGCTATTTTTAAAATTATCGATTTTTAAAATTCCTGAGGCTAAACCGTTTGTGTTACGAAGTTCTAAATGTGCTTTTTAGACAGAAAAAAACTATCTACATGATTGAAACGATCTTAAACAGAATTTAAAACCTATTTCTAAATTTAGCTATTTTTAAAATTCTCGATTTTTAAAATTCCTGGTTCTAAACCGTTTGTGTTACGAACTTCTAAATGTGCTTTTTAGACAGAAGTCAAGCTATCTACATGCTTGAAAGGAGTTTAAAAGGAATTAAAAACCTTCTACTAAATTTAGCTGTTTTTAAAATTCTCGATTTTTAAAGTTCCTGGGGCTAAACCGTTTCTGTTACGAACTTCTAACTGTGCTTTTTGGACAGAAATCAAGCTATCTACATGATTGAAACGAGTTTAAGACGAATTAAAAACCTACTACTACATTCAACTATTTTTAAAAATCTCGATTTTTAAAATTCCTGGGGCTATTCCGTTTCTGTTACGAAGTTCTAAATGTCCTTTTTAGACAGAAATCAAGCTATCTACATGATTGAAACGAGTTTAAGAAGAATTAAAAACCTACTACTAAATTTAGCTATTTTTAAAATTCTCGATTTTTAAAATTCCTGAGGCTAAACCGTTTCTGTCACGAAGTTCTAAATGTGTATTTTAGACAGAAAAAAAACTATCTACATGATTGAAACGATCTTAAACAGAATTTAAAACCTATTTCTAAATTTAGCTATTTTTAAAATTCTCAATTTTTAAAATTCCTGGGGCTATTCCGTTTCTGTTACGAAGTTCTAAATGTCCTTTTTAGACAGAAATCAAGCTATCTACATGATTGAAAGGAGTTTAAGAAGAATTAAAAACCTACTACTAAATTTAGCTATTTTTAAAATTCTCGATTTTAAAATTCCTGAGGCTAAACCGTTTGTGTTACGAAGTTCTAAGTGTGCTTTCTAGACAGAAAAAAAACTTTCTACATGATTGAAACGATCTTAAACAGAATTTAAAACCTATTTCTAAATTTAGCTATTTTAAAATTCCCAATTTTTAAAATTCCTGGGTCTATACCGTTTCTGTTACGAAGTTCTAAATGTGCTTTTTAGACAGAAAAAAACTATCTACATGATTGAAACGATCTTAAACAGAATTTAAAACCTATTTCTAAATTTAGCTATTTTTAAAATTCTCAATTTTTAAAATCCTGGGGCTATACCGTTTGTGTTACGAACTTCTAAATGTGCTTTTTAGAAAGAAAACAAGCTATCTCTACATGATTGAAACGATCTTAAACAGAATTTAAAACCTATTTCTAAATTTAGCTATTTTTAAAATTCTCAATTTTTAAAATTCCTGGGGCTATACCGTTTCTGTTACGAAGTTCTAAATGTGCTTTTTAGACAGAAATCAAGATATCTACATGATTGACACGAGTTTAAAAAGAATTTAAAACCTACTACGGAATTTAGATATTTTTAAAATTCTCGATTTTTAAAATTCCTGAGTCTAAACCGTTTCTGTAACGAAGTTCTAAATGTGCTTTTTAGACAGAAAAAAAACTATCTACATGATTGAAACGATCTTAAACAGAATTTAAAACCTATTTCTAAATTTAGCTATTTTTTAAATTCTCAATTTTTAAAATCCTGGGGCTATACCGTTTCTGTTACGAAGTTCTAAATGTGCTTTTTTGATAGAAATCAATTTATCTACATGATTGAAACGAGTTTAAGAAGAATTAAAAACCTACTACTATATTTAGCTATTTTTAAAATTATCGATTTTTAAAATTCCTGAGGCTAAACCGTTTGTGTTACGAAGTTCTAAATGTGCTTTTTAGACAGAAAAAAAACTATCTACTTGATTGAAACGATCTTAAACAGAATTTAAAACCTATTTCTAAATTTAGCTATTTTTAAAATTCTCAATTTTTAAAATTCCTGGGGCTATACCGTTTCTGTTACGTAGTTCTAAATGTGCTTTTTAGACAGAAATCAAGCTATCTACATGATTGAAACGAATTTAAGAAGAATTAAAAACCTACTACTAAATTTAGCAATTTTTAAAATTCTCGATTTTTAAAATTCCTGAGGCCTAAATCGTTTGTGTTAAGAACTTCTAAATGTGCTTTTTAGACAGAAATCAAGCTATCTACATGATTGAAACGAGTTTAAGAAGAATTAACCCCTACTACTAAATTTAGCTATTTTTAAAATTCTCGATTTTTAAAATTCCTGAGGCTAAACCGTTTCTGTCACGAAGTTCTAAATGTGTATTTTAGACAGAAAAAAAACTATCTACATGATTGAAACGATCTTAAACAGAATTTAAAACCTATTTCTAAATTTAGCTATTTTTAAAATTCTCAATTTTTAAAATTCCTGGGGCTATTCCGTTTCTGTTACGAAGTTCTAAATGTGCTTTTTAGACAGAAATCAAGCTATCTACATGATTGAAACGAGTTTAAGAAGAATTAAAAACCTACTACTATATTTAGCTATTTTTAAAATTATCGATTTTTAAAATTCCTGAGGCTAAACCGTTTGTGTTACGAAGTTCTAAATGTGCTTTTTAGACAGAAAAAAAACTATCTACTTGATTGAAACGATCTTAAACAGAATTTAAAACCTATTTCTAAATTTAGCTATTTTTAAAATTCTCAATTTTTAAAATTCCTGGGGCTATACCGTTTCTGTTACGTAGTTCTAAATGTGCTTTTTAGACAGAAATCAAGCTATTTACATGATTGAAACGAGTTTAAGAGGAATTAAAAACCTACTACTTAATTTAGCTATTTTTAAAATTCTCGATTTTTAAAATTCCTGAGGCTAAGCCGTTTGTGTTACGACGTTCTAAATGTGCTTTTTAGACAGAAAAAAACTATCTACATGATTGAAACGATCTTAAACAGAATTAAAACCTATTTCTAAATTTAGCTATTTTTAAAATTCTCAATTTTTAAAATCCTGGGGCTATACCGTTTCTGTTACGAAGTTCTAAATGTGCTTTTTAGATAGAAATCAAGCTATCTACATGTTTGAAACGAGTTTAAGAAGAATTAAAAACCTACTACTAAATTTAGCTATTTTTAAAATTATCGATTTTTAAAATTCCTGAGGCTAAACCGTTTGTGTTACGAAGTTCTAAATGTGCTTTTTAGACAGAAAAAAACTATCTACATGATTGAAACGATCTTAAACAGAATTTAAAACCTATTTCTAAATTTAGCTATTTTTAAAATTCTCGATTTTTAAAATTCCTGGTTCTAAACCGTTTGTGTTACGAACTTCTAAATGTGCTTTTTAGACAGAAGTCAAGCTATCTACATGCTTGAAAGGAGTTTAAAAGGAATTAAAAACCTTCTACTAAATTTAGCTGTTTTTAAAATTCTCGATTTTTAAAGTTCCTGGGGCTAAACCGTTTCTGTTACGAACTTCTAACTGTGCTTTTTGGACAGAAATCAAGCTATCTACATGATTGAAACGAGTTTAAGACGAATTAAAAACCTACTACTACATTCAACTATTTTTAAAAATCTCGATTTTTAAAATTCCTGGGGCTATTCCGTTTCTGTTACGAAGTTCTAAATGTCCTTTTTAGACAGAAATCAAGCTATCTACATGATTGAAACGAGTTTAAGAAGAATTAAAAACCTACTACTAAATTTAGCTATTTTTAAAATTCTCGATTTTTAAAATTCCTGAGGCTAAACCGTTTCTGTCACGAAGTTCTAAATGTGTATTTTAGACCGAAAAAAAACTATCTACATGATTGAAACGATCTTAAACAGAATTTAAAACCTATTTCTAAATTTAGCTATTTTTAAAATTCTCAATTTTTAAAATTCCTGGGGCTATTCCGTTTCTGTTACGAAGTTCTAAATGTCCTTTTTAGACAGAAATCAAGCTATCTACATGATTGAAAGGAGTTTAAGAAGAATTAAAAACCTACTACTAAATTTAGCTATTTTTAAAATTCTCGATTTTAAAATTCCTGAGGCTAAACCGTTTGTGTTACGAAGTTCTAAGTGTGCTTTCTAGACAGAAAAAAAACTTTCTACATGATTGAAACGATCTTAAACAGAATTTAAAACCTATTTTAAAATTCCCAATTTTTAAAATTCCTGGGTCTATACCGTTTCTGTTACGAAGTTCTAAATGTGCTTTTTAGACAGAAAAAAACTATCTACATGATTGAAACGATCTTAAACAGAATTTAAAACCTATTTCTAAATTTAGCTATTTTTAAAATTCTCAATTTTTAAAATCCTGGGGCTATACCGTTTGTGTTACGAACTTCTAAATGTGCTTTTTAGAAAGAAAACAAGCTATCTCTACATGATTGAAACGATCTTAAACAGAATTTAAAACCTATTTCTAAATTTAGCTATTTTTAAAATTCTCAATTTTTAAAATTCCTGGGGCTATACCGTTTCTGTTACGAAGTTCTAAATGTGCTTTTTAGACAGAAATCAAGATATCTACATGATTGACACGAGTTTAAAAAGAATTTAAAACCTACTACGGAATTTAGATATTTTTAAAATTCTCGATTTTTAAAATTCCTGAGTCTAAACCGTTTCTGTAACGAAGTTCTAAATGTGCTTTTTAGACAGAAAAAAAACTATCTACATGATTGAAACGATCTTAAACAGAATTTAAAACCTATTTCTAAATTTAGCTATTTTTTAAATTCTCAATTTTTAAAATCCTGGGGCTATACCGTTTCTGTTACGAAGTTCTAAATGTGCTTTTTTGATAGAAATCAATTTATCTACATGATTGAAACGAGTTTAAGAAGAATTAAAAACCTACTACTATATTTAGCTATTTTTAAAATTATCGATTTTTAAAATTCCTGAGGCTAAACCGTTTGTGTTACGAAGTTCTAAATGTGCTTTTTAGACAGAAAAAAAACTATCTACTTGATTGAAACGATCTTAAACAGAATTTAAAACCTATTTCTAAATTTAGCTATTTTTAAAATTCTCAATTTTTAAAATTCCTGGGGCTATACCGTTTCTGTTACGTAGTTCTAAATGTGCTTTTTAGACAGAAATCAAGCTATCTACATGTTTGAAACGAGTTTAAGAAGAATTAAAAACCTACTACTAAATTTAGCTATTTTTAAAATTATCGATTTTTAAAATTCCTGAGGCTAAACCGTTTGTGTTACGAAGTTCTAAATGTGCTTTTTAGACAGAAAAAAACTATCTACATGATTGAAACGATCTTAAACAGAATTTAAAACCTATTTCTAAATTTAGCTATTTTTAAAATTCTCGATTTTTAAAATTCCTGGTTCTAAACCGTTTGTGTTACGAACTTCTAAATGTGCTTTTTAGACAGAAGTCAAGCTATCTACATGCTTGAAAGGAGTTTAAAAGGAATTAAAAACCTTCTACTAAATTTAGCTGTTTTTAAAATTCTCGATTTTTAAAGTTCCTGGGGCTAAACCGTTTCTGTTACGAACTTCTAACTGTGCTTTTTGGACAGAAATCAAGCTATCTACATGATTGAAACGAGTTTAAGACGAATTAAAAACCTACTACTACATTCAACTATTTTTAAAAATCTCGATTTTTAAAATTCCTGAGGCTAAACCGTTTGTGTTACCAACATCTAAATGTGCTTTTTAGACAGATATCAAGCTATCTACATGATTGAAACGAGTCTAAAATAGTATATTATTATATGAGCGATTATGACAGCCATTATTCACGAAGATGACGTTTGAGCCCACGAGCCGTCAGGCGAGTGGCACAAATCATCTGAGCGAATAATGGCCATAATCGCGAATGTAATACGATACTTTTTCTACACCTATTAAACAAATATATTAGACTCAAATTAGTCAAATTCGATAACTTTGTAAACAAGCAATATGACAACACACTTGGGCGTGTCACGCGAGTCGATTGTCAGCCGCAGAAGGAGTTGATCGCGGGCGATTTAAAATATGATTGGATTAGCGAAATATTGATGTATTTGTGATTGGCCGAAATCATAATTCACTGCAGTGAATTATGAATCCATAATTCACTGCAGTGAATTATAGGTACTATTTTTCACAAAAAAAATGCTAATAATTGCAATATAATTAAATAGGTGTAGAAAAAGATTTTAAAACCTACTACTAAATTTAGATATTTTTAGAGTTCTCGATTTTTAAAATTCCTGAGGCTAAACCGTTTGTGTTACGAACTTCTAAATGTGCTTTTTAGACAGAAAACAAGCTATCTCTGCATGATTGAAACGAGTTTAAAAAGAATTTAAAACCTACTACTAAATTTTGCTGTTTTTAAAATTCTCGACTTTTAAAATTCCTGAGGTTAAGCCGTTTGTGTTACGAACATCTAAATTTGGTTTTTAGACAAAAATCAAGCTATCTACATGATTGAAACGAGTTTAAAAAGAATTTAAAACCTACTACTGAATTTAGATATTTTTAAAATTCTCGATTTTTAAAATTCCTGAGTCTAAACCGTTTCTGCCACGAAGTTCTAAATGGGTTTTTTAGCCAGAAAAAAACGATCTACATGATTGAAACGATCTTAAACAGAATTTAAAACCTATTTCTAAATTTAGCTATTTTTAAAATTCTCAATTTTTAAAATTCTCGATTTTTAAAATTCCCGAGGCTAAACCGTTACTGTTACGAAGTTCTAAATGTTGTGCTTTTTAGACAGAAACCAAGCTATCTGCATGATTGAAACGAATTTAAGAAGAATTAAAAACCTACTACTAAATTTAGCTATTTTTAAAATTCTCGATTTTAAAATTCCTGAGGCTAAACCGTTTGTGTTACGAAGTTCTAAGTGTGCTTTCTAGACAGAAAAAAAACTTTCTACATGATTGAAACGATCTTAAACAGAATTTAAAACCTATTTCTAAATTTAGCTATTTTAAAATTCCCAATTTTTAAAATTCCTGGGTCTATACCGTTTCTGTTACGAAGTTCTAAATGTGCTTTTTAGACAGAAAAAAACTATCTACATGATTGAAACGATCTTAAACAGAATTTAAAACCTATTTCTAAATTTAGCTATTTTTAAAATTCTCAATTTTTAAAATCCTGGGGCTATACCGTTTGTGTTACGAACTTCTAAATGTGCTTTTTAGAAAGAAAACAAGCTATCTCTACATGATTGAAACGATCTTAAACAGAATTTAAAACCTATTTCTAAATTTAGCTATTTTTAAAATTCTCAATTTTTAAAATCCCTGGGGCTATACCGTTTCTGTTACGAAGTTCTAAATGTGCTTTTTAGACAGAAATCAAGATATCTACATGATTGACACGAGTTTAAAAAGAATTTAAAACCTACTACGGAATTTAGATATTTTTAAAATTCTCGATTTTTAAAATTCCTGAGTCTAAACCGTTTCTGTAACGAAGTTCTAAATGTGCTTTTTAGACAGAAAAAAAACTATCTACATGATTGAAACGATCTTAAACAGAATTTAAAACCTATTTCTAAATTTAGCTATTTTTTAAATTCTCAATTTTTAAAATCCTGGGGCTATACCGTTTCTGTTACGAAGTTCTAAATGTGCTTTTTTGATAGAAATCAATTTATCTACATGATTGAAACGAGTTTAAGAAGAATTAAAAACCTACTACTATATTTAGCTATTTTTAAAATTATCGATTTTTAAAATTCCTGAGGCTAAACCGTTTGTGTTACGAAGTTCTAAATGTGCTTTTTAGACAGAAAAAAAACTATCTACTTGATTGAAACGATCTTAAACAGAATTTAAAACCTATTTCTAAATTTAGCTATTTTTAAAATTCTCAATTTTTAAAATTCCTGGGGCTATACCGTTTCTGTTACGTAGTTCTAAATGTGCTTTTTAGACAGAAATCAAGCTATCTACATGTTTGAAACGAGTTTAAGAAGAATTAAAAACCTACTACTAAATTTAGCTATTTTTAAAATTATCGATTTTTAAAATTCCTGAGGCTAAACCGTTTGTGTTACGAAGTTCTAAATGTGCTTTTTAGACAGAAAAAAACTATCTACATGATTGAAACGATCTTAAACAGAATTTAAAACCTATTTCTAAATTTAGCTATTTTTAAAATTCTCGATTTTTAAAATTCCTGGTTCTAAACCGTTTGTGTTACGAACTTCTAAATGTGCTTTTTAGACAGAAGTCAAGCTATCTACATGCTTGAAAGGAGTTTAAAAGGAATTAAAAACCTTCTACTAAATTTAGCTGTTTTTAAAATTCTCGATTTTTAAAGTTCCTGGGGCTAAACCGTTTCTGTTACGAACTTCTAACTGTGCTTTTTGGACAGAAATCAAGCTATCTACATGATTGAAACGAGTTTAAGACGAATTAAAAACCTACTACTACATTCAACTATTTTTAAAAATCTCGATTTTTAAAATTCCTGAGGCTAAACCGTTTGTGTTACCAACATCTAAATGTGCTTTTTAGACAGATATCAAGCTATCTACATGATTGAAACGAGTCTAAAATAGTATATTATTATATGAGCGATTATGACAGCCATTATTCACGAAGATGACGTTTGAGCCCACGAGCCGTCAGGCGAGTGGCACAAATCATCTGAGCGAATAATGGCCATAATCGCGAATGTAATACGATACTTTTTCTACACCTATTAAACAAATATATTAGACTCAAATTAGTCAAATTCGATAACTTTGTAAACAAGCAATATGACAACACACTTGGGCGTGTCACGCGAGTCGATTGTCAGCCGCAGAAGGAGTTGATCGCGGGCGATTTAAAATATGATTGGATTAGCGAAATATTGATGTATTTGTGATTGGCCGAAATCATAATTCACTGCAGTGAATTATGAATCCATAATTCACTGCAGTGAATTATAGGTACTATTTTTCACAAAAAAAATGCTAATAATTGCAATATAATTAAATAGGTGTAGAAAAAGATTTTAAAACCTACTACTAAATTTAGATATTTTTAGAGTTCTCGATTTTTAAAATTCCTGAGGCTAAACCGTTTGTGTTACGAACTTCTAAATGTGCTTTTTAGACAGAAAACAAGCTATCTCTGCATGATTGAAACGAGTTTAAAAAGAATTTAAAACCTACTACTAAATTTTGCTGTTTTTAAAATTCTCGACTTTTAAAATTCCTGAGGTTAAGCCGTTTGTGTTACGAACATCTAAATTTGGTTTTTAGACAAAAATCAAGCTATCTACATGATTGAAACGAGTTTAAAAAGAATTTAAAACCTACTACTGAATTTAGATATTTTTAAAATTCTCGATTTTTAAAATTCCTGAGTCTAAACCGTTTCTGCCACGAAGTTCTAAATGGGTTTTTTAGCCAGAAAAAAACGATCTACATGATTGAAACGATCTTAAACAGAATTTAAAACCTATTTCTAAATTTAGCTATTTTTAAAATTCTCAATTTTTAAAATTCTCGATTTTTAAAATTCCCGAGGCTAAACCGTTACTGTTACGAAGTTCTAAATGTTGTGCTTTTTAGACAGAAACCAAGCTATCTGCATGATTGAAACGAATTTAAGAAGAATTAAAAACCTACTACTAAATTTAGCTATTTTTAAAATTCTCGATTTTAAAATTCCTGAGGCTAAACCGTTTGTGTTAAGAACTTCTAAATGTGCTTTTTAGACAGAAATCAAGCTATCTACATGATTGAAACGATCTTAAACAGAATTTAAAACCTATTTCTAAATTTAGCTATTTTTAAAATTCTCAATTTTTAAAATTCCTGGGGCTATACCGTTTCTGTTACGAAGTTCTAAATGTGCTTTTTAGACAGAAATCAAGCTATCTACATTATTGAAACGAATTTAAGAAGAATTAAAAACCCACTACTAAATTTAACTATTTTTAAAATTCTCGATTTTTAAAATTCCTGAGGTTAAGCCGTTTGTGTTACGAACATCTAGATGTGCTTTTTAGACAGAAATCAAGCTATCTACATGATTGACACGAGTTTAAAAAGAATTTAAAACCTACTACGGAATTTAGATATTTTTAAAATTCTCGATTTTTAAAACTCCTGGGGCTAAACCGTTTGTGTTACGAACTTCTAAATGTTCTTTTTAGGCAGAAAACAATCTATCTGCATGATTGAAACGAGTTTAAAAAGAATTTAAAACCTACTACTAAGTTTGGCTGTTTTTAAAATTCTCGATTTTTAAAATCCCTGAGGTTAAGCCGTTTGTGTTACGAACATCTAAATGTGCTTCTTAGACAGAAATCAAGCTATCTGCATGATTGAAACGACTTTAAAAAGAATTTAAAACCTACTACTAAATTTGGCTGTTTTTAAAATTCTCGATTTTTAAAATTCCTGGGGTTAAGCCATTTGTGTTACGAACATCTAAATGTGCTTTTTAGACAGAAATCAAGCTATCTACATGATTGAAACGAGTTTAAAAAGAATTTAAAACCTACTACGGAATTTAGATATTTTTAAAATTCTCGATTTTTAAAATTCCTGAGGCTGAACCGTTTGTGTTACGAAGTTCTAAAGGTGGTTTTTAGACAGAAAAAAAACTATCTACATGATTGAAACGATCTTAAACAGAATTGAAAACCTATTTCTAAATTTAGCTACTTTTAAAATTCTCAATTTTTAAAATTCCTGGGGTTATACCGTTTCTGTTACGAAGTTCTAAATGTGCTTTTTAGACAGAAATCAAGCTATCTACATTATTGAAACGAGTTTAAGATGAATTAAAAACCTACTACTAAATTTAGATATTTTTAAAATTCTCGATTTTTAAAATTCCTGAGGCTAAGCCGTTTGTGTTACGAAGTTCTAAATGTGCATTTTAGAAAGAAAAAAAACTATCTGCATGATTGAAACGATCTTAAACAGAATTTAAAACCTATTTCTAAATTTAGCTATTTTTAAAATTCTCAATTTTTAAAATCCTGGGGCTATACCGTTTCTGTTACGAAGTTCTAAATGTGCTTTTTAGATAGAAATCAAGCTACCTACATGATTGAAACGAGTTTAAGAAGAATTAAAAACCTACTACTAAATTTAGCTATTTTTAAAATTATCGATTTTTAAAATTCCTGAGGCTAAGCCGTTTGTGTTACGAAGTTCTAAATGTGCATTTTAGAAAGAAAAAAAACTATCTGCATGATTGAAACGATCTTAAACAGAATTTAAAACATATTTCTAAATTTAGCTATTTTTAAAATTCTCAATTTTTAAAATCCTGGGGCTATACCGTTTCTGTTACGAAGTTCTAAATGTGCTTTTTAGATAGAAATCAAGCTATCTACATGTTTGAAACGGATTTAAGAAGAATTAAAAACCTACTACTAAATTTAGCTATTTTTAAAATTATCGATTTTTAAAATTCCTGAGGCTAAACCGTTTGTGTTACGAACTTCTAAATGTGCTTTTTGAACAGAAATCAACTTATCTACATGATTGAAACGAGTTTAAGACGAATTAAAAACCCACTACTAAATTTAACTATTTTTAAAATTCTCGATTGTTAAAATTCCTGAGGTTAAGCCGTTTGTGTTACGAACATCTAAATGTGCTTTTTAGACAGAAATCAAGCTATCTACATGATTGACACGAGTTTAAAAAGAATTTAAAACCTACTACGGAATTTAGATATTTTTAAAATTCTCAATTTTTAAAATTCCTGGGGCTATACCGTTTCTGTTACGAAGTTCTAAATGTGATTTTTAGACAGAAATCAAGCTATCTACATTATTGAAACGAGTTTAAGATGAATTAAAAACCTACTACTAAATTTAGATATTTTTAAAATTCTCGATTTTTAAAATTCCTGAGGCTAAACCGTTTGTGTTACGAAGTTGCAAATGTGCTTTTTAGACAGATATCAAGCTATCTGCATGATTGAAACGACTTTAAAAAGAATTTAAATCCTACTACTAAATTTGGCTGTTTTTAAAATTCTCGATTTTTAAAATTCCTGAGGTTAAGCCGTTTGTGTTATGAATATCTAAATGTGCTTTTTCAACAGAAATCAAGCTATCTACATGATTGAAACGAGTTTAAAAAGAATTTAAAACCTACTACGGAATTTAGATATTTTTAAAATTCTCGATTTTTAAAATTCCTGAGGCTAAGCCGTTTGTGTTACGAAGTTCTAAATGTGCATTTTAGAAAGAAAAAAAACTATCTACATGATTGAAACGATCTTAAACAGAATTTAAAACCTATTTCTAAATTTAGCTATTTTTAAAATTCTCAATTTTTAAAATCCTGGGGCTATACCGTTTCTGTTACGAAGTTCTAAATGTGCTTTTTAGATAGAAATCAAGCTATCTACATGATTGAAACGAGTTTAAGAAGAATTAAAAACCTACTACTAAATTTAGCTATTTTTAAAATTCTCGATTTTTAAAATTCCTGAGGCTAAGCCGTTTGTGTTACGAAGTTCTAAATGTGCTTTTTAGACAGAAAAAAACTATCTACATGATTGAAACGATCTTAAACAGAATTTAAAACCTATTTCTAAATTTAGCTATTTTTAAAATTCTCAATTTTTAAAATCCTGGGGCTATACCGTTTCTGTTACGAAGTTCTAAATGTGCTTTTTAGATAGAAATCAAGCTATCTACATGTTTGAAACGAGTTTAAGAAGAATTAAAAACCTACTACTAAATTTAGCTATTTTTAAAATTATCGATTTTTAAAATTCCTGAGGCTAAACCGTTTGTGTTACGAAGTTCTAAATGTGCTTTTTAGACAGAAAAAAAACTATCTACATGATTGAAACGATCTTAAACAGAATTTAAAACCTATTTCTAAATTCAGCTATTTTTAAAATTCTCGATTTTTAAAATTCCTGGTTCTAAACCGTTTGTGTTACGAACATCTAAATTTTTTAAGACGAATTAAAAACCTACTACTACATTCAACTATTTTTAAAAATCTCGATTTTTAAAATTCCTGAGGTTAAGCCGTTTGTGTTACCAACATCTAAATGTGCCTTTTAGACAGATATCAAGCTATCTACATGATTGAAACGAGTCTAAAAAGATTTTAAAACTGTAACCCCCAACTGGGGTCATATTTGCTCCAGGTAACTCAGAAGGATTCCCAGGTGCTGGTTGCAGTTTCGAAGCTTGAATTTATAACACAGAAACCATTTATAACATTGTTTATTAAATAATAATAACACACTTCGGTCAAATTATGTACAATTGTAAATTAGTCAATAAAACGGAATTAATTCACAGGTAACTTCTGGTACAACACCCAAACGGAAAATGATACAATAAACTCTGCTACATAAATAATATTTACACCAAATAAATATCTTGAATTTCACCGCGCGTAAGCGGGCAATCTTGTTTCACAGGCCGGCGAACTGGTCGAACCTTCAGTACAACTCGAACGGCGTGTCTGTGTTGATCCTTGGTGTCGGAATATTTCGCTAAAGAACAGTCAAAAGTACAAGTGATTACATATGAACAAGTGTGCAGGTTATCTCGGGAATTCTCTCCTCCAGGAATGGTACGGAATATTACGTGACGGTCGCTGGATAATTCCCGGTAAGTACTTCTCACGTTGACTTTGAATTGCCGGTAAACGAAAGTGTTTTGATTCCCTTCGTACGTATTTTCGGCCAGGTTGGTTCGGGTTAAGGGTTTGAGTTTTAAGAGGGTTGTAGCCAGGCACAATACGGGCCGGTCTGTGAAGTTTTGGTTAATAAAACAGATTTGCGGACAGGCAAATACGGGCCGGTCTCGAAGGGTTAGTTAATAGATTTGCAGACAGGCAAATACGGGCCGGTCTCGAAGGGTTAGTTAATAGATTTGCAGACAGGCAAATACGGGCCGGTCTCGAAGGGTTAGTTAATAGATTTGCAGACAGGCAAATACGGGCCGGTCTCGAAGGGTTTGGGGTTGAAAGGATTACGGACCTGGTACTTGCGTATGCCGGTATCCCTGGACGGTTTCGGTGGACGGTTTCGGTGACGTTCCGGTGAGGACTCTGCCCTCGGCGACGTCTCGGTGGACTCGGCTCGGAGCCGCGGTGGACTCTCTTCGGAGCCGCGGTGGACTCTGATCGCTCGGCGACGTCCCAGTGGACTCTGATCCTGAACGCAGATTTACGACGCCTTTTATATGATTTTGGGGTCTTCCCTCTCCGTTCCGCCTTGTGCGTTAAACAAAGCTGGGAGACCACGTCCGCACGCAAGGTGTTCGGACTATCTCGTCCGGGGCTTGGTTAATCTGCTTGTGACGTCGTTTAACGGAAAATTCTGGTGAACGACCAACTGTACTCGAATTAATATCGTGAAATTAACTTCACGAATAATATTAATACGTTAATTACGGTGGGTCGTTACAAAACCTACTACTAAATTTAGATATTTTTAGAGTTCTCGATTTTAAAAATTCCTGAGGCTAAACCGTTTGTGTTACGAACTTCTAAATGTGCTTTTTAGAAAGAAAACAAGCTATCTCTGCATGATTGAAACGAGTTTAAAAAGAATTTAAAACCTACTACTAAATTTTGCTGTTTTTAAAATTCTCGATTTTTAAAATTCCTGAGGTTAAGCCGTTTGTGTTACGAACACCTAAATTTGATTTTTAGACAGAAATCAAGCTATCTACATGATTGAAATGAGTTTAAAAAGAATTTAAAACCTACTACTGAATTTAGATATTTTTAAAATTCTCGATTTTTAAAATTCCTGAGTCTAAACCGTTTGTGTTACGAAGTTCTAAATGTGCTTTTTAGACAGAAAAAAAACTATCTACATGATTGAAACGATCTTAAACAGAATTTAAAACCTATTTCTAAATTTAGCTATTTTTAAAATTCTCAATTTTTAAAATTCCTGGGGCTATACCGTTTCTGTTACGAAGTTCTAAATGTGCTTTTTAGACAGAAATCAAGCTATCTACATTATTGAAACGAATTTAAGAAGAATTAAAAACCCACTACTAAATTTAACTATTTTTAAAATTCTCGATTTTTAAAATTCCTGAGGTTAAGCCGTTTGTGTTACGAACATCTAAATGTGCTTTTTAGACAGAAATCAAGCTATCTACATGATTGACACGAGTCTAAAAAGAATTTAAAACCTACTACGGAATTTAGATATTTTTAAAATTCTCGATTTTTAAAATTCCTGAGTCTAAACCGTTTCTGTAACGAAGTTCTAAATGTGCTTTTTAGACAGAAAAAAAACTATCTACATGATTGAAACGATCTTAAACAGAATTTAAAACCTATTTCTAAATCTAGCTATTTTTTAAATTCTCAATTTTTAAAATCCTGGGGCTATACCGTTTCTGTTACGAAGTTCTAAATGTGCTTTTTTGATAGAAATCAAGTTATCTACATGATTGAAACGAGTTTAAGAAGAATTAAAAACCTACTACTATATTTAGCTATTTTTAAAATTATCGATTTTTAAAATTCCTGAGGCTAAACCGTTTGTGTTACGAAGTTCTAAATGTGCTTTTTAGACAGAAAAAAAACTATCTACATGATTGAAACGATCTTAAACAGAATTTAAAACCTATTTCTAAATTTAGCTATTTTTAAAATTCTCAATTTTTAAAATTCCTGGGGCTATACCGTTTCTGTTACGTAGTTCTAAATGTGCTTCTTAGACAGAATTCAAGCTATTTACATGATTGAAACGAGTTTAAGAAGAATTAAAAACCTACTACTAAATTTAGCTATTTTTAAAATTCTCGATTTTTAAAATTCCTGAGGCTAAGCCGTTTGTGTTACGAAGTTCTAAATGTGCTTTTTAGACAGAAAAAAACTATCTACATGATTGAAACGATCTTAAACAGAATTTAAAACCTATTTCTAAATTTAGCTATTTTTAAAATTCTCAATTTTTAAAATCCTGGGGCTATACCGTTTCTGTTACGAAGTTCTAAATGTGCTTTTTAGATAGAAATCAAGCTATCTACATGTTTGAAACGAGTTTAAGAAGAATTAAAAACCTACTACTAAATTTAGCTTTTTTTAAAATTATCGATTTTTAAAATTCCTGAGGCTAAACCGTTTGTGTTACGAAGTTCTAAATGTGCTTTTTAGACAGAAAAAAACTATCTACATGATTGAAACGATCTTAAACAGAATTTAAAACCTATTTCTAAATTTAGCTATTTTTAAAATTCTCGATTTTTAAAATTCCTGGGGCTAAACCGTTTCTGTTACGAACTTCTAAATGTGGTTTTTGGACAGAAATCAAGCTATCTACATGATTGAAACGAGTTTAAGACGAATTAAAAACCTACTACTACATTCAACTATTTTTAAAAATCTCGATTTTTAAAATTCCTGAGGCTAAACCGTTTGTGTTACCAATATCTAAATGTGCTTTTTAGACAGATATCAAGCTATCGACATGATTGAAACGAGTCTAAAAAGATTTTAAAACCTACTACTAAATTTAGATATTTTTAGAGTTCTCGATTTTTAAAATTCCTGAGGCTAAACCGTTTGTGTTACGAACTTCTAAATGTGCTTTTTAGACAGAAAACAAGCTATCTCTGCATGATTGAAACGAGTTTAAAAAGAATTTAAAACCTACTACTAAATTTTGCTGTTTTTAAAATTCTCGACGTTTAAAATTCCTGAGGTTAAGCCGTTTGTGTTACGAACATCTAAATTTGGTTTTTAGAAAAAAATCAAGCTATCTACATGATTGAAACGAGTTTAAAAAGAATATAAAACCTACTACTGAATTTAGATATTTTTAAAATTCTCGATTTTTAAAATTGCTGAGTCTAAACCGTTTCTGCCACGAAGTTCTAAATGTGCTTTTTAGACAGAAAAAAACGATCTACATGATTGAAACGATCTTATACAGAATTTAAAACCTATTTCTAAATTTAGCTATTTTTAAAATTCTCGATTTTTAAAATTCCCGAGGCTAAACCGTTTCTGTTACGAAGTTCTAAATGTTGTGCTTTTTAGACAGAAATCAAGCTATCTGCATGATTGAAACGAATTCAAGAAGAATTAAAAACCTACTACTAAATTTAGCTATTTTTAAAATTCTCGATTTTAAAATTCCTGAGGCTAAACCGTTTGTGTTAAGAACTTCTAAATGTGCTTTTTAGACAGAAATCAAGCTATCTACGTGATTGAAACGATCTTAAACAGAATTTAAAACCTATTTCTAAATTTAGCTATTTTTAAAATTCTCAATTTTTAAAATTCCTGGGGCTATACCGTTTCTGTTACGAACTTCTAAATGTTCTTTTTAGGCAGAAAACAATCTATCTGCATGATTGAAACGAGTTTAAAAAGAATTTAAAACCTACTACTAAGTTTGGCTGTTTTTAAAATTCTCGATTTATTAAAATCCCTGAGGTTAAGCCGTTTGTGTTACGAACATCTAAATGTGCTTCTTAGACAGAAATCAAGCTATCTGCATGATTGAAACGACTTTAAAAAGAATTTAAAACCTACTACTAAATTTGGCTGTTTTTAAAATTCTCGATTTTTAAAATACCTGGGGTTAAGCCGTTTGTGTTACGAACATCTAAATGTGCTTTTTAGACAGAAATCAAGCTATCTACATGATTGAAACGAGT
This sequence comes from Melanotus villosus, assembly GCA_963082815.1. Lineage (NCBI taxonomy): Eukaryota > Metazoa > Arthropoda > Insecta > Coleoptera > Elateridae > Melanotus > Melanotus villosus. The sequence continues at coordinate 16,222,836 of OY720427.1, read as the reverse complement.
TTAAAAAGAATTTAAAACCTACTACGGAATTTAGATATTTTTAAAATTCTCGATTTTTAAAATTCCTGAGGCTAAACCGTTTGTGTTACGAAGTTCTAAAGGTGGTTTTTATACAGAAAAAAAACTATCTACATGATTGAAACGATCTTAAACAGAATTTAAAACCTATTTCTAAATTTAGCTATTTTTAAAATTCTCAATTTTTAAAATCCTGGGGCTATACCGTTTCTGTTACGAAGTTCTAAATGTGCTTTTTAGATAGAAATCAAGCTATCTACATGTTTGAAACGAGTTTAAGAAGAATTAAAAACCTACTACTAAATTTAGCTATTTTTAAAATTATCGATTTTTAAAATTCCTGAGGCTAAACCGTTTGTGTTACGAAGTTCTAAATGTGCTTTTTAGACAGAAAAAAACTATCTACATGATTGAAACGATCTTAAACAGAATTTAAAACCTATTTCTAAATTTAGCTATTTTTAAAATTCTCGATTTTTAAAATTCCTGGTTCTAAACCGTTTGTGTTACGAACTTCTAAATGTGCTTTTTAGACAGAAGTCAAGCTATCTACATGCTTGAAAGGAGTTTAAAAGGAATTAAAAACCTTCTACTAAATTTAGCTGTTTTTAAAATTCTCGATTTTTAAAGTTCCTGGGGCTAAACCGTTTCTGTTACGAACTTCTAAATGTGGTTTTTGGACAGAAATCAAGCTATCTACATGATTGAAACGAGTTTAAGACGAATTAAAAACCTACTACTACATTCAACTATTTTTAAAAATCTCGATTTTTAAAATTCCTGAGGCTAAACCGTTTGTGTTACCAATATCTAAATGTGCTTTTTAGACAGATATCAAGCTATCGACATGATTGAAACGAGTCTAAAAAGATTTTAAAACCTACTACTAAATTTAGATATTTTTAGAGTTCTCGATTTTTAAAATTCCTGAGGCTAAACCGTTTGTGTTACGAACTTCTAAATGTGCTTTTTAGACAGAAAACAAGCTATCTCTGCATGATTGAAACGAGTTTAAAAAGAATTTAAAACCTACTACTAAATTTTGCTGTTTTTAAAATTCTCGACGTTTAAAATTCCTGAGGTTAAGCCGTTTGTGTTACGAACATCTAAATTTGGTTTTTAGACAAAAATCAAGCTATCTACATGATTGAAACGAGTTTAAAAAGAATATAAAACCTACTACTGAATTTAGATATTTTTAAAATTCTCGATTTTTAAAATTTCTGAGTCTAAACCGTTTCTGCCACGAAGTTCTAAATGTGCTTTTTAGACAGAAAAAAACGATCTACATGATTGAAACGATCTTAAACAGAATTTAAAACCTATTTCTAAATTTAGCTATTTTTAAAATTCTCGATTTTTAAAATTCCCGAGGCTAAACCGTTTCTGTTACGAAGTTCTAAATGTTGTGCTTTTTAGACAGAAATCAAGCTATCTGCATGATTGAAACGAATTCAAGAAGAATTAAAAACCTACTACTAAATTTAGCTATTTTTAAAATTCTCGATTTTAAAATTCCTGAGGCTTAACCGTTTCTGTTAAGAACTTCTGAATGTGCTTTTTAGACAGAAATCAAGCTATCTACGTGATTGAAACGATCTTAAACAGAATTTAAAACCTATTTCTAAATTTAGCTATTTTTAAAATTCTCAATTTTTAAAATTCCTGGGGCTATACCGTTTCTGTTACGAAGTTCTAAATGTGATTTTTAGACAGAAATCAAGCTATCTACATTATTGAAACGAATTTAAGAAGAATTAAAAACCCACTACTAAATTTAACTATTTTTAAAATTCTCGATTTTTAAAATACCTGAGGTTAAGCCGTTTGTGTTACGAACATCTAAATGTGCTTTTTAGACAGAAATCAAGCTATCTACATGATTGAGACGAGTTTAAAAAGAATTTAAAACCTACTACGGAATTTAGATATTTTTAAAATTCTCGATTTTTAAAACTCCTGGGGCTAAACCGTTTGTGTTACGAACTTCTAAATGTTCTTTTTAGGCAGAAAACAATCTATCTGCATGATTGAAACGAGTTTAAAAAGAATTTAAAACCTACTACTAAGTTTGGCTGTTTTTAAAATTCTCGATTTATTAAAATCCCTGAGGTTAAGCCGTTTGTGTTACGAACATCTAACTGTGCTTTTTAGACAGAAATCAAGCTATCTGCATGATTGAAACGACTTTAAAAAGAATTTAAAACCTACTACTAAATTTGGCTGTTTTTAAAATTCTCGATTTTTAAAATACCTGGGGTTAAGCCGTTTGTGTTACGAACATCTAAATGTGCTTTTTAGACAGAAATCAAGCTATCTACATGATTGAAACGAGTTTAAAAAGAATTTAAAACCTACTACGGAATTTAGATATTTTTAAAATTCTCGATTTTTAAAATTCCTGAGGCTAAACCGTTTGTGTTACGAAGTTCTAAAGGTGGTTTTTATACAGAAAAAAAACTATCTACATGATTGAAACGATCTTAAGCAGAATTTATAACCTATTTCTAAATTTAGCTATTTTTAAAATTCTCAATTTTTAAAATCCTGGGGCTATACCGTTTCTGTTACGAAGTTCTAAATGTGCTTTTTAGATAGAAATCCAGCTATCTACATGTTTGAAACGGATTTAAGAAGAATTAAAAACCTACTACTAAATTTAGCTATTTTTAAAATTATCGATTTTTAAAATTCCTGGGGCTAAACCGTTTGTGTTCCGAAGTTCTAAATGTGCTTTGTAGACAGAAAAAAAACTATCTACACGATTGAAACGATCTTAAACAGAATTTAAAACCTATTTCTAAATTTAGCTATTTTTAAAATTCTCGATTTTTAAAGTTCCTGGGGCTAAACCGTTTCTGTTACGAACTTCTAAATGTGCTTTTTGGACAGAAATCAAGCTATCTACATGATTGAAACGAGTTTAAGACGAATTAAAAACCCACTACTAAATTTAACTATTTTTAAAATTCTCGATTTTTAAAATTCCTGAGGTTAAGCCGTTTGGGTTACGAACATCTAAATGTGCTTTTTAGACAGAAATCAAGCTATCTACATGATTGAGACGAGTTTAAAAAGAATTTAAAACCTACTACGGAATTTAGATATTTTTAAAATTCTCGATTTTTAAAACTCCTGGGGCTAAACCGTTTGTGTTACGAACTTCTAAATGTTCTTTTTAGGCAGAAAACAATCTATCTGCATGATTGAAACGAGTTTAAAAAGAATTTAAAACCTACTACTAAGTTTGGCTGTTTTTAAAATTCTCGATTTTTTAAATCCCTGAGGTTAAGCCGTTTGTGTTACGAACATCTAAATGTGCTTCTTCGACAGAAATCAAGCTATCTGCATGATTGAAACGACTTTAAAAAGAATTTAAAACCTACTACTAAATTTGGCTGTTTTTAAAATTCTCGATTTTTAAAATTCCTGGGGTTAAGCCGTTTGTGTTACGTACATCTAAATGTGCTTTTTAGACAGAAATCAAGCTATCTACATGATTGAAACGAGTTTAAAAAGAATTTAAAACCTACTACGGAATTTAGATATTTTTAAAATTCTCGATTTTTAAAATTCCTGAGGCTAAACCGTTTGTGTTACGAAGTTCTAAAGGTGGTTTTTAGACAGAAAAAAAACTATCTACATGATTGAAACGATCTTAAACAGAATTTAAAACCTATTTCTAAATTTAGCTACTTTTAAAATTCTCAATTTTTAAAATTCCTGGGGCTATACCGTTTCTGTTACGAAGTTCTAAATGTGCTTTTTAGACAGAAATCAAGCTATCTACATTATTGAAACGAGTTTAAGATGAATTAAAAACCTACTACTAAATTTAGATATTTTTAAAATTCTCGATTTTTAAAATTCCTGAGGCTAAACCGTTTGTGTTACGAAGTTGTAAATGTGCTTTTTAGACAGATATCAAGCTATCTGCATGATTGAAACGACCTTAAAAAGAATTTAAAACCTACTACTAAATTTGGCTGTTTTTAAAATTCTCGATTTTTAAAATTCCTGAGGTTAAGCCGTTTGTGTTATGAATATCTAAATGTGGTTTTTAGGCAGAAATCAAGCTATCTACATGATTGAAACGAGTTTAAAAAGAATTTAAAACCTACTACGGAATTTAGATATTTTTAAAATTCTCGATTTTTAAAATTCCTGAGGCTAAACCGTTTGTGTTACGAAGTTCTAAATGTGCTTTTCAGACAGAAAAAAAACTATCTACATGATTGAAACGATCTTAAACAGAATTTAAAACCTATTTCTAAATTTAGCTATTTTTTAAATTCTTAATTTTTAAAATCCTGGGGCTATACTGTTTCTGTTACGAAGTTCTAAATGTGCTTTTTAGATAGAAATCAAGCTATCTACATGATTGAAACGAGTTTAAGAAGAATTAAAAACCTACTACTAAATTTAGCTATTTTTAAAATTCTCGATTTTTAAAATTCCTGAGGCTAAGCCGTTTGTGTTACGAAGTTCTAAATGTGCTTTTTAGACAGAAAAAGAACTATCTACATGATTGAAACGATCTTAAACAGAATTTAAAACCTATTTCTAAATTTAGCTATTTTTAAAATTCTCAATTTTTAAAATCCTGGGGCTATACCGTTTCTGTTACGAAGTTCTAAATGTGCTTTTTAGATAGAAATCAAGCTATCTACATGTTTGAAACGGATTTAAGAAGAATTAAAAACCTACTACTAAATTTAGCTATTTTTAAAATTATCGATTTTTAAAATTCCTGAGGCTAAACCGTTTGTGTTACGAAGTTCTAAATGTGCTTTTTAGACAGAAAAAAAACTATCAACACGATTGAAACGATCTTAAACAGAATTTAAAACCTATTTCTAAATTTAGCTATTTTTAAAATTCTCGATTTTTAAAGTTCCTGGGCTAAACCGTTTCTGTTACGAACTTCTAAATGTGCTTTTTGGACAGAAATCAAGCTATCTACATGATTGAAACGAGTTTAAGACGAATTAAAAACCTACTACTACATTCAACTATTTTTAAAAATCTCGATTTTTAAAATTCCTGAGGTTAAGCCGTTTGTGTTACCAACTTCTAAATGTGCTTTTTAGACAGATATCAAGCTATCTACATGATTGAAACGAGCCTAAAAAGATTTTAAAACCTACAACTAAATTTAGATATTTTTAGAGTTCTCGACTTTTAAAATTCCTGAGGCTAAACCGTTTGTGTTACGAACTTCTAAATGTGCTTTTTAGACAGAAAACAAGCTATCTCTGCATCACTGAAACGAGTTTAAAAAGAATTTAAAACCTACTACTAAATTCTGCTGTTTTTAAAATTCTCGATTTTTAAAATTCCTGAGGTTAAGCCGTTTGTGTTACGAACATCTAAATTTGCTTTTTAGACAGAAATCAAGCTATCTACATGATTGAAACGAGTTTAAAAAGAATTTAAAACCTACTACTGAATTTAGATATTTTTAAAATTCTCGATTTTTAAAATTCCTGAGGCTAATCCGTTATTACAGGTTCCTTGTAATTTATTTAGTTTCGCCAGTCATAGTTTAATCCACATTTAACTTAGTGGTAGTTTGGTTGCCTGCTGACCTCTTTAGAGGAAAGGTCATTGGTTATCAGCAAGGTTGAGTTATATTTTTGGTTGGTGATCCTGAGCCTTTTGGGGATATTTGGAACCTCTCCTTAGTTTCGTTCTCTTTTTTGCAAAAGTCGTGTCGTTCTCAGAAGGGTTTCGCCTCTGGCTTGGTTGACAAGTTGAGTTACCGTTACCTTTCTGCCTCTTGCTAAAAGAGTTTCGCCTCTGGCGTGGTTGACACGTTGAGTTACCGTGCTCTTTTAGTGCTCTTTTTCTCCTGAAGAAGCCCCTTATAAAAGTGGGCGAAACGTTGAGTCTTGTCTCAAAATGACACGGTCCCAATCCGGAAGACGTTTTGTTAATACATTAATGATATTTCCTCTCTTGGTCAAAAGGAACTTATGCTCGCTGACACCAAGTTAAAGCATTTGTATGGACGCTTAAGTAGATTACAAGTTCCAGAGAAGGAAGAAGCCCTGGAAAAGTCCATTAATAATTTAATTGAACAACTGAATGTCATTAAAGAAACTTTAGATAAGAACCTTACCGTAAACGATCCAGTTAAGTGTAATGTAGCTAGTACTACGAATGTTAGTGTTCCACCTTTTGTCGAGGTTAGCAGTAGCTCGAAGTTTGTTCCAGTCCATAAGTGGGGAATTTCGTTTAGCGGAGATGATGTTGGGCTTAGCGTAAATGCGTTTATCTAGCGAATCGAAGAACTCCGGGTTGCCCGAAACGTTTCGACAGATGACTTGAAGAATTCAATTACCGACATACTTCAAGGTAGTGCGCTTATCTGGTATCGATCTGTAAGAGACCAAATTACTTCATGGGACGATTTGATTAAACATTTACGAGAAGAATACTTACCCGTCGATTATGAATATGAACTTTGGAACGAAATTCGTGCTTGAGTACAGGGTCCGCAAGAGAAAGTTGGTAATTATTTGGCGTGTATGGCCAATTTGTTTTCCAGGTTAGCCCATCCACCTCTGGAAAGGGAAAAATTGAATATCTTGAGAAGAAACATGCTTCCATTCTATAGACAAGGCATCGCTCTACAAGATTACAGCACCGTTTCCGAATTATTACAACTTTGTAAGAAGCTCGAAGCAACTAAGGAACTTACTTCTAATTTTAAGACTTCTTCAATTCATCGAGTCAATTTGTTAGAGCCAGATTTAGCTGGTGCATCCAACAGCCAGGTGTATTCCGGTAGAGAAGTAAGAGGTATTTCGAATTCGCGGAAATGCTGGAATTGTTGTGACGAGGGACATGAATTTAGGCGGTGTCCGAAGTCTCTTAACAGAAGATTTTGCTTCTGGTGTGGTAAACCTGGCGTCACCCGAGCTTCATGTTGGCGTTGTTCTGGAAGACGAGTTGCAAGGACCGAACAATCGGCAAACCCGTCATGGACTTCGTGGCTTAGCTTCATTAAAACTCAGCATCGTGAGTCAGGAATTTGTAGTGTATGGGCAAGTAAGGATGCAGATCCAAGTCCGCATTTAGGTTCGGTTAATGTTGTGCCTGATCCCTTATCGAGGACAACTGCGTCCATTGATGTTAAGGAGGTAGATGAAGACAGCTGGTATAGAAAGCTTCGAGGTCGAATTTTAGAGAATCCTCACCTGTTTCCGAAGTGGCGTGTAGAGCGCAGTAAGATTTATAAGTTGGTCCATAGTGGTTTACCGAACCCGAGTTGTGAATTTAATTGGAAGCTATTAGTACCTAAAAGTTTGAAGAATGCAGTTTTCGCCGAGAATCATGTTGAACCTACAGCTGGACATTTAGGTTATTCGAAGACTCTTAAGCGTATTTCGAAGTGTTATTATTGGCCAAAGATGAATGCCGATATAGGCCGTTTCGTAAACAAATGTGCTGTTTGTAATGCTCAGAAGCCGGAGCAGGGAAAGCTTTATGGAGAAGGGGTTAAGAAAACTATCTCTTACCCTAGGAAGGTTATCAGTAGAGGTCGGATTAGTCCTCTTTCGCTCTCGCCGAAACGAAACAGTTTTATTTTAGTAGCATCAGATTATGTAGCCGCTAGACTTAATTCGAAGTTCATCAAGTGTCGTGTTCGAAGAAGAATATCTCCGAATGTCTTTGAAGTTGAAGATTTTGAGTCGAAACGTAGCTTAGGTTCACGGCATGTTTAAGATTTGACGGTACAATTAGATAGTGTTTGTCTTTAGTCATTTTTGCGGGTTTGGTTGGTTGGGCGTGTTTTGTGTTTGTCTAATTAGTTTGGGAGGATACGATTAGACAACTGTCTTATTATAATTTTCCATCTTTTTCTAGTTGTGTTGTTTATTTTTGTACGGGTATATCCCTCATATTATTGTGTCCGTTACCCTACATATAATATTTTGCTCTTTTGTGATTATCCTTCTGCCCTAGTCACTTCGGGGTCAGTTTCAGTGCTGTAAGTCGGTCCTGGGCTTACACACTTAACCTTTGGTGGAGAGTGGTGGTGAGTTAGAATTTTGTTATGGTAATTGAAGTCTATCTATATTCGTGACAATCCTTTCGGGGACTCACGCTGGATTTTCGGATGTTACCATAACCTCACTTTTTTGGCCTTTTTGCATTTCTAAATTTCTGTTTATCTTTTATGTGTCGACAACCACTCGAAGCCAAAACCTCCTATCCTAATCCTTCTTCCGTGATTGTCCACTATTATTCTTTTCTCATCGTTGCCTAATCCCCCACCCTTTCACCTTACATCTTTTTCTTCTGAGATAGATCTGCGTTGGCTGCTTGCCAATGTTAGGTATAGTGAGACGCTCGAGCGGCGCGCCTTTGTCATCTAGCTCGACGAACGACTCAGCTGCCTAACATTCGTGACTCTCCAGCACATTTCTATACTCTCTCCTTGTCCGTCCTGTTTCAGATACTTTTCTTTATCCCTTCGTTCTCCCTTTTTCATTTTCTACTTGTCCTGTATTATTTGGGTTAGCTGCCAATTCCATATAAATCCTAGGGGATTATTTTTTTAGGAAGGGGGGAGTTATTACAGGTTCCTTGTAATTTATATAGTTTCGCCAGTCATAGTTTAATCCACATTTAACTTAGTGGTAGTTTGGTTGCCTGCTGACCTCTTTAGATGAAAGGTCATTGGTTATCAGCAAGGTTGAGTTATATTTTTGGTTGGTGATCCTGAGCCTTTTGGGGATATTTGGAACCTCTCCTTAGTTTCGTTCTCTTTTTTGCAAAAGTCGTGTCGTCAATGGTGGTTGACTCTTGATGCCTGGAATATAAGTTGGTTCAATTTACGTTTATACGGATAATCCAGCATCACATTATAATTTGGGAATTATGTTAAGCAATTGTGGATAGATATTGTAGAAGTGATACAAGTATTTTTGGATTAAAGCTTAACATAATCGAGCACATGTGTGGGTATATGTTCCACGTACTTACACGACTTGAGGGCTTCGAGATCTTTTAGAAGGTAATTACTGCTTTGTTGCTCCTCTTATAGAATTCCCTAACGTCCCCTTTCGATTTTTATAGCCCGGTTTTTGGAGGGTTATTTTGGATAACCGCATTTTGGGTAAAACCACCTTTTGGATGTTTGCCTTTGGAGGCATGTGTTTGGCTGCATGTTCGTAATCTATGAATTATTAATTATTGGCTTTGGGGACAAGATTTGCACCTGAGTACTTATTTTGAAGATTTACCTACCACATTTTCCAAGTCCGAAGATATATTTTTGGAAAGCCTGCTGCAGTAGCCGGACCTGGAAAGAATCCTTCGGGGTTTACATCATTCAAAGGAATCTTCGCAAGGTAGCATTTCTCCACGTTTTACTTTTGTGTTTGCGGGACCTAAAAATTATTTGAGGTTATACGTTGTAAAATTTAACTGAATTAAGATTGTCGAGGTTTTGGTCATATATTTATGGTATTAGATTATTGTATTATAGTACTTACTGTAGATCTTGATATTCGCAGGGGTGCGAGCCTCACTCGGACTCCTTGCCTTTTTTTTGTGTTCGCAAATCATTATCGTTATTAAGTATCGCCCATTTTGTAACTTGCGGTAGTGTCTCGTGCTACCGTACCGGGAGTCTAACTTTTAAGATTTGTAGTACTTCGAACAACACGTAACGTTTTTCTAATTAATCAGTGCTTATCACTTGTGTTTTTTTATTATACAAATAAGTCGAATTACCGTTTATCTTGACGTCAGAGCTACGCAAGGTTACTAGAGGACTAATTAAGTCACTCTAATTCATATCTTTTACACCAACTTTTACGCGATATACGACAAGTTACCGAATCAGATCTGCTGCGACCATCTTGCGCACGTTATTAGTTTACATATCGTTATACTTGCGACCTCGGTTATTGATCGGCAATTCACTTGATCGCTTACATTCATACTTATTTCATTTTGGTTATTAATTTTCTTTAGATACCTAGACAACGTATTGTTCTGAGTTTTGGGCTTCACCCGCTCTGTAATAAGATTGTTCCCCTCCCCAATATTTATCGTGATATCTATTTATTTACTTGTTATTATATTTATGCATGTTGTTTGTTAATAATTATTGTTATCGTTATTTACCTATATATTGAGATGATACTTAATTGGATGTATACAGGGTTATTGGTAATTCGATACATTCCTTTGGAGATATGATGGGACAGGAGCTAAGAAACAAATTAAACCTAACATACATTATGCAAAAATAAAAAAATAATTTCTGAGAAAAACGAATAGGTAATTTTCGTAGCTGATTTTTAGAAATCATTTTTAATAAGTTTTTATTTAAAATTTTCACATGATCGAAATGTTTCCGGATATTTTCCATTCGAAACGGATGTCCATAGAGTGGGACAAGTAACCCAGTCAAAAAGTTCAAAAAATGTCAAGTAGATTTTTTAAAAATTAACTTTAAAGACATTAAGATCTACTTTTTTGAGAAAAACACAAAAATTGAAATATCTCAAAAACTATTGAGTTTTGCATAATGTATGTTAGGGTTAAATTTGTTTCTTAGCTCCTGTCCCATCACATCTCCAAAGGAATGTATCGAATTACCAGTAACCCTGTATAATTAAGGTTAAGTTGTTTGTTTAATTTATAAAAGAAAAATGTTATTTGCCAAATATAAGTAATGCAGATTTTAAATTATTAAAAATTGTAATATAATTTTAAGATAGCTAGATTAGATTTAAGTTATGTGAAAATGTAAATAAGTTATTGTTATAATGTTTGTTAGTAATAATTAGCTAAATTGGTAGTTATAGAAATGTAAAATAAGTTACTATTAGACACCTTGTAAATAGTTGTTATAGTGAAAAACAATTTAGATAAAAATATCTTGGATACAGAAGAAAACAATTTAATAAATAAGTGATATTTTTGCATTAAAAGGAGCAACAACCAAATAGGTTTGCTCAATTGCACGTTCCAAAATAATAAATATCAACCGATTATTTAACTTTAAATAGAGTTAATAATCATAAGAATCATTTATTGAATCGAAAGGAAGCGAAATAGAAGCAGAAGCAATTGAAAATTTGAATTTCAAGCAGAAGCAATTGAAAGTCGAAATTGGAGCAGAGGAAATTGAGCATTAAATTTGAAACAGAGGCAATTTGGATTTTGGGAGTGAAATAGAAATTTCAAACAAAACCCAGGAACCGGTGTAAATAGTGAGTGTAAATACCGTAATTATAAGATAGGTTTAAGGCAGGGTTGATAGGAAAAAACGATAATAAAAAAAAATCTGCATTATAAGTATTTGAGTAATTTTATTTTTATTTGGGTAAAAATATACTTAGAAAGATAACAAACAAGGAACCTAATTAACGATCTGAGATAATTTTCAATAATTTGTCGAACCCAACGTGGAGCGTAACAGTAGAGATACTTATTAATAATTTGGTGCAGCAACGTGAGACGAACAATAAATGTTGATAGCAAAGTGGGGTGATTTATAAGATTTATAAAGTAAAAGGGGCGAAGTATACAAAAATAATATTAAAAGGTTTGTGGGGCAAGGTAAAACGAGAAAAATAATTTATAATTGTCATTTGGAGAAAAGTCAAAACTAATGCCAATGTCATTTGTCAAATTTTTCGATTTTTTGATAATATTTATTTTCAATTAAATACGATTAAAAGGAAAAATACATTAATAAAAATTGAATATTGAATACCTGAGAAATTCAGAACTGAAAAATAATTATTATAATAAAAAAAATAACATAAATTTTTTTTTAATTTTGTACTTAATTTGATAAAAATAAAAGATGGCAGATAGGAGGATGTTACGAAGTAGTTCAAGAAGGGATGAAGAAGAAACTGAAGAGGAACAAGATGAATTAGGGGAGGAGCGAGATGTAATTGAACTGGATATAGGTGATCAATTACAAGTTCAAACTTCACCAATTATTACAACTCCAACTCAATTTGATGGGAATTTTATGCAGATAATAATGCAACAATTTAAAGAAATGAAAGAAGCAGTTTACAGAAATCAAAGAAGATTCAAAAGAAATCAGAGAAGATGCCAAGAAGAGAGATGAGGAAGCCAAGAAACGAGATGAAAAATTAGAGAAACAGTTAAGTAAATTAGATGAAATCAAAGAAGATACTAAGAAACAATTTGAAGAAATTAAAGAAGATATGAAAAAGCGAGATGAAAAATCAGATAAACAAATTGAAGAACTGAAGGAAGAATTGAAGAAAAATAAACAAGAAATTAGGGAAGAAATCAGAAAAGAAGTGGTAGGAATTGAGAAGAAGATGACCGAAGAAATTACAGAAGAATGTGCAGAGGCACAGAAGGAAATTCAAGATCAGGAAGATGTTTATAATGTTAACAATCCTGATTATGAAGAATTAAATAATCAAACAGAAAAGGTAATCGACGAAACGACCGAATTGAATAAAACTATAAAACAGGTAAGAAATGAAGACACAGAGGGCGAAAGTATTAAATTGCAAAACGTGGAAAACGTGCAGGATCACAGAGAAGAACTGGAAGAGACGAATGCAGGGATCGAAAACGATTGGGGGTTGTCAAGGGGCGAAAAGGAAAAATTGAACAGCCAAAATAGGGAATTTGTAAGTGACAATGTGAAATTAGAAGAAGACGAAATGGCAACGAAAGAATACGACCAATTAAAACGAGCAAACGAAAATATGAATTCTAAACCGTTTAAAATGCCAAAATCAATACGCGATGATAATAAAATTGAGTTCAAATTAATAGGGATTATTTTAAAATTGAAACTGAATTTAGTACAAATTAAAAATTGTAATTATTGGATTTTGATAAATAAGAATTTTAAATACAGAAAGAAAAATTAAGTTTTAAAAATGTTTATTAGTGTTAAATTTGTTAATTTGTTAAATGTGTTACATTGTTATTTGTTAAAAATTAATTACAAGCGTAAAAAGAAAAATTTTAATTGAAATCCATTTAAAATAAATAAAATAATTTTTGATAATTCCTACGAAGTAAAAGAAATAAATTCTGATAAAATCAGAGGGATTTTTCATGTATCAATGATATATCCGTATATTGAACAATAAAGTGAAAATGAATATTATTATAAAATAAAATGCAAATTAGTAAAAATTTTGAAATGAACAGGGTTGAAAATAAATATAATAAAAAAAATCGAGGGGCTTTTGAGATGATACTTAATTGGATGTATATAATTAAGGTTAAGTTGTTTGTTTAATTTATAAAAGAAAAATGTTATTTGCCAAATATAAGTAATGCAGATTTTAAATTATTAAAAATTGTAATATAATTTTAAGATAGCTAGATTAGATTTAAGTTATGTGAAAATGTAAATAAGTTATTGTTATAATGTTTGTTAGTAATAATTAGCTAAATTGGTAGTTATAGAAATGTAAAATAAGTTACTATTAGAAACCTTGTAAATAGTTGTTATAGTGAAAAACAATTTAGATAAAAATATCTTAGATACAGAAGAAAACAATTTAATAAATAAGTGATATTTTTGCATTAAAAGGAGCAACAACCAAATAGGTTTGCTCAATTGCACGTTCCAAAATAATAAATATCAACCGATTATTTAACTTTAAATAGAGTTAATAATCATAAGAATCATTTATTGAATCGAAAGGAAGCGAAATAGAAGCAGAAGCAATTGAAAATTTGAATTTCAAGCAGAAGCAATTGAAAGTCGAAATTGGAGCAGAGGAAATTGAGCATTAAATTTGAAACAGAGGCAATTTGGATTTTGGGAGTGAAATAGAAATTTCAAACAAAACCCAGGAACCGGTGTAAATAGTGAGTGTAAATACCGTAATTATAAGATTGGTTTAAGGCAGGGTTGATAGGAAAAAACGATAATAATAAAAAAATCTGCATTATAAGTATTTGAGTAATTTTATTTTTATTTGGGTAAAAATATACTTAGAAAGATAACAAACAAGGAACCTAATTAACGACCTGAGATAAGAGCAATGCAAACAATTAAGTAAAATTAAAGAGCAAAGCAAGGGATAATTGTAAATATTGAATGTGGGCTTAATAATAAATAAATTAAATTTAAATAAAATCTTTTAAAAGAGCAAGACCATATCAATATATTTATACTCAATATATTTACTTATCTGAATGATCTGAAGGTGTACTTTATTGGGTTATTGGGGTACCTGGTGTTTTGAAGTTATTTGCAGGAGAACTGTTATCAGTTACGGTTCTGCTTCTTTTGCAAGACACGCTTGCAACTGGTTGGCGCCCTTTCTTTTCCAGCATTCATAAGAACCCCGACCTTTTCCCACTAGCTGTCGGTAGCGTGTCCGAGGGGCTACCTCGCTAGTTTAGGTACAAGTAGCCACCCTTTCTGCAATACCCTTAGGTAGGTAGCACCGTTTCTGCCACGAAGTTCTAAATGTGCTTTTTAGACAGAAAAAAAACGGTTCTACATGATTGAAACGATCTTAAACAGAATTTAAAACCTATTTCTAAATTTAGCTATTTTTAAAATTCTCAATTTTTAAAATTCTCGATTTTTAAAAAATTCCTGAGGCTAAACCGTTTCTGTTACGAAGTTCTAAATGTGCTTTTTAGACAGAAATCAAGCTATCTACATGATTGAAACGAATTTAAGAAGAATTAAAAACCTACTACTAAATTTAGCTATTTTTAAAATTCTCGATTTTAAAATTCCTGAGTCTAAACCGTTTGTGTTACGAAGTTCTAAATGTGCTTTTTAGACAGAAAAAAAACTATCTACATGATTGAAACGATCTTAAACAGAATTTAAAACCTATTTCTAAATTTAGCTGTTTTAAAATTCCCAATTTTTAAAATTCCTGGGGCTATACCGTTTCTGTTACGAAGTTCTAAATGTGCTTTTTAGACAGAAATCAAGCTATCTACATGATTGAAACGAATTTAAGAAGAATTAAAAACCTACTACTAAATTTAGCTATTTTTAAAATTCTCGATTTTAAAATTCCTGAGGCTAAACCGTTTGTGTTACGAAGTTCTAAATGTGCTTTTTAGACAGAAAAAAAACTATCTACATGATTGAAACGATCTTAAACAGAATTTAAAACCAATTTCTAAATTTAGCTGTTTTAAAATTCCCAATTTTTAAAATTCCTGGGGCTATACCGTTTCTGTTACGAAGTTCTAAATGTGCTTTTTAGACAGAAATCAAGCTATTTACATGATTGAAACGAGATTAAGAAGAATTAAAAACCTACTACTAAATTTAGCTATTTTTAAAATTCTCGATTTTTAAAATTCCTGAGGCTAAACCGTTTGTGTTACGAAGTTGTAAATGTGATTTTTGCACAGAAAACAAGCTATCTGCATGATTGAACGACTTTACAAAGAATTTAAAAACTACTACTAAATTTGGCTGTTTTTCAAATTCTCGATTTTTAAAATTCCTGAGGTTAAGCCGTTTGTGTTATGAACATCTAAATGTGCTTTTTAGACAGAAATAAAGCTATCTACATGATTGAAACGAGTTTAAAAAGAATTTAAAACCTACTACGGAATTTAGATATTTTTAAAATTCTCGATTTTTAAAATTCCTGAGGCTAAACCGTTTGTGTTACGAAGTTCTAAATGTGCTTTTTAGACAGAAATCAAGATATCTACATGATTGAAAGGAATTTAAGAAGAATTAAAAACCTACTACTAAATTTAGCTATTTTTAAAATTCTCGATTTTAAAATGTTTTAAAATTCCCAATTTTTGAAATTCCTGGGGCTATACCGTTTCTGTTACGAAGTTCTAAATGTGCTTTTTAGACAGAAATCAAGCTATTTACATGATTGAAACGAGATTAAGAAGAATTAAAAACCTACTACTAAATTTAGCTATTTTTAAAATTCTCGATTTTTAAAATTCCTGAGGCTAAACCGTTTGTGTTACGAAGTTGTAAATGTGATTTTTATACAGAAAACAAGCTATCTGCATGATTGAACGACTTTACAAAGAATTTAAAACCTACTACTAAATTTGGCTGTTTTTCAAATTCTCGATTTTTAAAATTCCTGAGGTTAAGCCGTTTGTGTTATGAACATCTAAATGTGCTTTTTAGACAGAAATAAAGCTATCTACATGATTGAAACGAGTTTAAAAAGAATTTAAAACCTACTACTAAGTTTGGCTGTTTTTAAAATTCTCAATTTTTAAAATTCCTGGGGCTATACCGTTTCTGTTACGAAGTTCTAAATGTGCTTTTTAGACAGAAATCAAGCTATCTACATTATTGAAACGAATTTAAGAAGAATTAAAAACCCACTACTAAATTTAACTATTTTTAAAATTCTCGATTTTTAAAATTCCTGAGGTTAAGCCGTTTGTGTTACGAACATCTAAATGTGCTTTTTAGACAGAAATCAAGCTATCTACATGATTGAAACGAGTTTAAAAAGAATTTAAAACCTACTACTAAGTTTGGCTGTTTTTAAAATTCTCGATTTTTAAAATCCCTGAGGTTAAGCCGTTTGTGTTACGAACATCTAAATGTGCTTCTTAGACAGAAATCAAGCTATCTGCATGATTGAAACGACTTTAAAAAGAATTTAAAACCTACTACAGAATTTAGATATTTTTAAAATTCTCGATTTTTAAAATTCCTGAGGCTAAACCGTTTGTGCTACGAAGTTCTAAATGTGCTTTTTAGACAGAAAAAAAACTATCTACATGATTGAAACGATCTTAAACAGAATTTAAAACCTATTTCTAAATTTAACTATTTTTAAAATTCTCGATTTTTAAAATTCCTGAGGTTAAGCCGCTTGTGTTACGAACATCTAAATGTGCTTTTTAGACAGAAATCAAGCTATCTACATGATTGACACGAGTTTAAAAAGAATTTAAAACCTACTACGGAATTTAGATATTTTTAAAATTCTCGATTTTTAAAACTCCTGGGGCTAAACCGTTTGTGTTACGAACTTCTAAATGTTCTTTTTAGTCAGAAAACAATCTATCTGCATGATTGAAACGAGTTTAAAAAGAATTTAAAACCTACTACTAAGTTTGGCTGTTTTTAAAATTCTCGATTTTTGAAATCCCTGAGGTTAAGCCGTTTGTGTTACGAACATCTAAATGTGCTTCTTAGACAGAAATCAAGCTATCTGCATGATTGAAACGACTTTAAACAGAATTTAAAACCTACTACTAAATTTGGCTGTTTTTAAAATTCTCGATTTTTAAAATTCCTGAGGTTAAGCCGTTTGTGTTACGAACATCTAAATGTGCTTTTTAGACAGAAATCAAGCTATCTACATTATTGAAACGAGTTTACGATGAATTAAAAACCTACTACTAAATTTAGATATTTTTAAAATTCTCGATTTTTAAAATTCCTGAGGCTAAACCGTTTGTGTTACGAAGTTGTAAATGTGCTTTTTAGACAGAAATCAAGCTATCTGCATGACTGAAACGACTTTAAAAAGAATTTAAAACCTACTACTAAATTTGGCTGTTTTTAAAATTCTCGATTTTTAAAATTCCTGAGGTTAAGCCGTTTGTGTTATGAATATCTAAATGTGCTTTTTAGACAGAAATCAAGCTATCTACATGATTGAAACGAGTTTAAAAAGAATTTAAAACCTACTACGGAATTTAGATATTTTTAAAATTCGCGATTTTTAAAATTCCTGAGGCTAAACCATTTGTGTTACGAAGTTCTAAATGTGCTTTTTAGACAGAAAAAAAACTATCTACATGATTGAAACGATCTTAAACAGAATTTAAAACCTATTTCTAAATTTAGCTATTTTTTAAATTCTTAATTTTTAAAATCCTGGGGCTATACCGTTTCTGTTACGAAGTTCTAAATGTGCTTTTTAGATATAAATCAAGCTATCTACATGTTTGAAACGAGTTTAAGAAGAATTAAAAACCTACTACTAAATTTAGCTATTTTTAATATTATCGATTTTTAAAATTCCTGAGGCTAAACCGTTTGTGTTACGAAGTTCTAAATGTGCTTTTTAGACAGAAAAAAAACTATCTACCCGATTGAAACGATCTTAAACAGAATTTAAAACCTATTTCTAAATTTAGCTATTTTTAAAATTCTCGATTTTTAAAATTCCTGGTTCTAAACCGTTTGTGTTAGGAACATCTAAATGTGCTTCTTAGACAGAAATCAAGCTATCTGCATGATTGAAACGACTTTAAAAAGAATTTAAAACCTACTACTAAATTTGGCTGTTTTTAAAATTCTCGATTTTTAAAATTCCTGAGGTTAAGCCGTTTGTGTTATGAACATCTAAATGTGATTTTTATACAGAAAACAAGCTATCTACATGATTGAAACGAGTTTAAAAAGAATTTAAAACCTACTACGGAATTTAGATATTTCTAAAATTCTCGATTTTTAAAATTCCTGAGGCTAAACCGTTTGTGTTACGAAGCTCTAAATGTGCTTTTTAGACAGAAAAAAACCTTTCTACATGATTGAAACGATCTTAAACGGAATTTAAAACCTATTTCTAAATTTAACTATTTTTAAAATTCTCGATTTTTAAAATTCCTGAGGTTAAGCCGCTTGTGTTACGAACATCTAAATGTGCTTTTTAGACAGAAATCAAGCTATCTACATGATTGACACGAGTTTAAAAAGAATTTAAAACCTACTACGGAATTTAGATATTTTGAAAAATTCTCGATTTTTAAAATTCCTGAGGCTAAACCGTTTGTGTTACGAAGTTCTAAATGTGCTTTTTAGACAGAAAAAAACCTTTCTACATGATTGAAACGATCTTAACCGGAATTTAAAACCTATTTCTAAATTTAACTATTTTTAAAATTCTCGATTTTTAAAATTCCTGAGGTTAAGCCGCTTGTGTTACGAACATCTAAATGTGCTTCTTAGACAGAAATCAAGCTATCTGCATGATTGAAACGACTTTAAACAGAATTTAAAACCTACTACTAAATTTGGCTGTTTTTAAAATTCTCGATTTTTCAAATTCCTGAGGTTAAGCCGTTTGTGTTACGAACATCTAAATGTGCTTTTTAGACAGAAATCAAGCTATCTACATGATTGAAACGAGTTTAAAAAGAATTTAAAACCTACTACGGAATTTAGATATTTTTAAAATTCTCGATTTTTAAAATTCCTGAGGCTAAACCGTTTGTGTTACGAAGTTCTAAATGTGCTTTTTAGACAGAAAAAAAAACTATCTACATGATTGAAACGATCTTAAACAGAATTTAAAACCTATTTCTAAATTTAGCTACTTTTAAAATTCTCGATTTTTAAAATTCCTGAGGCTAAACCGTTTGTGTTACGAAGTTGTAAATGTGCTTTTTAGACAGAAATCAAGCTATCTGCATGATTGAAACGACTTTAAAAAGAATTTAAAACCTACTACTAAATTTGGCTGTTTTTAAAATTCTCGATTTTTAAAATTCCTGAGGTTAAGCCGTTTGTGTTACGAACATCTAAATGTGCTTTTTAGACAGAAATCAAGCTATCTACATGATTGAAACGAGTTTAAAAAGAATTTAAAACCTACTACTAAGTTTGGCTGTTTTTAAAATTCTCGATTTTTAAAATCCCTGAGGTTAAGCCGTTTGTGTTACGAACATCTAAATGTGCTTCTTAGACAGAAATCAAGCTATCTGCATGATTGAAACGACTTTAAAAAGAATTTAAAACCTACTACGGAATTTAGATATTTTTAAAATTCTCGATTTTTAAAACTCCTGGGGCTAAACCGTTTGTGTTACGAACTTCTAAATGTTCTTTTTAGTCAGAAAACAATCTATCTGCATGATTGAAACGAGTTTAAAAAGAATTTAAAACCTACTACTAAGTTTGGCTGTTTTTAAAATTCTCGATTTTTAAAATCCCTGAGGTTAAGCCGTTTGTGTTACGAACATCTAAATGTGCTTCTTAGACAGAAATCAAGCTATCTGCATGATTGAAACGACTTTAAAAAGAATTTAAAACCTACTACTAAATTTAGATATTTTTAAAATTCTCGATTTTTAAAATTCTCGATTTTTAAAATTCCTGAGGCTAAACCGTTTGTGTTACGAAGTTGTAAATGTGCTTTTTAGACAGAAATCAAGCTATCTGCATGACTGAAACGACTTTAAAAAGAATTTAAAACCTACTACTAAATTTGGTTGTTTTTAAAATTCTCGATTTTTAAAATTCCTGAGGTTAAGCCGTTTGTGTTATGAATATCTAAATGTGCTTTTTAGACAGAAATCAAGCTATCTACATGATTGAAACGAGTTTAAAAAGAATTTAAAACCTACTACGGAATTTAGATATTTTTAAAATTCGCGATTTTTAAAATTCCTGAGGCTAAACCATTTGTGTTACGAAGTTCTAAATGTGCTTTTTAGACAGAAAAAAAACTATCTACATGATTGAAACGATCTTAAACAGAATTTAAAACCTATTTCTAAATTTAGCTATTTTTTAAATTCTTAATATTTAAAATCCTGGGGCTATACCGTTTCTGTTACGAAGTTCTAAATGTGCTTTTTAGATATAAATCAAGCTATCTACATGTTTGAAACGAGTTTAAGAAGAATTAAAAACCTACTACTAAATTTAGCTATTTTTAAAATTATCGATTTTTAAAATTCCTGAGGCTAAACCGTTTGTGTTACGAAGTTCTAAATGTGCTTTTTAGACAGAAAAAAAACTATCTACCCGATTGAAATGATCTTAAACAGAATTTAAAACCTATTTCTAAATTTAGCTATTTTTAAAATTCTCGATTTTTAAAATTCCTGGTTCTAAACCGTTTGTGTTAGGAACATCTAAATGTGCTTCTTAGACAGAAATCAAGCTATCTGCATGATTGAAACGACTTTAAAAAGAATTTAAAACCTACTACTAAATTTGGCTGTTTTTAAAATTCTCCATTTTTAAAATTCCTGAGGTTAAGCCGTTTGTGTTACGAAGTTGTAAATGTGATTTTTATACAGAAAACAAGCTATCTGCATGATTGAACGACTTTACAAAGAATTTAAAACCTACTACTAAATTTGGCTGTTCTTCAAATTCTCGATTTTTAAAATTCCTGAGGTTAAGCCGTTTGTGTTATGAACATCTAAATGTGCTTTTTAGACAGAAATAAAGCTATCTACATGATTGAAACGAGTTTAAAAAGAATTTAAAACCTACTACGGAATTTAGATATTTTTAAAATTCTCGATTTTTAAAATTCCTGAGGCTAAACCGTTTGTGTTACGAAGTTCTAAATGTGCTTTTTAGACAGAAAAAAAACTATCTAAATGATTGAAACGATCTTAAACAGAATTTAAAACCTATTTCTAAATTTAGCTATTTTTAAAATTCTCAATTTTTAAAATTCCTGGGGCTATACCGTTTCTGTTACGAAGTTCTAAATGTGCTTTTTAGACAGAAATCAAGCTATCTACATTATTGAAACGAATTTAAGAAGAATTAAAAACCCACTACTAAATTTAACTATTTTTAAAATTCTCGATTTTTAAAATTCCTGAGGTTAAGCCGTTTGTGTTACGAACATCTAAATGTGCTTTTTAGACAGAAATCAAGCTATCTACATGATTGAAACGAGTTTAAAAAGAATTTAAAACCTACTACGGAATTTAGATATTTTTAAAATTCTCGATTTTTAAAATTCCTGAGGCTAAACCGTTTGTGTTACGAAGCTCTAAATGTGCTTTTTAGACAGAAAAAAACCTTTCTACATGATTGAAACGATCTTAAACGGAATTTAAAACCTATTTCTAAATTTAACTATTTTTAAAATCCTCGATTTTTAAAATTCCTGAGGTTAAGCCGCTTGTGTTACGAACATCTAAATGTGCTTCTTAGACAGAAATCAAGCTATCTGCATGATTGAAACGACTTTAAACAGAATTTAAAACCTACTACTAAATTTGGCTGTTTTTAAAATTCTCGATTTTTAAAATCCCTGAGGTTAAGCCGTTTGTGTTACGAACATCTAAATGTGCTTCTTACACAGAAATCAAGCTATCTGCATGATTGAAACGACTTTAAAAAGAATTTAAAACCTACTACGGAATTTAGATATTTTTAAAATTCTCGATTTTTAAAACTCCTGGGGCTAAACCGTTTGTGTTACGAACTTCTAAATGTTCTTTTTAGTCAGAAAACAATCTATCTGCATGATTGAAACGAGTTTAAAAAGAATTTAAAACCTACTACTAAGTTTGGCTGTTTTTAAAATTCTCGATTTTAAAATTCCTGAGGCTAAACCGTTTGTGTTACGAAGTTCTAAATGTTCTTTTTAGTCAGAAAACAATCTATCTGCATGATTGAAACGAGTTTAAAAAGAATTTAAAATCTACTACTAAGTTTGGCTGTTTTTAAAATTCTCAATTTTTAAAATTCCTGGGGCTATACCGTTTCTGTTACGAAGTTCTAAATGTGCTTTTTAGACAGAAATCAAGCTATCTACATTATTGAAACGAATTTAAGAAGAATTAAAAACCCACTACTAAATTTAACTATTTTTAAAATTCTCGATTTTTAAAATTCCTGAGGTTAAGCCGTTTGTGTTACGAACATCTAAATGTGCTTTTTAGACAGAAATCAAGCTATCTACATGATTGAAACGAGTTTAAAAAGAATTTAAAACCTACTACTAAGTTTGGCTGTTTTTAAAATTCTCGATTTTTAAAATCCCTGAGGTTAAGCCGTTTGTGTTACGAACATCTAAATGTGCTTCTTAGACAGAAATCAAGCTATCTGCATGATTGAAACGACTTTAAAAAGAATTTAAAACCTACTACTAAATTTGGCTGTTTTTAAAATTCTCGATTTTTAAAATTCCTGAGGTTAAGCCGTTTGTGTTACGAACATCTAAATGTGCTTTTTAGACAGAAATCAAGCTTTCTACATAATTGAAACGAGTTTAAAAAGAATTTAAAACCTACTACAGAATTTAGATATTTTTAAAATTCTCGATTTTTAAAATTCCTGAGGCTAAACCGTTTGTGCTACGAAGTTCTAAATGTGCTTTTTAGACAGAAAAAAAACTATCTACATGATTGAAACGATCTTAAACAGAATTTAAAACCTATTTCTAAATTTAACTATTTTTAAAATTCTCGATTTTTAAAATTCCTGAGGTTAAGCCGCTTGTGTTACGAACATCTAAATGTGCTTTTTAGACAGAAATCAAGCTATCTACATGATTGACACGAGTTTAAAAAGAATTTAAAACCTACTACGGAATTTAGATATTTTTAAAATTCTCGATTTTTAAAACTCCTGGGGCTAAACCGTTTGTGTTACGAACTTCTAAATGTTCTTTTTAGTCAGAAAATAATCTATATGCATGATTGAAACGAGTTTAAAAAGAATTTAAAACCTACTACTAAGTTTGGCTGTTTTTAAAATTCTCGATTTTTGAAATCCCTGAGGTTAAGCCGTTTGTGTTACGAACATCTAAATGTGCTTCTTAGACAGAAATCAAGCTATCTACATGATTGACACGAGTTTAAAAAGAATTTAAAACCTACTACGGAATTTAGATATTTTTAAAATTCTCGATTTTTAAAACTCCTGGGGCTAAACCGTTTGTGTTACGAACTTCTAAATGTTCTTTTTAGTCAGAAAATAATCTATCTGCATGATTGAAACGAGTTTAAAAAGAATTTAAAACCTACTACTAAGTTTGGCTGTTTTTAAAATTCTCGATTTTTGAAATCCCTGAGGTTAAGCCGTTTGTGTTACGAACATCTAAATGTGCTTTTTAGACAGAAATCAAGCTATCTACATGATTGACACGAGTTTAAATAGAATTTAAAACCTACTACGGAATTTAGATATTTTTAAAATTCTCGATTTTTAAAATTCCTGAGGCTAAACCGTTTGTGTTACGAAGTTGTAAATGTGCTTTTTAGACAGAAATCAAGCTATCTGCATGACTGAAACGAGTTTAAGAAGAATTAAAAACCTACTACTAAATTTAGCTATTTTTAAAATTATCGATTTTTAAAATTCCTGAGGCTAAAACGTTTGTGTTACGAAGTTCTAAATGTGCTTTTTAGGCAGAAAAAAAACTATCTACATGATTGAAACGATCTTAAACAGAATTTAAAACCTATTTCTAAAACTAGCTATTTTTAAAATTCTTAATTTTTAAAATTCCTGGGGCTATACCGTTTCTGTTACGTAGTTCTAAATGTGCTTTTTAGACAGAAATCAAGCTATTTACATGATTGAAACGAGTTTAAGAAGAATTAAAAACCTTCTACTAAATTTAGCTATTTTTAAAATTCTCGATTTTTAAAATTCCTGAGGCTAAGCCGTTTGTGTTACGAAGTTCTAAATGTGCTTTTTAGACAGAAAAAAAACTATCTACATGATTGAAACGATCTTAAACAGAATTTAAACCCTATTTCTAAATTTAGCTATTTTTAAAATTCTCAATTTTTAAAATCCTGGGGCTATACCGTTTCTGTTACGAAGTTCTAAATGTGCTTTTTAGATAGAAATCAAGCTATCTACATGTTTGAAACGAGTTTAAGAAGAATTAAAAACCTACTACTAAATTTAGCTATTTTTAAAATTATCGATTTTTAAAATTCCTGAGGCTAAACCGTTTGTGTTACGAAGTTCTAAATGTGCTTTTTAGACAGAAAAAAAACTATCTACCCGATTGAAACGATCTTAAACAGAATTTAAAACCTATTTCTAAATTTAGCTATTTTTAAAATTCTCGATTTTTAAAATTCCTGGTTCTAAACCGTTTGTGTTACGAACTTCTAAATGTGCTTTTTAGACAGAAGTCAAGCTATCTACATGCTTGAAAGGAGTTTAAAAAGAATTAAAAACCTTCTGCTAAATTTAGCTATTTTTAAAATTCTCGATTTTTAAAGTTCCTGGGGCTAAACCGTTTCTGTTACGAACTTCTAAATGTGCTTTTTGGACAGAAATCAAGCTATCTACATGATTGAAACGAGTTTAAGACGAATTAAAAACCTACTACTACATTCAACTATTTTTAAAAATCTCGATTTTTAAAATTCCTGAGGTTAAACCGTTTGTGTTACGAAGTTCTAAATGTGCTTTTTAGACAGAAAAAAACCTTTCTACATGATTGAAACGATCTTAAACGGAATTTAAAACCTATTTCTAAATTTAACTATTTTTAAAATTCTCGATTTTTAAAATTCCTGAGGTTAAGCCGCTTGTGTTACGAACATCTAAATGTGCTTCTTAGACAGAAATCAAGCTATCTGCATGATTGAAACGACTTTAAACAGAATTTAAAACCTACTACTAAATTTGGCTGTTTTTAAAATTCTCGATTTTTCAAATTCCTGAGGTTAAGCCGTTTGTGTTACGAACATCTAAATGTGCTTTTTAGACAGAAATCAAGCTATCTACATGATTGAAACGAGTTTAAAAAGAATTTAAAACCTACTACGGAATTTAGATATTTTTAAAATTCTCGATTTTTAAAATTCCTGAGGCTAAACCGTTTGTGTTACGAAGTTCTAAATGTGCTTTTTAGACAGAAAAAAAAACTATCTACATGATTGAAACGATCTTAAACAGAATTTAAAACCTATTTCTAAATTTAGCTACTTTTAAAATTCTCGATTTTTAAAATTCCTGAGGCTAAACCGTTTGTGTTACGAAGTTGTAAATGTGCTTTTTAGACAGAAATCAAGCTATCTGCATGATTGAAACGACTTTAAAAAGAATTTAAAACCTACTACTAAATTTGGCTGTTTTTAAAATTCTCGATTTTTAAAATTCCTGAGGTTAAGCCGTTTGTGTTACGAACATCTAAATGTGCTTTTTAGACAGAAATCAAGCTATCTACATGATTGAAACGAGTTTAAAAAGAATTTAAAACGTACTACTAAGTTTGGCTGTTTTTAAAATTCTCGATTTTTAAAATCCCTGAGGTTAAGCCGTTTGTGTTACGAACATCTAAATGTGCTTCTTAGACAGAAATCAAGCTATCTGCATGATTGAAACGACTTTAAAAAGAATTTAAAACCTACTACGGAATTTAGATATTTTTAAAATTCTCGATTTTTAAAACTCCTGGGGCTAAACCGTTTGTGTTACGAACTTCTAAATGTTCTTTTTAGTCAGAAAACAATCTATCTGCATGATTGAAACGAGTTTAAAAAGAATTTAAAACCTACTACTAAGTTTGGCTGTTTTTAAAATTCTCGATTTTTAAAATTCCTGAGGTTAAGCCGTTTGTGTTACGAACATCTAAATGTGCTTTTTAGACAGAAATCAAGCTATCTACATTATTGAAACGAGTTTACGATGAATTAAAAACCTACTACTAAATTTAGATATTTTTAAAATTCTCGATTTTTAAAATTCCTGAGGCTAAACCGTTTGTGTTACGAAGTTGTAAATGTGCTTTTTAGACAGAAATCAAGCTATCTGCATGACTGAAACGACTTTAAAAAGAATTTAAAACCTACTACTAAATTTGGTTGTTTTTAAAATTCTCGATTTTTAAAATTCCTGAGGTTAAGCCGTTTGTGTTATGAATATCTAAATGTGCTTTTTAGACAGAAATCAAGCTATCTACATGATTGAAACGAGTTTAAAAAGAATTTAAAACCTACTACGGAATTTAGATATTTTTAAAATTCGCGATTTTTAAAATTCCTGAGGCTAAACCATTTGTGTTACGAAGTTCTAAATGTGCTTTTTAGACAGAAAAAAAACTATCTACATGATTGAAACGATCTTAAACAGAATTTAAAACCTATTTCTAAATTTAGCTATTTTTTAAATTCTTAATTTTTAAAATCCTGGGGCTATACCGTTTCTGTTACGAAGTTCTAAATGTGCTTTTTAGATATAAATCAAGCTATCTACATGTTTGAAACGAGTTTAAGAAGAATTAAAAACCTACTACTAAATTTAGCTATTTTTAAAATTATCGATTTTTAAAATTCCTGAGGCTAAACCGTTTGTGTTACGAAGTTCTAAATGTGCTTTTTAGACAGAAAAAAAACTATCTACCCGATTGAAACGATCTTAAACAGAATTTAAAACCTATTTCTAAATTTAGCTATTTTTAAAATTCTCGATTTTTAAAATTCCTGGTTCTAAACCGTTTGTGTTAGGAACATCTAAATGTGCTTCTTAGACAGAAATCAAGCTATCTGCATGATTGAAACGACTTTAAAAAGAATTTAAAACCTACTACTAAATTTGGCTGTTTTTAAAATTCTCGATTTTTAAAATTCCTGAGGTTAAGCCGTTTGTGTTACGAAGTTGTAAATGTGATTTTTATACAGAAAACAAGCTATCTGCATGATTGAACGACTTTACAAAGAATTTAAAACCTACTACTAAATTTGGCTGTTCTTC
This sequence comes from Melanotus villosus, assembly GCA_963082815.1. Classification (NCBI taxonomy): domain Eukaryota; kingdom Metazoa; phylum Arthropoda; class Insecta; order Coleoptera; family Elateridae; genus Melanotus; species Melanotus villosus. The sequence goes on along the minus strand of OY720427.1, from coordinate 16,195,427 downwards.
AAATTCTCGATTTTTAAAATTCCTGAGGTTAAGCCGTTTGTGTTATGAACATCTAAATGTGCTTTTTAGACAGAAATAAAGCTATCTACATGATTGAAACGAGTTTAAAAAGAATTTAAAACCTACTACGGAATTTAGATATTTTTAAAATTCTCGATTTTTAAAATTCCTGAGGCTAAACCGTTTGTGTTACGAAGTTCTAAATGTGCTTTTTAGACAGAAAAAAAACTATCTAAATGATTGAAATGATCTTAAACAGAATTTAAAACCTATTTCTAAATTTAGCTATTTTTAAAATTCTCAATTTTTAAAATTCCTGGGGCTATACCGTTTCTGTTACGAAGTTCTAAATGTGCTTTTTAGACAGAAATCAAGCTATCTACATTATTGAAACGAATTTAAGAAGAATTAAAAACCCACTACTAAATTTAACTATTTTTAAAATTCTCGATTTTTAAAATTCCTGAGGTTAAGCCGTTTGTGTTACGAACATCTAAATGTGCTTTTTAGACAGAAATCAAGCTATCTACATGATTGAAACGAGTTTAAAAAGAATTTAAAACCTACTACGGAATTTAGATATTTTTAAAATTCTCGATTTTTAAAATTCCTGAGGCTAAACCGTTTGTGTTACGAAGCTCTAAATGTGCTTTTTAGACAGAAAAAAACCTTTCTACATGATTGAAACGATCTTAAACGGAATTTAAAACCTATTTCTAAATTTAACTATTTTTAAAATTCTCGATTTTTAAAATTCCTGAGGTTAAGCCGCTTGTGTTACGAACATCTAAATGTGCTTTTTAGACAGAAATCAAGCTATCTAGATGATTGACACGAGTTTAAAAAGAATTTAAAACCTACTACGGAATTTAGATATTTTGAAAAATTCTCGATTTTTAAAATTCCTGAGGCTAAACCGTTTGTGTTACGAAGTTCTAAATGTGCTTTTTAGACAGAAAAAAACCTTTCTACATGATTGAAACGATCTTAAACGGAATTTAAAACCTATTTCTAAATTTAACTATTTTTAAAATCCTCGATTTTTAAAATTCCTGAGGTTAAGCCGCTTGTGTTACGAACATCTAAATGTGCTTCTTAGACAGAAATCAAGCTATCTGCATGATTGAAACGACTTTAAACAGAATTTAAAACCTACTACTAAATTTGGCTGTTTTTAAAATTCTCGATTTTTAAAATCCCTGAGGTTAAGCCGTTTGTGTTACGAACATCTAAATGTGCTTCTTACACAGAAATCAAGCTATCTGCATGATTGAAACGACTTTAAAAAGAATTTAAAACCTACTACGGAATTTAGATATTTTTAAAATTCTCGATTTTTAAAACTCCTGGGGCTAAACCGTTTGTGTTACGAACTTCTAAATGTTCTTTTTAGTCAGAAAACAATCTATCTGCATGATTGAAACGAGTTTAAAAAGAATTTAAAACCTACTACTAAGTTTGGCTGTTTTTAAAATTCTCGATTTTAAAATTCCTGAGGCTAAACCGTTTGTGTTACGAAGTTCTAAATGTTCTTTTTAGTCAGAAAACAATCTATCTGCATGATTGAAACGAGTTTAAAAAGAATTTAAAATCTACTACTAAGTTTGGCTGTTTTTAAAATTCTCAATTTTTAAAATTCCTGGGGCTATACCGTTTCTGTTACGAAGTTCTAAATGTGCTTTTTAGACAGAAATCAAGCTATCTACATTATTGAAACGAATTTAAGAAGAATTAAAAACCCACTACTAAATTTAACTATTTTTAAAATTCTCGATTTTTAAAATTCCTGAGGTTAAGCCGTTTGTGTTACGAACATCTAAATGTGCTTTTTAGACAGAAATCAAGCTATCTACATGATTGAAACGAGTTTAAAAAGAATTTAAAACCTACTACTAAGTTTGGCTGTTTTTAAAATTCTCGATTTTTAAAATCCCTGAGGTTAAGCCGTTTGTGTTACGAACATCTAAATGTGCTTCTTAGACAGAACTCAAGCTATCTGCATGATTGAAACGACTTTAAAAAGAATTTAAAACCTACTACTAAATTTGGCTGTTTTTAAAATTCTCGATTTTTAAAATTCCTGAGGTTAAGCCGTTTGTGTTACGAACATCTAAATGTGCTTTTTAGACAGAAATCAAGCTTTCTACATAATTGAAACGAGTTTAAAAAGAATTTAAAACCTACTACAGAATTTAGATATTTTTAAAATTCTCGATTTTTAAAATTCCTGAGGCTAAACCGTTTGTGCTACGAAGTTCTAAATGTGCTTTTTAGACAGAAAAAAAACTATCTACATGATTGAAACGATCTTAAACAGAATTTAAAACCTATTTCTAAATTTAACTATTTTTAAAATTCTCGATTTTTAAAATTCCTGAGGTTAAGCCGCTTGTGTTACGAACATCTAAATGTGCTTTTTAGACAGAAATCAAGCTATCTACATGATTGACACGAGTTTAAAAAGAATTTAAAACCTACTACGGAATTTAGATATTTTTAAAATTCTCGATTTTTAAAACTCCTGGGGCTAAACCGTTTGTGTTACGAACTTCTAAATGTTCTTTTTAGTCAGAAAATAATCTATATGCATGATTGAAACGAGTTTAAAAAGAATTTAAAACCTACTACTAAGTTTGGCTGTTTTTAAAATTCTCGATTTTTGAAATCCCTGAGGTTAAGCCGTTTGTGTTACGAACATCTAAATGTGCTTCTTAGACAGAAATCAAGCTATCTACATGATTGACACGAGTTTAAAAAGAATTTAAAACCTACTACGGAATTTAGATATTTTTAAAATTCTCGATTTTTAAAACTCCTGGGGCTAAACCGTTTGTGTTACGAACTTCTAAATGTTCTTTTTAGTCAGAAAATAATCTATCTGCATGATTGAAACGAGTTTAAAAAGAATTTAAAACCTACTACTAAGTTTGGCTGTTTTTAAAATTCTCGATTTTTGAAATCCCTGAGGTTAAGCCGTTTGTGTTACGAACATCTAAATGTGCTTTTTAGACAGAAATCAAGCTATCTACATGATTGACACGAGTTTAAATAGAATTTAAAACCTACTACGGAATTTAGATATTTTTAAAATTCTCGATTTTTAAAATTCCTGAGGCTAAACCGTTTGTGTTACGAAGTTGTAAATGTGCTTTTTAGACAGAAATCAAGCTATCTGCATGACTGAAACGAGTTTAAGAAGAATTAAAAACCTACTACTAAATTTAGCTATTTTTAAAATTATCGATTTTTAAAATTCCTGAGGCTAAAACGTTTGTGTTACGAAGTTCTAAATGTGCTTTTTAGGCAGAAAAAAAACTATCTACATGATTGAAACGATCTTAAACAGAATTTAAAACCTATTTCTAAAACTAGCTATTTTTAAAATTCTTAATTTTTAAAATTCCTGGGGCTATACCGTTTCTGTTACGTAGTTCTAAATGTGCTTTTTAGACAGAAATCAAGCTATTTACATGATTGAAACGAGTTTAAGAAGAATTAAAAACCTTCTACTAAATTTAGCTATTTTTAAAATTCTCGATTTTTAAAATTCCTGAGGCTAAGCCGTTTGTGTTACGAAGTTCTAAATGTGCTTTTTAGACAGAAAAAAAACTATCTACATGATTGAAACGATCTTAAACAGAATTTAAACCCTATTTCTAAATTTAGCTATTTTTAAAATTCTCAATTTTTAAAATCCTGGGGCTATACCGTTTCTGTTACGAAGTTCTAAATGTGCTTTTTAGATAGAAATCAAGCTATCTACATGTTTGAAACGAGTTGAAGAAGAATTAAAAACCTACTACTAAATTTAGCTATTCTTAAAATTATCGATTTTTAAAATTCCTGAGGCTAAACCGTTTGTGTTACGAAGTTCTAAATGTGCTTTTTAGACAGAAAAAAAACTATCTACCCGATTGAAACGATCTTAAACAGAATTTAAAACCTATTTCTAAATTTAGCTATTTTTAAAATTCTCGATTTTTAAAATTCCTGGTTCTAAACCGTTTGTGTTACGAACTTCTAAATGTGCTTTTTAGACAGAAGTCAAGCTATCTACATGCTTGAAAGGAGTTTAAAAAGAATTAAAAACCTTCTGCTAAATTTAGCTATTTTTAAAATTCTCGATTTTTAAAGTTCCTGGGGCTAAACCGTTTCTGTTACGAACTTCTAAATGTGCTTTTTGGACAGAAATCAAGCTATCTACATGATTGAAACGAGTTTAAGACGAATTAAAAACCTACTACTACATTCAACTATTTTTAAAAATCTCGATTTTTAAAATTCCTGAGGTTAAACCGTTTGTGTTACGAAGTTCTAAATGTGCTTTTTAGACAGAAAAAAACCTTTCTACATGATTGAAACGATCTTAAACGGAATTTAAAACCTATTTCTAAATTTAACTATTTTTAAAATTCTCGATTTTTAAAATTCCTGAGGTTAAGCCGCTTGTGTTACGAACATCTAAATGTGCTTCTTAGACAGAAATCAAGCTATCTGCATGATTGAAACGACTTTAAACAGAATTTAAAACCTACTACTAAATTTGGCTGTTTTTAAAATTCTCGATTTTTCAAATTCCTGAGGTTAAGCCGTTTGTGTTACGAACATCTAAATGTGCTTTTTAGACAGAAATCAAGCTATCTACATGATTGAAACGAGTTTAAAAAGAATTTAAAACCTACTACGGAATTTAGATATTTTTAAAATTCTCGATTTTTAAAATTCCTGAGGCTAAACCGTTTGTGTTACGAAGTTCTAAATGTGCTTTTTAGACAGAAAAAAAAACTATCTACATGATTGAAACGATCTTAAACAGAATTTAAAACCTATTTCTAAATTTAGCTACTTTTAAAATTCTCGATTTTTAAAATTCCTGAGGCTAAACCGTTTGTGTTACGAAGTTGTAAATGTGCTTTTTAGACAGAAATCAAGCTATCTGCATGATTGAAACGACTTTAAAAAGAATTTAAAACCTACTACTAAATTTGGCTGTTTTTAAAATTCTCGATTTTTAAAATTCCTGAGGTTAAGTCGTTTGTGTTACGAACATCTAAATGTGCTTTTTAGACAGAAATCAAGCTATCTACATGTTTGAAACGAGTTTAAAAAGAATTTAAAACCTACTACTAAGTTTGGCTGTTTTTAAAATTCTCGATTTTTAAAATCCCTGAGGTTAAGCCGTTTGTGTTACGAACATCTAAATGTGCTTCTTAGACAGAAATCAAGCTATCTGCATGATTGAAACGACTTTAAAAAGAATTTAAAATCTACTACTAAATTTGGCTGTTTTTAAACTTCTCGATTTTTAAAATTCCTGAGGTTAAGCCGTTTGTGTTACGAACATCTAAATGTGCTTTTTAGACAGAAATCAAGCTATCTACATGATTGAAACGAGTTTAAAAAGAATTTAAAACCTACTACGGAATTTAGATATTTTTAAAATTCTCGATTTTTAAAATTCCTGAGGCTAAACCGTTTGTGTTACGAAGTTCTAAATGTTCTTTTTAGTCAGAAAACAATCTATCTGCATGATTGAAACGAGTTTAAAAAGAATTTAAAATCTACTACTAAGTTTGGCTGTTTTTAAGATTCTCAATTTTTAAAATTCCTGGGGCTATACCGTTTCTGTTACGAAGTTCTAAATGTGCTTTTTAGACAGAAATCAAGCTATCTACATTATTGAAACGAATTTAAGAAGAATTAAAAACCCACTACTAAATTTAACTATTTTTAAAATTCTCGATTTTTAAAATTCCTGAGGTTAAGCCGTTTGTGTTACGAACATCTAAATGTGCTTTTTAGACAGAAATCAAGCTATCTACATGATTGAAACGAGTTTAAAAAGAATTTAAAACCTACTACTAAGTTTGGCTGTTTTTAAAATTCTCGATTTTTAAAATCCCTGAGGTTAAGCCGTTTGTGTTACGAACATCTAAATGTGCTTCTTAGACAGAAATCAAGCTATCTGCATGATTGAAACGACTTTAAAAAGAATTTAAAACCTACTACTAAATTTGGCTGTTTTTAAAATTCTCGATTTTTAAAATTCCTGAGGTTAAGCCGTTTGTGTTACGAACATCTAAATGTGCTTTTTAGACAGAAATCAAGCTTTCTACATAATTGAAACGAGTTTAAAAAGAATTTAAAACCTACTACAGAATTTAGATATTTTTAAAATTCTCGATTTTTAAAATTCCTGAGGCTAAACCGTTTGTGCTACGAAGTTCTAAATGTGCTTTTTAGACAGAAAAAAAACTATCTACATGATTGAAACGATCTTAAACAGAATTTAAAACCTATTTCTAAATTTAACTATTTTTAAAATTCTCGATTTTTAAAATTCCTGCGGTTAAGCCGCTTGTGTTACGAACATCTAAATGTGCTTTTTAGACAGAAATCAAGCTATCTACATGATTGACACGAGTTTAAAAAGAATTTAAAACCTACTACGGAATTTAGATATTTTTAAAATACTCGATTTTTAAAACTCCTGGGGCTAAACCGTTTGTGTTACGAACTTCTAAATGTTCTTTTTAGTCAGAAAATAATCTATCTGCATGATTGAAACGAGTTTAAAAAGAATTTAAAACCTACTACTAAGTTGGGCTGTTTTTAAAATTCTCGATTTTTGAAATCCCTGAGGTTAAGCCGTTTGTGTTACGAACATCTAAATGTGCTTCTTAGACAGAAATCAAGCTATCTACATGATTGACACGAGTTTAAAAAGAATTTAAAACCTACTACGGAATTAAGATATTTTTAAAATTCTCGATTTTTAAAACTCCTGGGGCTAAACCGTTTGTGTTACGAACTTCTAAATGTTCTTTTTAGTCAGAAAATAATCTATCTGCATGATTGAAACGAGTTTAAAAAGAATTTAAAACCTACTACTAAGTTTGGCTGTTTTTAAAATTCTCGATTTTTGAAATCCCTGAGGTTAAGCCGTTTGTGTTACGAACATCTAAATGTGCTTTTTAGACAGAAATCAAGCTATCTAGATGATTGACACGAGTTTAAAAAGAATTTAAAACCTACTACGGAATTTAGATATTTTTAAAATTCTCGATTTTTAAAATTCCTGAGGCTAAACCGTTTGTGTTACGAAGTTGTAAATGTGCTTTTTAGACAGAAATCAAGCTATCTGCATGACTGAAACGAGTTTAAGAAGAATTAAAAACCTACTACTAAATTTAGCTATTTTTAAAATTATCGATTTTTAAAATTCCTGAGGCTAAAACGTTTGTGTTACGAAGTTCTAAATGTGCTTTTTAGGCAGAAAAAAAACTATCTACATGATTGAAACGATCTTAAACAGAATTTAAAACCTATTTCTAAAACTAGCTATTTTTAAAATTCTTAATTTTTAAAATTCCTGGGGCTATACCGTTTCTGTTACGTAGTTCTAAATGTGCTTTTTAGACAGAAATCAAGCTATTTACATGATTGAAACGAGTTTAAGAAGAATTAAAAACCTTCTACTAAATTTAGCTATTTTTAAAATTCTCGATTTTTAAAATTCCTGAGGCTAAGCCGTTTGTGTTACGAAGTTCTAAATGTGCTTTTTAGACAGAAAAAAAACTATCTACATGATTGAAACGATCTTAAACAGAATTTAAACCCTATTTCTAAATTTAGCTATTTTTAAAATTCTCAATTTTTAAAATCCTGGGGCTATACCGTTTCTGTTACGAAGTTCTAAATGTGCTTTTTAGATAGAAATCAAGCTATCTACATGTTTGAAACGAGTTTAAGAAGAATTAAAAACCTACTACTAAATTTAGCTATTTTTAAAATTATCGATTTTTAAAATTCCTGAGGCTAAACCGTTTGTGTTACGAAGTTCTAAATGTGCTTTTTAGACAGAAAAAAAACTATCTACCCGATTGAAACGATCTTAAACAGAATTTAAAACCTATTTCTAAATTTAGCTATTTTTAAAATTCTCGATTTTTAAAATTCCTGGTTCTAAACCGTTTGTGTTACGAACTTCTAAATGTGCTTTTTAGACAGAAGTCAAGCTATCTACATGCTTGAAAGGAGTTTAAAAAGAATTAAAAACCTTCTGCTAAATTTAGCTATTTTTAAAATTCTCGATTTTTAAAGTTCCTGGGGCTAAACCGTTAATGTTACGAACTTCTAAATGTGATTTTTGGACAGAAATCAAGCTATCTACATGATTGAAACGAGTTTAAGACGAATTTAAAACCTACTACTAAATTTAGCTATTTTTAAAATTCGCGATTTTTAAAATTCCTGAGGCTAAAACGTTTGTGTTACGAAGTTCTAAATGTGCTTTTTAGGCAGAAAAAAAACTATCTACATGATTGAAACGATCTTAAACAGAATTTAAAACCTATTTCTAAAACTAGCTATTTTTTAAATTCTTAATTTTTAAAATTCCTGGGGCTATACCGTTTCTGTTACGTAGTTCTAAATGTGCTTTTTAGACAGAAATCAAGCTATATACATGATTGAAACGAGTTTAAGAAGAATTAAAAACCTTCTACTAAATTTAGCTATTTTTAAAATTCTCGATTTTTAAAATTCCTGAGGCTAAGCCGTTTGTGTTACGAAGTTCTAAATGTGCTTTTTAGACAGAAAAAAACTATCTACATGATTGAAACGATCTTAAACAGAATTTAAACCCTATTTCTAAATTTAGCTATTTTTAAAATTCTCAATTTTTAAAATCCTGGGGCTATACCGTTTCTGTTACGAAGTTCTAAATGTGCTTTTTAGATAGAAATCAAGCTATCTACATGTTTGAAACGAGTTTAAGAAGAATTAAAAACCTACTACTAAATTTAGCTATTTTTAAAATTATCGATTTTTAAAATTCCTGAGGCTAAACCGTTTGTGTTACGAAGTTCTAAATGTGCTTTTTAGACAGAAAAAAAAACTATCTATCCGATTGAAACGATCTTAAACAGAATTTAAAACCTATTTCTAAATTTAGCTATTTTTAAAATTCTCGATTTTTAAAATTCCTGGTTCTAAACCGTTTGTGTTACGAACTTCTAAATGTGCTTTTTAGACAGAAGTCAAGCTATCTACATGCTTGAAAGGAGTTTAAAAAGAATTAAAAACCTTCTTCTAAATTTAGCTATTTTTAAAATTCTCGATTTTTAAAGTTCCTGGGGCTAAACCGTTTCTGTTACGAACTTCTAAATGTGCTTTTTGGACAGAAATCAAGCTATCTACATGATTGAAACGAGTTTAAGACGAATTAAAAACCTACTACTACATTCAACTATTTTTAAAAATCTCGATTTTTAAAATTCCTGAGGTTAAGCCGTTTGTGTTACCAACATCTAAATGTGCTTTTTAGACAGATATCAAGCTATCTACATGATTGAAACGAGTCTAAAAAGATTTTAAAACCTACTACTAAATTAAGATATTTTTAGAGTTCTCGATTTTTAAAATTCCTGAGGCTAAACCGTTTGTGTTACGAACTTCTAAATGTGCTTTTTAGACAGAAAAAAAAACTATCTACATGATTGAAACGATTTTAAACAGAATTTAAAACCTATTTCTAAATTTAGCTACTTTTAAAATTCTCAATTTTTAAAATTCCTGGGGCTATACCGTTTCTGTTACGAAGTTCTAAATGTGCTTTTTAGACAGAAATCAAGCTATCTACATTATTGAAACGAGTTTAAGATGAATTAAAAACCTACTACTAAATTTAGATATTTTTATAATTCTCGATTTTTAAAATTCCTGAGGCTAAACCGTTTGTGTTACGAAGTTGTAAATGTGCTTTTTAGACAGAAATCAAGCTATCTGCATGATTGAAACGACTTTAAAAAAAATTTAAAACCTACTACTAAATTTGGCTGTTTTTAAAATTCTCGATTTTTAAAATTCCTGAGGTTAAGCCGTTTGTGTTACGAACATCTAAATGTGCTTTTTAGACAGAAATCAAGCTATCTACATGATTGAAACGAGTTTAAAAAGAATTTAAAACATACTACTGAATTTAGATATTTTTAAAATTCTCGATTTTTTAAATTCCTGGGGCAAAACCGTTTGTGTTACGAACTTCTAAATGTTCTTTTTAGACAGAAACCGATCTATCTGCATGATTGAAACGAGTTTAAAAAGAATTAAAACCCTACTACTAAATTTAGCTATTTTTAAAATTCTCGATTTTTAAAATTCCTGGGGCAATGCCGTTTCTGTTACGCACTACTAAATGTGCTTTTTAGACAGAAATCAAGCTATCTACATGATTGAAACGAGTTTAAGAAGAATTAAAAACCTACTACTACATTTATCTATTTTTAAAATTCTGGATTTTTAAAATGCCTGAGGCTACGACGTTACGAACTTCTAAATGTGCCTTTTAGACAGAAAGCAAGCTAGCTACATGCTTGAAACGAGTTTAAAAAGAATTAAAACCCTACTACTAAATTTAGCTATTTTCAAAAATTCTCGGTTTTTAAAATTCCTCGGGCTATACCGTTTCTGTTACGAAGTTCTAAATGTGCTTTTTAGACAGAAATCCACTTATCTACATGATTGAAACGAATTTAAGAAGAATTAAAAACCTACTACTAAATTTAGCTATTTTTAAAATTCTCGATTTTTAAAATTCCTGAGGCTAAACCGTTTGTGTTACGAAGTTGTAAATGTGCTTTTTAGACAGAAAACAAGCTATCTGCATGATTGAAATGACTTTAAAAAGAATTTAGAACCTACTACTAAATTTGGCTGTTTTTAAAATTCTCGATTTTTAAAATTCCTGGGGTTAAGCCGTTTGTGTTACGAACATCTAAATGTGCTTTTTATACAGAAATCAAGCTATCTACATGATTGAAACGAGTTTAAAAAGAATTTAAAACATACTACTGAATTTAGATATTTTTAAAATTCTCGATTTTTTAAATTCCTGGGGCTAAACCGTTTGTGTTACGAAGTTCTAAATGTGCTTTTTAGACAGAAAAAAAACTATCTAAATGATTGAAACGATCTTAAACAGAATTTAAAACCTATTTCTAAATTTAGCTATTTTTAAAATTCTCAATTTTTAAAATTCCTGGGGCTATACCGTTTCTGTTACGAAGTTCTAAATGTGCTTTTTAGACAGAAATCAAGCTATCTACATTATTGAAAGGAATTTAAGAAGAATTAAAAACCCACTACTAAATTTAACTATTTTTAAAATTCTCGATTTTTAAAATTCCTGAGGTTAAGCCGTTTGTGTTACGAACATCTAAATGTGCTTTTTAGACAGAAACCAAGCTATCTACATGATTGACACGAGTTTAAAAAGAATTTAAAACCTACTACGGAATTTAGATATTTTTAAAATTCTCGATGTTTAAAACTCCTGGGGCTAAACCGTTTGTGTTACGAACTTCTAAATGTTCTTTTTAGGCAGAAAACAATCTATCTCCATGATTGAAACGAGTTTAAAAAGAATTTAAAACCTACTACTAAGTTTGGCGGTTTTTAAAATTCTCGATTTTTAAAATCCCTGAGGTTAAGCCGTTTGTGTTACCAACATCTAAATGTGCTTTTTAGACAGATATCAAGCTATCTACATGATTGAAACGAGTCTAAAAAGATTTTAAAACCTACTACTAAATTAAGATATTTTTAGAGTTCTCGATTTTTAAAATTCCTGAGGCTAAACCGTTTGTGTTACGAACTTCTAAATGTGCTTTTTAGACAGAAAAAAAAACTATCTACATGATTGAAACGATTTTAAACAGAATTTAAAACCTATTTCTAAATTTAGCTACTTTTAAAATTCTCAATTTTTAAAATTCCTGGGGCTATACCGTTTCTGTTACGAAGTTCTAAATGTGCTTTTTAGACAGAAATCAAGCTATCTACATTATTGAAACGAGTTTAAGATGAATTAAAAACCTACTACTAAATTTAGATATTTTTATAATTCTCGATTTTTAAAATTCCTGAGGCTAAACCGTTTGTGTTACGAAGTTGTAAATGTGCTTTTTAGACAGAAATCAAGCTATCTGCATGATTGAAACGACTTTAAAAAAAATTTAAAACCTACTACTAAATTTGGCTGTTTTTAAAATTCTCGATTTTTAAAATTCCTGAGGTTAAGCCGTTTGTGTTACGAACATCTAAATGTGCTTTTTAGACAGAAATCAAGCTATCTACATGATTGAAACGAGTTTAAAAAGAATTTAAAACATACTACTGAATTTAGATATTTTTAAAATTCTCGATTTTTTAAATTCCTGGGGCAAAACCGTTTGTGTTACGAACTTCTAAATGTTCTTTTTAGACAGAAACCGATCTATCTGCATGATTGAAACGAGTTTAAAAAGAATTAAAACCCTACTACTAAATTTAGCTATTTTTAAAATTCTCGATTTTTAAAATTCCTGGGGCAATGCCGTTTCTGTTACGCACTACTAAATGTGCTTTTTAGACAGAAATCAAGCTATCTACATGATTGAAACGAGTTTAAGAAGAATTAAAAACCTACTACTACATTTATCTATTTTTAAAATTCTGGATTTTTAAAATGCCTGAGGCTACGACGTTACGAACTTCTAAATGTGCCTTTTAGACAGAAAGCAAGCTAGCTACATGCTTGAAACGAGTTTAAAAAGAATTAAAACCCTACTACTAAATTTAGCTATTTTCAAAAATTCTCGGTTTTTAAAATTCCTCGGGCTATACCGTTTCTGTTACGAAGTTCTAAATGTGCTTTTTAGACAGAAATCCACTTATCTACATGATTGAAACGAATTTAAGAAGAATTAAAAACCTACTACTAAATTTAGCTATTTTTAAAATTCTCGATTTTTAAAATTCCTGAGGCTAAACCGTTTGTGTTACGAAGTTGTAAATGTGCTTTTTAGACAGAAAACAAGCTATCTGCATGATTGAAATGACTTTAAAAAGAATTTAGAACCTACTACTAAATTTGGCTGTTTTTAAAATTCTCGATTTTTAAAATTCCTGGGGTTAAGCCGTTTGTGTTACGAACATCTAAATGTGCTTTTTATACAGAAATCAAGCTATCTACATGATTGAAACGAGTTTAAAAAGAATTTAAAACATACTACTGAATTTAGATATTTTTAAAATTCTCGATTTTTTAAATTCCTGGGGCTAAACCGTTTGTGTTACGAAGTTCTAAATGTGCTTTTTAGACAGAAAAAAAACTATCTAAATGATTGAAACGATCTTAAACAGAATTTAAAACCTATTTCTAAATTTAGCTATTTTTAAAATTCTCAATTTTTAAAATTCCTGGGGCTATACCGTTTCTGTTACGAAGTTCTAAATGTGCTTTTTAGACAGAAATCAAGCTATCTACATTATTGAAAGGAATTTAAGAAGAATTAAAAACCCACTACTAAATTTAACTATTTTTAAAATTCTCGATTTTTAAAATTCCTGAGGTTAAGCCGTTTGTGTTACGAACATCTAAATGTGCTTTTTAGACAGAAACCAAGCTATCTACATGATTGACACGAGTTTAAAAAGAATTTAAAACCTACTACGGAATTTAGATATTTTTAAAATTCTCGATGTTTAAAACTCCTGGGGCTAAACCGTTTGTGTTACGAACTTCTAAATGTTCTTTTTAGGCAGAAAACAATCTATCTCCATGATTGAAACGAGTTTAAAAAGAATTTAAAACCTACTACTAAGTTTGGCGGTTTTTAAAATTCTCGATTTTTAAAATCCCTGAGGTTAAGCCGTTTGTGTTACGAACATCTAAATGTGCTTCTTAGACAGAAATCAAGCTATCTACATGATTGAAACGAGTTTAAAAAGAATTTAAAACCTACTACGGAATTTAGATATTTTTAAAATTTTAGATTTTTAAAATTCCTGAGGCTAAACCGTTTGTGTTACGAAGTTCTAAATGTGCTTTTTAGACAGAAAAAAAAACTATCTATATGATTGAAACGATTTTAAACAGAATTTAAAACCTATTTCTAAATTTAGCTACTTTTAAAATTCTCAATTTTTAAAATTCCTGGGGCTATACCGTTTCTGTTACGAAGTTCTAAATGTGCTTTTTAGACAGAAATCAAGCTATCTACATTATTGAAACGAGTTTAAGATGAATTAAAAACCTACTACTAAATTTAGATATTTTTAAAATTCTCGATTTTTAAAATTCCTGAGGCTAAACCGTTTGTGTTACGAAGTTGTAAATGTGCTTTTTAGACAGAAATCAAGCTATCTGCATGATTGAAACGACTTTAAAAAGAATTTAAAACCTACTACTAAATTTGGCTGTTTTTAAAATTCTCGCTTTTTAAAATTCCTGAGGTTAAGCCGTTTGTGTTACGAACATCTAAATGTGCTTTTTAGACAGAAATCAAGCTATCTACATGATTGAAACGAGTTTAAAAAGAATTTAAAACATACTACTGAATTTAGATATTTTTAAAATTCTCGATTTTTTAAATTCCTGGGGCAAAACCGTTTGTGTTACGAACTTCTAAATGTTCTTTTTAGACAGAAACCGATCTATCTGCATGATTGAAACGAGTTTAAAAAGAATTAAAACCCTACTACTAAATTTAGCTATTTTTAAAATTCTCGATTTTTAAAATTCCTGGGGCAATGCCGTTTCTGTTACGCACTTCTAAATGTGCTTTTTAGACAGAAATCAAGCTATCTACATGATTGAAACGAGTTTAAGAAGAATTAAAAACCTACTACTACATTTATCTATTTTTAAAATTCTGGATTTTTAAAATGCCTGAGGCTACGACGTTACGAACTTCTAAATGTGCCTTTTAGACAGAAAGCAAGCTAGCTACATGCTTGAAACGAGTTTAAAAAGAATTAAAACCCTACTACTAAATTTAGCTATTTTCAAAAATTCTCGGTTTTTAAAATTCCTCGGGCTATACCGTTTCTGTTACGAAGTTCTAAATGTGCTTTTTAGACAGAAATCCACTTATCTACATGATTGAAACGAATTTAAGAAGAATTAAAAACCTACTACTAAATTTAGCTATTTTTAAAATTCTAGATTTTTAAAATTCCTGAGGCTAAACCGTTTGTGTTACGAAGTTGTAAATGTGCTTTTTAGACAGAAAACAAGCTATCTGCATGATTGAAATGACTTTAAAAAGAATTTAGAACCTACTACTAAATTTGGCTGTTTTTAAAATTCTCGATTTTTAAAATTCCTGAGGTTAAGCCGTTTGTGTTACGAACATCTAAATGTGCTTTTTATACAGAAATCAAGCTATCTACATGATTGAAACGAGTTTAAAAAGAATTTAAAACCTACTACTGAATTTAGATATTTTTTTTGAAAATATAAGATGGCGGGCGAAGAAGGTACTAGTGACTGCTGTACTACTATTTGTGTATTTTGTAGCAAAAATACTGCTGAAAAAAAGAGTGAAGTGTACTCTATGTGGTTCATTCTATCATGATAGTTGTGCTAAATTGAAATTCAAAGTGTCGGACGAAAAATTAAATGAGAAATTTAAATGTTGTGAAACGAAGCTAAACGCGGATGTGAAAAATGACGACCATTTTAGTGATGACGATATTTTAAATTCTTCTAATGTGACGATAGTAGAACCAGAGAATTCTAAGCATGAGATAACTTTTCTTAAAAAGATTGTTAACGAGAAAGATTTTATCATTAAGACACTGATTGATAATGTAGATTTTTTGAAAGGACAAATAGACGTATTAAATCAAATAATTCTACAAAATACTAGAAATACAACTCCTATCTTATCAAGCAACGCGAATGTTGGTCTCGTGGTTAAAAAGGGACACCAGAATGAGATTGTTGAACGTGAAATGTTGGAAACTGAAAATAAAGAAATTATAATTTCAAACAAAAATGCTACTTCAGTGATATCAGCACACACATCAAAAACTCGTAAGCCTGTTTTTAATCGTAACGATGTGGCCGTTGCAATTGCAGAAGCTAAAACGTTTGCAAAATGTGACAATTACATTAATTTAGCAAAACCTGAAAAGAACCTCCCTACAGCCGGTAGTGCATCTAAAATTTCAAGTGATAATGATATCAATGTTTGGAAAAAAGTCACTCGCAGCAAAAAAAGAAAAGCAGCAGTGGTCGTTGGAAATAACACCCAAACTGATAATTCATTAAGCCGAGTTGCGAAAATGGTTAGTCTACATGTTTGCAGATTGGCTCCTGCTACAAAAACGGAATGCCTAAAGCAATTCTTAGAATGCAAATTCAAAGAAGTTATCTGTGAACCACTTTCGTCAAAAAATCCCGAGATATACTCTTCCTTTAAGGTGCAGATCTTTGAAACTAACTTGGAAAAAGCAATGGACCCCTCTGTGTGGCCAGCTAATGCTTGCGTAAGGCGTTTTTTCGAGAAAAGATCGCGCGAAAAGCAATTAACTTAAAAATTGTTCATCTCAATATTCAATCCCTGTTGTGTAAATCGGACGAGGTACAAATTTTTTTGAATGATGCAAAGCCAGATATCATCTGCTTTACGGAACATTGGTTATTGCATGGTAATAAAGTGTTTTTTCCTGGTTACAAGGTGGCCGGAAATTTTTTTCGTGAGCGTTTTAAACACGGTGGTGTAGTGATTTATACCAAACTTGACATAAATACTACTGAATTTATTAGTGCAGTAAATAAATCAGTAGAGATTGACTTTGAATATGTGGCTGTCATATGTACTGTTGGTGATTGGAAGTTTTCTATAGTTGCGATATATAGATCACCAGATGGAAATGTTAATGTTTTTCGGGATAAGTTGGATCTAATATTAAGAGATAGTTTTCGTAAAACTGATCAGGTAGTTTTAACAAGGGACTGGAATATTGAGAACTCTAGTGACTCTAAGCATGCACGTGCGAAAAACCTTTTAAGGGACATTTTGGAAAGTTATGACATGCTTTCTTTAGTTACTACACCTACTAGGATATGTAAAACTACGGCAAGTACTCTTGATTATGTCGCAACTAATATTAACCCCGAATTTTGTGACATTAAAGTTTGTGATCCTGGTTTGTCTGATCATTGGGCTCAAATTTTAACGTTAATATCCGTAAAAGCGCCTTGTAAAGCGAACAGTATACAAAACCCAGTACGGACAAGAAGGACTGATATTCAGTCTCTTGAACAGCTGTACTTGTCTTTAAGTCTTGTTGACTGGACTTTGTGTACCCTTTTAAAAGATGTAGACGAACAGTTTAATACTTTTATGAATTTCTTTAATTATAATTTCGAGCTTGCCTGTCCAATTCTTTTTACTAGACCGAAAAATCGAAATAGTCATAGTGAATGGGTGAACGGAGATATCATAAGAATGAGAGATGCTATTAATCACTGGGCTAATTTATATAATTTATTTAGGACCGATAATTTAAGGATGCAGTACCTAAATGTAAAAAAAGAATACAGAAAATTAATTAACTACACAAAACGTTCTTATTACAATCGAAAAATTTATAGTTCCAACAATAAGCCTAAAACGGTATGGCGAATTGTTAATGACAAGCATTGCCGTATAAAAAACAACAACGAGATTGCTCTTCGGCATAATGACCTCATGATAAATCAGCCACGTGAAATTGCAAATAAATTTTGTGAATATTTTTCAACTTTAGCTGAAAATAAATTAAAATCACACTTTACAGCTTTGTCCAACGGCTGTACTTATCATTTATACTCGCCTGCAAATTCAATGCAAGTATTTTATTTTTCGGTTTGCGAGGTTAGAGCCGCACTTTTTGATATTAAAAATAGACGCTGTAGCGGTTATGATGACATTGATGCAAGTACCTTGTTATCAGTAGCTGAGGTTATCCTGCCTCCATTAACCGACTTAATAAATAATTCCTTTAGCTCTGGTGTTTTTCCCAGTGTTTTAAAAGTATCTCGAGTTGTCCCGATTTTAAAAAAAGCTAATGCATCTCATATTGTCATTGCAAATTATCGGCCTATTTCGATAATTTCGGTAATCTCTAAAATTATGGAAATTTTAGTCGCTAAGAAAATTGTTGATTTCTTGACAACTAATCATTTACTTTCCTCTAAACAACATGGTTATCTTACAAACAAATCAACAGAAACAGCGTGTTTCAATTTTATCGAATTTATTTCAAAAGCCCTAGATCATAATAAATTAGTTGCGGACATATTTTTTGACTTGTCATGTGCCTTTGATTCGGTCAATGTAGTATTTTTGTCGAAGAAGTTGGATAGCCTTGGAATTAGAGGAGTTGTTAATGATTGGCTGGTATCTTATTTATCAGGGAGGAGAATGTTTGTACAGGTATCTAACTCTAGGTCGCATTTAGTAGATACTAAACTTGGAGTACCTCAGGGTTCTGTGCTGGGACCGTTGCTTTATATCATTTATGTAAATGACCTCAGTGGATATATGAAGTCGGAATGTCTAGTATCATATGCTGATGATTCTTCTTTCGGTGTTTCAGCTGAGAGCCCTGAGGACCTGGTTGCGCAGGTAGAGGGAACCTCACTGAAGTTTAAACAGTGGTGTGATAAGAATAATTTAATTTTAAATAGTGATAAGTAGGGCTAGGATTTTGATGATTTTGCATCTTTTTTTCTGAAAGTCTGAGACATTGCTCAGTTATATATAAACGTGTTTCAGGATACATTGAATCACATGAGAGCAACTTGTTGGTGCATTTTTTTTTGCATTTTTTACCATTTTTGAGGAATGGGGCATTTTTTGCGAATTTTTATGGTATTTCCAGCATTTTTTGGGGTTTTTGTGTGTTTTTCTTTGAATTTTTTGCATTTTTGAGGAATAGCGTTAACTTTTTTGATATTTTGCGATATTTTACTTGGCGAGCTTATAAACTTTTGTTAAAGTTTTATTTTTCATGCAGTCTAGAACAAAATGCAATATTTTTCTTTTCTCGGTAGTTCCGGTTGTTCCGGTATTTTTACCTGTTTGGAAATGAAGCCTAAAACCTCTATTGTTAGCTAAATGCAAAGTTAATGTTTTCTGGGAACGAGCTTAAGTCATACACAAAAGAATGCCCATTAAGGGATTAAATTTCTTTGGAATGCAGTCAGTGAGTCAGTAACTTACATAGCTGTTTTCTAAGACTGGCCTGCAGTGGGTGGGAATGAACCAACAATAATTTTGCAGTCTTATTCAGTTTCTTCACGTTCTTATCAACAGATTTATATGTCATCTTTTTAAATTTTTATGTCATTTTTGCGAGAATTTTAAGTCATAATTGCATCTTTTATTTTGCATTTTCGCTGATTTTTAACGTCATTAAAATCCTAGCCCTAGTGATAAGACTGCTGTGATGGTTTTTCGTAATCGTAAACCAGTATTTACCTTGAACTTCACAATTAATACACACAATATTTCTAATAGTACAACTGTTAGATTACTAGGTCTTACTCTAGATGAGAATATTAGATGGAATGGACACGTTGACGCTGTATGTAAGCAACTCAATAGTTCTTTCTTTGCTATTAAATCGCTAAAAAATAACCTTTCTAGTGAGGGTCTTCTGAATATTTATTATGGCTTGGTTTATCCTTATCTTGTTCATAATATTATTATTTGGGGTAATTCTGTGTCCTCTGACAGGATATTTATAAATCAAAAACGAATAATAAGACTGATTTTTAATTTAAACTACCTGGAATCATGTAGAGCATAGTTTGTTAAATTTGGCATATTAACATTAACTTCACTTTACATTTACAAATGTAGTGTACATGTTTTTAAAAATTTTTCTGTTTTTGTTAAGAATGCTGATATACATTTGCATGATACCAGGTGCAAGGAAAATATTGTGTTATGTAAACATAACTCTACGTTATATGAAAGAGGTCCTTTTTATGCCTGCAGCAAAATTTATAATAATTTGCCTTCCGCTTTAAAATCGAGTAATACCTTGTTGATTTTTAAAAACAAACTGAAATCATTTTTAAAAGAAAACTGTTTTTATTCGATAAAGGAATTCTTTTACCATAATAGTACCTAGGTATCTACTTTTAAGGTCTCTTTTTGCTGTTGCAAATTTTTGTTATTTTTTTTTATATATTACTATCCTTTTACGTAATTGTTCTTCTGACATGGCCAATAAAATGTATGTATTTTCTTACTGGCTGAAATAAATATTATTATTATTATATTATTATTATTATTATTATTATTAAAATTCTGGATTTTTTAAATTCCTGAGGCTAAACCGTTTGTGTTACGAAGTTCTAAATGTGCTTTTTAGACAGAAAAAAAACTATCTACACGATTGAAACGATCTTAAACAGAATTTAAAACCTATTTCTAAATTTAGCTATTTTTAAAATTCTCGATTTTTAAAATTCCTGGTTCTAAACCGTTTGTGTTACGAACTTCTAAATGTGCTTTTTAGACAGAAGTCAAGCTATCTACATGCTTGAAAGGAGTTTAAAAAGAATTAAAAACCTTCTTCTAAATTTAGCTATTTTTAAAATTCTCGATTTTTAAAGTTCCTGGGGCTAAACCGTTTCTGTTACGAACTTCTAAATGTGCTTTTTGGACAGAAATCAAGCTATCTACATGATTGAAACGAGTTTAAGACGAATTAAAAACCTACTACTACATTCAACTATTTTTAAAAATCTCGATTTTTAAAATTCCTGAGGTTAAGCCGTTTGTGTTACCAACATCTAAATGTGCTTTTTAGACAGATATCAAGCTATCTACATGATTGAAACGAGTCTAAAAAGATTTTAAAACCTACTACTAAATTAAGATATTTTTAGAGTTCTCGATTTTTAAAATTCCTGAGGCTAAACCGTTTGTGTTACGAACTTCTAAATGTGCTTTTTAGACAGAAAAAAAAACTATCTACATGATTGAAACGATTTTAAACAGAATTTAAAACCTATTTCTAAATTTAGCTACTTTTAAAATTCTCAATTTTTAAAATTCCTGGGGCTATACCGTTTCTGTTACGAAGTTCTAAATGTGCTTTTTAGACAGAAATCAAGCTATCTACATTATTGAAACGAGTTTAAGATGAATTAAAAACCTACTACTAAATTTAGATATTTTTATAATTCTCGATTTTTAAAATTCCTGAGGCTAAACCGTTTGTGTTACGAAGTTGTAAATGTGCTTTTTAGACAGAAATCAAGCTATCTGCATGATTGAAACGACTTTAAAAAAAATTTAAAACCTACTACTAAATTTGGCTGTTTTTAAAATTCTCGATTTTTAAAATTCCTGAGGTTAAGCCGTTTGTGTTACGAACATCTAAATGTGCTTTTTAGACAGAAATCAAGCTATCTACATGATTGAAACGAGTTTAAAAAGAATTTAAAACATACTACTGAATTTAGATATTTTTAAAATTCTCGATTTTTTAAATTCCTGGGGCAAAACCGTTTGTGTTACGAACTTCTAAATGTTCTTTTTAGACAGAAACCGATCTATCTGCATGATTGAAACGAGTTTAAAAAGAATTAAAACCCTACTACTAAATTTAGCTATTTTTAAAATTCTCGATTTTTAAAATTCCTGGGGCAATGCCGTTTCTGTTACGCACTACTAAATGTGCTTTTTAGACAGAAATCAAGCTATCTACATGATTGAAACGAGTTTAAGAAGAATTAAAAACCTACTACTACATTTATCTATTTTTAAAATTCTGGATTTTTAAAATGCCTGAGGCTACGACGTTACGAACTTCTAAATGTGCCTTTTAGACAGAAAGCAAGCTAGCTACATGCTTGAAACGAGTTTAAAAAGAATTAAAACCCTACTACTAAATTTAGCTATTTTCAAAAATTCTCGGTTTTTAAAATTCCTCGGGCTATACCGTTTCTGTTACGAAGTTCTAAATGTGCTTTTTAGACAGAAATCCACTTATCTACATGATTGAAACGAATTTAAGAAGAATTAAAAACCTACTACTAAATTTAGCTATTTTTAAAATTCTCGATTTTTAAAATTCCTGAGGCTAAACCGTTTGTGTTACGAAGTTGTAAATGTGCTTTTTAGACAGAAAACAAGCTATCTGCATGATTGAAATGACTTTAAAAAGAATTTAGAACCTACTACTAAATTTGGCTGTTTTTAAAATTCTCGATTTTTAAAATTCCTGGGGTTAAGCCGTTTGTGTTACGAACATCTAAATGTGCTTTTTATACAGAAATCAAGCTATCTACATGATTGAAACGAGTTTAAAAAGAATTTAAAACATACTACTGAATTTAGATATTTTTAAAATTCTCGATTTTTTAAATTCCTGGGGCTAAACCGTTTGTGTTACGAAGTTCTAAATGTGCTTTTTAGACAGAAAAAAAACTATCTAAATGATTGAAACGATCTTAAACAGAATTTAAAACCTATTTCTAAATTTAGCTATTTTTAAAATTCTCAATTTTTAAAATTCCTGGGGCTATACCGTTTCTGTTACGAAGTTCTAAATGTGCTTTTTAGACAGAAATCAAGCTATCTACATTATTGAAAGGAATTTAAGAAGAATTAAAAACCCACTACTAAATTTAACTATTTTTAAAATTCTCGATTTTTAAAATTCCTGAGGTTAAGCCGTTTGTGTTACGAACATCTAAATGTGCTTTTTAGACAGAAACCAAGCTATCTACATGATTGACACGAGTTTAAAAAGAATTTAAAACCTACTACGGAATTTAGATATTTTTAAAATTCTCGATGTTTAAAACTCCTGGGGCTAAACCGTTTGTGTTACGAACTTCTAAATGTTCTTTTTAGGCAGAAAACAATCTATCTCCATGATTGAAA
The DNA here is from genome assembly GCA_963082815.1 of Melanotus villosus. Classification (NCBI taxonomy): domain Eukaryota; kingdom Metazoa; phylum Arthropoda; class Insecta; order Coleoptera; family Elateridae; genus Melanotus; species Melanotus villosus. Next base: position 16,172,703 of record OY720427.1, on the reverse strand, counting down.
CGAGTTTAAAAAGAATTTAAAACCTACTACTAAGTTTGGCGGTTTTTAAAATTCTCGATTTTTAAAATCCCTGAGGTTAAGCCGTTTGTGTTACGAACATCTAAATGTGCTTCTTAGACAGAAATCAAGCTATCTACATGATTGAAACGAGTTTAAAAAGAATTTAAAACCTACTACGGAATTTAGATATTTTTAAAATTTTAGATTTTTAAAATTCCTGAGGCTAAACCGTTTGTGTTACGAAGTTCTAAATGTGCTTTTTAGACAGAAAAAAAAACTATCTATATGATTGAAACGATTTTAAACAGAATTTAAAACCTATTTCTAAATTTAGCTACTTTTAAAATTCTCAATTTTTAAAATTCCTGGGGCTATACCGTTTCTGTTACGAAGTTCTAAATGTGCTTTTTAGACAGAAATCAAGCTATCTACATTATTGAAACGAGTTTAAGATGAATTAAAAACCTACTACTAAATTTAGATATTTTTAAAATTCTCGATTTTTAAAATTCCTGAGGCTAAACCGTTTGTGTTACGAAGTTGTAAATGTGCTTTTTAGACAGAAATCAAGCTATCTGCATGATTGAAACGACTTTAAAAAGAATTTAAAACCTACTACTAAATTTGGCTGTTTTTAAAATTCTCGCTTTTTAAAATTCCTGAGGTTAAGCCGTTTGTGTTACGAACATCTAAATGTGCTTTTTAGACAGAAATCAAGCTATCTACATGATTGAAACGAGTTTAAAAAGAATTTAAAACATACTACTGAATTTAGATATTTTTAAAATTCTCGATTTTTTAAATTCCTGGGGCAAAACCGTTTGTGTTACGAACTTCTAAATGTTCTTTTTAGACAGAAACCGATCTATCTGCACGATTGAAACGAGTTTAAAAAGAATTAAAACCCTACTACTAAATTTAGCTATTTTTAAAATTCTCGATTTTTAAAATTCCTGGGGCAATGCCGTTTCTGTTACGCACTACTAAATGTGCTTTTTAGACAGAAATCAAGCTATCTACATGATTGAAACGAGTTTAAGAAGAATTAAAAACCTACTACTACATTTATCTATTTTTAAAATTCTGGATTTTTAAAATGCCTGAGGCTACGACGTTACGAACTTCTAAATGTGCCTTTTAGACAGAAAGCAAGCTAGCTACATGCTTGAAACGAGTTTAAAAAGAATTAAAACCCTACTACTAAATTTAGCTATTTTCAAAAATTCTCGGTTTTTAAAATTCCTCGGGCTATACCGTTTCTGTTACGAAGTTCTAAATGTGCTTTTTAGACAGAAATCCACTTATCTACATGATTGAAACGAATTTAAGAAGAATTAAAAACCTACTACTAAATTTAGCTATTTTTAAAATTCTAGATTTTTAAAATTCCTGAGGCTAAACCGTTTGTGTTACGAAGTTGTAAATGTGCTTTTTAGACAGAAAACAAGCTATCTGCATGATTGAAATGACTTTAAAAAGAATTTAGAACCTACTACTAAATTTGGCTGTTTTTAAAATTCTCGATTTTTAAAATTCCTGAGGTTAAGCCGTTTGTGTTACGAACATCTAAATGTGCTTTTTATACAGAAATCAAGCTATCTACATGATTGAAACGAGTTTAAAAAGAATTTAAAACCTACTACTGAATTTAGATATTTTTTTTGAAAATATAAGATGGCGGGCGAAGAAGGTACTAGTGACTGCTGTACTACTATTTGTGTATTTTGTAGCAAAAATACTGCTGAAAAAAAGAGTGAAGTGTACTCTATGTGGTTCATTCTATCATGATAGTTGTGCTAAATTGAAATTCAAAGTGTCGGACGAAAAATTAAATGAGAAATTTAAATGTTGTGAAACGAAGCTAAACGCGGATGTGAAAAATGACGACCATTTTAGTGATGACGATATTTTAAATTCTTCTAATGTGACGATAGTAGAACCAGAGAATTCTAAGCATGAGATAACTTTTCTTAAAAAGATTGTTAACGAGAAAGATTTTATCATTAAGACACTGATTGATAATGTAGATTTTTTGAAAGGACAAATAGACGTATTAAATCAAATAATTCTACAAAATACTAGAAATACAACTCCTATCTTATCAAGCAACGCGAATGTTGGTCTCGTGGTTAAAAAGGGACACCAGAATGAGATTGTTGAACGTGAAATGTTGGAAACTGAAAATAAAGAAATTATAATTTCAAACAAAAATGCTACTTCAGTGATATCAGCACACACATCAAAAACTCGTAAGCCTGTTTTTAATCGTAACGATGTGGCCGTTGCAATTGCAGAAGCTAAAACGTTTGCAAAATGTGACAATTACATTAATTTAGCAAAACCTGAAAAGAACCTCCCTACAGCCGGTAGTGCATCTAAAATTTCAAGTGATAATGATATCAATGTTTGGAAAAAAGTCACTCGCAGCAGAAAAAGAAAAGCAGCAGTGGTCGTTGGAAATAACACCCAAACTGATAATTCATTAAGCCGAGTTGCGAAAATGGTTAGTCTACATGTTTGCAGATTGGCTCCTGCTACAAAAACGGAATGCCTAAAGCAATTCTTAGAATGCAAATTCAAAGAAGTTATCTGTGAACCACTTTCGTCAAAAAATCCCGAGATATACTCTTCCTTTAAGGTGCAGATCTTTGAAACTAACTTGGAAAAAGCAATGGACCCCTCTGTGTGGCCAGCTAATGCTTGCGTAAGGCGTTTTTTCGAGAAAAGATCGCGCGAAAAGCAATTAACTTAAAAATTGTTCATCTCAATATTCAATCCCTGTTGTGTAAATCGGACGAGGTACAAATTTTTTTGAATGATGCAAAGCCAGATATCATCTGCTTTACGGAACATTGGTTATTGCATGGTAATAAAGTGTTTTTTCCTGGTTACAAGGTGGCCGGAAATTTTTTTCGTGAGCGTTTTAAACACGGTGGTGTAGTGATTTATACCAAACTTGACATAAATACTACTGAATTTATTAGTGCAGTAAATAAATCAGTAGAGATTGACTTTGAATATGTGGCTGTCATATGTACTGTTGGTGATTGGAAGTTTTCTATAGTTGCGATATATAGATCACCAGATGGAAATGTTAATGTTTTTCGGGATAAGTTGGATCTAATATTAAGAGATAGTTTTCGTAAAACTGATCAGGTAGTTTTAACAAGGGACTGGAATATTGAGAACTCTAGTGACTCTAAGCATGCACGTGCGAAAAACCTTTTAAGGGACATTTTGGAAAGTTATGACATGCTTTCTTTAGTTACTACACCTACTAGGATATGTAAAACTACGGCAAGTACTCTTGATTATGTCGCAACTAATATTAACCCCGAATTTTGTGACATTAAAGTTTGTGATCCTGGTTTGTCTGATCATTGGGCTCAAATTTTAACGTTAATATCCGTAAAAGCGCCTTGTAAAGCGAACAGTATACAAAACCCAGTACGGACAAGAAGGGCTGATATTCAGTCTCTTGAACAGCTGTACTTGTCTTTAAGTCTTGTTGACTGGACTTTGTGTACCCTTTTAAAAGATGTAGACGAACAGTTTAATACTTTTATGAATTTCTTTAATTATAATTTCGAGCTTGCCTGTCCAATTCTTTTTACTAGACCGAAAAATCGAAATAGTCATAGTGAATGGGTGAACGGAGATATCATAAGAATGAGAGATGCTATTAATCACTGGGCTAATTTATATAATTTATTTAGGACCGATAATTTAAGGATGCAGTACCTAAATGTAAAAAAAGAATACAGAAAATTAATTAACTACACAAAACGTTCTTATTACAATCGAAAAATTTATAGTTCCAACAATAAGCCTAAAACGGTATGGCGAATTGTTAATGACAAGCATTGCCGTATAAAAAACAACAACGAGATTGCTCTTCGGCATAATGACCTCATGATAAATCAGCCACGTGAAATTGCAAATAAATTTTGTGAATATTTTTCAACTTTAGCTGAAAATAAATTAAAATCACACTTTACAGCTTTGTCCAACGGCTGTACTTATCATTTATACTCGCCTGCAAATTCAATGCAAGTATTTTATTTTTCGGTTTGCGAGGTTAGAGCCGCACTTTTTGATATTAAAAATAGACGCTGTAGCGGTTATGATGACATTGATGCAAGTACCTTGTTATCAGTAGCTGAGGTTATCCTGCCTCCATTAACCGACTTAATAAATAATTCCTTTAGCTCTGGTGCTTTTCCCAGTGTTTTAAAAGTATCTCGAGTTGTCCCGATTTTAAAAAAAGCTAATGCATCTCATATTGTCATTGCAAATTATCGGCCTATTTCGATAATTTCGGTAATCTCTAAAATTATGGAAATTTTAGTCGCTAAGAAAATTGTTGATTTCTTGACAACTAATCATTTACTTTCCTCTAAACAACATGGTTATCTTACAAACAAATCAACAGAAACAGCGTGTTTCAATTTTATCGAATTTATTTCAAAAGCCCTAGATCATAATAAATTAGTTGCGGACATATTTTTTGACTTGTCATGTGCCTTTGATTCGGTCAATGTAGTATTTTTGTCGAAGAAGTTGGATAGCCTTGGAATTAGAGGAGTTGTTAATGATTGGCTGGTATCTTATTTATCAGGGAGGAGAATGTTTGTACAGGTATCTAACTCTAGGTCGCATTTAGTAGATACTAAACTTGGAGTACCTCAGGGTTCTGTGCTGGGACCGTTGCTTTATATCATTTATGTAAATGACCTCAGTGGATATATGAAGTCGGAATGTCTAGTATCATATGCTGATGATTCTTCTTTCGGTGTTTCAGCTGAGAGCCCTGAGGACCTGGTTGCGCAGGTAGAGGGAACCTCACTGAAGTTTAAACAGTGGTGTGATAAGAATAATTTAATTTTAAATAGTGATAAGTAGGGCTAGGATTTTGATGATTTTGCATCTTTTTTTCTGAAAGTCTGAGACATTGCTCAGTTATATATAAACGTGTTTCAGGATACATTGAATCACATGAGAGCAACTTGTTGGTGCATTTTTTTTGCATTTTTTACCATTTTTGAGGAATGGGGCATTTTTTGCGAATTTTTATGGTATTTCCAGCATTTTTTGGGGTTTTTGTGTGTTTTTCTTTGAATTTTTTGCATTTTTGAGGAATAGCGTTAACTTTTTTGATATTTTGCGATATTTTACTTGGCGAGCTTATAAACTTTTGTTAAAGTTTTATTTTTCATGCAGTCTAGAACAAAATGCAATATTTTTCTTTTCTCGGTAGTTCCGGTTGTTCCGGTATTTTTACCTGTTTGGAAATGAAGCCTAAAACCTCTATTGTTAGCTAAATGCAAAGTTAATGTTTTCTGGGAACGAGCTTAAGTCATACACAAAAGAATGCCCATTAAGGGATTAAATTTCTTTGGAATGCAGTCAGTGAGTCAGTAACTTACATAGCTGTTTTCTAAGACTGGCCTGCAGTGGGTGGGAATGAACCAACAATAATTTTGCAGTCTTATTCAGTTTCTTCACGTTCTTATCAACAGATTTATATGTCATCTTTTTAAATTTTTATGTCATTTTTGCGAGAATTTTAAGTCATAATTGCATCTTTTATTTTGCATTTTCGCTGATTTTTAACGTCATTAAAATCCTAGCCCTAGTGATAAGACTGCTGTGATGGTTTTTCGTAATCGTAAACCAGTATTTACCTTGAACTTCACAATTAATACACACAATATTTCTAATAGTACAACTGTTAGATTACTAGGTCTTACTCTAGATGAGAATATTAGATGGAATGGACACGTTGACGCTGTATGTAAGCAACTCAATAGTTCTTTCTTTGCTATTAAATCGCTAAAAAATAACCTTTCTAGTGAGGGTCTTCTGAATATTTATTATGGCTTGGTTTATCCTTATCTTGTTCATAATATTATTATTTGGGGTAATTCTGTGTCCTCTGACAGGATATTTATAAATCAAAAACGAATAATAAGACTGATTTTTAATTTAAACTACCTGGAATCATGTAGAGCATAGTTTGTTAAATTTGGCATATTAACATTAACTTCACTTTACATTTACAAATGTAGTGTACATGTTTTTAAAAATTTTTCTGTTTTTGTTAAGAATGCTGATATACATTTGCATGATACCAGGTGCAAGGAAAATATTGTGTTATGTAAACATAACTCTACGTTATATGAAAGAGGTCCTTTTTATGCCTGCAGCAAAATTTATAATAATTTGCCTTCCGCTTTAAAATCGAGTAATACCTTGTTGATTTTTAAAAACAAACTGAAATCATTTTTAAAAGAAAACTGTTTTTATTCGATGAAGGAATTCTTTTACCATAATAGTACCTAGGTATCTACTTTTAAGGTCTCTTTTTGCTGTTGCAAATTTTTGTTATTTTTTTTTATATATTACTATCCTTTTACGTAATTGTTCTTCTGACATGGCCAATAAAATGTATGTATTTTCTTACTGGCTGAAATAAATATTATTATTATTATATTATTATTATTATTATTATTATTAAAATTCTGGATTTTTTAAATTCCTGAGGCTAAACCGTTTGTGTTACGAAGTTCTAAATGTGCTTTTTAGACAGAAAAAAAACTATCTACACGATTGAAACGATCTTAAACAGAATTTAAAACCCATTTCTAAATTTAGCTATTTTTAAAATTCTCAATTTTTAAAATTGCTGGGGCTATACCGTTTCTGTTACGAAGTTCTAAATGTGCTTTTTAGACAGAAAATAAGCTATCTGCATGATTGAAACGACTTTAAAAAGAATTTAAAACCTACTACTAAATTTGGCTGTTTTTAAAATTCTCGATTTTTAAAATTCCTGAGGTTAAGCCGTTTGTGTTACGACCATCTAAATGTGCTTTTTAGACAGAAATCAAGCTATCTACATGATTGAAACTCGTTTAAAAAGAATTTAAAACCTACTACTGAATTTAGATATTTTTAAAATTCTCGATTTTTAAAATTCCTGAGGCTAAACCGATTATGTTACGTAGTTCTAAATGTGCTCTTTAGACAGAAAAAAAACTATCTACATGATTGAAACGATTTTAAACAGAATTTAAAACCTATTTTTCTAAATTTAGCTATTTTTAAAATTCTCAATTTTTAGAATTCCTGGGTCTAAACCGTTTGTGTTACGAACTTCTAAATGTGCTTTTTAGATAGAAAACAAGCTATCTGCAAGATTGAAACGAGTTTAAAGAGAATTTAAAACCTACTTCCAAATCTAGCTTATTTTTTAAATTCCTGAGGTTAAACGGTTTGTGCTACGAACTTCTAAATGTGCTTTTTAGACAGAAAACAAGCTATCTACATGATGGAAACTATTTTAAACAGAATTCGAAAACTATTTCTAAATTTAGCTATTTTTAAAATTCTCGATTTTTAAAATTTCTGGGGCTAAACCGTTTGTGTTAAGAACTTCTAAATGTGCTTTTTAGACAGAAATCAAGCTATCTACATGATTGAAACGAGTTTAAGAAGAATTAAAAACCTACTACTAAATTTAGCTATTTTTAAAATTCTCGATTTTTAAAATTCCTGAGGCTAAACCGTTTGTGATACGAAGTTGTAAATGTCCTTTTTAGACAGAAAACAAGCTATCTGCATGATTGAAATGAGTTTAAAAAGAATTTAAAACCTACTACTGAATTTAGATATTTTTAAAATTCTCGATTTTTAAAATTCCTGAGTCTAAACCGTTTCTGACACGAAGTTCTAAATGTGCTTTTTAGACAGAAAAAAAACTATCTACATGATTGAAACGATCTTAAACAGAATTTAAAACCTATTTCTAAATTTAGCTATTTTTAAAATTCTCAATTTTTAAAATTCCTGGGGCTATACCGTATCTGTTACGTAGTTCTAAACGTGCTTTTTAGACAGAAATCAAGCTATTTACATGATTGAAACCAGTTTAAGAAGAATTAAAAACCTACTACTAAATTTAGCTATTTTTAAAATTCTCGATTTTTAAAATTCCTGAGGCTAAACCGTTTGTGTTACGAAGTTGTAAATGTGCTTTTTAGACAGAAAACAAGCTATCTGCATGATTGAAATGAGTTTAAAAAGAATTTAATACCTACTACTGAATTTAGATATTTTTAAAATTCTCGATTTTCAAAATTCCTGAGTCTAAACCGTTTCTGTCACGAAGTTCTAAATGTGCTTTTTAGACGGAAAAAAAAAACTATCTACATGATTGAAACGATCTTAAACAGAATTTAAAACCTATTTCTAAATTTAGCTATTTTTAAAATTCTCAATTTTTAAAATCCTGGGGCTATACCGTTTCTGTTACGAAGTTCTAAATGTGCTTTTTAGATAGAAATCAATCTATCTACATGATTGAAACGAGTTTAAGAAGAATTAAAAACCTACTACTAAATTTAGCTATTTTTAAGATTATCGATTTTTAAAATTCCTGAGGCTAAACCGTTTGTGTTACGAAGTTCTAAATGTGCTTTTTAGACAGAAAAAAAACTATCTACATGATTGAAACGATCTTAAACAGAATTTAAAACCTATTTCTAAATTTAGCTATTTTTAAAATTCTCAATTTTTAAAATTCCTGGGGCTATACGGTTTCTGTTATGTAGTTCTAAACGTGCTTTTTAGACAGAAATCAAGCTATTTACATGATTGAAACGAGTTTAAGAAGAATTAAAAACCTACTACTAAATTTAGCTATTTTTAAAATTATCGATTTTTAAAATTCCTGATGCTAAACCGTTTGTGTTACGAAGATCTAAATGTGCTTTTTAGACAGAAAAAAAACTATCTACATGATTGAAACGATCTTAAACAGAATCTAAAACCTATTTCTAAATTCAGCTACTTTTAAAATTCTCAATTTTTAAAATTCCTGGGGCTATACCGTTTCCGTTACGTAGTTCTAAATGTGCTTTTTAGACAGAAATCAAGCTATTTACATGATTGAAACGAGTTTAAGAAGAATTAAAAACCTACTACTAAATTTAGCTATTTTTAAAATTCTCGATTTTTAAAATTCCTGGGGCTAAACCGTTTGTGTTACGAACTTCTAAATGTGCTTTTTGGACAGAAATCAAGCTATCTACATGATTGAAACGAGTTTAAGACAAATTAAAAACATACTACTACATTTAACTATTTTTAAAATTCTCGATTTTTAAAATTCCTGAGGTTAAGCCGTTTGTGTTACGAACATCTAAATGTGCTTTTTAGACAGAAATCAAGCTATCTACATGATTGAAACGAGTTTAAAAAGAATTCAAAACCTACTACTAAATTAGATAGTTTTAAAATTCTCGATTTTTAAAATTCCTGAGGGTAAACCGTTTGTGTTACGAAGTTCTAAATGTGCTTTTTAGACTGAAATTAAACCATCTACATGATTGAAACGATTTTAAACAGAATTTAAAACCTAGTTCTAAATGTACCTATTTTTAAAATTCTCGATTTATAAAATTCCTGGAGCTAAACCGTTTGTGTTACGAACTTCTAAATGTGCTCTTTAGACAGAAATCAAGCTATCTACATGATTGAAATGAGTTTAAAAAGAATTTAAAACGTACTACTGAATTTAGATATTTTTAAAATTCTCAATTTTTAAAATTCCTGAGGCTAAACCGTTTCTGTCACGAAGTTCTAAATGTGCTTTTTAGACAGAAAAAAACTATCTACATGATTGAAACGATCTTAAACAGAATTTAAAACCTATTTCTAAATTTAGCTATTTTTAAAATTCTCGATTTTTAAAATTCTTGGGGCTAAACCGTTTGTGTTACGAACTTCTAAATGTGCTTTTTAGACAGAAATCAAGGTATCTACATGATTGAAACGAATTTAAGAGGAATTAAAAAGCTACTACTAAATTTAGCTATTTATTAAATTCTCGATTTTAAAAAATTCCTGGGGCTAAAGAGTTTGTGATACGAAGTTGTAAATGTGATTTTTGACAGAAAGCAAGCTATCTGCATGATTGAAACGACTTTAAAAAGAATTTAAAACCTACTACTAAATTTAGATTTTTTAAAATTCTCAATTTTTAAAATTCCTGGGGCTAAACCGTTTGTGTTACGAACTACTAAATGTGCTTTTTAGACAGAAAGCAAGCTATCTACATGATTGAAACGAATTTAAGAAGAATTAAAAACCTACTACTACATTTAACTATTTTTAAAATTCTCGATTTTTAAAATTCCTGAGGTTAAGCCGTTTGTGTTACGAACATCTAAATGTGCTTTTTAGACATAAATCAAGCTATCTACATGATTGAAACGAGTTTCAAAAGAATTTAAAACCTACTACTGAATTTAGATAATTTTAAAATTCTCGATTTTTAAAATTTCTGAGGCTAAACCGTTTGTGTTACGAACTTCTAAATGTGCCTTTTAGACATAAATCAAGCTATCTACATGATTGAAACGAATTTAAGAAGAATTAAAAACCTACTACTAAATTTAGCCATTTTTAAAATTCTCGATTTTTAAAATTCCTGGGGGTAAAGAGTTTGTGATACGAAGTTGTAAATGTGATTTTTGACAGAAATCAAGCTATCTGCATGATTGAAACTACTTTAAAAAGAATTTAAAACCTACTACTAAATTTAGATTTTTTAAAATTCTCAATTTTTAAAATTCCTGGGGCTGAACCGTTTGTGTTACGAACTACTAAATGTGCTTTTTAGACAGAAAGCAAGCTATCTACATGATTGAAACGAATTTAAGAAGAATTAAAAACCTACTACTACATTTAACTATTTTTAAAATTCTCGATTTTTAAAATTCCTGAGGTTAAGCCGTTTGTGTTACCAACATCTAAATGTGCTTTTTAGACAGAAATCAAGCTATCTGCATGTTTGAAACGACCTTAAAAGGAATTTAAAACCTACTACTGGATTTAGATATTTTTAAAATTCTCGATTTTTAAAATCCCTGAGGCTAAACCGTTTGTGTTACGAACTTCTAAATGTGCTTTTTAGACAGAAAACAAGCTATCTGCATGATTGAAACGAGTTTAAAAAGAATTTAAAACCTACTACAAAATTTAGCTATTTTTAAAATTCTCGATTTTTAAAATTCCTGGGGCTAAACCGTTTGTGTTACGAACTTCTAAATGTGCTTTTTAGACAGAAAACAAGCTATCTGCATGATTGAAACGAGTTTAAAAAGAATTTAAAACCTACTACTAAATTTAGCTATTTTTAAAATTCTCGATTTTTAAAATTCCTGGGGCTAAACCGTTTCTGTTACGAACTTCTAAATGTGCTTTTTGGATAGAAATCAAGCTATCTACATGATTGAAACGAGTTTAAGACGAATTAAAAAACTTCTACTACATTTAACTATTTGTAAAATTCTCGATTTTTAAAATTCCTGAGGTTAAGCCGTTTGTGTTACCAACATCTAAATGTGCCTTTTAGACAGAAATCAAGCTATCTACATGATTGAAACGAGTTTAAGGCGAATTAAAAACCCACTACTAAATTTAACTATTTGTAAAATTCTCGATTTTTAAAATTACTGAGGCTAAACCGCTTGTGTTACGAACTTCTAAATGTTGTTTATAGTCAGAAAGCAAGCTAGCTACATGCTTGAAACGAGTTTAAAGAGAATTAAAAACCTACTACTAAATTTAGCTATTTTTAAAATTCTCGATTTTTAAAATTCCTGGGGCTAAACCGTTTCTGTTACGAACTTCTAAATGTGCTTTTTGGGAAGAAATCAAGCTATCTACATGATTGAAACGAGTTTAAGACGAATCAAAAACCTACTACTAAATTTAGCTATTTTTAAAATTCTCGATTTTTAAAATTCCTGGGGGTAAAGAGTTTGTGATACGAAGTTGTAAATGTGCTTTTTAGACAGAAATCAAGCTAGCTACATTATTGAAACGAATTTAAGAAGAATTAAAAGCCTACTACTACATTTAACTATTTTTAAAATTCTTGATTTTTAAAATCCCTGAGGTTAAGCCGTTTGTGTTACCAACATCTAAATGTGCTTTTTAGACAGAAATCAAGCTATCTACATGATTGAAACGAGTTTAAAAAGAATTTAAAACCTACTACTAAATTTAGATAGTTTTAAAATTCTCGATTTTTAAAATTCCTGAGGCTAAAACGTTTCTGTCACGAAGTTCTAAATGTGCTTTTTAGACAGAAAAAAAACTATCTACATGATTGAAACGATCTTAAACAGAATTTAAAACCTATTTCTAAATTTAGCTATTTTTAAAATTCTCGATTTTTAAATTTCCTGAGGCTAAACCGTTTGTGTTACGAACTTCTAAATGTGCTTTTTAGACAGAAATCAAGGTATCTACATGATTGAAATGAATTTAAGAAGAATTAAAAACCTACTACTAAATTTAGCTATTTATAAAATTCTCGATTTTTAAAATTCCTGGGGCTAAAGAGTTTGTGATACGAAGTTGTAAATGTGATTTTTGACAGAAAACAAGCTATCTGCATGATTGAAACGACTTTAAAAAGAATTTAAAACCTACTACCAAATTTGGCTGTTTTTAAAATGCTCGATTTTTAAAATTCCTGAGGTTAAGCCGTTTGTGTTACGAACATCTAAATGTGCTTTTTAGACAGAAACCAAGCTATCTACATGATTGAAACGAGTTTAAAAAGAATTTAAAACCTACTACTGAATTTAGACAATTTTAAAATTCTCGATTTTTAAAATTTCTGAGGCTAAACAGTTTGTGTTACGAACTTCTAAATGTGCTTTTTAGACAGAAATCAAGCTATCTACATGATTGAAACGAATTTAAGAAGAATTAAAAACCTACTACTAAATTTATCTTTTTTAAAATTCTCGATTTTTAAAATTCCTGGGGGTAAAGAGTTTGTGATACGAAGTTGTAAATGTGATTTTTGACAGAAATCAAGCTATCTGCATGATTGAAACGACTTTAAAAAGAATTTAAAACCTACTACTAAATTTGGCTGTTTTTAAAATTCTCGATTTTTAAAATTCCTGATGTTAAGCCGTTTGTATTACGAACATCTAAATGTGCTTTTTAGACAGAAAAAAAACTATCTACATGATTGAACCGATCTTAAACAGAATTTAAAACCTATTTCTAAATTTAGCTATTTTTAAAATTCTCAATTTTTAAAATTCCTGGGGCTATACCGTTTCGGTTACCAAGTTCTAAATGTGCTTTTTAGACAGAAATCAAGTTATCTACATTATTGAAACGAATTTAAGAAGAATTAAAAACCTACTACTAAATTTAGCTATTTTTAAAATTCTCGATTTTTAAAATTCCTGGGGGTAAAGAGTTTGTGATACGAAGTTGTAAATGTGATTTTTGACAGAAAGCAAGCTATCTGCATGATTGAAACGACTTTAAAAAGAATTTAAAACCTACTACTAAATTTGGCTGTTTTTAAAATTCTCGATTTTTAAAATTCCTGATGTTAAGCCGTTTGTATTACGAACATCTAAATGTGCTTTTTAGACAGAAAAAAAACTATCTACATGATTGAAACGATATTAAACAGAATATAAAACCTATTTCTAAATTTAGCTATTTTTAAAATTCCTGGGGCTAAACCGTTTTTGTTACGAACTACTAAATGTGCTTTTTAGACAGAAAGCAAGCTAGCTACATGATTGAAACGAGTTTAAAAAGAATTAAAAAATTATTTCTAAATTTAGCTATTTATAAAATTCTCGATTTTTAAAATTCCTGGGGCTAAACCGTTTGTGTTACGAACTTCTAAATTTGCTTTTTAGACAGAACTGAAGCTATCTACATGATTGAAACGAGTTTAAAAAGAATTTAAAACGTACTACTGAATTTAGAGATTTTTAAAATTCTCGATTTTTAAAATTCCTGAGGCTAAACCGTTTCTGTCACGAAGTTCTAAATGTGCTTTTTAGACAGAAAAAAACTATCTACATGATTGAAACGATCTTAAACAGAATTTAAAACCTATTTCTAAATTTAGCTATTTTTAAAATTCCTGGGGCTAAACCGTTTGTGTTACGAACTACTAAATGTGCTTTTTAGACAGAAACCAAGCTAGCTACATGATTGAAACGAGTTTAAAAAGAATTAAAAAATTATTTCTAAATTTAGCTATTTATAAAATTCTCGATTTTTAAAATTCCTGGGGCTAAACCGTTTGTGTTACGAACTTCTAAATGTTCTTTTTAGACAGAAAACAATCTATCTGCATGATTGAAACGAGTTTAAAAAGAATTTAAAACCTACTACTAAGTTTGGCTGTTTTTAAAATTCTCGATTTTTAAAATCCCTGAGGTTAAGCCGTATGTGTTATGAACATCTAAATGTGCTTTTTAGACAGAAATCAATCTATCTACATTATTGAAACGAGTGTAAAAAGAATTTAAAACCTACTACTAAATTAAGACATTTTTAAAAATCTCGATTTTTAAAATTCCTGAGGCTAAACCGTTTGTGTTACGAAGTTCTAAATGTGCTTGTTAGACAGAAATCAAGCTATCTACATGATTGAAATGAGTTTAAGATGAATTGAAAACCTACTACTAAATTTAGCTATTTTTAAAATTCTCGATTTTTAAAATTCCTGAGGCTAAACCGTTTGTATTACGAACTTCTAAATGTGCCTTTTAGACAGAAAGCAAGCTAGCTACATGCTAGAAACGAGTTTAAAAAGAATTAAAAGCCTATTTCTTAATTTAACTAGTTTTAAAATTCTCAATTTTTAAAATTCCTGGGGCAAAACCGTTTGTGTTACGAACTTCGAAATGTGCTTTTTAGACAGAAAGCAAGCTAGCTACATGCTTGAAACGAGTTTAAAAAGAATTAAAACCCTACTACTAAATTTAGCTATTTTTAAAATTCTCGATTTTTAAAATTCCTGGGGCTATGCCGTTTCTGTTACGAACTTCTAAATGTGCTTTTTAGACAGAAATCAAGCTATCTACATAATTGAAACGAGTTTAAGAAGAATTAAAAACCTACTACTAAATTTAGCTATTTTTAAAATTCTCGATTTTTAAAATTCCTCAGGTTAAGCCGTTTGTGTTACGGACATCTAAATGTGCTTTTTAGACAGAAATCAAGCTATCTACATGATTGAAACGAGTTTAAAAAGAATTTAAAACCTACTACTGAATTTAGCTATTTTTAAAATTTTCGATTTTTAAAATTCCTGAGTCTAAACCGTTTGTGTTACGAAGTTCTAAATGTGCTTTTTGGATAGAAATCAAGCTATCTACATGATTGAAACGAGTTTAAGGCGCATTAAAAACCCACTACTAAATTTAACTCTTTGTAAAATTCTCGATTTTTAAAATTACTGAGGCTCGTTACAAACTTCTAAATGTTGTTTTTAGACAGAAAGCAAGCTATCTACATGCTTGAAACGAGTTTAAAAAGAATTAAAAACCTACTACTAAATTTAGCTATTTTTAAAATTCTCGATTTTTAAAATTCCTGGGGCTAAACCGTTTCTGTTACGAACTTCTAAATGTGCTTTTTGGATAGAAATCAAGCTATCTACATGATTGAAACGAGTTTAAGACGAATTAAAAACCTTCTACTACATTTAACTATTTGTAAAATTCTCGATTTTTAAAATTCCTGAGGTTAAGCCGTTTGTGTTACCAACATCTAAATGTGCCTTTTAGATAGAAATCAAGCTATCTACATGATTGAAACGAGTTTAAGGCGAATTAAAAACCCACTACTAAATTTAACTATTTGTAAAATTCTCGATTTTTAAAATTACTGAGGCTTGTTACGAACTTCTAAATGTTGTTTTTAGACAGAAAGCAAGCTATCTACATGCTTGAAACGAGTTTAAAAAGAATTAAAAACCTACTACTAAATTTAGCTATTTTTAAAATTCTCGATTTTTAAAATTCCTGGGGCTAAACCGTTTCTGTTACGAACTTCTAAATGTGCTTTTTGGATAGAAATCAAGCTATCTACATGATTGAAACGAGTTTAAGACGAATTAAAAAACTTCTACTACATTTAACTATTTGTAAAATTCTCGATTTTTAAAATTCCTGAGGTTAAGCCGTTTGTGTTACCAACATCTAAATGTGCCTTTTAGACAGAAATCAAGCTATCTACATGATTGAAACGAGTTTAAGGCGAATTAAAAACCCACTACTAAATTTAACTATTTGTAAAATTCTCGATTTTTAAAATTACTGAGGCTAAACCGCTTGTGTTACGAACTTCTAAATGTTGTTTATAGACAGAAAGCAAGCTAGCTACATGCTTGAAACGAGTTTAAAGAGAATTAAAAACCTACTACTAAATTTAGCTATTTTTAAAATTCTCGATTTTTAAAATTCCTGGGGCTAAACCGTTTCTGTTACGAACTTCTAAATGTGCTTTTTGGAAAGAAATCAAGCTATCTACATGATTGAAAGGAGTTTAAGACGAATTAAAAACCTACTACTACATTTAACTATTTGTAAAATTCTCGATTTTTAAAATTCCTGAGGCTAAACCGTTTGTGTTACGAAGTTTCTAACTGTGCTTTTTAGACAGAAATCAAGCTATCTACATGATTGAAACGAGTTTAAGACGAATCAAAAACCTACTACTAAATTTAGCTATTTTTAAAATTCTCGATTTTTAAAATTCCTGAGGCTAAACCGTTTGTGTTAAGAACTTCTAAATGTGCCTTTTAGACAGAAAGCAAGCTAGTTACATGCTTGAAACGAGTTTAAAAAGAATTAAAAACCTATTTCTTAATTTAACTATTTTTAAAATTCTCGATTTTTTAAATTCCTAGGGCAAAACCGTTTGTGTTACGAACTTCTAAATGTTCTTTTTAGACAGAAACCGATCTATCTGCATGATTGAAACGAGTTTAAAAAGAATTAAAACCCTACTACTAAATTTAGCTATTTTTAAAATTCTCGATTTTTAAAATTCCTGAGGTTAAGCCGTTTGTGTTACCAACGTCTAAATGTGCTTTTTAGACAGAAAACAAGCTATCTACATGATTGAAACGAGTTTAAAAAGAATTTAAAACCTACTACTAAATTTAGTTATTTTTAAAAATCTCGATTTTTAAAATTCCTGAGGCTAAACCGTTTGTGTTACGAAGTTCTAAATGTGCTTTTTAGACGGAAATCTAGCTATCTACATGACTGAAACGAGTTTAAGACGAATTAAAAACCTACTACTAAATTTTGCTATTTTTAAAATTCACGATTTTTAAAATTCCTGAGACTAAACCGTTTGTGTTACGAACTTCTAAATGTGCCTTTTAGACAGAATGCTTGAAACGAGTTTAAAAAGAATTAAAACCCTATTTCTTAATTTAACTATTTTTAAAATACTCGATTTTTAAAATTCCTGGGGCAAAACCGTTTGTGTTACGAACTTCTAAATGTGCTTTTTAGGCAGAAAGCAAGCTAGCTACATGGTTGAAACGAGTTTAAAAAGAAGTAAAACCCTACTACTAAATTTAGCTATTTTTAAAATTCTCGATTTTTAAAATTCCTGGGGCTATGCCGTTTCTGTTACGAACTTCTAAATGTGCTTTTTGGACAGAAATCAAGCTATCTACATGATTGAAACGAGTTTAAGACGAATTAGAAACCTACTACTACATTTAACTATTTGTAAAGTTCTGGATTTTTAAAATTCCTGAGGTTAAGCCGTTTGTGTTACCAACATCTAAATGTGCTTTTTAGACAGAAAACAAGCTATCTACATGATTGAAACGAGTTTAAAAAGAATTTAAAACCTACTACTAAATTTAGATATTTTTAAAAATCTCGATTTTTAAAATTCCTGAGGCTAAACCGTTTGTGTTACGAAGTTCTAAATGTGCTTTTTAGACAGAAATCAAGCTATCTACATGATTGATACGAGTTTAAGACGAATTAAAAACCTACTACTAAATTTAGCTATTTTTAAAATTCTCGATTTTCAAAATTCCTGAGGCTAAACCGTTTGTGTTAAGAACTTCTAAATGTGCCTTTTAGACAGAAAGCAAGCTAGTTACATGCTTCAAACGAGTTTAAAAAGAATTAAATACCTATTTCTTAATTTAACTATTTTTAAAATTCTCGATTTTTAAAATTCCTGGGGCAAAACCGTTTGTGTTACCAACATGTAAATGTGCTTTTTAGACAGAAATCAAGCTATCTACATGATTGAAACGAGTTTAAGGCGAATTAAAAATCTACTACTAAATTTAACTATTTGTAAAATTCTCGATTTTTAAAATTCCTGAGGTTAAGCCGTTTGTGTTACCAACATCTAAATGTGCTTTTTAGACAGAAAACAAGCTATCTACATGATTGAAACGAGTTTAAAAAGAATTTAAAACCTGCTACTAAATTTAGATATTTTTAAAAATCTCGATTTTTAAAATTCCTGAGGCTAAACCGTTTGTGTTACGAAGTTCTAAATGTGCTTTTTAGACAGAAATCGAGCTATCTACATGATTGAAACGAGTTTAAGACGAATTAAAAACCTACTACTAAATTTAGCTATTTTTAAAATTCTCGATTTTTAAAATTCCTGAGACTAAACCGTTTGTGTTACGAACTTCTAAATGTGCCTTTTAGACAGAATGCTTGAAACGAGTTTAAAAAGAATTAAAACCCTATTTCTTAATTTAACTATTTTTAAAATACTCGATTTTTAAAATTCCTGGGGCAAAACCGTTTGTGTTACGAACTTCTAAATGTGCTTTTTAGGCAGAAAGCAAGCTAGCTACATGCTTGAAACGAGTTTAAAAAGAAGTAAAACCCTACTTCTAAATTTAGCTATTTTTAAAATTCTCGATTTTTAAAATTCCTGGGGCTATGCCGTTTCTGTTACGAACTTCTAAATGTGCTTTTTAGACAGAAATCAAGCTATCTACATGACTGAAACGAGTTTAAGGCGAATTAAAAACCTACTACTAAATTTAACTATTTGTAAAATTCTGGATTTTTTAAATTCCTGAGGTTAAGCCGTTTGTGTTACCAACATCTAAATGTGCTTTTTAGACAGAAATCAAGCTATCTACATGATTGAAACGAGTTTAAGGCGAATTAAAAACCTACTACTAAATTTAACTATTTGTAAAAATGTTTATTCTAATTTTTTAAAAATACTTATTTGAATGTAAAAATGTTTATTTTAACGTAGCACTATTTATTTATTTATTTTAAAATTCATGTTAAGGGCCTATTCAAGGTTCCTACCCATTACTCAAGAGTATACTAGAAATTAAGTATTATTAATTAATACACTAGTAATTTCGCTTACCATGAGTAACGTAATTCTTAAATCTAAATTTAATAATTAGTGTTAGTAAGGTTTTATTTAAATTCTTTATAAAAGTGTAAGCCACTGCTTTTCACTTGCAAAAATTGAAATGTACTCACAGCGTTGAGATTTTCATTTCGTAGTTATTTGACTCCTGTAGTCAAAGGTTTGACTGCGATAGTCGGGTTGTCGGCAATGGACCAAGCTTGTGGAATCCAACGGCGTCTTCACGTCGACGATTTTTGTTCTCGGCGAAGGGTTGGTTGGCTTCCTTTTGTTAGGGTATCTTCTTCGTTTGGCTTCTGCGATTTTTCTCTTCGGCCAAATATTTGGATCCCCTTGGAGCGGTTTGTGGAAATCGTACAATTAAGAGTTGAAACTCAAAGACACGTTGAATCTTAATTTTTGAAAATTCAATTAGTGCCCTTTGTACATCCGAACGACTGCGCCAGTTATGTTTTATACGAATAAAGAACTTAAAAAATTGTTTTATAAGCTTTAAGGTCGATTCTCACTTGCGCGGCACTGAGCTCGGCGACGCGCCGCGACGCAGCGATGCAAATTGTCGCTAGATAATTATCTCATGGTTTTAAATGAATACGTTCTCATTTGCGCTGCACGACAGGTTACGACGCCTCGCTTCGTCGTGCGGCAACGTTGGTATTGTTCCGTGAGCGTTAAATTATGTATTGTCGCGCTGCGTCGCCCAGAATCAATCCTGATTTTATATAGTGTACATGCTATTTAGGGATATATTGAGATGCTCCCCCTTTTTGCTTGTATAAATTATAAATGATTTCTTGTTGGGTTCTCACAATAACCTTTTTCCCAAATTATTTGATTCCCCACAATTTTAAAATTAGGTAAGTTAATTATCAAAATATCTGCACCGGCTTTTAAATTTGAAATTCTGTTTTTATTAACAATTTAAAAGATATACGCCTACCTCAGGATCGTTCCCAGGATTCGACTTATTAAATTTTGAAAAACTAGAATATACAGTGTGACCCAAATTCAATCCCCACCATTAGGATCTCGGAAACTATAAAAGCTACAAAGTTGGTTAAATAGGGAAAGTTTTAGGAATTTTAATGCTCATTTCATATCCGTTGAGAAATCACAGCCAACTTTGACCGTTTTCGAGATATCTTGAAAAAACCGAAATTTGGAGTTTTCTGTTTTCCAAATATCTCGGAAAGTATTAAGTTATTAGTTTCAAGACTTGTACATTGTGAGTGCACTTTTTTACGGAGAATCGGGTGGTACCATATGTTTATATTTATGACGCTTTGTTTCTATTCTATGAACAACTACTTTTGATTTTCATATGGACGGCCATATTGAATTTTGTCGTAACTAAACTCAGCTCTTTTTTCTCTTTTCAACGATGTGTCACCAGTACAGGTTTTTTTTGCTGGCGTCATTCTAAAATATTTATAAAATTTCACTTCATCCTCTTGCAATCTTCTGAAGAGAGTTTGAAATTCTCCTTCTTGTAATCTTGATCTAAATATGTGGTGTACCCAATACTTTCTTTGCGACTTTTTTCTTTTTAATGTTGCATATTCATGGCACATAACTAACAGGAATACGTCATCATCAGTACTCGATGATGAACTAGACATTTTAAAGACAAAACTCCAATTCACTCAAAGGCGAACAAATGTCAATGTCAATGTCGTGTCGCTGTCGCTCGTTGTCGCTTATATGAGAATACCTACTAGCGTTACGGCACTTTGCATCGCTGCGTCGCGTCGCGTCGTCGAGTTGAGTGCCGCGCAAGTGAGAATCGACCTTTATTCGGAGAACGTGAAAATGTTGCATAACAAACATTAAGATGGTAAAATACATTCTGCGCGTACAGACAGGTGTCAAGCGTTTTATAACATTTCTTATCGTTAAAATAGCATCTAAGTGGGGATATCTACTCAGGGTATCGCCTTACGTCGGCACGTGGCTATACATTGTATGGAATACATTACTCCAGTAAGCTACCTACCAAAATAGTTCTGCGGAGTAGGGCTCCAACGAGCTCTCTCCTTACATAATTATCTTATTTCTACTGTAACAGAATTAAGAGAAAGTACAGGGTGTAGTAAGTGATTAATAATATTATTGGAATCGGGTTGGCAGTTCTGAAGGCTAAAAATAGCCTTCTAGGTTCATCGTCCTCCGACATTAGGTTGTGAACTAGATTGTTGGGATGAGCACTTAGTCTATCTTTATATTTTACACTATAGTTTTGTATTTCTTGTTTTACGAAAGGTGTACACAGATCATTTAGTATTATTCTGTTGGGCACGTACCATGGGGGGTCTGCGATAGTGCGTAGAACCTTATTTTGGGATCTTTCGAGAATTTCCAAGTTGGATTTACTGGCTGATCCTCATAGTGTTATGCCATAGGTCCATATGGGCTTTAGTGCTACTTTGTAAACTAGTAGTTTGTTACTTAGAGTTAGCTTTGATTTTCTACCAATTAGCCAATAGAGCTTGCTGAGTTTAATTCCTAGTTGCTTTTGTTTGGTAAATATATGCGTTCTCCAGGTCATTCTTCTGTCGAGATGGAGTCCGAGGTACTTGACGGATTCAGTGTGAGTCAGTTGCTGTCCATTTAGCGTTACCGGGGGACAGGTTTTCATTGCGAATGTAATATGGTGTGATTTAGTTTCGTTCACTTGAATTCTCCAAGTTTTTAATCAACGCTGTATTTTATTCAAGTGCACTTGTAGATATCGGGAAGCTGACTCAGGTTTGACATGGGAAGCCAGTATAGCTATATCGCCCGCGAAAGTTGCTGTTGTGGTTAACCTCGAGGTGGGAAGGTCGGCTGTGTATAGCAGGTACAGCAACGGTCTTAGGACGCTGCCCTGTGGGTCGCCGGAGTGTATTGGTTGAAGGTCTGTAGATTCGTCCTTATATTTAACAAAGAATTGCCTATCTGTTAGGTAGGACCTTATGACTTGATAAATTTGGTGTGGTAGGATTACTTTAAGCTTGTAGCACAGGCCCTCATGCCAGACCTTGTCGAATGCTTGTGATGAATCTAGGAGTACCACCGAGCAGTATCTGCCACCTTCAAGATCTTTGTTGGTCACCCGGTGCACTTGTTCAACTGTTCCATGTTGATGCCGAAATCCGAATTGGTGGCTTGGAAGTAGAGTTTTTCCTCCAGGATAGGGTGTAGTTTCGTCAGTAGTAGTTTCTCGAATATTAGAAAGTAGACTTATTGGTATATGTGAAGTAACTTCACCTGGAGGTTTCCCCGGTTTCGGGACCATGATTATTGGCGCTACTTTCCATAAGCTGGGGAAGTAGCCAATCCTAAGTATAGCATTGTAAATTAGTGCAGGAATCGGATTGCTTTAGCAGGTAATTGTATAAGGATTGTACCTCTAATTAGTACGTAACCGGGGGATTTTTTGGGATTGATCTTCCTGTCAATTATTTCTTGAATTTCGCTCATCTTTATCGGTTTAGGTCGTAGACTCATTTGGAACGGTGTTTCTAGAGTTTTTAGTATTCTCTCATCTTCTTCAGGCAGCTGAGAAGGGTGCGGCTTGAAGACATTGGTTAGATGTTTAGCAAAAGTTTTTGCTTTGTCTTTGTTACTGCGCGCCCAACTGCCACCGTCTTTTTTGATTGGAGAAGTGTGCTGGATTGGCGTTTTTAATTTTCGCACCGCTTTCCAAAGGGAGTAATCAGTTTGTTCAGTGGCAGTGAGGTTTTCAAGATAGTCTTGTATGCTTTCGTTTTTGTGGTGTTGCAGGAGGTTCTTAAGCTGTTTAGTGGCTTTATTCAGTGCATTTTTGTCTTTGAAACTTCTGGTGAGTTGCCAGCGAGCTCTGAGTCGCCGTTTTTCAGTTATCTTATCTTTCAGTACTCTAGGGCATTTTATGTGTTTGGGTTCGTTGGGTAACTCAAATGAGGCTTCCCAAGCTGCCTGTTGTACCAATTCCGTGAACGTCATTGCGGCTCTTTCTATGTCGTAGTCTGATTTTAATGGTACTTGGGTATTTATTAGATGTTCAAGCCTCTCTCGGAAGTATTCCAAATCTGTGTATTTGTTGCAGAGTGAGGGTTGTTTTTGTGTGTTCATTATTTCCGAATGAAGAGTAATCAAGATGGCAGAGTGATCTGTGGCTAGTTCAAAGCAAGACTTGATTTTGCATAGGCGGGTGTTAAAACCCTTTATGTTGCAAAAATCTATTAGGTCTGGTATTTTTTCTGCGACCAGTTGGCCAGTAGGTGGGTTCACCACTGGATAGGTAGTTTAAATTATTTTCGTGTATTGGAGCAGTAGCCGCCACCCATCTGTTCTTGTGACACGTGAGCCCCAGTGTTCATGTTTGGCGTTGAAATCGCCTGCAATAAGGAATTTGTTCTCTAGAGTTTTGAAAAAGTGTATATAGTCATTTTTGTCTATTTTGTATTTGGGTGGACAGTAAATTGCCGATATTGTAAATGGGCCAGTTTTGTCTTCAATTAATACAGTTGTGGCTTGAATATGGGGTTTCGCATATTTTCCTAGTTCATGATGTTTTATGTTTCTACGTATTATAACTGCGGATCCGCCATGTGCTGTGCCGTCAGGATGGTTTGTATAGTATAAATTATGTTTAGGGAACTTAATGTAGTGCTTGTTTGTAAAATGGGTTTCGGAGATAAGGAGTATGTCAATGCTGTTGTTTTCAAGGAATGTTGTGGTTTCGAGAGCATGTTGGCTTAGGCCATTGGCATTCCATGCAACTATATTAAGTGTTTGGTCCATTAAGGCATCTTATTAATGAGCGTGGTTAGGAGATTCATAATTGTCGCCATTTGAGTTATTAGGTCTTTCATCATGTTTTTCATGTCTGCCATATCGCTTGGCTGTTGTTGTGGATGTATTGTTTGGTTGTGTGCGTTTCTAGTTT
Source organism: Melanotus villosus (assembly GCA_963082815.1). Classification (NCBI taxonomy): domain Eukaryota; kingdom Metazoa; phylum Arthropoda; class Insecta; order Coleoptera; family Elateridae; genus Melanotus; species Melanotus villosus. Next base: position 16,148,549 of record OY720427.1, on the reverse strand, counting down.
CTGTCCCGCTATTTACGTTTCCCCTGACTTCCAGGCCGGTTTTCTTGATTTCAACCTATTTTCTGTAGTGTGCCCGACAGTTCTGGTGTAGTATAGGTAGATCTGTGTTTTGTATGCATTTTTGTCACTCTCTCTTTAGCGCTGTTTTCCGACATAAATGGGAAGGCGGGATATTTGATAATACAAGTAGCCATTGGAGTGGTGTGGCTTTAATTGTGCCTAATACGGTTCTCATAACATCATTTAGCTGCACGTCAATCATGTTAGTATGCTAGTATTCTGCTACCGAAAATACTAAGGCAAGAGCTAGCCTCCTCGTGGTGTACCCTGGGCAACGTGATTTAATCTGGCTAAATAGTCTACACAATTGGTTGCTGCACCTTAAACGAAATAGAGTGAAAGGACATCCCAACTATTAAAAGATACAATATGAGTCGCAGAATGAATACGACACAAAATAAAAAATTTTCTTCTCAGAACAAGAAAACAATGGATCTTGGGAATATTCTGAGGGTCCTGCAACTTAACATACCATGTGTTTCACCGAAGACGCAACATAGGGAAACACCAATGTATTTTTTTAGAACAGATCCAGGTTACCTGCGGAATATGTACGAATTTAGCACTGAACCAACGTAATTGAGTTTATTTGATGCTAGAATGAGACAGAAATAGCGCCGGCATCTGTTATCGCGGTACGCAATTATCTCGTTGTTTGGTTTTTAAATTGTCAATTTTAACGTCAAATTGTTAACCTTGTCAGTTACTAAAGAATCTACATCTACAATGCAATGAAGCACAATACTATAGATTCATTATTATTATTATTATATTAAAACAATATAATTTAAAAAATTTATTTATAATACCATAATACTTTATACATATTTACTAAAATCACTATTTACGTAAACGTATAATTGTTTCGGTTTTCTTGTACAACAATCCTGTAGGTATTTCACCAAATTATACATTTTTCTCTATGTAACCAATTTCACACCCATCTACATGCACCATTAAGATTTGTAAGTTGCATTAATAATTTCTGACAGAAATTTTAGTACAACTGACTAGACAAATTCTTATTTTTATTACATTTTAAGTTCATTCGGTACCTGACTGATGATCATTTGCTTGCTTTTGAACATAACTGGTAATCTGAAATACTGCAAACACAATCTCACATTTTCATAGAATTTACTTACGCTTTCTTTGCGTGTGCTGTTATAACAAGGCGAATTCAATTTAAAATATGCAGAATGCAGAAACAGCAATTTAAAAAATTACGCATTTTGCGTATTTTTATTGTAAATGAAAGTTGTAGGTGCTGTCAAAATTGACAAATTTAAAAACCAAACAATGAAATAATAGCCTGTCGCAATGACAGACGCCTTCAGCATTTCTATCTCTTTCTAGCGTTAACTAAATCCAATAACGTACGTTGTTGAGCACTGAATCTATACATATTCCAAAGGTATCGCGGATCCTTTCTGAAAAAATACATTGGTATTTCCCTATGTTGCGTCTTCGGTGAAACACATGGTAGAAGGAAAAAGCAGACAAAAAAGTTAAAGTTCTAAACGATAATAAGGTTGATATAAAAATAAATGATAATGTATTATGTAAATGTAAGCGTTATTCGCTTACATGCCGAAGTGAAAATAAATGTCTAGGTTTATATTTAAAATCTGGTACATAGAGATTAACCAAAAGCAGCAATATAAAACAATCAGCTCCATTATTTATTAATTTATATATAAAAACAACGCTGGCATTTCCCTTCTCGCCACTAGAGGTTTTATTTCTGAAGTTCCCGCATTCTGATATCCATTGTAATTTCGGCATTGTACCTACCTATGTTTTGTTTTACAGTATAAAAATGTAAGAAATTTAGTCTGGATTGTTTCATTTTTCTAGATCTATATTGCTTTACTTGGATTCCAGTTCAGACCTAACGAAGCTATTATAAAGCCAGGTTATTGATTTTATATTTGAAATATCTGACGTGATGTATACAGGGTGTATCAAAATTGACGCCCGTGCTTCTGGGATTTGATTCAGGGGGCTAAAAGAAATCGAAAATGAAGAGTGGAAAATTTTCAGTTTGTCTTTTGTTATCGAGTAATAAAAAACAAAAAATTAAGTATAAACTTTCAACTTCATTAAAAACTAATAATATTTGAAAACAAGTTATTTTCCACATCTGTTGTCACAAAAAGTGTTCAAATAGGTTGCCTCCTACTTCAAGGCAAACATTTATTACAAAGTTTTTTGTAATATGTCTTAAGATTCCAAGTTTGAATTTTGCAAACAAGATATCGTCAGGTAATACGCGAAACTTCACTGTATTGTGAGTTGCATACCTAGTTCGACCTTCGTTATTTACGGATTATATAGGGATATTTTGAATTCTATTTCTGAATTGGTCTTGCCAAAATTTTTGTCGATTTTCGAGTCTTCTTGAAAGTCGTGTCTTCCAGGTTGGTTGTGCTAGTGCGTATCTGATATGTAATTTTTGATGCACGTTTATATGGATAATCCAGATATCTAAGCATTTAATTACCAGTTAATAGAAGCAGTTTTGGGATAGTTGAATTGCCTGATATTGTATTTGTTGGCTTCGTTTACCCAAACACATGGTGGTTATAATTACAACCTCACTTTGAACGATCTGAGAGTCCTTTATTGGGTTTTGTATTTTGAAGAACTTTCAGGAAGTCGGTTATCAGTTGCCGTTCTGATTCGACTGAAGAACACGCTCGTAACTGATTAGCGCCCATTCATTTCTTTTACAGCTTGTCAAGAACCCCGACCTTCCCACTGACAGTCGGCGGCGTGTTCCCGAGAGCTACCTCGGTATTATCCTTTTGTTGTAGCACATTTATTGTCATTACACGCACCTAATATTTTCAACATATCGACGTAATCACGATTGCAATAGTATATCTATAAAACGAATGACAATCGGAAAATTTTCCACTCTTCATTTTCGATTTCTAACAATAGAATCGTTCCATTTTAGATAGATATTAAACAGGATTCCTAAGTCTTTTATTTTTGTAACTGAATTTAAGAGAACATTATTCAAAGGATAATTAAACAGGATAGATTGAAGAGCGATTCATAGTAAATTACGTTTTCAATATTAAACAATTTAAGCAATGCTAAAAAATCATCATCTTCGATGAAGTTTACGTCGTCGACGAAAAGAAGGGCTTTAGAGAAGTTTAACATGAAAATTATTTATAAAAATACGAAACAAAGTCGATTCCAAGTTACTACCTTGTGGAGCTCCTGAGGGAGTGGAATACTTTTATGAAATTTTATTATTGAATTTAACAGACAATAATCTTTTTTAAAATATGAACAGAATAGATTTAATCAAACGAAGACTGTAAATATTCAGAAGGACCAATTCAAAAATAGACTCGAATATCCCTAAACGTGCGAAGGTTAAACCAATAAATTAACCGTTAAGCCGGATGGGCAACTCAAAATACCGCAAAGTTTCGCGTATTGCCTAACTATAACTTGCTTGGTTAAATCGAACTACGAATATTAATGATATTATAAAGAACTTGTAATAGTGGGCACGGGCGTGTGGATCACATCGAACTAAGGATATTGATACGTAGAGATCGTATTATACATTGTTTAGAGAATATCTATGGCTGACAGAGACGACTATATGTCAGATAATACAAAAAGAGTCAGAGATAAAGAATTTATGAGGACACAAACAGTAAGGAAAATTGAAAAGCGTTAAGTGGTTAAGCCAGAGCAGCAAAAAATTCAAAAAGAAATAGCGAAGTTGCCGAAAGAAAAATAAAAAACGAAAATGCGGAAATATGAATAGAAAGGTTTTGAAAAAATTGAAAACTAAAAAAAGGAAAAATAACATATAGTTCCTGATCTAAGAGTGGATGCAGATGAAAGAATTGCATTGAAAGAGACAATAAAAAGACCCTTAGCAAGATCTGAATTTGAACGTTGAAATTAGAAATGTAACTACATACCCCTATATCAGGGGTCGGCAACTTTTTTTACTAGGAGGGCATATTTCAAAAATGTGGGTGTTTGGCGGCGCCGTGGGATGAAGAGGAGGGGGGGGGTAACATTTAAACATGAAAATACACGAGGATAGTGGGGACAGAAAATGGTTCACTATATGCGGAATCAGATGTTTATAGTAGTCGAAAATTAATTCATATAGTCATCTAGTGTTATCTAGATGTCGCTAAGATTCAGTTTTTACTAAAATTATTCCTTACAACTAGGAGTGTTTAGAATTTAGATATTTGAACGGCGAGCATTTTAACATTGCTTCGCCGGCACTTTGTAGCCGACCTCTGCCCTATATATTAATGAATTTTTGAATTTTGCATAATTTTCTGAATCTAATGATACCATATAAGTGACAGTTCAGTCTTAAATATTTATTTTAATTTAATTTTTAGTTTTCTATTTAAGTGTGCCATGACCGTTCCGATTTATTCTAATTGAGCCATGTTTACTAGAAAAATCGAAATCCTGTAGAAAATATTAAATTATGTGATTTATGAGCAAATGCAGTTCATCAAAATGGTTTTTGGTACAAAACACAATTTTTTCAAATGTAACCATATTGGTACCATGGTACCAATTATTGCTAATATTAATAAAGAATTTATTCATACGCCTTATTAAAATCTGCGATAAATACAATCACAATTACAGCTATGAGGAAATAAGAAAATACAGTTTTGTTCCAATTATAAAGTAAGAAGTAAATAAGGTGACTTTGAAAACAATGAAATATTTAGCTTATCAAACATTTGTTGATTTACCAGTGTTTTTATTGTGTCTTTAAATATTGTTTTAAATTCTTGTTAATTTTGTTCAAAATGCCGTAAATTTATACAAGAAATGAAAAGGTGGACATGTTGATTATTTATGGGGAATGTAGAAAAAATGCAGCTGCGGCTGCCGACCTTTAAGCCGAACCATATCCTGATAGACAATGTCCTGCAAGAAATTATTTTAATCGTCTTGAAAATCTATTCCGAAGAGAGCTCAATAATGATCCCGAAGAAAATTTTTTCGTCGACCTTTGTAAAAAAATGAAATTTTACGTACTTATTTCCATACGAAAAGTGTCACATTTTAAACGTCATATTATTTTACGTCCGCAAATACTTCACGGACTCATTTACTTCACGTCCGCTTTTACTTCACAGCCGCAAATTTATTCTATCCGATTTTAGCCATTAATTACAGTTTAAATTCCACTTTCTTATATATTATAGATATTACTTTTAACTTTAAAATGTGTTTTTGAATATTATCAAATCTAACTGTTGCAATTTTAATTCCGAATTTTTAGACGAATTTTTATAAAATTGTCATCACACATCACATTCTCATAAAAAATCGCAGTTGCCATGAACAAATGAAAGTTAGATATCAAACAAACACAAAGTTCAGAACGCCATTAACACGCGTGATAATTTACATTGAATTTAAACCAAAAGTGAAATTTTTATAAAATTATGCAGGAAGAAAATATTGACAGTGATTTCAGTAATACCCCGCTAGAACTTCAGAACATTGCTACTACTGTAACGCTTGAATTACTCCCACAAAAATCACGGTTTCTGTACGAAAAGCAATATGCAATTTTCATGGAATGGTGAAAAAAAATAAGGCCAGGAATTTAACAGAAAATGTACTTACTTTTGGCATACTTTTCATCAAAAGCAAAAAACTGTAAATCTTCGACATTTTGGTCTACCTATTCAATGTTAAAATTTACATTAACTGCCAAAAATAACATTGACATCAGTAAGTACATTAAACTTATTGCATACCTGAAGAAACAAAATGTGGGATATAAAACTAAAAAATCTAAGATATTTAATCGAAACGAGATAAATCACTTTCTCCGTGACGCTCCTAATGAGTCATATCTTATGTGGAAGGTAAATTTGGTTATAATTTATTTACGTATATGTAACATTACATTAAATACGTTACAGATTTGTCTACTAATAGGAATTGCCGGAGCTTGTCGTAGGGATGAACTCCGTAAAATGAGAGTTCAGGATATTGCTGATAAGGATGACATATTAATTATAACCATTCCAGATTCAAAGAATGGCAAAAAACGAACTTTAACAGTCACAAATGACATTTTTTCTGAAATAGATCCTTTAGAACTATTTAGAAAATATGCCTCATTGAGACCTATTCATTGTAGTCCCAACACGTTTTTCATTAATTACAGATTAGGAAAATGTTCGGCGCAGGTTGTTGGCGTTCATACTTTTGCAAAAATTCCTAGTCTTATTGCCAAATATTTAGATTTACCTAATCCAGCAGATTATACTGGTTACCTGCACCCCTCTGTCATAATGACAGTTTAAAATTATTTTTCAATGCGAAAAATGAAACTTTTTGGCCTTGGTAAACAAATACACATTATTCTACAAATTCGACAGAAAGGGAAATTACTTTTTAAAACAAACTTAACGGAAAATAAAATTATTTTATGTGACAATTTTAACAAGTGTAACTAACTGACAAGCCAGACTGTTTCAGTAATTGCAAGGCATCAGTGATTTTTGTCAAAGTGCAAGAATTAATTTCCGCAGTTTTTCTGTTACCGAAAAATTGAAAAACTGCAAAATAACATCATTGAATTGGGAATTTTTTCTCTACAAAAAACATATTTGCACTTTTGGTCTAAAATAATTGGGGAAGCAAATATTTACAAATTAAAAATTTAGCATTGAAATCCCTATGGTGCGTGAGACAATGCACCACCCGGTATAGGGTGTTCTTTAAATAACGAAGTTAGTGACTACGTCCGGTATCACCGGAAGTTGCACAATCTTAAATATATTGTCAATCAATTTGGAATATTCCAAAACCCCATTTTGCAAATTTTAATTTATGTACTACAAGTTTTTCTCAAGAAACGTCTAATCGACGGTCGTCGTGACACACCCTATATAAGCAGTTTTTTCATTTTTTATGTTTCGATTTTAAATACTTTTTATAAGCTTTGTTCTTTAAGTTAATTATTTATTAATTTTAAAGTATCCGTTATGTATGGTCGTGGTCGATAGTTATGTCTTAACGTTACAGTTTTTAGTGGTGCATGAGCGTCGAATAGTTTAAGAATTATTCTATTGAAGTAATCTACTTTCGCATCTATATTATTAAATTCTTGTATTGATTTCCAAATTATGGCTGCAGGATCGCGGTCAAATTCAGTAATGTCGAAATTTTTGTAGCAACGGTAAGTTGTTATCTTTGGCTTCGATTTCTTTGTCAAGTAATTGAGAATACAGAGTACAAGTTGTAAGCAGATGATCTGCTGTTGCATTTTCTAAGATATCTAAATTATCGCAGTCTATTACTTCAGTATTATTGGTAATGCATATGATGTCGATTAATGTAGCTGACTGATGAATTATCCTTGTAGGGCCATGAACTATCTGTTTCAAATTGAAAGTATGTTACAGTAGAATTCACGCTCTTGTTGTTGTATATGTAAATTCTCGAATTTACTTTTGTCTAGCCAGTTAGACTTCCCAGTTAGATCTTAGGATTGCATGGTTGCATTCAATGCTATTGCATACGTAACGCATGAATTTAGTCACTAATGGGTTTAGAATTTTTAGGGGATTTGTAAAATTTTAGGTTGGCTCTTTAGAGAATTCTGTTGGAAAATTTTTAGTTAACCTTCTTCTGCTTGAAACATTCATCGCGGATAGACGTTGTTTACCTTGGTTTTAGAATTTTGGTTTTCCAAAATTAGTGGAATCATCCGAGGTCCGACTTTTTGTAAAATGGTTTAGTAAGCCTTAGAGGCCTTTAGAGAATTTGAAACGCTAGTGAGTTTTATATTTAATTACCATTTTAACCTTTATTGGGATTTAACTATCCGACGACCATTTTGATAGAAGCTTTTCGAAGGGCATTTTAACATCTGTTGCCCTTCTTTTTTTCTGGCAGTACGTTAAGTACGTTTTTTTTGTATTTCCTGTACGAACAACGTGTTCGTTGGTGGAAAAACATCTGTTGCGCACCTGTTAGTTCAACACGATTTTGAGGAATTCATAATTAATCCGAAGAAATTATTCTACCCTGTGATTTAGAAGATACGTTTATTAGCCTGGAATTTTCCTGATCTGCAGTTCGTTATCTATACGTTGTACACCCCACGTTAAGAGGTTGAAGGTCAGATAACTTAAGTTAATTTTGAGGTTATCCTGTATTAATTAGTTAAATTTAAACGCTTAACCATTTAGTAGATTGAATTTTGGTATTTAACTTTTGTTGGTAATTTAATTGGAATCGTTTAACAGAAATATTTACAGAAATTGTAATTTTCATTGTAATTCAAAGTAGTAGTGAAATTTTCAATCGTCATTTAAACGGGAATTTATAAACTGTAATTTATTTTAAATTTGTAAAGGAATATTCAGATTTGCGTGTTTCAACTTAGTCAATTATTTTTCTTTAATTTATTTTTTTTTATATCATATCGTAATTGAAATTGTGGTTTCCGATAGATCTCGCAGGATATTATTATTATTTTCTTGTGTTATTATGTTTTTTTTTATAGCTGCGAAAACGACTAAAGTGAGCTCACTCTTATCTGTGTTCGTTAGTTATTTAAGTTAATTTAAGAATTATTCTTTCGAACCCTCCTAGAGTCTACGTACGTTTAATTACGATTTGGGGTAAATTTAAACCTTACATTATTTTCATTTATCTTTCGTTTGTTTACATGATTGTCGTTGAACATTCCTCATAGTTTTCTTTTTGTGTTTAATTAGATCTCATTAGAAATTTAACATTTAAACTTAGTTTGTTTACGATCTTAGTAATTTTCCTTATTTGTCCTTTTAATTAATAACTTCATAATTACTTTTTCAATTTCAATTTTGTGTATGTGTTTTGCTTATGAGTTAATATATATCCTATTCGTTAATTACCGAGTCTTGCGTTTTATTGTCAAGTCAATTGACTTTTGGAGGTCTATTCTTCAGTAGGTCCGACTGAAGCTGTTAACGTTATAAGTAAGGACCTGGCGCCCAAGGAACATCGTTAGTTGAGTAATTAGTGAGCACTACTATTTCCTTTTAGGAACCTCACGCCCACGCAACAGAGTAGCGGGTTTATTTAGTGTTATCACCTCCGGATAACAATTGATATCCTTCACCTAGTGCTGGTGTAGCAAGTAGCAGTAAAGTTATTAAAATAACGAGTGTAAGTCGATGCGATATTCAATAAATCGATGTTAATGTCTCCTACAATAACGAAATCATAAACCGCCATCGATGTGTTCGATACAGCTAATTCTACTTTATCAATACCAGCTAAACTAGTTTTAGGAATATATATAATACGCCCAACGCAATGGTCTTATTTCCTATTTTTCTAGAAATCCACAGCTGTTCGGAGTAGTCCTTGGTAATGTAATCGGTTGATACACGTTTATAGTTTATTTTGAATGTACCTACATACTCCCCCACCCCTAGAATCTTTATCGGCACGGACTATATCATACCCTGGTATTTGTACCAAATGGGAAGGTACATTAGAAGTCAACCAGGTTTCAGACACAGCAATTAATTGAAAACTATGTTTTTGTATAGCCTCAGAAGACATATCTAAGCTAGGCAATAACATAACGATCTAATATTTATGTGACAAATCTTTGGGTAATCTTTGTTCTCAGTGATTGATAATATTGTATTAGTTGTAAAGTTACTTGTTGTAGTTGTTGGCTTATTTACTTTTTTGATGACGTATTATTTTTGGAACGCCATTTACATACTTAATTGTCAAATTTTGTTCTCCATCACTCTGTCGATTACTTAAAGATCTACGCAGATCTTCCATATATTGACACTGCAATGGAGTTTGATCTGATGCGATTCGTATGTTAGAATTTTGTTGTAACACCAGCTTATTTTTTAGAAGCGTTTTTGCATCAACAGAATTTTTAAGAGTCACTTTAGACGGACGTGTCTTTCCTGCAGTAGGTTTTCCTATACGATAAACTTGCAGCGAATCCCTACTTATATTAGGTACGTCTTTAACAATATCTGTAACACGAGCGATATCATGAGTAATGCGAACATTCTTGTCAACAGAATCAGATTCGTTTATGTTATAAATTATAGCATTGGACGATCTTTTGTTACTCTTATTTATTTCATTGATAAATCGTTTCTATTGATTCACCTTGGATTTCTGGTGAATCGGTTACTGTATTCTTTAAAGTCTCAATTTCGTTAGAAAGTTTAGTAATTGGTGTCTTTAATTCAGTAATTTCATTTTTATTTGCAACACAAGTATCGCAGTGAAATATTGGTCGCTGTTTGTTATCACCCGAGATCAATAGTTGTACTTCGGTTCGACTATGGCCAGAACAGCTAGAATGCAATGGAATTTCACACTTGTCCCAAACGCAAATTGGTTCTCTTACAGAAGTTAAAGGCTTATCACAGACACCGCAGCTTTTTGTTAACAGCATGCTAGATTACTTAACTAGTCAGCGGTGTAGCTATGTTAAATGTATAATTACTTACTGAAATATTTGTAAACAAGTAATAAATGCCGAGTACAAATTTACACCTCTACATGCCACCTCCTTACAACAACTATGTGGCTTCAAATTAGAAGCGCAACAAATTTTAATGATGAAAGCCTCTTTCCCAACTTGGGTAAACTTGTCGGTGTTATATTAACATTGTCTCATTCAAATGTCGAGGCAGAAAGAATTTTTTCGATGGTAACGGGTATTAAAAATAAAAAACTATATCGAATTGGAGAGGAAATATTAAACGCAAAGTGTATTATTTGTAATGCCTTTCAACAAGATGAAAAAAAAACATGCGTTGATTATCCTGTACCAGAGGAATTATTAAAAAAAAAATATGCAAACAAAGATATTTATTATTTCAAAATAGGGAATTTTTATGTTCTTTGATATGTATCTACTAAAATTTTTTAATTAAGTCTGTTTTATATTTCTATTAAAAGTTGGTTTGAATGAATTTTGATTTTTTATATTTTATTACAGCATATACCTATATTAAAATAAAAGAGTAAAGGTCTAAAAAACAAGTATCAAATTTAAATCATTCGTACTGGGCGGGTTTTTAAAGGAAAATATGGGGTATTCCACGGCTGCGTGTGAGACGACTTGTTATATTCAGGTGGCACCACTGCTTAAGATTAGTGATTATTAGCAGATATCGGTGTAAATTGTGGCAAGTTTTTTGTTAAAATTAAAATTAAACGTGCCAGAGTTTTTAAGGGAAAATTCAACCAAGTATTTGCAGGTAAGTACAGATTTCTGAATATTTGTTAAAATTTATCATTCAGCAAAACATACGTTTTGTTCAACCGAATCTGGTACTGTGCGTTTGATGAAATATTTTATGGCATGAACTAAAGTTCTAATAAAAACATTTCGTACCTAACTAATTATTTTGTAGCTTACCTATATAAGAAAATATTATGCTTAATTTAACAACCTTTAGTTAAATTAACAAAACATTTTTCTGTGTGTGCATGTTCGTCTTTATGCGGTTTAAGGATTTTCTCAATCGTACTGCTATTTTTAACAAATCAACGTTGTCAATCTTTTTGCACACAATAATATGATGTATTGACGGTCATCTGCAGATGTTACTTGACATACAACAACACTGTTCTACATAAACTTTGTACTTCCTTCTAAGGTTGAAACGGACCTATTTTTTTAGGGAGAAATATTTTATTTCTCGTGCTAAAACTTTATAGACCCACTAATGATTGTTAGTCTTTTTACTAACGAAATGCTCAGCAACACAAAAAGATAGCGTCATTGGTAGAATTACAATTATAATCTAGATATATACATATAGAGATGTATTATTTATCAGCAAATACTTTGGCGTTTAGGATATCTAATATAAGGATTAGTTACATAGCAGTTTAGCTAATATATCCAAGAAAAAAATATACCAATCGGGAAAATCCAAACTTTGTGTTACTCCAATTTTGCGTTAGCACTAGTATATTCTGGAAGCCATTTTGAGTCTGCAGGTCAATTTCAGCCATTACACTGATTATCAATTTTTATTTGATGATCGCATCTGTGTGCTGTTCCTGTGGCGTTTCTAAGTGTACGTTATTATTATGTTCCTTCTGTTCTGCATATATTTGTTGTTCTCCTTCCTTAGGCAGAATTGATACAGTATTGTTAGAGTTACAGCTTAAGCTCAAGTTATGCTGTTTTTCAGAGAGTTTGGTGTTCGTGGATACTTGCTGTTGATTGTTTTTTTCATACTTGTAGTCACTTCAGGTTTTCTTCTTTCCTTATCACCATTCTTTCTAATGTGCTGATTAACGGCTTCATCTATATCTTGAAGTTCTTGTGCAGAGAGTTTATTATTTTTGTCAATGTTCCTTCGTTTGTTGGTTTTGTAGTTTTTTCGCATCTAGATTATTGCGGTCAATTGGGTTTCTACTTCTTCAATATTTATACACCATCAATCTTTTTGCAATGTAAGTGGCACCACGTCAGCTCTTTAATTTCTTCTTCAGTTCAAGCTTTTCGTACATCCTTAAATACGTTTCTCTTTGCCTGGTTTTGTGTGGTTTACAGGCGGTCCACTTGGAATGTCACCCATTTGGTTACCGACACTGTTTATATTTATTGTCACACGTTCGTTGATTGTTCACAGCGCTGAGTAGCACTACAACTGTTCGACGAGTTAGCTTTAGCTCTCGTCCATTTTCTTCTATAAAATTTATTTGTTTCTGCTTCGGAAAATGTTCGGAGGGTATTTTGACTCCGCGGTGTATTATTTAATTTAACGTTACATTTTTTACTGTTCACAAAATTTACATAGAAACCGCTTAAGTTCCTAATAATTTTAGAAAATCCCTTCTGTCTCAAATTAAAATTTAATCCCTTTGCTAAGCATTCAAAGCAAATTCCATTTGTTCTTCTAAATTTATATCTAATCTGGGAGTTATTACTAAAAAAATCATAAATAAATAACATCATAAAACTTCCAAGTTTTCGTTCCTTGTAAATATCCAAATTTTCTTAATTACCTATAATTATTGATATTTTCTCGTATTTATTAATAGTACTTGCTACGACAATTTGCTACTGGTACCGCAAGCCAATTAAAGAAATTTCGGTAATAATCGAAGATAAATCTGTATTACTCAAGTAAATCACAATGCAGCAAACCCTTATAATTAGGTTAAAGGGCGTTAAACAAATTAGTCTGTGTACAACTGTGATTTAGCTAAAATCTGCTTCACCAGCTGTTTCATTACCAAAGTTTTTTTTCAGTATGTCATCTGCATCTACAGTTGCCGAGAAAAAGCTTGCTCTATCTTTAGAGGAAGTGAATAACTTGACTTTAAAACAGTTCATAAAAATATTCGGCGATGTCGTGGAACTGTATTCCTTCGCAGCTTATGGGGTTTGGGGTAAGCAGTTCCACAACGTGATGGATGTCTATGCGGCATTTTGCGACTATCTGGACGACACTGAAATGAATCGTAAGTTTATTTAGTTATTTTTATATGGTTTTTTAATTCTTGTCTACACCTTTCTATGTATTTTGTTTTTACCATTATCGATTTCTCAAACAATATTATTATTGATAATAATATAATTATTGCGTTATAACATACTGTTTGCAGGAAATTTACATTTTACAAATAGAAACAAGAGTATATTGATTTTGGGATATTTGTTAAGAAAAGGTGTCCAAGGTTAATAATGATAGTTCTGAATATAAAATTTGATTGTAATTTTTTCGTTTCGGAATTGCTCGATAATTGAAATCAATCCTGCTCAAAATAAAATATAATTAATGTTTTACCAAATAATTTGCTTTCGTTGAAATTACTGAAGTAACTTCATAACCTCATCTATAACCTCGTAGATTAAAAGTTAATCCGAATGGAAACGGCCCCCAAAAAACGAGAAAACATAATAGGCCTTATTATGCCATAACAATCATTAAGGGTTTTTAAATGTTTTAAATTAGCAGTTGTTTGAAATTATTAAATTTAACCTATATATTTATTTAAGTGGTTAAAATACAGGAAAAGTAAGTAAAATTTAGAAAAATTCTAAAATTTGTAATGAAGTTCTGTAACAAATTTGAACTGGAGGAAAATAACTTTGTCGTATTGCTAACGCCAATTTATAAAAAATTTCGATACATAAGAAAATTTATCTGCAATTACAGAAACCAATATTTATTTATATTTACTGGATTTTTAAATGAGTGGGAGAGGGTTACCGTATCAAATTAGGGCAATTTCTCCGTTCTAAAACTTTAAAATCATAATTATTAGTAAATGACGTTCTTTCTTATATTAATTAAATTGATTTTACTTTATTTTACAGAAAAACTACAAATAGCTCAATCCAATAGGGGCTTGGCAAAGTACATTTTACATTGTAACATCGAAATTGCCAAGAAACAAGAATTAGTTATATTTATTACACAGTAAGTATAATCAAAACATAATCGTTTGCTTGTTTTTATGTAAATTCAATCAATCCTAAACAATAGTTTCTTTTACCCTCATGTTATACAATTTGAAACGAATTTCCCTTGTCTAATAATCAACAGCACGCAGGTTCAAATTTTATCCATTGCTAACCTCTGAACTTCAAAATTTATTAGTTAAAGGTGCGATTTTAGATGCATTTTGTATACCGGGTGGTGCATTGTTTCACGCACCATAGGGATTTCAACGGTAAATTTTTAATTTGTAAATATTTGCTTCCCCAATTATTTAAACCAAAAGTGCAAATATGTTTTTTTGTAGAGAAAAAAAATACTCCATCTAACGATGCTATTTTGCAGTTTCTCAATTTTTCCGTAACAGAAAAACTGTGGAAATTAATTCTTGCACTTTAATAAAAATCACTGATACCTTGGAATTACTGAAACAGCCTGGCTCGTCAGTTAGTTACACTTGTTAAAATTGTCACATAAAATTATTTTATTTTCCGTTAAGTTTGTTTTAAAAAGTAATTTCCCTTCCTGTTGAATTTGTTGAATAATGGTTATTTGCTTACCAAGGCCAAAAAGTTACATTTTTCACAGTGAAAAATAATTTCAAACTGTCATTATGACAGAGGGGTAGAGCTATAACAATATCATAGCTCCACCCCTCTGTTTCAAAAATTTCATGGCATTAGTGATTTTTGTTAAAGTGCAAGAATTAATCGCCACAGTTCTTCTGTTACACGAAACTCGAAAATTGTGTAGAATAGCATCAATCGATGCAGTATTTTTTTCTCTACAAAAAACTTAATTACACTTTTGGTCTAAAATAATTAGGGAAGCAAATAATTACATATTAAAAAATTACCATTGAAATCCCTATGGTGCGTGAGGAAACGCCCCACCCGGTATGTTAAACATGCCTAAATAGATTTTACAATTTTGTTTCGGCGGTTTTACTTAGAAGAAGTTACCTTTAAAATCCGCAGACTTTAGGGATTGTAATGAGATATTTTTTTTAATGAAACAAAGGGTGCTGAAATGCTGAAAACGAAATATTAATTACTGAAGAATACGTATTTTTACCTTATCATAATAATGTAAAAGGTAATATAATACTTAATAAATTATATTCACGACAATCCTTGGCATATTGACAAAAGTTTGAAATATGGTTGGTGAGAATGTATATTGTAGTAAGATTTAATGAAAATGCGGAATCTCTAAAAACGCAAGAAATTTGGACTTGCATATTTATTAATCGCAGATCCAAACCAGTATCTAACAGCTCCTACCATAATATTCAAATTTTTAATGCAGTGATTGTGTCGTAGATGGCAGTCAAATCAATAGAAAAAGATAATTTGTGTAAGTGAGACAGTGAATGTTTTATATATTCTGCTTCCCCTCCTCGTATAGAGCGGGTGCATCTTTTGTTCTTGTCTTTGGGTGCATTATGTGACTAAACTTCAGCTGACCATTCGCTCGTAGTTCTTGTCTTTGGCTTGTAGAACAAAAAAAGAATTTTACTGGTATCCCCTGCATTGACCTTCGGTGTTTTTGCTAGATAAATTTCAATATTTTATGATGTTTGGCTATAATTATAGCATATTAAAACGTAAAAATATCAAACAGTTTAAGGGGCATTTATAAACAATGTTTAGAGTTCTGTAATTGTCAGAATGACCAAGAAAAGTAAGTTTTTACAAGTTTCGCATTTGTTACCCTATCCAGACAGTTTCTGAATTTGTTTATCGTTATTAAAATAGGTAAATAATGTTAACAGCATTCGTGAAATTACCATAACCTTATGGTTTGCAGATTCATAGTCGCTTATAAAACAAAAATTACATTTTATTATTAAAGTCCTATATAAAAAAATGATTAAATGTTCAAAGACAATCATTAATTTGTTAAAGAAGTTATGCCAACGGGCTATTTATTATTTTATGTACGAGGAGCGTTCAAATATGAGTGAGAATCTAGTTGGCTTGAGTATAGAACACAATGGATGGAAACAAGCACTCTGTGTCATGTTCTCATATGTTCCGCGACTTGGGATTAGTAACAATCAAATTCTTCTCCGTTACACCTGCCAATAATAATTAGCATGTCAGAGAAAGAAGTACCGTGTTTTGTTACACAACGCATAATTGTTAAATTTCTGGCGAAAGAAAATGTTTTACCGGTCTGAAATTTTTACAAGACTTCAAGCGCAGTTTGGGGATAAATGTATGTCCAAGGCAAGGGTGTTTGGTTGGGTGAAAAAGTTTCGAGAAGGTCGAGATCGCGTAGGAAACATACCCCATCTGAGACGACCGAAAACATCCGTGACTCCTGACAATGTTGGGTCGATTGATCAGCTTATTCGGGCTGATCGTCGGATTTGTCTTCATCGGATTTTCATTTGTTTGCACCATTGAAAGAGTTTTTAAGTGACCATAAATTTAGGGATAATGATGAACTTATTACAACTGTGCAAAACTGGATACGCACCTAACCAAACAGCTTCTTCGCTATTTGGTATACGTAAGCTTCCAGAACGTTGGCGCAAGTGTATTGCAGTCGATGGGGACTACGTTGAAAAATAGTATATACCATGTTTTTGTTCCATTGATAATAAAGATGTTCTAAACTCATTCTCTCTCATATTTGAACGCTCCTAGTAAATGCAAAACATAAGTATTTTAAAGATTAAGTTATTATGGATATACTTCTTTTAAAATCATATATACATATACATATTCTTGAATTAACTGAAAAAAGTAGAAACTGCATTAAAATGGATAAATGGCATCTTACTGTTAATAACAATAATGCAGCCCACTGAAAATGAACGACAGCTTTGAAAGTTATCAAAATCAAATAATTAATTTAATATATCTTATAGAAAATATTTCGCGTTATCTTTAACAGCTTTTAATTATCTTGACATATGCAAATTTTACAAGTTTCAACGTATAACCTGGCAACATTTTTAGTTCCACATTTTCCAGAGCTCTTCTCTAGCTGGTTTCCATGGGAAATATGGTATTCTTTAATCCTCTTTCTAATTCATGACAACATTTTCAATCACGTTCATATCCAAATTAACCGCGCGGGAAATCTGAAGTAATTGGCAATTTCAAAATTATATAGTCTAATCTGGTTAAAATACATCTTAAATTTATTTGATATTGTAATACTTCCTATCTAGTATTGCCTAAGCCGTATACAGACACACATACATTAATAACAATTAAAATTTGGTAAAATTAATATACCAGTGCATACAAACCTACCGTTGTATGCCCTACATGCGATCAGCTGATGACCTGGTGACAGTGGTCACATGCAGCCGCTCTATTTTAGGCTTTTTATGAAATATGTACGCGTGACAAATAATAATTTTTTCTCAATATGAATGTTTGATAAATAGGATTTGCCTCGACTCACCTTGATTGAAATTGAAAACAGCGTCACTCAGCTCCTGCAGGGGATGGTTTTGCGCCAATTCCAATGGCCATAGGTTAATGTTCTATCTTGCGTTTAATTTTATATTTTTTCACACACCCGAGCTAGCGTTTTATTTTGAAGCGTTTATTAACTGATTAAATTGGCGGTTCCAATGCGAAATTCAACGATTTTGTTATGCGTTTTTTAAATTGACACGTAATGTGAGTTTTTTTCAATTAATTAATAATTTTTACCCCGGAAACCCAAACAAACTCCAAAATAAAAAATTGGCGGTTCAAGGCAACCCTTGGAAGGAAAATAATAAAAAGTAAATGTTGTTGGTCCAACGAGCGAATTAATTATTAATATCATAATATTCATAATAATAAAAGTAAAAGATAACAACAAACACAAAAAAACTAACTATTAATAATCCAACATACCGCCCACCAAAATACAAGTATTTTACAATGCATTATTGATTTGGCAATGGCCATAACTTTACTAAAGGACGTTTGAGGGTACCCTGAACGGTTTTAATTGTCGCGACGCGAGATATGCCTTTTGGATCTGGGTGGAGTTGAATCACACGACCCAGACGCCAACGCATAGGAGGGGAAAGATCGTCTTTTATTAAGACCATGGTTCCTTGATCAAGAGGTGGACAATTGGCAACCCATTTACAGCGCTGTTGTAAAGTATGCAAATATTCATGATGCCATCTTTTCCAAAAATGTTGGTGCATACGTTGAAGCAGCTCCCAGCGAGTTAATCTATTCATGTTGATAGTTAACAGGTCGGGTTCAGGTATGCATGTTAAAGGAGCTAAAGTTAAATAATGACCAGGCGTCAAACCTCTAAATCATTTGGGTCACTACTAAGGGGGCACAGTGGTCGCGAATTGAGTAAAGCTTCTATTTGTGCTAATATTGTAGAAAATTCTTCAAATGTTAATGCAGAATGACATAATCGACCGCCCACCCTGAGGATATCTTGTTGATCCAAGAAGGGATTTAGTTTGCGTAGTGGGTGTGACAATAATTTGTGTTGTCTTAAACTATTTATGTCAGCGTGAAATATCTGTTGCTGAACTAATTTAACTAATATAAGTAAGGAATTGTGTAATTCAGAAGATGTGATTGTATCCGACATGGGATGATGCATATTCCTAAGTTTTTTAGTAAAACGACAAATGTACGTGACTATGCGCAAAATTTTATTCAGCGAGGAATATTTGGTTAATAACTCATTCCAAGGCTTCAGATTGTCATCTTGGGCAATAAAAGCCCTAACCTTTCTTTCTTCCTCAGTAACTACGTTTTCAATATCTAACTGATTGACTTGTTGCGTGGGCCAAGAATTAGGTGAAGCCTTAAGCCAAGGAGGCCCCGCCCACCATAAAGGATGGTAAATTAGTTCCTGGGGTAATAAACCACGAGATGCGCAATCAGCGGGATTATGCACCGATCGTACATGACGCCACGAGGAAGGTGGCACGCGTTCTTGAATATGGCTAACCCTATTTGAAACAAACGTTTTCCAACGATGTGGAGATGAACGTAACCAAGCCAAAACAACTGTGGAATCAGTCCAAGCGAAAATTTTATTAATTTTTTCAGAGTATATTTGAACAATGGTATCTATAAGATTGGAGAGGAGATAGGCTCCGCACAATTCCAATTGTGGCAAAGACCGTTTTTTTAATGGCGCAACCTTAGTTTTGGCTGTTACAAATTTAACAGAAACGGTATTAGAATTATCAATGATACGAAAATAAACAACGGCTGCATATCCTGCTTCCGATGAATCGCAGAATCCGTGTAACTCAATGCTTGAGTAATCTGGCGAAAAAACGTAGCGGTTTAAACGAATGTTACTAATTAAAAAAAGCTGCTGGCGGTAACAATTCCAGCGATCAACTACTTCATCTGGCGGGATAGCATCCCAATCTAAACCTAAACACCAAAGATGTTGAATTAATCGCTTGCAAAAAAAGATTAATGGGGCAAGAAAACCAAGTGGGTCAAATATTCTTGCGATTTCGGACAATATCTGTCGTTTAGTACAAGTGTGATTGATAGTATCAACTTTAAAAGAAAATACATCAAGCGATGGAAGCCACTGTAAGCCTAGAATTTTGATGGTGGATTCGGATTCACTATCAAACGAAAGACCTTCTTGGCACAAACTGGAATCCAACCCGGACAGCAATTCGGGTACATTACTTGCCCATTTGCGTAGTAAAAAACCACCTCTTCTTAGAAGTTCGATTAATTCCCTTTGGAGAATTTGTGCTTGTAACAGCGTATTACAACCAGAAACAACGTCATCAACGTAAACATCTTGTTTTAAAAGTGCAGCGGCTTGGGGAAAATTTAGCTGTTCGTCTTCAGCTAATTGATGAAGCGTTCTTATTGCTAAAAATGGGGCAGAAGAAACCCCGTAGGTAACAGTATTTAAGACATATTCTTCGATCGGCTCATGTGGCGAAAACCTCCATAAAATTCGTTGATAATTTCTGAAAGCGGGTGCGATTAATATTTGCCGATACATTTGTTTTATGTCAGCGATAAAGACAATTCTATGCGATCTGAACTTTAGTAATATATCTGCAATGTGTGGTAGTAATTTTGGACCAGAATACAAACAATCATTAAGTGAATTATCGTTTGCTGATTTAGCTGAGGCGTCGAAGACTACACGCAATTTCGTTGTAGTACTATCTGGTTTAAAAACACAATGATGCGGTATATAATAACATTCAGATGATGTAATGGGTTCCTTTGCAATGGACATATGTCCACTATCAAGGTAATCTTTCATGAATTCTGAATAACGAATTCGAAGAGATTCATCGCGTGAAAATCTATTTTCTAAACAATAAAAGCGACGTAAAGCGACAGAGCGAGAATTGGGAAACTCGGGTCTGTGAATTGATTTAAAAGGCAACGCAACACTATATCTACCATTAAGTTCGCGAGATACTGATTGTTTGTACAATTTTTCGCCCATAACGTCATCTGGAGAAGGAGGAATTTCAACGCTAACTTCTTCAATTTCCCAAAATTTCTTTAGCGTTGATTCTAAAGGTTCATTAGAAAGCGCAGTAAAAAAAGAGTTCAAATGGGTTGGTTGGTTAGCACATGCCTGACCAGATAAAACCCATCCGAAAATAGTATTTATAGCTGAGGGCGTATTATTTGATCCCAGTATTAAGCCTGGACGTAATAATTGCGTATAAATATCAGCACCTAGTAAAAGATCTACTTTTGCTGGGATACAAAATTGTGGATCTGCCAAGCGTAAGCCTTTAATATGTGTCCACGTAGAAGAATCTATTGGAAAGGCTGGAATATTATGCGAAATAGATGCAATGACGTGAGCATCAATCAAATATGATGGTTGTAACTCATCATGCGGGTATAGGCAGCAACTAACCGTTCCAGAAGATAGAAGAGCGGATGATGAACCTATTCCTTGAATTTGAATGCGGTTGGATTTAACACGTAATCCTAAGCGTTGAGCACAAGCAGCAGTTATAAAACTGCCCTCACTACCTCCATCGAGGATTGCTCTTATTGCGTGTGGATATCCGGATTCGTCACGAATATCTATCAGTGCTGTTGACAGCAACACTAATTTATTAGATGTGGCACTAACTAGAGCCGTTACTGAAGAAATCGTAGCGTTTGAATTTTCGAGTGTGTTACTTACAGCATTTGTAGGTTCTAATCGTACAGCGTTAAAAGGTTCATCATTACGATTAGATTGCGTAGCGGAAGATTCAAAATGTAACAAACTGTGATGTTTTTTATTGCATTTTCGACAACGTGATTTTGACTTACAGGTTTTGGTGGTGTGAAAACCACTAAGGCAATTAATGCATAATTTTTTGGATTTTACCAATTCGTAGCGTTGCGTAGGTAGTTTCTCTACTAATTGTGGGCACGAGTAAGTTAAATGTGTTTTACTACAGATAAAACATTTATCTGGTGATGTATGTTCCGTTGTAACATGGAACGTGCGTTTAGAATAATTATTTTGCTTAAAATTAGAGCATTTCGGTTTACACTGATCTAATACCAAACTTTGACCTTCGATGAAATCTTCTAACATCCCAAACGTTGGGATTTCCTGCCTTAAATCACGGATTTCCGATTCGAACAATCTTCGTGTGTTTGGGTCTAATTTTTCCAAAAGGAGATTTAGCAGCATGAAATCTTCCAGAGAATCAGCGAATTTTAAAGCACGTAATGCTGCTACATTTTCCCGGAATTTATCACACAAATCGCGTAACCCTTTAGACGATTCTTCTTTTAGTTGAGGTAACGAAATCATTCCTTCCCAATAACGTGTAGCTAACTTCCTTTTATTGTCATATCTATTGACTAGATTTTGATAAGCGATTATATAGTTATCATCTGATAAATCTAAGGTCTTTACTAAATTTAAGGGTTCACCAGAAAGGCAGCTAATTAAATATTGAAATTTTTCTGTATTCGATAAATGTGAAGCGTTGTGAATTGTGGTATTAAATAATTGAATAAATGGCGACCATAATTCTAATTTACCATCGAAATTTCTTAAATTAATTTTAGGTAATCGAACATTTGAAAATTCCTTTATAACATGGGATGAATTGTTTGAAGACGGTATATCAACAGGTAATGTTTGGTCATAAAGAACTCCTATTTCAAAATACATAGCATCGAATTCCTTCCTTACCTCGTTTTCTGCTTGAAAATCAGGGTTTTCTTGTGCAGCTATAAGCGATATTACCTGATTGTGAGAGGTTTCCAATTTTGCGTAAATATCATCTGTTGTTTGATAGCGTCTCTTAAATAGTGGAATAAACGAATTATCGTTTTGTGCCATTCTTGCGATATCTAGCGTTTCCTTTATTTTATTAATTAAAGCATTTCGAAAAGCGTAAGCTTCAGCAAATTTAGCGTTAACTTTAGGTGGCATTTTTGAATTTAAAAAAATTCAAAAACGATGCGAATTGAAAAAACTGAGATGACAAAAATGTCAAAATTGACGTAACCAAATAATCTATTTTACCCTCAAACGTCACAATGACGTGCGTGCGTTTAGCGAAACTATTGTATGCAATATAACAATATGTTTAAACAAATATAAATAATGGGTAAAATATAAATTGGATAACCAATTCAGCCAATGTCCACTGCCAAAATTGAATGCGCTGTAATACCAGTAGTAGAATTGATCACTACACCGTTTCAATAATTAAAAGGTAAGAACAAAGGCATTCATATGATAACAGATATCAAACAAACAATCCGAACGTCGAAGGACCAAAAAAATGTACGCGTGACAAATAATAATTTTTTCTCAATATGAATGTTTGATAAATAGGATTTGCCTCGACTCACCTTGATTGAAATTGAAAACAGCGTCACTCAGCTCCTGCAGGGGATGGTTTTGCGCCAATTCCAATGGCCATAGGTTAATGTTCTATCTTGCGTTTAATTTTATATTTTTTCACACACCCGAGCTAGCGTTTTATTTTGAAGCGTTTATTAACTGATTAAATTGGCGGTTCCAATGCGAAATTCAACGATTTTGTTATGCGTTTTTTAAATTGACACGTAATGTGAGTTTTTTTCAATTAATTAATAATTTTTACCCCGGAAACCCAAACAAACTCCAAAATAAAAAATTGGCGGTTCAAGGCAACCCTTGGAAGGAAAATAATAAAAAGTAAATGTTGTTGGTCCAACGAGCGAATTAATTATTAATATCATAATATTCATAATAATAAAAGTAAAAGATAACAACAAACACAAAAAAACTAACTATTAATAATCCAACAAAATATATTACACCTATAAGGTATTTTTTGCAGTTTCAAATGATTCTTAACGGTAAAAATATATTGATAACTCTTAATTATTGGGGACAGAATTGTGTTAACATAGATTACGAAGAAAAATAATTATTTAAAAACAAATTTACTAGGAGACGAAACGATTAGTTCTAGAGCTGCAAATTAAAATTAAGTACAGGGTACATTGCGACGACCGTCGATTAGACGTTTCTTAAAAAAAAACTTATAGTATGTAATTGAAAATTGATAAATTAGGTGTTTTGGTATATTAAAAATTGATTGAAAGTATTTTTACGATTGTACAACTTCCGGTTATACCGTATATTTTTAGATATTCAGAAATCGTGTTTCAACGGCGAGTGCAATGGTATGGTATTATAGAGGTCTATCGCTAACAGTTCAGCAGTTATGCAATTTTTTTTTATCTAACCCTTAATTTGGATGCACGCTACTGCAAAATTAGTTCGAAGTAAGCGTTCTTTCTCAGGATTTAATTTTAGGAGTCTATCACCGTTGGAATAGCTAGGACCATTGGACTTTAGCGTTTACCAGTACAGTGTGATCGAAAAATGCCACCTTCGATTTTTCTCAAAATTAAATAGAACGCCCCATATTAGATATGGCAGTCAGATATCCACTGTCATAATCTTTCATAAAATACCCAACTTTATAGGTCTAGAATTAATAAGCAGGAAGTTACTAAATTTCAAAATGCTGATGCTATCGGCTCGCATCTCAGTTTTTCTATTCTATAGAACCGCCATCATGTTGTCCTTTGCCTTGGTAAACTAATTTATATACGACTCAATAGTTAAGGTCATTTCTTCGTTTGGAAGTTATTTAAATGACGAAATTACTAATTTTTAATTAAGCAAATTTGTGACTTTGAACTACTTTTCAGACAATTATGTCCAATCGTAATGTGTGTTGTCGTTTTCCAAAAGGTTTCTTGACAGTCAAAATTAGTTTTCCACTAACTCGCTTTTTTCTGTATTGGCTAATTAATTTACGTCTACTCTTTTATAAGATAGGAGTTCTCATATTTGTTATAAGGTTATCACGTCGCCTTAGTAGCTTTATTTGAATTCAATTTGGGCAAAGGTCTATCAGAATTATATTTTTCGGAAAAAGAGAGTTCCAGGAACAGAAAATTGTGTTTGTTAAGGCGTCTTCAAAAAGGAAAATGGCAAATATTTAAGCAGCTTACTGCAGCAGCAGAGGAACTTTTTATACTGGGTTCGCCAAAATGGCGTGACACTTTTCAGAATGCTACAACATAGTAGTTGTTGATGTTTTCAGTAATTTGTTTGATGCGTTGGTGAACTTATGTCATGCCATTTGTCATTTAGTTGTCATATGCCGGATATGGCGATATCCCTTGGCCAGCCAGATCGCCTGATCTGACAGTTTGCGACTTTCTTTTATGGGGGTACCTCAAAAGTAAAGTTTTTACGACTCGCATTCAAAACATTCAGGAATTAAAACATCGAATTCGAGAAGGGATTGCAGCCATTCCAATAAATACTTACGATGCAGCGGTGTATGCTCAATTTTCTTTCGCGATTAAATAAATGTCTAGAAGTCCAAGGCTGTCACTTGAAAGATGGAATTTTCCACAAATAAATGGCATAATGTGTACTATAATATTAATAAAACATGATTAATATACCACAGTTTATATTGTAGTTATAGCGTTTTGAAAAGTGTCACGTCATTTTGGCGAACCCGTTATTGTTCAGGAATAACAGATCCTTAAATAAAATTAAAACCTTTTTTATGGGGCAGCTATGAGGACTACCTTTAAAAATATTCAACAAAAATGTGACTAAGCTTTTCAAAAAATTTTTGCAATAAAAACAGACAAGGGGGAGGACAATTTTTTGGAAATGAAATTTGTTTTGGATTTCGCTCCTTTCGATAAATATTTTTATATTATTGATATTTAAAGGTAAAGCTAAAGGTCAGTGGTTTAAATCCCTGCGAGGATGACTGATGGTTTTCTATACCTATTAAGAATTTTTAAAATTCATTAAAGTAGCATAAGATTATCTTTCAGTAAGAATTGGTTTTGTAGAAATTCATTAACTTTTTCAAAAAATCCAACGATTTTTAGACTTTAACTTGTTCCAATTGTCTTACTGTAATTAAAAAGAGCTAGCAGAATTGCAAAATTTTCCGGATTTTTGATCTTTATTAAACAAAAATTTTAAAATTAGAATAAATCGGTAGAACACAAATCAATTTGACAGAAATTTGTGGCGTGTTTCAAAATTTACTAACTTTTGTACATGTTTTTAGCTTATATTAAAAAGTGCATTTAAAGTTTAAAATTCTCGATAAATTCAGTGCAAATGGATTAATAACACAAAATTAATTTTACATACATTTTTGGACTGTTACAAGATGTACTAACTTTTGGGGCATTTTATGGTTTTATTTGTTTAAAAAAAGTATTTACGTTTTACTTATAAACAGCTTAAAAATTATAAGAATGTTTGATAAACTTAGTTCAAGTAAATCATAAACAAGAATTAACTTTACAGAAATTTTTGGATTGTTAAAGAGTTTATTAATTTTTTGGGCATTTTTGATTTTATTTTTTTCAGAGAAACATTTATGTTTTACGCATATAAATATTAGATAAAAATCGGCGTTGCGGGCGACGCCGGTGGTGGACCTGGACACAGAATATCCGAAATTTTAGATATTCTGTGACCTGGACCAGCGGCAACTACGATTTTTAGAAAAGGTGACTTCCTCTCATAAATTTAATCCTTGAAATCTTAAATGACAAGTTCAGGTACAAATTCTTAAATTCTAATGATTGAAGTCATAAACAATCACGTATGCAAACCAAAACTAGTAACTGGCTATTATTTAGAATCGTATACAGATGGCACCACTTATTTGGTAGTTTTTATTTGTCCTTTTCTAAAGGTACTTCTCTATTGCGAAAGTCGCACCCTTAGGGCAACCCTATTATATTTATTTTTCTATGGCAATAAACGATTAAGTGGCATTCAACTTGACGTATGGTTTGAAACAAATCAAGTCCTATTTGAATTTATACTAAAATCGTCATGAATATTTACACTGCGGAAGAAAAAGTTTAAATAGTGAAATGGGTCTACATAGAAAACAGTTACAGGGAAACGTGTAGACGATTTGCAACGACATATCCCAACAGACCTCGTCCTGCACACACTACTGTTGGAAGAATCATAAGCAGATTTGAAAATACTGGTAATGTTTGCTCAAGATTTATAGCACCTGATAGCATTGCTACCCTAAATGGGAAAAACTCAAAATAACCGAGGTAGCACTCGGACACGCTTTCCGACTAGCACTGGGAAGGTCGGGGTTCTTGACGAGCTGTAAATAAATGAAAGGGCGCCAATCAGTTAGGAGCGTGTCCTTCAGAGGAACCAAGCAGCAACTGATAACTGACTTCCTGAAAATTTCTTCAAAGTACAAACACAATAAAGGACTCTCAGATCGTTCAAATATTTAATAATGGAATAATTAACAAGTAAATATATTGGCATATACCCAACAAGCCAGTTAGATATAGAGTATATATAGGAATAGTAAATATCACAAGTAAATATAAATAACACATAAACATATAACATATAAATATATAACAATTAAATATGTAACAAGTAAATATAGAACATATAAATATGGCAAATATACGATATAGTCGAGACTGATTAACGTATCCGATGTCGGGAAAATTGAACGGGACAAATAAATATTGAAATTAGTTGAAGACTAATCAGTAATCATCAAAAATTATGAAACAACGAGTTAAACAATTACCTTTGAAGTCAAAGTTGCACAGTAAAGATAAAATAAATGATTACAAATGAATTATCGCGGTAGCCTCAGTGTCGCAAGATAATAATCTCCAAAACGTTGGTAATCGTAAGATATAGGCCTGTATCTAACGCTAGTTCAAAATCGCGTACCATAAACTTATGTAAAAATGGACTAATTAGTCGCTATAATTTTCAACTAAACACACAGTACTTGCGTCACGCTCAAATTCAGTTTCACGACAACTCAAGTGTCTGGAATAATGATAACAAAATGGTAGTTAAGCTTTAAGGGAAATACAGCATAAATTGAATGATAACGATTACGTTAATGCAAACTGACTAAAAGCAAAGTTAAAACAAAGAATGGACTTCAATAATAGAAGTGATATTAATACGAAATAATTAAAGCAAAGTTGAGACAAAGAATGCATTCAAATAATACAAATGATATTGATATAAATTAATTAAACAAAGTCGAAACAAAGAATACGAAGGTATCCTACCTACTTAATGTTATACAATAATAACCTGCAGGGTGACCTGAATTTACAGGATACAAATATCAAAAATTGTCTGACGAATCAAAATAAATCAAAAGCCTTCGGACGAAGGAAAATATATCAAGTCAACCTTACAGGTCAGTCGGAAAACCACTAATATGGCAGGAGCTCTTCGTAGCCTAGAATCGGACTAGGAAAACACAGTACTCGACAGCAACAAACGGGGACATAAATTACAGCTTCCTAACAAACGCGGCACCATGTCCAATATAACTCGAAAGAGTAAACCATCCAAGGTTCTTTACCAGCTGGTGGGAAACTTAACCCCAAATACAGCTACCATCAAACGTGCCATAAATCCGGCGTAAATTCTAGCGTAAATTGGGCTGAAATCGAATCGAAACTTGAGGGGTTTGCTTAATTAAATCAAATATAACATACCTTGTAAGAATATAACCGCAAAAGGCGTGTAAGTTCTAGAAAATCTCTATATCCAAAAATAACTGTCAATAACACTTGACGACAAACTACACAAATTCTAGAACTTCATAAATGGGTTTTTGGAACCTCGATGACCCATTAAAAATGTATCTTAACAAAGATAATTAAATGGTCTCCAAACCCTTACGTCTGTACTCTTCAAACGTTTAAACAGGAAAAGAAAGTAACTCGACTAAGCTCCGCCAGATTTCAGGAAAAGAAAATTAAAAATCCCTAGCTATACCAAGGTTATAAGATATACTATGTTTCAAATCCAATAGCCGTGAAATTCTATGTAATGCCTAACCGGAATTGTTGAAATGTTACAAAGGTAGAAAAACCTGTAACATCATTAATCCTGCGGTTTATGATCGTGAAATTGATATAATGACAGCTGTTCGTGCTAGTCCCAACATATCAGTGCGGCAATTAAGTACAGAAAATGGGTTAAGTAAAAGTTACGTACATAAAATATTAAAGAAACATAAATTTA
The DNA here is from genome assembly GCA_963082815.1 of Melanotus villosus. Classification (NCBI taxonomy): domain Eukaryota; kingdom Metazoa; phylum Arthropoda; class Insecta; order Coleoptera; family Elateridae; genus Melanotus; species Melanotus villosus. The sequence goes on along the minus strand of OY720427.1, from coordinate 16,119,438 downwards.
AATCGTATAAATATCAGCCTCATCAAGAACTGCGGGAGGGAGATTCCGAAAACAGATCTGCATTTTGTCAAATAATGATGGATAAATGCAACAATGAACCTGAGTTTCTAGAAAGAGTGTCCTTTACTGACGAATGTACGTTTACTTTAAATAATCAACCACATTCTCAAAATTTTCGATATTGGAGTACCGACAATCCTCATTTAATTGTAAAAACACACACACAATATCCACAGAAGGTTAATGTTTGGTGTGGAATATTAAATAACGTTGTAATTGGACCTTATTTTATTAACAGAACGTTGACCGGCGAGACTTATTTAGAACTTATAATTTTTTAACAGTTGTCTACTAAATATGTAAATATAATATTATGATCTATAAATAAAGTCTTCAGAAGTGGCCACAATATTTTGAAGAAATACCACAAGACTGTTAAAGTTAAGATGGATTTTGTTTAATTTTTGTGGTATTAGAATATACATAGGACTCCAAAATTTCTTAGCTGATCCTTATAAATTTACTTTTTGTTCGTATTATAAATATTTTACTTTAATTAGACGGAATTCTCTAAATATTTAACTAATAATGATCTTCCCCCTAAAAAGAATTTAACTAGAATTCATTCAGATATACCAGATGTCAATGAAACCTGGGGCACCCCTATTTTTTTAAATTATATTTTAAGATATCAAAATGAAATATGATACACTTTTAAAACTGTCACTTCCGGTGGTGCCGGAATTATCCTCAACTTTTCGTTGACATCTTGTATATAACTAAATTACAAATTCACTACAAATCTTAAAGGCTTTTAAAGGGGTTTTGACGTAACCTGCTTTATAATTCAGTGGAATTTTGAAGATTGGTGGATTTTACCAGTTTAAAAACAAGATCTCTATTCCAGTATGTCCTAACGGAATAGCTTTCTCTAATAAAAATTAAAAATTCATTCGCGCATCCGAAGAGATTTAAAATAAAAATCGAAAGCTTTCCATCAAATCTCAAATTATGGCTTATTTTTTGTTTCTAATAGATTCTAAATACCTTTTTTATATTTCCAAGAATGATGCAAAACACGGATACATAATCTTTTACTAAGAATAAAATTAAATAATCTATATTAATAAACAATAATAGAAAATAATCCAGTTTCTTTCAAATTTTCTGATCCTCCCCGCATAGTGGTTTCACTTTATTTACTAAACATATTTGTTGTTTTTGCAGATACTATTTCAAATTTAGTTTCCACTTTGTGGTATGCATTGAGGAAAATAGCGCCGAAGAGATGATTCAAGCTGTATCAGAAAGATTGAATAATAGTTATGAAGAGGAAATCGCCATAACGATCATCGAAACAAAAAAACTAGCTCGCCACAGACTCTTAAAACTGATACAACAGGAATATGTCTGATTGTTATATTTTTGTAAATAGTTTTATTGTAAATATGGTATTTTCCTTTTAGGTTTTTAAGCTTAAATAAATTTTGTAAATAACTCTACTGTTAATTTTTTTTTTAATGTACTTAACGCTACTATTTTTTATTATTGCGTTCAAATATACATAATAACCTAAAGTCTAATTTAACTGAAATCGCTGGTTGGTGCAAAAATCTGTTTATTATTTCTAAAATTTTATTATTGTTCCCTGGACGTTAAACTGTCAATAAACCCAAGTTGAGATAACTTAAGTTCTAATAAAAATTCTAGTCTAAAATATAAAAAAGTATTAACAAATCCTAAATCCACTCTAAAAAACAATGAGACAATATCGACAGTAACTATAAATATTCGTTTGGAAAACATTCGGTTCGCCCTATCGATACTAAAAATGACAATATTTTAATAATCAATTAATTTATTTCGAATGTTAGTTGACTAAGTGAGATAGTAAAATATAAAATTGTTCTGAATTTATTTTTGTAGGGAGAGCGGCGCCCTGCAACCCTCCCGCACCAACCGCCACTGCTACACAAACTAACAGAGATATAAGACAGCGAAAACAGAAAAAAAACTTAAAGAAATCCCAGGCATTGGTTCAAAGCATTGCCATATTTGTTGCTCTAATTAAGTAATATCACTATTAAAGCGATATTAAAATATTTAATTTTTCTAATTTCTTCTAACGACTTTCCTCTTCTACCGCCTATTTCTGCAATACCTTGTAGCCGTGTCTTTCTAGGTCTACCCCTTTTTCTCTTCTTAATTCGTTATGACCATGCTATCTTGCTAGGCAATCTATCTTGTTTCATCCTTACTAGGTGTCCATAGTCCATACCACTCGAGCTGTCTATTTTCGATCTTTCTCATAATCAGTCCCTGTTCTAATTCCTCTTTAATAACTAATAACGTCTTTTCTGATGTGGTCCCGTTTAGTTTTCTCTTCAATTTTTTGTAGATATTTTATTTCATCATTTCTACCGCATTTAATTTACTCGCATGTTCTTCCTGTGTTGTCTATGTTTCTGATGCATAGAGTAAAATGGGAACTGTTATAGTATTATAGAATGTTAATTTGGTCTTGTTATTTATCTCTTTTTTATTATACAGGGTGTCCCAGATCGAGTGGGATTGCATGTGTAACTTTCTTATTATTGACGATGGAGATTTGGTTAAATTGGCAATGTTTTGCAGTTTTATATGGTGATTTAAAATCTGTTTGAAAAAGTTCAAAATGTCGATCCCGTCAGAAGTTATTTAAAGAAAACTGAAAACTGTCATTTTCTTGTATGTCAAATATCTTCGTAAGTATAAGAGATATGAAAAAAAGTTTTATATGAAAGTCACTGTTTTCGATAAGACCAATTTAAAACTGATGTCGAACAAAAATTCAAGATGGCTGCTTTTGAGGTACTCGTATCAACTTCCTTAAGTTAAATGGACGCCATATTGGATTTTTTGGTTACTGAATAGAATTTTTTATTCTCTTTTCAACGATGTAAGATAACTTATTATTGAATAAAAATACCAGTAAAATTAATTGTTTTTACATTTTAATCAAGTAGGCTTACATTACATGGATCCAAACAAAATTAGCTTAAGTACCTGCTTTTTGAAAGATTGTGATAAACTTTGTTATTGTTTTTCATCATAGCTACTTACCTACTTAATTATACATTTAAAAAGTAATGTCACGATCTTTTTTGTGGTTTAAGTACTTAGTACTTAGTACTGAATTAACATATTACTAAGTATTATAGGAATTACATAAAAATGTTTTCTAAAATAAATTTCACCTAATTTTGTTTGGATCCATGTAAGCCTACTTGATTAAAATGTAAAAACAATTAATTTTACTGGTATTTTTTATTCAATCATACGTTATCTTACATCGTTGAAAAGAGAATAAAAAATTCTATTCAGTAACCAAAAAATCCAATATGGCGTCCATTTAACTTAAGGACGTTGATACGAGTACTTACCTCAAAAGCAGCCATCTTGAATTTTTGTTCGACATCAGTTTTAAATTGATCTTATCGAAAACAGTGACTTTCATATGAAACTTTTTTTCATATCTCTTATACTTACGAAGATATTTGACATACAAGAAAATGACAGTTTTCAGTTTTCTTTAAATAACTTCTGACGGGATCGACATTTTGAATTTTTTCAAACAGATTTTAAATCAGCATATAAAACTGCAAAACATTGCCAATTTAACCAAATCTCCATCTTCAATAATAAGAAAGTTACCCATGCAATCCCACTCGATCTGGGACACACTGTATACTGTTTTATTTAGTGCATAATAATATATGTTGTTTGCTTTGTCCTATTCGCTATTTCTATACCCATCTTGCCGTCATTCGTGAAAGTACCCTTTAAGTATTTAAATGTTGCTACCTCCTCTAAAAGTTCATCTTTACATCTAATTCCCGAACTTGCATTTCCTTTTTTATTGATTACCATAATTTTGCATTTAGTTAGTACAATAACAATATCAATATCAAGTACGAATTATTACAGTTAAAACATTCAAAAAACAGTAGTCTCACTGAAGTATTCCCTCATGCTGTAGAATACTTTTTCCAATAGATGGGCTTTTAGCAGCTCTTTAAATTTATGTAATTGACAACAGTCTTTAATGTGGCAGGGTAGGGCATTGAAAACCTTGGGGCCCAGATAATTAGGTGAATTTTTTGCTAATCTTAATTTATAGTAAGGCAAGTGTAGATTGTTTGCTTGCCTGGTGTCGATGTTGTGAATGTCTTTATTTATAATCTACACTAGAAAGTAGAAACCACAAAGAAGTGCCACTAAAAGAAACCGGTTTTTATTTTTAAAAATATAGACGCAAATTTCAAAAATGTATAGTCTAGCCAAAGGTAATATTTTAAACTTAGGAAAGAGATCTCTACATCTGATAACTCTTTTCTGCGCAATAAATACATCATAAGCTGTGGTGCACCCACCCCAAAAACAAATCCCGTATCGCAAATGCGAGTCTACTAGAGAAAAATACTCATTTATCAGTTGCTTAACATTGAGGACGCTACGTAGATTTAATAATAAGTAGCGGGGAGAATTTAGTTTAGAAATGACATTTTGGCAATGTGTGTACCAGCTTAAGCATTCATCCACAGTCACTCCCAAAAATTTTACACATTGGGTATCGTTTGGTAAAGCGTGCCCGTTTAACATAATGGGTACCTTGGAACAAATCTTCTGTTTGGTGTGGAATCTAAGGTACTGGGTTTTCGCTGCGTTGGGGAGCAGATTACTGGAAATACACCATTTGTTCATTTCTGAAAGGGCATTATTACTTAGGGTTTGTAGTGCATTATCGCATTTGTTAGAAACAATAAGCGATGTATCATCGGCAAATTTAATAAATCGCGCTGAATTGGTGACGGAGGCCAGATTGTTTATGTATAATACAAACAGGATCGGGCCAAGGACTGAACCTTGGGGAACACCCATATTAATGTCTATTGTTTCAGAATAAGCGTTACTAATTGAGCCTGCAATTTTGTGTTTGACGACTACACATTGTTTTCTATCTTTCAAGAAATCTGATATCCAGTCTAAAACAAGTCCACGTATCCCGTATGCATTAAGTATACTTAGTAATTTGTGATGATTAACACAATCAAATGCCCTGCTGAGATCACAAAATATCGCAACAGGGCACTCGCCATTCTCTATTTGTTGGACAAGTAATTCGTGAAAGCTATGAATAGCTGAAATGGTAGACCTATCAGCTCTAAAACCATGTTGACATTCGGATAAGATGTTATATTTATCAAGAAAAGGTAATAGCCTTGCTAGAAAACAGTATTCGAATATTTTCGAGAATCCTGAGAGAACAGTAATTGGCCGATAGTTCTCTACACAGTGAATATCCCCCTTTTTGTAGACCGGCACTACTTTGCCCATTTTTAGTCTTTTGGGGAACATGCCCGTAGAAAAAGACAAATTAATTAAATGTGACAGTGGTTTTACTAGAAACAGAGCCGCTCTTTTAATAATAAATGTCGGCAAATTATCAATACCAGATGAATATTTATATTTTAATTTATTGAGAATAATTAAGTATACTACTTCAGCTTCAGTAAATTCGTATAAGAACATCGAATTTAGATTTGTAAAATCATTGAAGGCAGATGCATTTTTTATTATATTTAGAGGAGCTTCCTTGAAAAAGGTATTAAATGTGGAAGCAATTTCTTTTGGGTCGATCAAAACAGTGCCATTTTGTTTTGAGTCACTTCTTTGAAAGTTTTTTGTTGATTAGGAAGTTCGGATACAACTGACCACATTGACCTAATTTTATTATCAGAGTTAGTGATTCTTCGCTGATAATATAATTTTTTGGTATTATTTACCAATCTTTTATGATTAATTTTAGCCGACTTATAAACCTCAGAAAAGTGTGTATAGGTCGATTTTAGAATAAACAGGTTCTTTAATTTAATACTGGAGCGGCGAACCTCTTCAGTAATCCACCTTTTATTACTTTTTTTACCAGTTTGATATTTATGCAGAGGAAAGCTCGAATTGAAATGAAAAAGAATAGTTTCATAGAAATAGTCAAAAGCGTCATTTAAATTAATGTTCGAATATATTATGGACCAATCTTCAAGCTGTAGTGCCGATTCAAATTTAAGAATACTTTCTTCATTAAAACTTCTCTTCCAAGAAAAGTTGAGTGGTCTAGCTACATTTTTAATAGGAGATATTTCTACCAGCACACTTCGATGATCAGCAACATTATTGTCTAGCACACAAGTAACGCCTGTGTTATCAAAATTAATGAAAACATGATCTATGATCGAACTACAAGAACTTACCCGCGTGGGCCACCACACCTTAGGTTTGAGACCAAAAGCAGACAATACATTACAAAGTGTAGAGAATTCTTTGGTGGGGTTGGAAGCATCGACATTCATATCACCACAGAGTACGATATCAATCAATCTGTGTATTTTCGTTCGAGAATCTGCTAAAAGGATTATGTCATCTGCGTAGATCAGGTTATCTATACTTGTAGGTATTAAGTTTTTATATCCTATTACCTACTGCTGTTAATTTTTTGCTTTTGATCACCCGATCCATGACAATTATAAAGAGCAGGGGACTGAGGCTGTCTCCTTGCTTATTGCCTCTCTGCAGTCTCTGCATTGAAAATTCTTCTGATTTATCGCCATTAACCTGTACCTTTCCTCTAATTTTTATATTTAAAAGCAACATTTACCCAATCGCAGGCATATGTTCAAACTATAGGTTTTCCCATTTTCCCAGTTTTTCCTGGTATGACATTTGAAAGTCAAATTCTTTTGAAAAACATTTTTTTACGAAAGAGGATTATCTTTAAATAGATGTTAGCGTAAGTAACCGTTAATCACTTGATTTACATATTCTGCTGCCCCTCCGGTATAGAATATGCTTTCGCCGGTTTACAGCAAAAACTAAATATACGCAAAAACATAAACCTACAAAATTCACTCAAATGTGAAATATACTATATCCGGAAATATAATTTTGTTTACATTTGTAATATTAAATTCCTAAAGTTCATATAATTGTATTTTTTTCATATGTTTGCAGATGTTTGTGTTACAATTTTCTGTTTTTGAAATGTTTTTTTTTTGCTTTCTTTCATAATAAAATTAAAATTTAGTTCTTTGAACTATTTTTCACCTCCCGGGGTCGATTTTGTCATTTTATCTCGCCTTACCAAAATTAAAATCTGGTCACCTTTGTCATTATTAAAATAGGTAGGTAAATAATGTTATTTTATTGGTCACATTTTAAGTCATCTTTTTAATATAGGTATACATCCCAGATTATAAACAGCATTTTAAAACACGTTTCCCATGACAACGTGTTTTAAAAAACTTTTAAAACACGAAAGAAATAGCTACAATAATTGTCTACAGGGTGAGTCATAATGGGCGGAACAAATTTTACCAGTATGTAGGAGAGACTTTTTTAAGTAAAAAAGTTCTAATAAATGTATGTCCTAATTCGCACAGTTGAACTACAAGAAGTCAAAGTATTTCTTTTTTAAAATTAAATTCAAAAGGTAATATCAAGTAGTTTGCGGTTATTCATTGTTTTGCTAACAGTTAAAGAAGTTGCTCCGTTGGAGTGGGATGTGGATTCAACATGATGGCGTGCTATGTCATTATGGAAGGCAAGTCGTCCGGTGGTTGAATACTGACTACCCTGGCAGATGGATCGGACGTGGAAGCCCTGTTGCCTGGCCTGCGAGGAGTTCCGATTTAAATCCTCTAGATTTCTACCTCTTGGGACATATGAAACAGTTAGGGCCGGTCTTTCAATGTGCTGGTAAAGTTCCAGGTAGCGTTAACTGTCAGGTAAAGTCAGATCTACCTGTAACTTCAGTCTTTCAATCGTTGGTTAGCTGTTACGTGGGAGATTTTTGCTCTACCTGACGGATAAATTTGCCCACGGGTCGAAGTGGACGGTAACGTCGTACCTGTCAGGTAACTTTTCACCGAATGATAACGAAAGCGCGCGATATCAGTGTGCAGGGTGAATTAATAACGTATTTAATACATTAGCGTAAAACATATTCAGAATGAAGCATTATAATTTTTGTTTGCGACATTTTTCTTTGTTTTTCAGTTACAGTGCCAAAGAAAAGTGCTTAACCTTTCCGTACCCGTGCGGGGTATTTTACATACCCCAGTGCAGTTTTTTTACTATAACTTTTTAATAACCTTGTTAATTGAATTGGTCCTTTGTGTATTCCTCGGTATATAAATGTTTATATGAATGGTAAAGTATCAGTCAAAATCAATTATATGTTAGCAAAGAATAAGAAAATAATCTTCAAATTCTGGGTATTCCCCGAGATATAAAATATCTTTATAATTCTAAAATTTGATTTAAAAAGAAATTGTTAGCGTGTTAAAACAATTAATTTTTGTCTGTATAATAATAATAATAATTTTTTGAAATGTTTTACCCGTTTATAACAAAATCCGGATGAAACTAGTTCGTGCAGCTGCGCACAAGTTGAGTCGTGTAAAAACGTGCAATTACCTCATTAATTTTAATTTTAACTCGTATTTTTCAATAAACTTTTGTGTTACAAGAACTAAATTGTATTAATTTTATAATAAAAAGCAATAACAAAGCCAAAATAAGTGATAGGAACGAAAAAACACTGGGGTATCTGAAATACCCCGCATGGGTTCTAAAGGAAGATTTAGACCACGGGTACGGGAAGGTTAATGACCTGTTATGCCTTTTTTCTTTAGCATTTATTATTAGGAATGTAAATATAAAATAGTATAAATATTTTTCACACAAAATAAATGTTCTTTTTTGTATATTCAGTTTTCAAAACCACAGATGCTAATATTAGTAAGTATATTATTCTCTCTTGAAGTGTGCACTATTAATTTCATCTGAGTTTTAAGCCAAATAAATGTATTGGTAATTATATTATGATTATCCTAATTAAAAACTAAGTTCATAATCATAATATATGAATTTTTATAACCTTGGATGAAAAAAATCATTTTTTATTAATTAATATTTATAAAAACTAACAATAATCATTGGTCTAATTGTTTTTTTTTAATTAACATTTGAAGACTCATATTTAGTTTTCAAGTTCTGTACAGCTCGGTACACATTTTGAGGGCCGGAAGCATTCATTTCGGCACACACTTTCTCCCACATGGCACCTTTTTCTTTCCACGTAACTGCATCAGACGTTTTACAGTCCAAAATGTTTTTATATTCTGCCACCACATCAATTAATAAATTGATTTCGGTGGCAGAGAAATTTACGCCACGTTTTTCGGTACCTACGTTTACCACTCATGTCTTAATTAAAATTTAACAAATAACAACAATAAAAGATAATAAAAACACAACAGTAACAAATAACAACAATAATAACAACAATAATAACAACAATAATAACAACTAACAAGAACGAACGAAATAACAAAAAGAAGCACTCCACAAAATTCTAATCTTAACGCCCGCGAAAAACGACAATACATGATTTGTTTACGTCAAAAACTAACGCATTTGCGACGGCGCGTTCACATTCTAGGTTTGTGCTAAGCATTTTTATTTTGTTAATAGCAAATACTATATAGTTTTCTAGTCGGATAAATTCGTATTGAAAGACAGAATTGCACTAATCTGACAGATTTACCTGGTAGGTATATTTAACTGTCAGGTAGCGAGGTAGCTACCTGGAAATTTACCAGCACATTGAAAGACCGGCCCTTAGTATACAATACTGAAATTGACACACGTGAACAACTGCGTCAGAGGATTTTTAACACGGCCAATGAAATTCAACAATGGTCAAGTAGCTAGAGTGTACGATTCCCTTATTCGTAGAGCGCGTGCTTGTATTAGAGCTCAAGGAGCACAGTTTGAACAGTTTTTGTAATACTGTGATTTAATTAAATATTTTTTGTACAGTTTATCCAATTTTTTAACAGTTTTTCGCAGTTGGCGTTATTATTAAATACCATGAGATCGAAAAAAAGATGATTCTGAGCAGGCCTTGACGAGTACAACACGATTGGCTACACTGGTTCCAGAATGCCTATGAATTATAATGTGACAGTGACATTTCAAATGTAAGTCAGTTTTGCAATCTTGTTTCCAGAATTATTTAAGTTTATCGTTGTAATACTAGTGAAGGATCACATTTTGAACACCTACTCTAACATGTATTCATCTTAGTTTTCAGTTTGTTCTCTAAATAAATACTGTTTTGTTTTAATTTATTTGACATTTATTAACCTCTAACCTACTGCCACATTTTGAAATCAGTCTTGCCAATCGTGTTGTACTAGTCAAGGCCTGCTCAGAATCATCTTTTTTTCGACCTCATGGTATTTGTGTTTATTACAAAACTTTGACTTTTTGTAGCTTCACAACTATGAAGTTTAGGACAAAGGTTTATAGGAACTTTTTTACTTAAAAAAGTCTCTCCTACATACTGGCAAAATTTGTTCCGCCCATTATGACTCACACTGTATATTACGCTAATGGCAGAAACTTGAATAAACTTTCTCGTAAGCAGCTTTAGATTTCACGGGCAACAATTTTTCCCGCAATAACTTCCCTTTCTCTAGAATATTTTCAGGAACTTGATTTGATTTTTCAATTTTCGTTTATAAAACAAACAACATTTCCACAGCGACTTATGACCAACGTAGTAGTTGACCAACAAAAAAAAAATGAATAACAGGGTGCCTATGCGACAACCTCGAAGTTTAAGCTTGTGTTTTCGCACTTGTATTATTAATAGCTATTTTTGCATTTTATACAGTAATATGCGTTTATTTTTAGTCTTGGTATCGAGCAAAGTCACAATCAAAATTGATCCAGTATCTTGGATGTCATCTACTTAAACTGCATAATTCGGCACGTCTACATTCTCCGTTGAGACCAAAAATAAGTACCACTTTCATTAAAAAATAAGTATCATCTCAGGAGCTCCCATTAAAAATTGTGTGACGTTTTTTATTGTCAAAATCTTGGATTTTTTCGGCTCCTATGTATCGTCACAGTATACTAATCTTATCCAGTAGCGACAATCAGCAAGTGGGGAGAAAAATTTTTAATACGCGTGCGCTAGTTGTATACTACCCGCACAATGGTTTCTCCGGCTCAGCTGTTTTCTATCAATCATTCGATTTAATTTTTATCCTAATGTGAAGTTTTAAGTAGTGTGCAAATTCTCTACAACAAATTATTTACTCCTCAAGATACTGAACTGATGCGAAATAAGTAACTACATTGTGTTAATGTATTGGAGAACATGAATAAATTTTAAATTTCGCGGTTATGTACTATCCCCAAAATGGCCGCGTCGTTTGAAGGTCACCAAAATTTGGAACAATAACTACAAAGGCGCCGACGGGTTTTGTCGCTACTGGATAAGATTAGTATACTGTGGTATCGTTTTGACGTTTAAGGATTGCTACGAGTTTTTTGTACTGAGAAATATCCAAATTCTCATTTATCTGCAAGGTACTTTTTAACATAGAATATGTGGACAATAAGTTGCCTTCCATATTTTCGCCTTGAAAAAGAAAGAATAAGTTATTGTTTAATAACAGACTGCAAGATCTATGGCTTACCTTTTCAAAAAAGAAAGCAATCATTAATGTTTTGTCAATTCCTGCTGCATTCTTAGTTAATTTCCATTTGCAGAATTGTTCGTAGGTGTTTTCATACTTCTCTTTTGATTCAGTGTGAAGTAAGCTGCGAGAGGCTGCATTAGCAGCACTCAAAATCTCTGGAGAAAGGTTTTTTATGCAGGGTGTTTCATAATTGCACGGCACAATTTTAGGGATGTGTTCTCTAGTACAAAATATTACGATTTACATAAAAGTACCTTAGTCCAAAAGTTAATATTTAGGGAGATACAGGGTGTCAAAGTCGAAATTTTAATTTTAATTTTTTGATGTGTTTTCAAAAGTCTTCGAAATATTGATATGAAAATTGCGTCCTCAATTTTAGCAATGCTCTTTCAACAACCTTATTTTTGCTACACCTAATACTTTGAACATACTACAATTTTAACATTGAAAATGTTTCTGTTTTCGCGTATATGGGTGGCTTAAATTCGCTTAAAACTTTCGTATTGCATTTGCTGCTTTTGTGAGAGTGACCGAGCGGCGTTCGGAGCTGTTCGGCGCTGTACTCTGCTCGATAACTTAGACTGTGATCGGCGCGTATACAAAGTTATACTAGCGTCGTATCCTTCCTAAGACTGTGTATTGTTTAGACTGTGACCTTCTTGTAAGTCCAGCCCTATTGCACAACAGTTCGCCCATTGCTATGTTTTATATTTTTAGTGTGTTATGTTATGTAGAACAATTGGTGCTTGCAAGAAAACACTTTTACTTTTTAATTTAACTTTAATGATTTACGATTTTTACAATTTTTGAAGACTTTGTATTTAGAATGACTGACTTAGAATGAACAATTTAGAATGATATATCACTGGAGTTTATATACGTTTTACTTATTGATAAGAACGTGTTATACCGTGGACTTTAACAAAGTTGTCAATACAAATATATTACTTCTAGAAATAGTTTTAAAGTAAATAATAAACTGAACAGAAAGTTCCCAAGTGCGAGAATTACAAACAATAGATAAGTGTTGCATGATGAAAACTAAATTTAGATTACAAATATAACATTAGATAGCAAGCGTTAAATATTCCAAAGTTATAACAGTTAGCTCCGTCTAAATTAAATGAATGTAAATAATATAATGTTTTATTTAGCAAATGATATGACATTTTAACATATTTAGAGTGAATTTAAACATAGTTGAACTTAAACTAATCTAAATGAATGTTAAATAATTTACTAACCGTCGGATTTATATTAATAATATTTTAATATTTAGAAAACATCTTTAAAAATAATCTTTTTTTGATCTTTTCATTAATTCACTACTCAGTAGTAGTTGCAGTTTTATTATTATTATTATGTATTGTTGTGATATCTCACACTTTTAAACATTTATAACATTTATTCACACACACACACACATACAATTTAACACATAAAACATACTACCTACGATAACACTTTTCGATTTACAAGTTATATGAAATATAAGAAATTTTAATCAAATTTTTCTATGTAATTCAGTTTAAAAGCAATTGCTATAAACATTTATTGTTACATAAAGCATTTAAAATGATGGTTTACATGAAACAGATAAAAAGATGAACCCGAGGTTTGTTAATCGGAAACCCTAGTTTGGATATGTCTGTAAATTTCTTATTCTAGTTTTGGGAACTATTGAATTGAATATGTTGATTCCTTGTTAGTAGTTAATATCAATTCCAGGCTAGAAAGTCAGAAAAATCATAAATTATTTGGTAATTTTAAATAAATATAAATAATTTGACAGGTGATGTCAGATGAAGTTTTAGATTAGACTATTTTCATATAAAAGTTTGTTTAATTGATACAAAAATAATATCAAAAATTAACATTTAACCTAAGCTTTAAGTTTATGACAAAATTAAATGTCGAAAGAAGAATTTTAACTAGAAAACACAATTCTTAAATAATCGATAATGTCACGTTTTTAAAATCAATTTTACGACAAAAGTGTAGAGAATTGAATTAAAAGTGTTAGAAAGAAACTGTATAAAAAAGATAGCGAATATTTTGTGCTAAGTGAAATTATAATCAAAGAAAATTAATAATTAGTTAAGTTTTGAGTTAGCAATTCAAATTAATGTTTTATAGAAAAATTAGAAATTAACCTATAATTTTAATTTGTATATCAAAATTCATGATTTGTTTTTAGCTGTATAAATATGTAAAAAGATTTAGATTTAATTAGATATTAGGATTAATTAAGGTAAATTTAGTTATTAATTTGACTAATCATTCAAATTGCAGCTCGCTGATTGGTCGGGGCTTTTGTTTTAATAGCAAAGTTTAGTCTAATTTCAATTGCCGTGAAGACTGCACGCGTTTTGTTGTGTGATCTTCCATCTTGAATATGTAAATATCGATTTTATAAAAAAATAAAAGACGATCGATGACGCTTATGACGCGATAGAAACAAAAAAACAAAAACTTTGAAAGTGATCGTAACCTTAAAAATTAAGTTATTTGATGTTATAACATTTTAAAACAAAACGAATTAGTTAATTCATTAATAAGCAAATAAAATTAAAAGAAAATTGTAATAAGTGATTAAGGAGTGATAATAATTATAATAATTTGTCCAAGTTTTTTAATACCGTGATTAAAAGTTGTTAATCCCAATATCCAAACCCAGATGTTATGTTAATAAATTTTCTTCGTTGCTATTTAACATAATTTGAATGTTTTATTTACTGTGGAGTAAAAAGTTTCTTTTGAAAAATAACAATAATAAATTAGTAAAATTTATTAAAAGTGCTAAAAATTTGCAAACTACTAATTCAAATGGTGAACAATAAGTGAATAAACTGTCTATACTTACAAGCCGATTTAAAGAATTGGATGTAACAACACGAACTGTCCACTTCAACTAAATTTGAACAGTGCTGTATCGAGTTTATTTTCCTGGGACAACACGTGCAGTCCGAAGACGAGAATCAAATACGTTTCCTCGTATTTTTGCGAGCTAAGTGATTTATTTATTTTAATTTTTAGATTTTCAAGTCAGTGATATTTGTGTCATTCATTTAATTAGTATAACAAGTAATTGTGAAATTTATGAAGAATATTGATTTTCTTTCAAAATATTTTATTCGAGTAAGTTTTTTAAAATTATTTTGTTGGCAATTCAAAAAGAAACTCAAGAGAACTCAGGCATTTATTTCAATAGATATTTAATTCATGGTGTGTTTATTTGAATCGATATTTTTGTCTGTATTGTGTTCCATTAATTGCAGGAGTTTCGTGTTGTTAATTGTTATTGTTTTCAATTATATTTCATACAACTAAACACCTACCCTACGCTGAGACATGCACAAGAACAACACCCACACATTACAGCATTAATCCAACTTATTAATTATAAGTTTCAACGGTAATTTGACTAATTTATTTTAATTCTTAGAATTTAAGTTGTCACAACAATTTTGGCGACACCAACGTGTGGCTTTCATTAAAAGATTTTAGTAAGTGTAATCACTTATAGCGTTTTCCACGTCCCTGCCCTAAGTGCACTCAGTGCGCACTGACTGCTTTCGGTATGTTCCACCTATGCACTGCTGGCAACTGGTTGTACTGCTGCATGTTCCACCTTATAAATTTAGTGCAGTTTTTTTGCATTCAGTGCACAAAAATTTGCACCGAGTTTTTTGACGGTGTTAAATCTAGTGTAATTAAAACAAAATGGCTTGTGAAGCAATTATTGCCGACGTTTTCTTATCATCAGCATCAAGTAGCGATGAAAAATTAATTCCTGTGCTGGCAAATTTAGATAAATATAAAATTTCAAGTGTAAAGAACCTCATTGAAGAAGTAGTTTATAAATTTAATATTATTAATATATTAATTTAATAAACTACCTAAGTACCATGTTCCACGTCAGCACTTTTTACTTTCCATACTTGCAACGCATGTATAGGAAAGTATTGGAATCGTGCAAAAATTCAAAATCGTAAAAATTCGAAAAAAACACGTTTTAGGGTCCAGGCATCCTAAATATGTGTTTTTTGAAAAATGTCTGTGGGTGGGTGCGTGCGTGCGTGCGTGCGTTATCGTCATATCTCGAAAACTACTGGGCCGATTTTCATCAAATTTGGTATGCGGGCCTATAATTACAGTACATCTATAAAATAAGCTTTTCAAAAAAAATCCGGAACCGGAAACGGAAGTTAGCCATGTTTTTTTGGGCGCAGATTTTTCCTTGAAAAAAATTTCAAAATTTTACTTAGGAAATCAATACAGAATTTGAAAATAAATCGAATAATTTTTTCCCGAAGTTTCTATGTCAAAAATTGCGCCCGCGGCGAATTTTTGAAAAGCGCAACTTTAAGGACGATTTTCCCAAAAATGCATCAACATATTTTTATAAATCTAACGGCAAATTGTACCTCTAGCTCGGCTGATTAGAACTAGCTGAAAAAAAAATTTAAAAATTCAAAAATAAAAAGTCCGGACAGTTTTGGAAATTTTCAAATTTTCAAAAAAACTTTTCTCGGAAACGACACACACGATTTTTTTTAAATGTTCTGGGTCGATAGTAAATCAAGATGCCTTTCAAATAGCGTTGATCGCATCCCCAAAATTTTTCCCTAACGCCTTTTATGACCATTTGAAGTTTTGGACTTTAACATTTTTTTTCTCAAAAACACCTCAACATCTTGTTATAAACCTAACGCCAAATTGTACCCCTACCTCTACTGATTATAATTAGCTGAAAAAAATTTTCAAAATTTCAAAAAAAAAATTCTCGGAAACGGCACATTCCAAAGACCGAAGATAAATATCAGGGCAGGAGTCACCCTTTTAACGAAAGTCGGTGTTGGTCCAGAGGTAAGAGACCAAGCTTCCACCCGCATACGCTTGAAAGGTTGGAGGTTCGAATCTGCGTGACTACAATATATATTTTTTTGTTTATATTACCCACTTTTTCAAAAAAATATTATCTTACTCTGCTCATTTATATTGAAAATACAAATTATTTACTATAAAAGCATTATTACATATTATATAGGATTATTATTAAATAACTTGTCGGGACTTTTTCGTTGCAAAGTCTTTAATTATGTATTTACTTGACTTTAGGCATAAACACCTAAAATAAAGTAAGCCCTCTAGCACAGACTGTTTTATTTTTTTTTTGTCATTAAAATACAAACATAATTTAATGCTACGTTTTAATAGTTTTGATGTGGAACTCTGAAATCGTTCATGGGTGACAGAGACCTTGCTTATCCTCACGCTTATGATATATTTGTTATGCATTTTTCAATTGTGTAAGTATGGAAAGTCCAGCGAAGATTCTTCGCCAATTTTTTAGTTCGGATGCACAACCGGTTGAGTGCTAGCTATCACTCTATTGGTGCTGGTGCGCACTCGGCGCGCACTAAGTGCTTGGAGGTGGAAAACGCTATTAGATTACAGAACAAAATTTATTTGGCTAGCCCAACGTAGAGCTGGATAACGCAACAATATACCTACTATATTATTTTGGACGTGATATAAAAATAGTTTATAATTTACTGAAACACTTTTTATTTTTTCCTAGCTTTCACTGTATTGTTAAACGATAATAAATACTTTTGTAATTTAGCTGTAAAACAAAAAACCCAATTCTTTTTCAAATTTTCAAAAGAAAAACAAGAAGGCAATTTAAAATCCAAGAATGGTGACTAACTTATACCTGCCTAACTTGAACCTTAAGGCAGAGAATAAACTCTTTATTCTGTGCTTAAGGCGATGCGATAGGGTACACCCGCGGATAACCAAAATAAATGGTACTTTATACGCCCAATAATGTATTTAGCATGCTTCTCTGTGATCAGATATAATAAAGGAAGTTGGAAATATAACTTACTTCTATAAAAAACAGGGCACATATCATGCTAATAAAAAAAATACGTTTCTTCCCAATTTTGAGTATATCTATTAATTAAATCGAATTTAATTTATGTCATAATAATCCTCAGCGCATTCTTTAGGAGATAACGTAATAAAAAAAATTACATATTTACACATGTCCATGATAGCTCGATTTTAATTATTGTATGATAAACAGATAATAGTAAATACCTCAAAAACATTAGTATTAATTAATTAAAACAGCTCAACTTTTGTCATCTCCTTAGGAATACTTTTTGGTAACGGAAAACCCCACGTAACATGAAGAGATGATGTTAATAATCAAAAAATTGGGAAAAAATCATTTTATAACATGCGCTACTTCAATTTTTAAGACAGAGAAATTCATAAAGAGAGATAGTAGATGTGACTCAGGTAATACCTCCGTGTTCGTTTTATACAAGGATTACTAGCTAAGCTTAAAAGGGTTGTTATAAAACTGGAAATTTTTAACATTCTGCGAGAGATGGTTTTTTATTTTAGATTTTAGAATTTGGAATTCTTCATTTTCAGTAACGAATTACCTACTCTAATTTATACAGATTGTCCGAAAATCAATCTAAACATACAAAAATTAGTAGTACAACAAAGATAGAAGGCAATCATGGCTAGGTAAATTTTTAAACTAAAGATCTCTCTCCAATAACAAGCAAGCAAGCAAAAATATCTGTCATAAATATTTTATCTGTCATTAAAAGCATAAATTCCAATTCTTTCTCCGCATCGATTACCGGTTCTTACGGCATCACATCTCTTCTTAACAACTGAATAGCATTATCGTGGTTTTAAAAGGCACACTTTGAATACACAAATTAAAACGATCAGCAATTTAACCTCACTTTATGCTTTTAATAGCAGATAAAATATTTATGACAGATGTTTTTGCTTGTTTGCTTGTTATTGGAGAGAGATCTTTAGTTTAAAAATTTGCCTAGCCATGATCGCATTCTATCTTTGTTGTGCTACCCATATTGTTTATGTCTTTCTTGTTGTGCTCATTAATTTTTGTATGTTTAGATTGATTTTCGGTCATATCAATCTGTATATGAATTTTTAATTATATCAATGCAAAGCTTTTAATTATTTTGTAAAATTCGGTAAGAAATAATTCTTGAACTTTTTAATACCCATTCACGTTAGGAAAAGTGCAATTATTCCTACCTTGAATGGAAAAATAAAACAAAAGAGAAACAATGAAAAAATCAATTTTTTATATACCTATGTTAACTACAAAATTAGAATAATTTTCAAATAAGCAATCAGATCAATTATTTGAGTCAGGCTTCTTTATATTAACAATGTTCTGTTCTTGTATTAGTTCTGAGAAATTTTGCAATCCACAATACTTTTATTACAACACTGTTGCTTTTCTCCTACTATTTTTGAAGACAAGGAGTTATTTACCGAATTTTACAAAATTTTGTGTTCAATTCGTTCGGAAAAGTGTTTTTTCCATTCACGACGTGTTTTTGATCGGGGCGAGATCACGTCTAGAATGGAAAAAATGTACTTTTCCTATACCATTTTTAACCCTGTTTGCCTTTGTTCAAGAAATGCAGTAACAACAAAATACTTAGGGATTTTCCAGGAACAAATATATTATCTTTGAGGTATTTTTATGTAAATGAGTCACAACTAACCACTACAAAAAGTTAAATACTATTCAGGAATATTTCTATGCATTTTTCGTTTAACAGTTTTCAAATAAATGTGTTTGCATTTGTTGTGAATTTCTTCAATTCGTGTGTTATAGTATGATCAAGACAGCTGTATACTGTATACCTATGGTGCCTAGCTAGTGTAGCCGAAATTAAATGTTTGTCTTCTACAGGGTGACATTGAAAAAACTGCCATGCATAGTACCACGCGATAGAGGACCATAAAATAATAAAAAAAGTTCTTATACGCTAATGTCCGATCGCCTTTTGTTTTCAAGATACAGGATGTTAAAAGTTTGTTAGAAAATTTATTTTTTTTTTAAAACTACAATGCATAGTACCACGCGATAGAGGACCATAAAATAATAAAAAAAGTTCTTATACGCTAATGTCCGATCGCCTCTTGTTTTCAAGATACAGGATGTTAAAAGTTTGTTAGAAAATTTAATTTTTTTTTAATAACTACAATGCATAGTACCACGCGATAGAGGACCATAAAATAATAAAAAAAGTTCTTATACGCTAATGTCCGATCGCCTTTTGTTTTCAAGATACAAGATGTTAAAAGTTTAAATTTTCTAACAAACTTTTAACATCCTGTATCTTGAAAACAAAAGGCGATCGGACATTAGCGTATAAGAACTTTTTTTATTATTTTATGGTCCTCTATCGCATGGTACTATGCATTGTAGTTTAAAAAAAAAATTAAATTTTCTAACAAACTTTTAACATCCTGTATCTTGAAAACAAAAGGCGATCGGACATTAGCGTATAAGAACTTTTTTTATTATTTTATGGTCCTCTATCGCGTGGTACTATGCATTGTAGTTTTAAAAAAAAAAATTAAATTTTCTAACAAACTTTTAACATCCTGTACCTTGAAAACAAAAGGCGATCGGACATTAGCGTATAAGAACTTTTTTTATTATTTTATGGTCCTCTATCGCGTGGTACTATGCATGGCAGTTTTTTCAATGTCACCCTGTATACGAAATGAAATAATTCATGAAAATGCAAAAGTTAATAAAAAACTGCGTGGAATACAACACTAATACCACAGTCTAGTAATATAACCAGTCGTCTCACGTCTCACTTAGTGTCGGTACCTTTGATGTTCATGTCTCCGAAATGTGCAGTGCGCATTCGGCTGATAATGAATATTTTGGCGCGATTTTTGAATGAACGAATAACAAGCACCGCTCAAACACCTACAAGCACGTGGTTTACGGCTAACAACTGCAAACTGCACCGCAAACACGTTTTATTCTAACTGCGCATTAGGCTAAACTTTACACAGGCGCACTGGAATTCGGACCCACAAAGTCCGGCGAGTGAGACGACTGGTTATATTACTAGACTGTGCTAATACTAACAATTTAGAATTAAAAAAAAAGACACATATACAGTGTGTCCCAGGATTGATGCTACAATAGGTGCGATGGACTAAAAATTTTTGAATTTTATTTTAAGATTTTGGGATTAAGTCCTGCTTGGTTTGAAGAGAATTTTAAGAATATTTTCAGTTTTTGAAAAACAAGTCGGCCTTGACGTTGAAGCGAAAACTATTTTCTTTCAGGTATAAAGTACTCTTTTTGTTCATGATACGGCAAAATTTTGCTAAGAACACCTCAGGTATGATGGTTGATATTAACTGCCGTGAAAATTTAAATAAATAGTATAAACTTTAAAAACTATCTCCAGTTGCCAAAAATCTAAGGGTAACTGCTAAACGCTCCTTTACGGGAATCGATTTTCTCATGTTCGTATCTCTCTTTGATATATACGGGCCTATTTTGTTTAAAACGTATTCAAAATCTGTGGCGGACATTCTACAAAAATTTTGATATCTACCAGAAGGTTCTCGTACTAAATTTACTAGATTTAAAAAAATTATATAGTTATATCTTCTTATATATAGGCAGCGTGTTCAGATTTGCTGGAAAGTGTCCTGAATTGCATGCCGCTTTTTAGATTTATTATAAAATAATGGACCTAGGGATATAATTTCCGTTGCGATATACGATAAAACCCTCACCTGGTGCAATTGTATTTTTAAGTCAAATTTCGGGAAATCATGTTAGCGATTATTATTGAAAAACTCAATATCTACGTAATGATATTAAAGACCCCATAAAATACTTTTGTGCAAAGTTTAATATCAAATTTTAATTTTAGGCCTGGAGAGCCGTAGAATGTATGCGATTCAAAAATCGTTAAAATAATATTTCATGAATTATACTAATTATAGCCATAGGAAACAAATTTAGTAGGTCATAATTTCCCTCCACAATGTATCAAACATGCCCTAAAAAGGTTTCTGTGTTACATAGGTAAAAAGACTAACTTTTTTTACTAACCGCTCTCTACTTTTATTTAAAGATATCATCCACCATCTTCTTTTACGTGTTCTCCTTCTTCGTTTTTTTTATTAGATAGGCACTAGCAAAGATCACGTCTGCTGCACTTGCGGCAAGAATTAGCTGATTTTATGTAGTATTCATTTCTACACACTGCAATGAATTATTTTCTTTGCAATCGGTGGAAATTTAGCGAACGTATGCAAGCGGTAAACATATCTTTCTGCATAGTACGATTTGCAAGCGTACACGCCGTGTGTACGAGGAAACGCATAATTGTGCAAACATTGGTCATGGAATCGCATGTTCCTATCAGCATATCGTGTGTACGAACGACTAGCAGTACCACATACTCGTCAAATTCATGCGGTGAATATTTGACACATTTGTATTTGGCGAATATTTGACAAGTGCACGCATCGTCTGGCGCCGGCTTTTTTAACAGTAGTGCTTAGGTTAGGTAAACCCACAACTAAATGTCTCCACGTAGGATCCCTTGTATAGTAAAACCAATGTGAAATAGGCACAGAAGTAATCAACCACGTATACAAACCAAAACTAGTAACTAGCTATTATTTATGAAAGTACACAGATATCACCACTTTTAGTTATTAGTGTTTATTTGTCCTTTCTAAGGGCACTTCTCTCTTGCGAATATCGCACTCTTAAAAACTGCAATAAATAATTTGAATTTTATAGTATACACAAAAAGCAGACCAGCCATGATCAAATTTGAAGTTTCTTTATGCCAAAACAAATTTTATTTTCTGTCATTTATCAATTCTCGTATCTACCTAATTACTATGAATAGAATAATAATGTTGAATATTTTAATGAGGAGAGGGCATTTATTGTCAAAACATTTTATACTAGCGTCAGTTTTCGCGCAGTTCGTGATTTAAAAAACTTCCAATTATCATGGCTGGTCTGCTTTTTGTGAATAAAATGCAAATTATTTATTGTAGTTATTAAGCCAATTCTTTCTTAAACAAGCCAAAAATTCAAGGAAAGTAATGACCGAACCGAAAAATATTGTCGCTTTTCGATTCTAAATAAATTGATAGTAAAAAAAAAAAAAAATGTATTGAAAATATATTTTGAGAGCTACAAGTTTAACAAAAGATTTAATATCAATTCATTTTTAGTTTTTATTCCGTTTTCCAAAATTCTTGACATTTTCCGGGACACCAGCCATTAAGTTTATTAATACCTCTTGAGTCACTTGCTTCGAGTATTTATTCCACTTGGATTTAAATTCTTCGACGTCTTTTACTTGTTCACGGCTGTTTTGAAGCTTTTGTTCCACGAGAGCCCAGTATATTTCCACTGGGCGAAGTTCCGGAACATTTGGAGGATTAAGTTCTTTGGGGGCGAAATTCACATTTTTGGCAGCGAACCACTCGATCATCGATTTTGCTTAATGAGAGGTGGCCAAGTCCGGCCAAAACAATACAGATGTTTCATGCTTATTCCAAAATGGCATCAATCTTTTGTTCAAACATTCTTCAATATAGACTTCAGTGCTTAAGGTACTTTTTGTAAAAAATGGGTGACTTCGCGGTCCACACTGGCAAATTGCTTGCCAGACTAAGATTTTGGCACCGAAATTTTCAATAGAAATGGTTTGTTCTGCAACGCTAGCGCTTGTTCTACTCTCAACAGTATAATACTGAGGTCCAGGGAGGGAAGAAAAATTCATTTTAACATATGTTTCGTTATCCATGACGATACAACTTGAAGAGTCATTAAGAACTTGGTTGAACAATTGCCATGCCCATAACGAAAATACTTATAGAATGAATTGGAAACTACACTTAAATTAAATGACAAACTGTAAACTTTTACTTGACAGTTCATTTAAAACAATAGAGTTGCAGTTGTTCAACCAGGCGACTTTGTTAAAATGACAATTTTTTTCGGTTCAGTCCTTAGTATCAAATTAAGCGCATTTTTTTTGTCTTTCGATTGATACCACTATCAATCCTATCTACTCAAACGGCAAGCAGGAATCTGTATATACACATACGATTTCCCAAGCAATTTCCCTATGTTCGCCCCTTAAGTGAAACATACCTACGATATAAGAATTTAAAGTGTACCCCTTACTTTATGATAACCTCATATACAAAATTAATAAATAATACAGCTGATTGTCCTTCGTTGGTATTTCTAATTTGTGCTGTTGAGATTGTATGAATCATTGTTACGAGTATGAAAAATACTCGCATCGCTTGCTGTATATAATATACCCATTTGGGTGGGGCTGCGCTTGCGGTATTCATCTGTTGCTCACGCATACATCCTCCATCTTGTAGATTGTAGAATGTAGAACACTCTTGTTTATTAATGTGTGGGGATGAGAAGATTGATAAATTTTTGTTTTCTTTGTTATATTGATGCTAATTACCTACACAAGCTAAAAGAATCTAGTGTTAGAAAAATGTAAAACTTTGTTTTACAAATTTGTGAGTGCAACAACAATAATCTGTTACCTGATCATATGAAGAAAATGCAAGTACACTTCGTAACCTCTTATGGTAAGCTTTAATTATAGCAACATATTACAAAGTAAAAACTGGGTGGCTAATTATTGAATATCCTCTTAATGGATTGCATTTATTGGGAATCAACTGCTATATTTCAGATACCGTATTTGACAACGTTCTGACAGAGGCGTTCTTTGCAGATATGCAGATTATAAGTTGAGGAAGATCAGTTGCTATACCAAGTACAATTAACTTTCTCGATAAAAAACATATTCTTCGTATTCTGTGACGCCACATTTGTATTCTTGCAAAAAGTATATCAGGCCGAAGCAGACTTGAAAAAATGCGATTAGAACGTGTCAAAGGATATGCAATAAGTACTCTTACGATTCATATTTATGATTCATTTTATGTATATTAAGTAATTCCTGGTAAACATAAAGTGCTTCATTGCTATAATAGCTAATTTTTTTGAAAATCGGTTGATAATATCTTCGAACATGCACTTCACATTAATTGTAATGACTTGTTTTTGCTTCTGCTGTTTCAATATTTCCTCCTAGTACAACACTTTATTGAATGTCTGTCTGTCTGTATCCGTACTATCTTACCTTTTGATGTTGAGGCTGGTGCATTAACGTATGTGACTTTTACAGTAGCAATGCACAACCCAGTTCGTCTGTCGTACGAATGTATTAACGCCAAATAACAAGATATTACACACTTCTCATTAGGTATTAATCTCAAATTTCTTATAAAAAACATAGTAGTGGTAGGTTTTTACTTAACTGATCAATATACCAGTTAAACCTATCGTATAAGGATATACAAAGCAACCGTACTAAAGTACCATTAGTTAGTGAAGTATTTGAAGAAAATTGTTTTTGTTGCATTGCATTTTAGTTTATTAATATTAAGCCACTGATTTACTTGCTAGTCGGTTGTAGCGGTTAAGGCTTATGTTTAGTGACAAACGGTTTACTTTGTAACCAGATAGGAAACTTTTAGGGGCCCCTAAAAATATGCAACTAATGTATCAGTATTAGCTAGAGGCAAAATGTAGTAGGTACGACAACGGATATTTACAGCGGTTTACCTGGGAATTTGGGAAGTAATAACTAAATAACGCCCTGTTTGTCACTTGTGCCGACAACGAGTTGAACAGTTGTAAATAATATTTTATCTGTCAATTTGTTTCTAGAAAGAAACGGCTTTACATGTTTTTAACAAAGCTGTAAAGTAAGGAGGAAACCCAAAATGGAACAGACCGATTTTAAACTTCCTTACAGGAGCTTATCCTAGGTTTTTGTAGTGAATTAGCCTAATGATAGTTTTTTGTTGCGAGTTGTTAATTTTTTATTTTCAGTTAGTTTTATTATTTTTTTTTAAATGGGACGTAAAGTTTTAGCAGGTTCGAACCATACTTATTCGAGTAAACGACTAAGTGTAAAACAAAAAATGAAAAAAATCAGGGAACAAATAAGACAAAATAAGGTTAATAAATGAGTGTCGCGGAGAATTAGCGATTCTAGTGATAAATATACCGCTGAACACCTCCGTAACTTATTTATTTATGAATATTTTTCGTTTCTGTAAAAACATTCTTAAGGCACTTTTTTTAAGGGAATCCAATAGTGTCCCAAGTTTTTTTGTAAAAAGAATGGTTTTGAAGCTATGACATAAACTTGTACTACTTTTTCTTATGGATCACCCTGTATATTTTTGCATATTCTTTTTCTAAATATATAAAATACTTGATACTTTCCTTTTTAAACATTTATTTCATTGCCGTTTCTAAAATACTATAGATGAATTTTGTAAATCTGGAGTGCCACATGCTTGAAAAATAGAACGAAATAAATTTACAGCTGTTATAAAATATTTATTGCCTATTTTTTAGTAATTTATTGATTTAATTAAACAACACAAAATTACAAAAGCAAACAATATAACATTAAAACTACATTATAAATAGTTTTTTCTATCTCCTCTAGAAAATGGTGTGTCCTATCAAAAGTGTCCAATTTGGACCACCCTGTACAGTTCATACTCTCTCGACTTTATATCTCCAAAACTATTGCTCGTGCGTAAAATTTGTGTGTAACCTTTTTTGTAGATAATTTTCTGATAAACAATATTTCTAATAACTGAAATTAGCGTACAACCAATAGAAAGCGAGATATTCGCAAAAAACTGATTGCTTTGACCTTTGACCTTAAATAATTCGTCAAGCGAACACAATTTCGAAAAGGACTTTCTGCACATTATTTGTAACGTCAAAATGAAGGTGCGTGCAACAAAAAAACTTCACCAGTATTTATTTGAAGGTTTCACCCTTTTTTCGCCTAAAATTACTGGACTAAATTGAAAGTTTCAAGAATAAAGGAAACACAAGTATCAAAATTATTCAAACGTATGTTGTAGTGTCTGCTTGATCTGATTATAAAAATTTCAGAAATTTTTTCAAAGTCTAAAACTGAGGAAAATTGTGAATTTAAGTCTTAAATGATTATGTACAGGAAAAGTAACTGAGAAATAAGACTATTAACCATAGCAGAAATTATTATCAAGAATAAAATTTTCTGAGAAATCAATAATAAAAAAGTTTTTCCTCTTGTATCACCTATCCGTGGACAAATTGTACATATGTTACTTACAAAATTGTTCTAATTTTGTAGTTAACATATGTATACCTATATAAAAAATAGGTTTTTTCATTGTTTCTCTTTTGTTTTATTTTTCCATTCTAGATAGGAAAAATTGCACTTTTCCTAACTCAAGTGAGTATTAAAAAGTTCAAGAATACCTTGCCGAATTTTACAAACCACCATTTTACAGCCTTTTCTTATGAATAGTTTGTGTACTAAACAAGATTTATTAGCCTGTCCCTATCAAAGTCTAATCCCTCTTCGCTTCAAGTATGGGTCATTTTTACCTGCTACAGGAAGCACTTCGATGCAGTCAAATTTAAAATTCTGGTGTGTTTTTTTAAATTTCATTCGCAATTTACGTCGTTACGTGATGTATTGTAAAATATTTCAATGCCTGAGCATTACCACAATAGCTTACATTGTTGCGGTAAAGAAATAAAAATTTTTTAATTTATTTGGGAATGTTTGTACTTTAATATAATTTTGTATGTTTCTATTACACCTAATAACTACTATATTTTTAACAAAAGTGTGTTTTTGGCGATTTACCGCAATTGTTTAAATATTGGTCTATACGAAACTGAAGAGTTCTTAACTCCAACTATTATAGGCTTCTTTAAAAATGAGAACAAACATCAGTGTTTTTCTAAAAATAATGTGAACAGGTACCGTCACTAAACACAAGCCTTAATGTATTTAAGTTAACTACCTGAATATAAAATTGTCATATCGTGTGCGAACTGTATGCAGGTATTAGCAGTTTGCCTGCCAGAGCTCATAGTCGTTCTTTCCCTCGATGCCACAGTGTGTTTTCAGTTTTATTGTTTAATTTTGTACACATTATTCGAATGAAAATGTTTTTCTTATGCAGCCAGAGTAAAAGTTTGATCTTATACCAGACGCCACAAAACTGTTTTGATACCTATTTGCCACGAAATATTTCGTAGACGGCACCCAAGTAAAGTTCGCTTTCCGAGTGTGTCATCACTAAAGCTAGGATAGTTAGGCAAAATAAAGTCTCGAAAAAGGCAAAACAAAAGATTTAAAAAAGCACTAAAAAGGCAAAAATAAAGTAAAGGCAAAATTAAAAGAAACGGCGTTTAACTGAGAGGGAAAAAGCAACAGCAAAATATCACATACAGGGTGTCCCAACCATCTGGGATTTTTCGATAGCGTCTTTATTATTATAATTATGTCAAAATATTATTAAGAGAAGTTGTAGGGTTTGATGTTCTACATATTCTACATATTTGGATTCTCCCTTCAATGGCGATTGCAACAATATAGCATTATATGGGTCTATTGTTAATAGTTCCGTAGTTATTCATTTGTTTGTGATAAAAATAACCTCACTTTGAACGAATATAACACCGTAATTACACCGAAATGTTAACTACTTTTCAGGGTACAATTTTTCGAATCTATTTTCAATAAAACTGCGAGGACTAAAAGGCTCTAGGTATTTTCAATATACAGGGTGATCGAAAAACGCGAACCTCATGATTTCTTGAAAATTTTAAATAGAACGCCCTATATACAATTATGTCATTAAACAGCTGCTTTTTTAAGCTTTCAGAAAATACCATATTTGTTGGGTTCATGTTTAATCGTTACGAAGTTATGTTAGTTTCTTTGTCACATTAGAGATTCGTACGCGAAATCTGTAGGCAATTTAGTGAGCGATTGCACCAACTGCCGATTGTTTTTATCGTTGGTTGTTTTGAACAAAATCGCATCGAATTTTGTTTACGAATACTTTTGCTGTCGTAAATACGTCACGTTTGATGCGATTTTGTTTAAACAACTAACGGTTTAATATTATCGGCGATTGGAATCTTGCTTCAAATTCCTTCCCAAGATCGGACTTAAAACTTGAAAACACTGCAATGTCTATTTCAAAATTCTCCTTTTTATATTCAAGAATTGTTAGAAAATGAATAAATTCTTGATTGCAATATCTTTTTTAAAGATATCTAGCTTGCTACGGAAAGCAGAGGCACTTTGTATCAGATCACATATTAATTTCCCATTTCCTTGTAACTGGGTGTTGAGCGCGTTTAAATATTTCAGAACGTCTTTCAGGAAAGCCACAGCTAGCATATTGCGCTCGTTTGCTAAGAACTACAAGTATTTCCTTGCTTCCTGCGTATCCAAGTTTTCTAAGAAGGAGGTTACTTGTTCTCTTATTTGCCAGAAACGTTCAATCACTCGACCTTTTTACTTAGCCAACGAACATTGTTGTGTAGCAGTAAGTCAGGATACGCCGAATCACATTCAGATAAAAACTCCTTGAACTGTCTGGGCTGAAGAGCAGAACGAGACCTCATAAAATTGATCAACTTCACCAAGCTGTCGATTACTTCTTTCAGAGTAGCACTAAGTTTTCCACAAAGGGTTGTCTGGTGAATTATGCATTGATAAGATAATAGCCGAGCATTCTTATTCCTGATTCTGTTTACTAATCCCTTTTCTTTGCCCATCATAGCTGGGGCGTCGTCAGTTGAAAGGCACACCATTTTATCATAACTAATGTTTGATTTTGTCATGAAATCATCAAAGTCTTGAACAAATCCTCTCCGCGAGTCTTGCCTTTAAACGGCAATTGCTAGCAATTCATCCCTAAATATTTTACTTTCAATGTCAAAAAATCGGACGAAAATAGACATTTGTTCATCATCAACAATGTCACATGATTCATCAAGTGCTATGGCGTAGCAAGGCGTCTTCTGCAGAAGTTCGAGCAAACTGCTTTTATTGTCAGCAGCCAAAACTTCGGTTCTTCTTGTATTGCTTCTTGCCGACAATGGAATACCTTCAATTGCGGTGATAACATCACTTTTCTCTTCAAATGTGCCTTGGCCACTCCCAACATACATTCTTTCACTATCTCAGAGTCTGAAAATGGCTTCTGGTGTTTGTTAAGCGTCCAGCACACACGCAACGCTGCTTCTGCAGATTTTTCTTGCTGGCTCATGCAGCGAATTAGTAAGGCCGTGCATTTTTTGTAAGAAGTTAGATATGCCTGTAGTTTTTCTCGGCGTGCTTCACTGCCAAGAGGAAAGTTTTTATGGAACTGCTGATGAGTTGTTTCGAAGTGTCGCTTTAAATTCGCACTTTTAACAATAGCGACAGTTTTGTTGCATATGAGGCAAACTGGAACACCTCCGGGCCTATCAGGCAGCGTAAAACAATATTGTTCAGTCCATTCAACCTGAAGCTTCCTATTTTCACTGTCAACTTTACGCTTTTTAGGATCCATATTGATGCACAAAACGTTATTAGCGCACGAAAATAACAACACAAATTAACGAAAGCTCCGCACGAGATCGTAACTATGACTGACGTAACAAACATGCCGGCCAGCCCTCGCTCTTCCCTGCCGCCCCCAGCTTTCCAAAGCACTCTCTTGCACTACACAGCATAGCAACCATAATTTCGTTATCTATGGCTCGGTAAACGAAGAATTAAAAAATCAAATGAGTCGCGCTATTACTTGTAACATATTAGAAACATTGATAAGGAACAAACATCATTATTTGTAGAAAAATATTTTTAAATGATTTATTTAAATTGAATAAGTTAATTATACCAGGTTTCAAAAAAAACTTTTGGCGGTCCTATTTTCGATCTTCCGTGGTCCGGACTTGGATCGCGGTCCGCCAGTTGCGGACCGTTGATCCAAGCCTTCAACTATAGAACTATAAAGAATAGAAATTTTTATTATAAGAATTTTTTATTCAGCAAATGGAAATCTACTAGTATCTAAATTTTTTGTATTCATACTTGTTACACCCTGTATTTCATTCTCTTCAAGTTCTGTTTCACTTGTTTCGCCATTAGAGGTTATCCTCACCTGCTGCTTAACTTCTCCTTTTATTTTAGCGATTTCTATGTCTGAGAGTAACTTCCTTGTTCTGATAGTTCTTTTATGGTCTGACATACTCTGTTCGCTTACTTTTACCGTCACTTCTGGGTATAACTGTACGAAGAGTCGATGAAGTTCTGATCTGTATGAGGTTAGGTCGGTTTCTCCATTGGTGCTTTTGAAATAACAGCGTATCATGTCTTTGTTGATTTTGGTGGTTCATTTGATACGCTGTCTTATTGCTCCTGCTTTGGTGGTTGTCTGTTCTTTCCTAGGCAAAACACTTTCAGCAGACGCAGGCAGTTGATAAATTTCTGGGTGATCGGCTATATTTGCTTGGGGTGACCCAGGAGAGACCCGCCTCTTCAGTCTTCTACCACCGATGGTTTGCCTACTGTCACATCCAGCACCAGCCCCAGGCGTGGCACTCCGTAGGCAGCGTTCCTTTATTATTTTGTTAAAATTATTCTTTTGTGTATCATCATTTGTACTTCTTATACGGCAACATATCATGTGTTGATTCATTTCTTTGGTCCATTTGACACGTTTGCGTTGTGTTCCTGCTTTAGTGGTTAATTGATCATGGTCAGTTATTATTATTATTATTAGCCTGTACATCCCTATATAGGGCAAACGCCTCTTTCCCTTATTCCTTGCACTTTTTCAATTATTCCCACTTTTTAGTGAGTTTTTCGGTCTACTCTCCCATAGTGCTCGGTTCTTGTGGGAGAGAGGGGCCACGTTAACGCAGTAATCGGGCCACCCATACTAGTTAGTATTGACCGGACACAACTATGCATGCTTAACTTTCCTGATCGTACTGGGGGGGGGGGGGGGGGTTGTATCTAGCAACTTGGGACCTGGCTTTGTGGTATAATTGTGAAAATTTTATGCATTCTAGGCATTGAAACGTATTACCAATGTTCTATCAACCTAAAGAGTATTAATATAAAAAACTGGGATTTATCCAGTAGTGTCATTAAATTCAAGTTAATTCAAAAAATCCCTGTTAGTCTGCAGACAAATTAATAAGCTGGCTGTTATGTCCAGGGTGGCCGTCTGAGGTAAAATTGGAGGGTTAGTATTTTTTGGAACATATTTTATGTCAGGTTTTTGATCGTTGCCCGTGCATAATGACACCATGCATTGTGTGGCCAGAAAATGTAACATTAGTTACGGTCATTTCTTTCGGTGAATTTTGATGATCTTCTTTCAATACATTCTTTGCTATACTCTTTGGCATTAATTGCACATTTTGCTGGCAGGAAAGACGACTCAGAGTGCCCTCTTTCCCCACACACACAATTTCTTTTCGAACTTCGATATCTTCTTTAATCGTATGCTCTCAATGACCTGCCTGGGGTCGATGCATGATACCTTCCAGTGTATTTCTTGACAATAGAAAATGATTCGTCATTGTAACTTGTGTCTTTTTTGTAGTTAATTGGAATAACCCCATCTGCCAGTTGTTTTAAGTCATTGAACTTGTTGCTCAGTTTGTCCAAGTGTCGATTTCGACGTTTTTTTTCCCTAAAGGTTGTGTTATCTTTATTCAATAGTTTAGAGACACACATCTTTTGGCTAACTTTTTCAATATTTCTATCTCTCGTTATCTTGATGATCTTTCTTTCGTTACCCTTCTCCCTTTCAACCAAATCACCCTTTCTTACTGATGTACCAACCTTGTAAACTGCTCTCTGCGGTACTTCAAAATCTTTCAGCTCAATTGCACACTTATATAAAGACAAATTGCTATACAGGGTGTAAATAAAATGTGGAGCAAAAAGTATACTGCGCTGATCTGAAGAAACTTCGAAACCGCCATCAAAAATTTCCCGTAGTCCTTTGTTCCTTAATAAGGGGCCTTCAAACTTAACACTTCACGCATGATATTCTCGCGTTTTCAAACAGCTTTTCTCTACCCATCTGTCAAAATTCATCACTCTAGAACTAGATATTGTTATATCAATGGTTTTAAGGGCTGGAAATTGCTTCATTAAATTTTTAAAAATAAGTTTTTCTTACGATGAAATAACCTTTTACAATCTGTCATCAGCGCAATTATCATCATACTCGCTACAGATCAAGATAGTTAACTTCACCGTATGTCATAATATTATGTACCTGCTTGCCGGAAATCAAATTAAATACACATTTGCAAATTCAGTTAATTTTTGTAATCGTTCCTCTTAATTTTGACCATTTTTTTTTGTTAACATTTAAGTGAGTATTAGGATTCAGATTTGTTTATTATTGTTGTTTGTTGTTTATAATTTTATAGTTTTTATTAAATTGCAATTTTCACTATTTATTATTTTTTCTTTCATTTTTAATGTCCGGTTTTTTGTGATTTTTTTCTTGTTAATTAACAGCATTGCTGGTTATGGAATTCTTATTTTTTGAATACGCAGATATGTATTTAATATTGGGCGAGTATCATTCTGTTAAAACTAAGAGCTACACCTGCCAAAAAATTATAAAACGTATACGTTACCTACGGAATACAATTTTTTTGAATTTTGAATGCTGTAGTAGCGTAACACTGTTGCCAGATTTATTTTTCTTTAGGTGCTTATTATTCGGAAACGGTGCAGAAAGTATCATTGAAAATCGATGATTCTTTATTTATACACCCCAAAATGTAACTCATTTACCTTTTTGCTCCACATTTTATTTACACCCTGTATAAAGACAAATTGGGATGCTTTAAAACATAGGCTTTGATAAGTTTTTGAAGTTTTAGCTCATTCATGGCGATAACTATACGAAGCCTCAGTTGAACAATTCAAATTTCTAATGCAATTAATGTACGAATAATCATATAACTGCTAAATAAAAGTTAGTGAAAATCGGTTGCGACGTTTGGGCAATTAGATTATATTTTATTGTCAATTTTTGATGGACGCTCCTTGTAACGATTTTAAAATTTAGTAGTGGTCATGATCTTTCTTTTTTCACACATCATTCTGTGAATATAATTTATAATTACCAATAGCTAAAGGAAATGTTTTCTTTGGAACTAGGAATGAAACATTCTTATATGACATTTGCAATATAATAAATACGTGCGTGAAGCTTAGGCCTTTAGCCTTATGTGCTATCTGCTGATAATAATAATAATAATATGTTGACTATAAACAATAACTGAACAAAGATTGAAATGTATGGTTTGCCTTTTTTAAAACTCTGCTCTTTAGAATTAAATATTTGAAAATATTTAATGCATTAGCATTAGGCTTTGCAGTAGAGAGAGCAAAAGTACCATATGAACAAAAATTATTTAGATAGGCTTTGCAGTAGAGAGAGCAAAAGTACCATATGAACAAAAATTATTTAGATAAAGGGTGGCTTTGGAATTCTGAACATACCTATCATGTAGAACCAACAACAAGCTGAACCAATCAAAGGCAGTGATTTTGTTCACCATGGCAATCCCTTACCTAAATAATTTTTGTTCATATGGTATTAAAAACTATATTGAAAAAGCGTCTAGAGTTATTCAGGTAATTAATAACAGTTTTCTATTGATTTCAGAAATACCATCAGTGGAACTCCCAGCTAAAATTACATAGAAATTACCGATGATGTGGAAATTCACATAATATTAGCTTCATCTGTGAATTCAGAACTGGTCAACGTCACCATGAAATTTATCGAATCTGAAATTGGCGTACATTCATTAAACAGGAACGAACTTGTATTTATCAACAGTATGTCCACATCTGGTCTTCTACAAGCATCTTAGCACCTTCTTCTAGAAGTGGCAGACTTTTTACAGGGTCCTGTCGGTTTTCCCCCCACATGTCTGTGGTGTACGTGTCAAGTAGCTGACTGACATAGGGGACCCACAGCTATAGGTGGGCCCAGAACCACGGAAGTACAACTACTCCAAAATCGAATCCGGGCCAGTCTTAATCTTAGTGGTCAGACGTACGCTGAACCAATTGAGTCACGACCATGACCTTACTTTAGTACCAGTAAATTTTATTCTTCTGGATCTTATAAAAGTCGTGTCTTGAAAGTGATTCTGAACTGATGCTGCAATGGGCGTTATGGAATTTTCTCCGCCTAAAATAAGTTTATATATAATAATTTAAAGTTCTATTGTGACTTACTAAAACATCAAGCATAAATTCAAAAATGCATCTAAACTGATAAATAATAAAACACCACAGCAGTAACCTTAAAGTTAAAATGGCATTTTAATCACGAATCAAGAAGTGCATTTCAAATCAAAAATAACAAGTGACTTTAAAAATACGAAGTGTAATAAAAACAGCGCAAAGAAGGTCTTATAACAAAGTGTGCAGCTGTTTATCAAAATGTGTTGAAGTTATTGTCATCGTTCCAGCGGTTCAGTTTGTAACTATTGTTTTTAGGTCGTTGGTCATCTTTTTCATCTAGGTATCTTCCAGGGCATTGCTTTTATTGATTTTTATTCATTTTTTATTTTTCTGCAGTTGTATGTGTTTACTATTCATTTTAGAAGATAAATTGTGTGATTGAAGATCTACTTCTTGTTAATGACTACTTACTAGAACAAGTCTTCATATCTTCTTAATCACGTGAATAGCCTTTGTGCTATGGTTCAAATTTTATCATTTAATTGGATGCAACATGCGCAATGCTAGTTCATTTTAAAACTAATAATTTTGTCAATAATTAATGTTGCTGTCCTAATATACATCATTGCTTTTAAATACCAATGGTTCTTTTAGCACAAAAGTATTGTTCACGTATGAATTAATAGTCCTCAACATGTATTTTCTGTTAGAAGGGAATAAATAAGTTCTCACAGCACTTTCTAATATCTGGTTTTCAAGGGAAAGGGCATTTTACACTTACACCCTTGACATTGTCTTCAAGGTTGAGTTCACTACTTTTTATTATTGTTCTTTCACGGTGATCCGCTTTAAGGATTGTGCACAAAATGCTACGATTTTTGTGATTCTTTTTTAATGAAAGACTAGATAGATTTTTTGAAAATATTTTCTCTTACCGTACGGATACGTACATCTAGAGTGCACAGTTCTACAACTTGTTGCACCACAAATCAATGTACAAGGAAAAAAGACAAAATGCTAGTTTTGTTACGGATTTTATGGAATAGATTTTGTCCTAAATGGTTAATAATCTATGTATTTTAAATTCCTCCATTCGATGCACTGGTAACAAAAACCTCTGAAACATAAGAAACCATTGCATATACGTGTTCGAGTCGTACGTGATTACGGGATGGTGCAGTTTATAAAAAACATTTCACCGCTTTGAATGTGAGTGAATGTTATTTCAGGGTTAACCTTAAATTTATTTTTATTTATTTATTTATTTATTTATTTATTTATTTATTTATTAAACGGACATAAGTCCTTGGTTACAAATCAAGCCTTATTAACTACAGAGTTTCCACACAGTGAACTAATATACTGTAATTATTGGTATGATTAACTAACGCAAAGTTAATTTACGCATATAAAATTAATTAGTTTCTTGCAATAATAGAATATAATTGAAAGTTAATATTGAAGACATCACACTCTAACGCATCCAATTGAGCACAAAGCCTGGAAATCGGATTATTTCGAGTATCCGAGCACATATAGTATGTATGATAAGAAGTAGTAGGTACGTCTGAATTAAAACGATTTACGTAAACTGTATTAAACGCTTTGCTCGCACTTGAAGTTTCCAGGACTCTGTTTAAGTTTGAACGTACCAATTTGAAAACTGACCTTGAGTTCGAACAATGATTGAATCGTACCCGTTTAATATACCGTGCCCTTGAAAAAATGCAGTTTAGTGACTTGTGTTTGAAGTAAGTGCAAATGTTTAGTGCTGGAAGAAGAAGTACTCAAATCTACTGAAACTGGTAAAGCCTTGTAAAGAAGGCTTGTTATTGAACAATCAATTCATTTTTAACCCTTATTTGGATATGCTAATTTACTAACCTAACCGGAATGCGTGTGTTTATTCTGCTAAGATGATTTTTTTAAAGACGTCATTTTTTGTTATTTACAGGTTTATTATTAATTCGAATTACAGTTCTATGAGCTAATGTGATGTGATAACTTCAGTAGTAACTACAGTACTTTCGTAAAAAGAAAACAGCTGGGTTTGAAGTTTCGGAAAATGTACTGGTTCCTAGGACACAATTCACAGTTGTCTATTGAGAGTAAAATACTACTATCCAAAGCGATTATTAGGCCTATTTGGTCTTACGGAATACAACTATGGGGTACAGCAAGTAATCAAATATACAAATCATCACACAATTCCCATCAAAAGTGTTGTGATCTTTAGTAAACGCCCTATGGTTCT
This sequence comes from Melanotus villosus, assembly GCA_963082815.1. Taxonomy (NCBI): domain Eukaryota; kingdom Metazoa; phylum Arthropoda; class Insecta; order Coleoptera; family Elateridae; genus Melanotus; species Melanotus villosus. The sequence continues at coordinate 16,082,572 of OY720427.1, read as the reverse complement.
TTCCGAACGAAGTAATACGACAGGACCTGGATATTTCAACAGTAAATGAAGACATACAAAAGTGCAGTGTTTGCTACCGCAATAGGCTTCGTGCTCATCCAAACTCATCAATGGAGTGTCTACTGGATTCTGATGACAAAGAGCCTAGGCTCAAAAGATTCAAGCTGATGAATCTACCCAAACCGTTTCGTAGAAGGCAAAGTGTAATGATAAAGTATTTGTCAGACCTGCTGTTAAATATTAGGAAATTTTCGTTGGAAAACTTTCTTCATGTCCTATATCTTTTGTAAAAATATTTACTGAATGTCATCACGTAACAGATTGTAAAGATATAAATAAACTAAAAAAAATACAGTATTAATTATGACATGATGAGGTCTTTTTCACTGAAGTGTCCTCTTCAACTATGTATTAGGTCAGTTAGCCAGCATCTTTTGAAATGTATGTCGTTGCATTCTTCTAGTAGTGCATGTTGCGGTGAATTTTTCATGGGGGTTCGTTCCATAATAACATCCTTGACATACGGCACATGTTTGAGTTTGATTAGTGACTAGCAAGGTGCACTTCTAATGATCCCTAGTATTGTGGATTAGTATCTTTGGATTATATTTAAATTGGTTTTATTCGCACATCCCCAAGGTCCACATAAGTTTGATGACGGTTTATACAATAATAATGTGTGCTCCAAGGATTGGTTTTATTTCCTTCCAAACACATCTTTAACTTTCAAGTCCATCTGTTTATCCCTTTTATCTTGGCTAATATGAAGTGTTTTAATACATTTCAGGGATCTGATACCCTTGTTGCCGAGCCGTCTTCCACATGCCGGTGTTCCGTTCGGATGGTATGTGAACCAAAGCCGAATGCGACAGATATTTAAAATTGTAGGCGAGTATATTCGTCAGGCACGCATTTCTCGTGGATTAAATCACAAGTTACAATTGCTATGTGCGAATTCACATCCCCAAAGCTCTGCTACGTGTGCCCATATAAGTTTGATGACGGTTTATACAATAATAATTTGTTCTCCAAGCATTGGTTTTATTTCCTTCCAAACACATCTTTAACTTTCAAGTCCATCTGTTTACCCCTTTTATCTTGGCTAATATGAAGTGCATTAACACGTTTCAGGGATCTGATACCCTTGTTGCCGGGCCGTCTTCCACATGCCGGTGTTCCGTTTGGATGTTTTGTGAACCACTGCGATAGATATTAAAAATCGTAGGCGAGTATATTCGCCAGGCACGCATTTCTCGTGGATTAAATCACAAGCTACAACTGCTATGTGCGATTTCACATCCCCAAAACTCTGCTACTTGTGCCCATATAAGTTTGATGACGGTTTATACAATAATAATTTGTTCTTCAAAGATTGGTTTTATTTCCTTCCAAACACATCTTTAACTTTCAAGTCCATCTGTTTACCCCTTTTATCTTGGCTAATATGAAGTGCATTAATACGTTTGAGGGATCTGATACCCTTGTTGCATAGCCATCTTCCACATGCCGGTGTTCCGTTTGGATGGTATGTGAACCAAAGCCGAATGCGACAGGTATTTGAAATTGTAGGCTAGTATATTCGCCAGGCACGCATTTCTCGAGGATTAAATCACAAGCTAAAATTGCTATGTGCGAATGCACACCTCCAAAGCTCTGCTGTGTGTGTCCATATAAGTTTGATGACGGTTTATACAATAAGAATGTGTTCTCCAAGGGGTCGTTTTATTTCCTTCCAAACACATCTTTAACTCTCAAGTCCATCTGTTTATCAGTTTTATCTTGGCTAATATGAAGTGCATTAACACGTTTGCGGGATCTGATACCCTTGTTGCATAGCCGTCTTCCGTTTGGTTGGTATGTGAACCAAAGCCGAATGCGACAGATATTTAAAATTGTAGGCGAGTATATTCGTCAGGCACGCATTTCTCGTGGATTATATCACAAGCCAAGATTGCTATGTGCGAATTCACATCCCCAAAGCTCTGCTAAGTGTGCCCATATAAATTTGATGACTGTTTTAGAATCACGCCAAGGGTCCTGCGATGCCCTTTTAAAATGCGAGCTCAATGCAACAAATGATTTCCAGACTGCTTGCACAGATCGAAAACTACTGGAAACCCAACGCGTATCTAAAACTCGGCCAACTTTTAAAAACTGTAAATCTAATTCACAACAAATAGCTTTAAGTTCGCTTTTATTTTTTGTTGATTGATTATACCATGTGATTTTTTTAACCCGGAATTTTTAAATATCTGGAGAAAGAAGCATCCTACGAAAAAACTGCCCGAAATAAAGAGTTAATATTTTCGTGGGGGAATTCACTAGTGCTAAAATTAGCCCCTCCTCCTCCTCCCTTGTTGGTGGGACAGGGGGTAACTTTGAAATCTTAAATCAGAACTCCCATTTTTATTGCAGATTCGGATAGCACGTCAACAAATACGAAACTTTTATTCGTAACATTTTTTTCGATTCGTGATAGATGGCGCTTATTTATCAACTGCAGTTTTTATATAAATTATCATAGCGGGCTTAGTGCTAGTTGTAGTGGATTCGTCAATTAAAACTGAGAATGTGGATTTTGAATCTACAATATTTTTAATAATTCTTGATCTCATTTCTGCAGCAACATGATCAATAATATTCGTCGCAGAAAACCTTGAATGCAAAATACTACCTAAATCTAAACCATTTGCTTTTTGTAATTCTAATAAACTTTCGTGATCACTGAAGGGTCGATCGTTTTTTGCTAGATAGTAAGCGGTTTTAAAAACTTTTTTTTTTTAATTTCAATATAACCAGATCGGCATACCATTGCCATACATGGTTTGGTTACAATATTGTTATCGTAAGCTTATAAATTACATGGTCATGGTCTAACCGTCTTTAGTCTCATTTATTGCATATTTCACTATTGATTGTTATCACACTATACACTGTTCACTGATCACATAAATCCTGTGGTAGTTGCCTCTTTAATCTTTGGTGAATATTTCTTTGACCTAAGTTGTAATATACTGCTCCTGGGCATAGGTTTAATGTAGTAAAGAATTTGTTTGTGGTGTTCTTAATGTATTCGTTTATTCTAGGAATTCCCAGTTCTTCATGTATTTGGTCATTTCTTACAAACCAGGCGGCGTTTAGAATTATGCGCAGTACTTTATTTTGAAATGTCTGGGTTTTATTAATATTAGTTTTGTTTGTGTTGCTCCATATTGGGCAGCAATATGTTAGTATAGGCCTTAAGATAGCCTTGTATAGTAAGAGTGCACATTCAACTTTTAGTGGCGATTTTCTATTTAGTATGGGGTATAGTAACGCCAGACGTGCATGGCATTCGCTTAATTTCTTGTTGATGTGTATGCTCCATTTAAGTTGAGTATCCAGGTGTACGCCTAAGTATTTAATCGCTGAATCTCTAGGGTTCCATTTAATGATTGTGTTGTCAATTTTTAGCGGTATTGGGTTATTAATTCTTCGAAGGGTGAATATTTTACATTCGCATTTTCCGGGATTAAGTTTGACTCTCCATTTAATGTACCACTGGGTCAAGTTATCAATGGCTACCTGCAGTCACTGCCTGCACGTCACTGACGATATTTTCAAAACATTTTTTCTTACTCTTTTCATGTATCTTCATTGCTTCGACGTGTGAAACTGAGTCTGCATGTTTTTTTATTTTGTTTCGTAACATTGTCAACTGGGTACTTCTTTTTTCACTTTTTCCAACATATATTTCACAAGAGGCCCATTCTTTGGAGACTTCTACGCCTGAGACGCCGCTTGGTATCAAATATTTGGCGCTTCGACACATTTCACATCCAACTTTTCCTTTTTTGCAAATAATCCACGGATACTTTTCGCGTTTTTCTTTCCACTGAAAAGAGCTCCACAAGGCAGGAAAATCATTTTCTGATGGGCCGGCTATCATAGATGTACTTGCTGTAGAACTCTGAAAAAATTACGGAATAAAATTTTATTAGTTTTGATATTCAAATAACTCGCGTATTCAAACTTTCCAAGACAAATTAAATAAAATTTTATTTATTTAAGTACGTACATCCGTATCACTAGCACTACTAGCAGGTAATTTTCTTTTTTTTTTTCGGAGGAAGTAAAACAATTCAACAGAGTATTGTTCATTTTTTTTACTATTCTCACAACAGCACAACGCGTTCTTTTAACTTCTAACTAAACACTAAATTGTAAAAATTATGGTCACTAACAGGGCATTGTCGTCTCTGTAAAACAAGTAAGGCTGAGTCAGCAGTAAGCTTATCACAATAAACAAAGGCGACGCTTCAAAACCGAATCTACCTAACATTCCTTTGAGCGACAGGACTTAAAGTATTACTAACCTGCCACTCAAATTTTGAGTATAAGTATAAATACCTGAAACACCCAAATACGTTAAATGACTGGATTTTTTTTTCTGTTTAAGAAGGTATGTATACGCGTATACCCTGCTATTTTTTTAAGGTATACGAATTTAAATTTTTTTTTGCGTATACGGCGTATACCCGCGTATTCCCCGGAATACAGTCATTACTAATCTCGTGTCACTGCAACTTTCTTTCATGCTTGCCTTTGCAGCTCGACCTTCGTTTTTCTTCACTATATGAACATCGTATTCTTCTTGAGAGATATTCCTGGTTTTAAAACCACACCAAACGTCACATTGATCTTTTCGTGGTTTGTGGATTCCAATTTTAGATTATTTTAAGGTGGTTTTAAAAAGTTTTAAATGGGTGACTTTTTTATTATTCTCTTCACACCACTCTTTGAGTATTCGATGCATATGGCTTCTGGATTTGAATGCATTATCAACATATTGTTTGTATGAAGACGCTCTGCAATAGTGCGATGGTACTTTAGGTATTACATCTAACCACGATTTCACAGTCTCAATAAGCTGCATTTTTTCAGCTGTTTTTCTAGAAACTTTAATCTTCTTGCTAGATGGGTGTTCTTTTTCTGTGTCTGATTAAGAATCGGAGTTTGAATCGCAATCAGCGGAAGCCAATCTTTCTTTTATCCATCGTTTTACGCTGTACTCGCCCAAGTCCAATGTATTTATAAAAAAAAATTGCCTGCAGACTTTTACTCTCTTTCCACTCTTGCTTACTAAGAAATAGTCATGAGCTTCGACTTTCTTTGGTGCAGTTTGTTTATTCAGAACTTCCTTTCTCCTCTTTCTTATTGACCTCTGCTCAACCAATTCTGTTACGAACACTATCTTTTCATTCCATGAATTGAGTTTCCAAAAAGTGGCAAACACATGTTTTCGATCTTCGTCTGTGAGTGAACCACACATAAAATAGGTACAGAGTGCGTGCATCTATTTTTGATTTCGCTTTCTCTTCTCGCAGTATCGTGAGTGACAATTTGCTGTTTGGGTCTCTGATAGCCAATGTAAGATTGACCACGTAAACGTTTATGGCTAGCCCGCTTTCTTTTTTTTTGCTAGCTATAAGGCGTTTACTTTTGGAGGCGTTATTAGATTTATTTTCAGGGGTATGGTCTTTGGAGACGTTATTAGATTTATTTTCAGGGGTATGGTCAGGTTCGTTTTCTACAGTTTCTTTATTTTCAGGAGCATAGTCAAGTTCGTTTTCTATGTTTTCTTCATTTTCAGAGGCATAGTCAGATTCGTTTCCTACAGTTTTTTCAAGGACATAGACAGATTCGTTATCAAAATTTGTTTCATTTTCAGGAACATAGTCAGCTACATTGTTTAAAGCTTCTTCAGTTTCTGCATTAACGCTAACAAGATCTTTATTTTTAACTTCGAGTTTAGTAGTTGTAATCCCTTCTGATATCATTTCAGTGGCGTAACATTCTATAGTCTCAGCTACAATCTCATTCTCATTGACATTTTGGTGGACCTCTGCTTCATAGTTCAGAATTTCTTGCAAATTCTTTTCAATAAGCAGGCTGGTAGTCAAAATATCGTCGTCGTTTAGAAACAAAAGACCGTCAAAACTGTTGTCATTAGATTCACGCGAGGTTTGAGGGGCATCAACAGCCTGCTTCTGATCGCCTTCTATAATGTCTACACCTATAAGTTCAAATTCGAGTTAGGTGAGGTACAAGGAGTCATCGCAAAGCTTAGTTTTAAAATATACCCGGGTTTTCGTTGTTGTCCACTTCGTCCAAACTTTTACTCGTATTAATTGGTATCTCCAAATTTGGTTCTGAAGGCTGACCCACCATCTGCATAATTTTTTTAATTCTTGCGGAAATCATTATCATTAAGCATAGATTAGGATTTTGTGGAAGACAGGGCACCTGGACATAATCATACATAAGTTTACACTTCAGCAGGCTGACACTATTTTTTAAGGTAATTAAAACTACGTACTTACATTTATTTAATCCTAAGAAAGGGTTGAAAGCACATTGGAGGTTTTAAATTTCATTATTATAACTGCACATGCGTGGTTTTCCACATTAGAGGCGGTAGAGCTTAAAACCTCATTTTCATGAATTTTGTCACATTGGATGTATTCACAGCCCAACGACAAAATTTTAATATACATTTTATGTGGTATGTCCTAATGCAATTATTACACTTGCGCCCGACATTAATTTCCGTTATATTAAACGTACAACGGAAGCACATGCCGGACGTTTTCATATTCAGAACAGTTTCCTTAGGTCTGGTCACGACAGCATCTGCGAGAATTCTAATTTTTAGAGTTTCATTAAGTGGTCTCACCACTGGACAAATGTTATCTTTAGGAAGTTTTTTATTATCTGCAAAGTCATTAAGGAAAACACGTTAAAAATGACAATGGTTAATCAGATTCAATATGTAAAGGATACAAGCATCTACTGGAAACTGCACTACAGCAGGTTTCAAGCTATAGTGGAGATTCTTCTCCAAAATCGCAAGTAAAGCAACTATGTCTTCTGAGAAAAACTTTTGAGTTATTTTGCTTTTTCCATAACAGCTGATGGAGAGACATAATGTTAGGAATAGCAGGCACCTTCTTGGGCAATTCTGACTTCACTTTTTCTATGTCATTGCTGGGTACTTTCCATATCTTTATGGTGCTATCTTTTAGGCTTTCGACAAAAGTTGTTGCACAAGATATATCGTTCCCGTGTAACACTAAACGATCGGCTCTTCTCTTCAGACTTCCACCTACCCCATCCATGGGACCCTTCCCATGGCCACTCTCGCTGAAGTTCCAGGAAATTCTAGATATATTTGGGAAGTGTTTTTGCATATTCTTCACAAAAAAGAAACAATTGTTTCTGTTTCGATACTGGGACGATGGGCCGTCCGAAAAGAATACGAAAGTATGAGTATCAGGATACTCAGTACCCAAGTCTGATAAGGTTCTATGAAGATGTCCCCAAACAGCATGCGGCTGGTGGTCTAAGTTGTTGCTTACCGAACAGAAACAGTGATTCTCAACAAGATTAGTATTTGAGTTATAGATGTAATAGACACCAGTGTGTAATGAGATCTGTTTTTTAGACGCAGTGCATGGACTGTATCTCACTATCGTACTTTGCTATATAATTTTCTGCAAAATCAATCTGCATAACAATTTCTCCCGGTAAAAGCGTTTTCTTTTTGTCTTGCAAGGCTCCCATCTGGTACCTCATAGTAAAAATATGTTTCTGAAATACAATAAGCTGTCTATTCAATATATCGAATAATTCTCTAACAGTCATTGTCTTTAGATTCTTGACAGTTCTTTTAATCTTCTTTGAAATTCCCCTTAATATCTTTCTCCTCCGTTTTACTCTCCCACTGATAAAATGTAATTTGCTTTTCTAAGTCACAGTTCTCGTCATCATTCAGGTCATACATATGTATTTTGTTTGCATCTAGAACAATCTCGAAACATGCATTTTATGTTTCTAGAATTACACACCACTTGTGATACTATGTCATCTGGACGTGCCGCTTTAATCAAATTTGAATAATGTAGCTTTTTAACTAGTAACTCAATATTTGCGTGTTTGATATATGCACATGTATCGTGGTCTTTTTGTTTTGGTTGCACCGTCCAGAATGGTGTGTTCCGCCAAAAAGTGGTGTAAGAAATGTTTAGGTGCTCACGTTCAATGAATTTTCGGTATAAATTCTTATAAGAATCAAGTAGTATCCGTTTTTGTTTTTTTAGTTTTCCTTTGCGCACAAAATCTTTCTTGCCAGGGCACATTCTGGAATTTATGTCCTTTTCTAAAAAATCTTGAATGGATTCTCTTACTTGTTGCAAGATAAGTCCATTTTTCTTTCTTCTTTCATATTGGGCCAATTTTAGATTTTTATTTGCTTTCTGTGGATCTTGTAACTAATTATTTTTGTAGCTTCACCTACTACTCTGTACTTTTTCAGGTCTTGGCTCATCTTCTAACGTACTCCTTCCACGTTTAAATTCACGGAACCAGTAACTAATTGTAGATAATGATGGACTATTGTCGCCAAAAGTTGCCATTAAATTTTGGCGACTTTGGTCATATGTTAAGCCTCGTTTATAATCGTAGAAAATCATTGCCCTAAAAGCATTCCGCGGCACTTCCATAATGCTTAGTAATAATCAAACGAATTATAACAATCCAAAATTAGGATCTCTATATGCTTTAACTTCAACCTTGCAAAATTGAAACTGGGAACTGTCAAAAGAATAAGCTTTCGATTGATGCAAATGTTTTTGTTTTTCTTCGCATCCATGGCCTGCTACTAACAATATACAGAATAGCCCTCGTATGTGTGTAAAATGACACAGCGATGGTATATGCACAAAACAAGAGGTAATATTAATATAGAAAAGAATCATTACTGGCAAACTTCGCAAATTAATTTTTTTAACTTCGGAGACACTTCGTTACATTCACTATGTACCCACATCTTGCATTTCATGCAACTAATCCAAACTTCTTTATACCGCGAATTTTTAAACGTGTCGTTGCAGTAAAGGCAGGCCACATCGTCCTCGACTGCAAAGGGATCTTCTTATTCATCTTCGATTTTTGTTTGCGCAGTAGAGCTCAACTTTTTAAAAATATTTTTTTGTGATTGTAAAATGACATACCCACGGTACGTATGTCATTTTACCTTCATGCATGGGTATGTCATTTTACCTGCAATAACACCGAATCCTTTGTACTTACCTAATTTATTTAACAGATGAATAAATCACAATTTGCTTATGTGTATCTGCAGTATACGCTTACGGTTATATGCAGTAGTGATTTGACTTCAAAAAGTACACAAATTAATAATGAAAACACACTTGCAACACAACACATTAAAACGTTTCCACGCCACACAATTTATGTTTTGTAACTGCTGGATAGACACTTTCTCCTAAATGCCAACGCTATGGACACACGAAAAATTATTGCCAGCTTGAACCTCGATGTGTCAAATGTAGCGGGAACCACATATACACAGAGTGTCATAAAAAGAAAAAAGAAAAACCTCAGTGTGTCAACTGCGGGGAGGAACACCCCGCAAATTATAAAGGTTGCTCATATTTTACGAAAATAAACAACAATACAAAACCAGACACTAGTCAGAAAAACAGGAATAGAAGGACTAATAGAACTTATTCGAATGTCGTTAAAGATAATACTAATAATCCAACAAATCAAACCGAAAGTTTAACGGATTCTATCATAACAATTATTAAACTGATTATAGAGTTAGTAACACCACACCTTGAAAAAATTACACCGTATCTGACAACACTAATACCCACACTCTTACAACATGGATTTAAATGAATTATATACCATAAATAATATAACGATTGCTAACTGTAATGCAAACGGAATAAAAAATCAAAAGTCCGCATTTATCAGCTTTCTCACTAGACATAATATTGATGTAGCATGCATATCGGAAACGCACCTAATCGAAAACGAAATATTCAAGATACCAGGCTATTTACTATACAGACATGATCGAACAGCAGCAGTAGCCGCTGGAGGAGATGCAGTTATAATAAAACGAAAACTCAAACACTTTCAACTACCTAAAACAAACTTAAGGAGTATAGAAGCTACTGCGGTAGTATTACAGTTCGGCGATAATACTCAATTAAAAATAGTTTCCGCATACCCAACCGTAGATTGATGCATCAAGATCTTACCAGCATATTTAATAACAATAATAGTACTTTAGTACTCGGCGATTTAAATTGCAAGAACACCTTGTGGGGCTGCCGGACCAACAACCCAGACGGCAGAAAACTAAATACAGTTGCTACTCTGCATGCCAAACAAATATCTGCGCCAGATGAATATACATACTACCCCTACCAACAAGGAAGACAACCCGATATTCTGGATATAACACTTCACAAGAATTTCGCCAAACCTATACAGGGTATCTCAGACATGACTCCCCAGGCCTATAACTTTGTTATTTTTAAAAATAACTATAATAAACTACATATATTCGTAAATGGGAGCAAATTCTGTATAAGATGGGAAAAGAAAATGTTAGAAAATCTGTACTCATATTATGGCAGAGATATTCAACTTTATTTTTTCAAATTGCACACTATGCTTTTTTCCGGTCATTCTGATAGTAGTTTTTATTCTCTTTATAACCATGTAAACCAATATTGGTCTTACATAAGAAAATTCTCGAACAAAATACGATTGAAAGTTGAAGTCTAGGTTTGCCATGGAAACAACTGATTGTTGTAATTTGTACTCGTCAGCAATAAAAACAATAGCGGATACCTTTCTGCATACAACCTTGCTGCTCTTCTTGCATTCCTCTCGCATAAACCATCAAATAAGGATCATATCAAGCTTTTCAGAATTAGTGCAATTCATTTCTAATACTCCTATGATTTTAAACAAGAACATACAAATACAGAAAGAACACCTGTCATTCTTTGCAACGCAAATTGCAATTGTCTTACAGCTACTTATACGCTATTATTTTCATCGCCGACGAGTACAAATTACAAAAATCAGTTGTTTCCATGGCAAACCTAGACTTCAACTTTCAACCTTTTTTTTCGAGAATTTTCTTATGTAAGACCCATATTGGTTTACATGGTTGTAAAGATAATAAAGAGTACTATCAGAATGAGCGAAAAAAAGCATAGTGTACAATTAAAAAAAAAAAAGTTGAATATCGCTGCCATAATATGAGTACAGATTTTCTAACATTTTCTTTCCCCATCTTATAGAGAATTTGCTCCCATTTACGAATATATATAGTTATTTTTAAAAATAACAAAGTTATAGGCCTGGGGAGTCATGTCTGAGACACCCTGTATACCAACAAGTTCTTGCAGAATTGGATTCTGATCATCTCCCGGTTATAATTTCATTTTCATATATACCGCAGTATAACCCTCCAATCCCAAGACTAATAAACGGTAAAGTTGATTGGGATGATTTTCAAAATTATATAAATAGCGAACTAAAAGCACCATTAAACACTGCAAAAGACGTAAACACTGCCGTAGAAAATTACGTCGATAAGATAAAGCAATGTATTCGTGAAGCAACAATCACACAAAAAATAACGAGAATACCCCAGTACGAAAAAACACCAAAAGATATACTAAATTTGATTAAATATAAGAACCAGACACGCCGCGCATGGCAAAGTACACGGGAACCACACCTAAAAGCACTGCTAAATCAACTTAACCGACAAGTTAAATGGCAGCTAGATACCTACAGAATTAATATATACCATAATTATATTAAACAACTAGAACCAAAAGACAATACTTTATGACAAGCAACGCGGCGAATTTTAAGACAGCCAACTGTTATCCCACCACTCACAAAAAATAATATAACATTCTCATCAGATCAAGAAAAATGTGACATTCTCGCTGACCAGATAGAAGAAAACCTGACTCCAGAGCAAACTGCAGATTTAAACCACGGAGAAGAAATAACAACTTTCGTAGTAAATCATATTCCTACAAACTCAAGCCCAATTAAACCGACATCGCCCAATGAAACAGATATGGAAATTAAAAAATTACAAATACGAAAATCCCCAGGCTCAGACTTAATTCCCAATATTGTTCTAAAAAAAATGACGCGTAAAGCACTATCTTTTCTTGCCACAATATTCAATGCATGTCTTAGAATGGGATATTTTCCAACTAAGTGGAGACACGCACATATATTACCATTCAATGAACCAGGGAAAGACAAGAAAAATCCTGAAAACTATCGCCCAATAAGTTTACTTTCCACAATCTCTAAAATCCTGGAAAAAATTATTAACAAACGACTGCAACGTTTCTTAAGAGACCATAACATTTTACCTCCATTCCAATTTGGCTTCAAAGAAAAACACGGAACAGCGCAACAGCTTCTACGTTTAACAGAAGCCATAGAAAAGAGATTTCATTCAAAGAAGTACACTGCAGTTGCCTTTCTTAATCTGAGGCAAGCTTTCGACAAAGTCTGGAGAGAAGGATATAAACTATTGCAAATAAAGGCACCCACCTATTTGTTTAGAATAATAGCGTCATTTTTGCAAAATAGATCTTTTACAATTAGAATCAATTCAACATTCTCCGAAGACAGAAATACTAAAGCAGGGGTTCCCCAGGGGAGTATCCTGGGACATTCATTATTCAATGTATATGTCCATGATATTCAGGAACCACAGAATACCGAACTAACAATGTTTGCAGATGACATTGCCGTCGTGTCTCAACATGAAAATCTGGTTACTGCAATACAGAACCTGCAAGAAGCGGTAAATGAATTACAACAATGGTTCAACAGATGGCGCATCAAAATGGATCCAACTAAATGTGAGTGCAAAATATTCACACTACGGAGAATAAATAACCCACCACAAGTTAGAATTAATCAGTCTATCGTCGAATGGAATCCGAAAGACTCAGCCGTAAAATACTTGGGTGTTTATCTAGATACACAGCTGAAATGGGGGTACCACATCAACAAAAAATTAAACCAATGCCATGCCCGATTAGCCTTGCTCTATCTAATCATAAACAGAAAAACTCCATTAAAAATAGAATGCTCCCTCCTTATCTATAAATCTATCCTTAGACCCCTACTCACCTACTGCTGCCCAGTGTGGTGTAATGCTCCTAAAACGCAAGTAAATAAACTGCAAGTGTTTCGTTCGTAATGATCAAATCCATGAAGAATTAGGTGTTGAAAGAATTTCAGAATTTATCAAAAAACTAACTAGGAAATTTTTACTTAATCTCCATAATCATATCTCCATCATATTCCCGTATGAGACTCCAAGCTGAGTAGACGTGCATCGGTAGTTGTTCCGTTACAAACAAAAATTGATTCCCTACTAGTAGTGTTATTTTGTTAATAGTGTAGTTATGGTGTTTACGCAAGGTCAAAAGAGTGATATTAGTGATATTGCCAAAAAAGTGGCAAAAGATTGTATGACTGACGATAACTTTTTACAAATAATTGCTAATAAAATATCCGATATTGTGGTGAAAAAGCTTGAGGAGAAGATAGTTATCTTGAATGAGAAAATAGAAAACATGGATAAAACCATTACTCAGCTTCAGAAGGAGAATGATGAGCTGCGAATTGGCATTGATAGTGCTACCTACCTAAGGGTTTGTAGAAAGGGTGGCTACTTGTACCTAAACTACCGAGGTAGCCCCTCGGACACGCTACCGACAGCTATTGGGAAAGGGTCGGGATTCTTCTAAATGCTGGAAAATAAAGGGCGCCAACCAGTTGCAAGCGTGTCTTGCAAAAGACGCAGAACCGTAACTGATAACAGTTCTCCTGCAAATAACTTCAAAACACCAGGTACCCCAATAACCCAATAAAGTACACCTTCAGATCGTTCAGATAAGTAAGTATATTGAGTATAAATATATATATGTAAATAACGATAACAATAATTATTAACAAACAACATGCATAAATATAATAACAAGTAAATAAATAGATATCACGATAAATATTGGGGAGGGAACAATCTTAAAACAGAGCGGGTGAAGCCCAAAACTCCTGAACAATACGTCGTCTAGATATGAAATGAAATTGTAAGTGATTAAACCCAAAATGAATTAAATATGAATATAAGCGGATTAAGCGAATTGCCGATCAATAACCGAGGTCGCAAGTCTAACGATATATAAGCTAATATCGTACGCAAGATGGTCGAAGCAGATCTGATTCGGTAACTTGTCGTATATCGCGTAAAAGTTGGTATAAAAGATAAGAATTAGAGTGACTTAATTAGTCCTCTAATAACCTTGCGTAGCTCTGATGTCAAGATAAACGGTAATTCGACTTATTATAAAAGCTAAAAATCACAAGCAATAAGTACTGATTGAATAGAAAAACGTTACGTGTTGTTCGAGGCACTATAAATATTAATGTTAAACTCCCGGTGCGGTAGCATGAGACACTACCCACCTTTCAAGACAAGTTATAAAATGGTGATACTTAATAACAATAAAGATTTGCGAACACAAGAAAAGGCAAGGAATCCGAGTGAGGCTCGCACCCCTGCGAATATCGAAATCTACAGTAAGTACTATTATAACACAATAATCTAATACAATAAATATATGACCAGAACCTCGACAATCGTAATTCACCGAGTAAATTTTACAACGTATAACCTTCAATAATTTTAGATCCCGCAAACACAAGATTAAACGTGGAGAAATGCTACCTTGCGAAGATTCCTTTGAATGATGTAAACCCCGAAGGATTCCTTCCAGGTCCGGCTACTGCAGCAGGCTTTCCAAAAATATAACTTCGGACTTGGAAAATGTGGTAGGTAAATCTTCAAAATAAATACTCAGGTGCAAATCTTGTCCCCAAAGCCAATAATTAATAATTCATCCAATACGAACATGCAGCCAAACACATGCCTCCAAAGGCAGACATCCAAAAGGTGGCTTTACCAAATGCGGTTACCCAAAAGTAACCCTCCAAAAACCGGGCTATAAAATCGAAAGGGGACGTTAGGGAATTCTACAAGAGGAGTAACAAAGCAGTAATTACCTTCTAAAAGATCTCGAAGCCATCAAGTCGTGTAAGTAAGTGGAACATATAACCACACAACATGTGCTCGATTATGTTAAGCTTTAAACCAAAAATACTGGTAACACTTGCAAACTAACTATCCAAAATTGCTTAACATAATTCCCAAACTATAATTTGATGCTGGATTATCCGTATAAACGTAAATTGAAGCAAATTATCTTCCAGGCATCCGGAGTCAACCACCATTGACGACACGACTTTTGCAAAAGAGAACGAAACTAAGGAGAGGTTCCAAAAATCCCCAAAAGGCTCAGGATCACCAACCAAAAATATAACTCAACCTTGCTGATAACAAATGACCTTTCCTATAAAGAGGTCAGCAGGCAACCAAACTACCACTAAGTTAAATGTGGATTAAACTATGACTGGTGAAACTAAATAAATTACAAGGGAACCTGTAATAATAGTTTAGAACAATACACTCGTCGCAATAGCATCCGAATTTTTGGTATTAAAGAGGAGGACAATGAAAATATCGTTACTAAAGTAATGGAGGTAATTAATAATAATCTAGAATTACCAATCCAATGTAACCAACTTGATAGATGCCACCGGGTTGGACGTGATAAAAAAAATAAAGCTCGGGCTATAATTGTTAAGTTTATAAGCTACCAGGATCGCACTTCAGTATTTCGTAATAAGAAGAAATTAAAGGGTACTAGAATCCAAATTAAAGAAGACTTAACCAAAATGAAACTTGACATTTTAAATATCGCGAGTGAACACTTTGGTTATCGTAATACCTGGACCAATGACGGCGTAATCTTCGTCAACAGAAATAATAAGATCCATAGAATTAAGAGCATGGGGAATCTCGAAAGTATTTTAAAAAATATGTAAATAAATGATGGGACAACTATCTATAATTTACGTTAGGTTTTGTTAATTTTTTCATTAACATAGAAATTTTGTTTTCATATTAATTTTGTTTATTTGTTTTCTTTGTTTTGTTATAGTTAAGGATAACCAAATTTCATATAAAAGATTTTTTGAATAACTATTAAAAATTTTATTTATATTGCATGAAATTTCAGAAATTTAGTATATACTATCAAAATGTCAGAGGTATTCGAACTAAAATTGATACATTTTTAACCAACCTTGCGGCAGAAGATTATGATTGCGTTGTACTGACTGAGACGTGGCTTGACTCTGATATAGTCAACTCGGAATTTTTCGATGATCGTTATAACCTTTTTAGATGCGATAGGGATAAAATTATTACTGGTAAGAAGAGAGGCGGAGGAGTATTAATTGCAGTTAAGAAACAATACCATTCTGAAGTTGTAAGGGTTAATACTGAAATAGAAACTGTCACAGTGAAGGTAAATCTTTTTGGATCCACATTTTTAATAAGTACGGTGTATCTTGTTCCCAATTCTACATTAAATGATTATTTAGAATACTTTTCCATAATAGAAAATATCAATAACATATTTGACTCTAATGTAATAATTGCAGATGATTTTAATATTTCCAAAATTAATGATTGTAAATATGATCTTGCGAGTGGTAGTGAAGTAGCGAAAAGTTTACTAGAATTTTTAAACCTTTTTAATTTAAATATGTGCAATAATATTCAAAATTCAAGAAATAAAACGTTAGACTTAATATTGAGTACCTCGGAACTAAGCGTAGTGCAAGAATTGGATACGTTAGTACCAATTGACGTTTTACACCCTGCTTTGTTAATAACTACTAAAAATAGCTATAAAGTACCAATAAGTGACAATTCTGTTTTACACAATAAGCATGATTTTAAAAGGGGGGATTTTAAGTTAATATATGATTCTTTAAAAAGTGTCAATTGGGACATATTAAATAGTGTGGATGATCCTAATGAAGCAGTTGAAAAGTTTTACAATATTTTTTATAATATTATAGACCTAGCGGTTCCCAAAATCAACTTCAAGTTTAAAAATAAAAATAAATATCCCGTCTGGTTTACTAAGGATATAATATCTGATTTAAAACTTAAGCGTTTCTATCACAGATTGAGAAATGAAACTAACTACCACTTGCAGGAATTTCGAAATATTAGACGTGGCGTTAAAGTAAAAATTGAAAAAGCTAAAAAAGACTACATTAATTCGGTTGAAAATAGTATTGGTACAAATATTAATGAATTCTGGAATTATATTAAAAATAGTAAAAACGATAACAATATTACAGAAATTTATCAGTACAATAACGAGAATATAGATAAAAATGAAGTTTTTAGTACCTTTGCTAAATATTTTGGTAGCGTATATACAGATGATTCGGATTATGATGTACAAGCAATCATGTCGGAGCCTAGACAGTATAATATGGGCATACTAACTCTAGGGATGATTACTACCAGTGAAGTAGCAGTTGCTTTAAAGAATTTGAAACCAAAGAAATCTGCTGGACCGGATGGCATACCCTCCTATATATACAAAGCATGTTGGGAATTATTACAAATACCCCTTACTATATTATTCAACAAATGTTTGAAAACAAAAACATTCCCTAATAAATTTAAATTGGCTCGAGTTACACCAGTGCATAAGTCTGGTAGTAAGTCAGATATTAAGAATTACAGACCTATATCAATCATATCTGTACCAGCAAAAATATTTGAAAAATTATTATATACCAAAATTTTCTATCATGTCAAACATCAAATTGTCACTGAGCAGCATGGTTTCTTTGAAAAACGTTCAACTGACACAAATTTAATTACATTCGTTGATTTTATAAGCACTGTTATTGATAAGGGTGGGCAGGTGGATGTGGTATATACGGATTTTGCAAAAGCCTTCGATAAGGTTAATCATGACATCTTGTCGTGCAAGCTTTGGAACTTTGGATTATCGGAAGACTTAATGTTTCTTTTTAAATCTTATCTAAAAGATAGACATCAGGCAGTTAATCTGAAGGGATCTAGCTCGAAGTACTACTTAACTCCTTCTGGTGTGCCTCAGGGTAGTAACTTGGGACCTTTGTTGTTCTTAATTTTTATAAACGATTTGTGTTCTTGTCTCAAACATTCGCACGGACTTTTATTTGCTGACGATCTTAAAATTTATAAATAAATCGTTAATGAGAAAGATATAGAACTTCTTCAGCAAGATATAGATTCCATAATTCAATGGAGTTTCAAAAATAAGCTTTATTTTAACGTTGATAAATGCAAATACGTTATTTATACCTTAAATAAAATTCAAGTTGCATCACAGTACATGATGAATGGAAACAATTTGCGTAAAGAGTTTCAAGTTAGGGATTTGGGAGTAACTTTTGTTCCCACATTGAGCTGGGAGTATCACATAGAGCAGGTTGTGGCTTCCTCATTGAAGAATCTTGGCTTTTTGATGAGGAATACAGTTAATTTCAAATCTACTGCTTCTATAAATATACTGTATAATGCGCTTGTCAGAACAAAACTGGAATGTGGATCTAAAATTTGGAACTCTGACGTAAATAAGTTCAAAAAAAGACTTGAAACTATTCAAAATAAATATCTCAAATTTCTCTACTACAAGAAGCATGGTCAATATCCTGAGTACTCGATGTATCAAAATGTTAGGCGGGAATTTCAAATCATTAAACTCTGTTACCGTCGTGAAATTATGGATGTTTTGTTTATATTTAAACTAATAAATAATCGTATGGACTGTCCCAACTTGCTACCCCTTGTCAGTCTCTATGTTCCGGCTTACAGAACAAGACCACGAGATATACTGTATATACCACCCTACCGAACAAATTTGCGTAGGTCTTCTCCCATTGTGAGAATGCTCAGTTGCACTAATAGGTTGGTTTCAGATTCAGATATTAATATATTTAATACGGCCCTTGCTACATTTAAAACCCTTATTAAAAATTATTATTATCATCGGTATATACAATAACTAAAAACTAAATATTGAGATTTGGTTATCTTGACTAGCGTATATACAGGGTCCTGCAGCTCACCTCCCGTCTTATGTAGCTCATTTATTAATAGACATAGAATTTTTATATATCGCAGACGTTGTCTGTACCCGAGGGTGCATTTCAGGAAAATATTTTTGATTATACAGGATGTTCTCAAAAAGTGTGACGTCATTATGATATATTTTTTTAGATTACACGCCCGATATTTTTTTGCATATTTGGGTTCCTCTTGTGGTTACCTACATACCCCTAAAATTTGGTTGAAATCGGTTCAGCGATTTAAAAAAAAAAAAAAAAAATAGATAAAAAACTGTTTTGTACTACTGATTTTAAAACTTGATAAAAGATACAAATAGTGCCTCGTTAATAAAATTAAAAGAGGTACCTATTAAGTAAGGTAATATCAGTTTCGTTAACCTAGTTTGGTTGATCCGAATTATACAGGGTGTCCAAAATGTAGTGTCAAACTCTTCAAATTTTAAAGAAATTTATTTCCCTTATTTTCAATTGGAGCCCCTGTATATTTTTATGTCATTCGGTGCTAAATTAAAAAATAAACATTTTTTCTAAATACAACCCTATCAAAATTCCTAACACATTAAAAGTTATTCGGCGAAAACTCGTTTTGGTAACAAACTATTCCAATTATGCCTATTAATATTAACGGATTTTGACATAATTTTGTAATTACAATAGTAGATTACGTGCCAAGTGCAGAAAAGTGGATTTTTACTAGACGAGTATGGCAGGTTTGAGTACGAGCGATAGCGAGTACTTAAATGCCATACTATTTTTTCGCATTTTATATTCTCACATAAAAAGTTATCTAAATTTATTGAGATACATTCTGAATAAAATTAATAAAAACACTGAAAAAAGTAGGCGGATTCTCGATAACATAGTAATCTGACAGGAACTGTTTTTGACATAACAGAATTCAATTCAAACAAATAAATACATTTTTTTTTTGAAATCTAATTCCGAAATGGACTTGAGTGACGAAAATAACTTGGAAAACCATTCAGAAGATTTTTTAAATGCTGCCCGAGAAGCTGTCAAATTGCATTTTAATGAAACCTGACGTTGCTATGCAGTAATGGTTGCTATACTGTAAAGTGACCCATTACTTCACGATTTTGAGTGTACTAATGTAATACATTAGTGTTTGAAACGTGAAAAAACATATGATATCAATAAATTGTTTTTCAATGCCACCTTTTTTCATTGAAATTACTATTGGAATAGTTTGTTACCCAAACGAGTTTTCGCCGAATAACTTTTAATGTGTTAGGAATTTTGATAGGGTTGTATTTAGAAAAAATGTTTATTTTTTAATTTAGCATCGAATGACATAAAAATATACAGGGGCTCCAATTGAAAATAAGGCAAATAAATTGCTTTAAAGTTTGAAGAGTTTGACACTACATTTTGGACACCCTGTATAATTCGGATCAACCAAACTAGGTTAACGAAACTGATATTACCTTACTTAATAGGTACCTCTTTTAATTTTATTAACGAGGCACTATTTGTAACTTTTATCAAGTTTTAAAATCAGTAGTGCAAAACAGTTTTTTATCTATTTTTTTTTTTCTTTTTGAAATCGCTGAACCGATTTCAACCAAATTTTAGGGGTATGTAGGTAACCACAAGAGGAACCCAAATATGCAAAAAAATATTGGGCGTGTAATCTAAAAAAATATATCATAATGACGTCACACTTTTTGAGAACATCCTGTATAATCAAAAATATTTTCCTGAAATGCTCCCTCGGGTACAGACAACGTCTGCGATATATAAAAATTCTATATGTATTAATAAATGAGCTACATAAGACGGGAGGTGAGCTGCAGGACCCTGTATACATATTCTTTTTATTTTTTTATTGGAAATTATTTGTTATAATTTATAATTATTGCTGATTGTCTGGGAATCTTGACAGTATAATTGGGCGTGTGCCCGTTCTGTCAAAATAAATAAATAAATAAATAATTGCCTAGGGGCAGCTCACTACAACTTAGGCCAAAGAAGAATCCACACCCGGCTAAATAGAAAACTTCCACAAGACATTTGCAACTCATCACTGGACAGTGAATCATCAACAGATAGTGAATAAGTGAATACTAGTGTTTTGATAATAAAAATAATTGTATTATGATAAATAACTCTTGCCTAATATGTATAATTAAGCTACGGAGGAGTTTACTACCGACCTCAATCGTTATCTACGAGATTGTAATTTTCTTAACTTTTAACTAAACCATGTATAGCAATGAACTGCTGAACGGGTTACAATAAACTTAAAAAAAAAAAAAAACTATGATCCGTTTGGCTTCTGTGAATTTGTTTCCTGGATTTTTCAAGTTTCCTCTGCAGCGAAGTAATTTTTAATTCAGCTTGCTTAAGTTGCCTGTAACATTTTGCTCGATCTCGCTTCACTTTCTTTCGACCGGCGGTTTTTCTGGTATTTGATGGTCTCATTATCTGTTGATCCTCTCCATCAGAATCGCTGAGTGGTGGAGTATTTGTTGTCAGATAGTTTTCTACTATATTCTCTTGTTTTTTATTATGTCTGTATTTTTGACTTGCTTTTCTCCAACTTTCTAAGTTTTCTTTGTTCTCTTTGGCTCACGTTTTGGACACCTTTTACTAAACCTTTTTCTTTTTTAAGTCTATACATTTCTCTGTCTTTTTGTCGTTTTTCTTCCGGTTGTTCGTCGGTCATCTTGGCTCTGTGTTTCTTTACCCGGTTTCGGACAAGCTTTCTTTGTCGATTTAATGACTCATCAGAAGCGTTTTTCTTTTTCTTGGGAGCACTTAGGCTAGCAGCTACGTTTTTATCTGATTGAGATTTGTTTTTGGTTCTTCTTTTTCTGACGACGACCTTTTCTAATTCTTCTTGATGGTGATTTACTTCAGGTTTACAAGTTTCATTTAAATCCGTTTCTTTTACTGTTTTCCTCCTTCTTCAAAATTTTAATTCTCAATTTTTGTCTTTTTTTGTCTTCATTCTCTAATTGCCTTCTTTTCAGAGAAAGTTCCCTGTCTCTTTTAAGCTTAGTTTTCAAACTGGTTAACTTCTTGGGGTCTATTTTAATTTTAGTATCACTAAAATGCAAAGATCTTACTTCAGTGAAATATTACGCTACACCGTCATTGTGGTAACATACATCATTCCGGTAACGAATTTTAAATTTCACAAATGCTACCGGAATGACCGTTACCTAAATGACGAAAAGAGATTCTAGGGCAACTACCCACACAGCATCAATGCTTGTTGCAAGCTTGCACGTACCTTGATTTTACCTTGCTACACTTGCATTGATTTGGCAAGCCATTAACCAGTTTGCTGCAAAATTGCAGTTGCAAGCTTGTTCTTGCAAGTTTACAGCAAGGTTGTTATGCCTTATAAAATTCAGTATGACATGCGCGCGCTTTCGCTTGGACCTTCATTTTTTTCACGTGACTCTGTCCACCAATAGCGAGTTGGTAGGCTCTCGAGGTTAACCGACTTCAAGTTTCAAGTTCAAGTTTATCGTTTATGTCGCTAAAACAAACCGTCTTAGACTTCTATTCGCGACTATATTGAACAGCTCCACGTGTTTAGAAAAGATAGATTGTGTTGTGTGCTCTTTAAATTTAGTTATTTTTGTTATAATATTAGTATAATTATTTTTGACTTTGTATTGTTTTTATGGATTTTTGTGTATATAGTTATAAGTGAATTTGAAACGTGAACAGGGTAAGTTTCTATAAATTTTATCTATTAAGTTTACATTATTTAATTTATTTTAGGTTTTCTTTGTGAAATTTAGATTTAGTGTATACTACCGATACTACCCATTGTACCAGGAAAGTTGTAAGTTATAGTTATTTACATATTATGTCATACCTAATGGCGTAACCACGTGTTTTTGGCTCAAGCATAATAGGCTGTGCATGCATTTTTATTTAGCGTTGATCGCTTTAGAAACTTCTATTTCGTTGATAAATACAGGGTGTAGAAATGGTTTACGCTACTTACGAATTTCAGTGGTAATTTATTTATATCGAAATATTGCCTCCCCTTATTTTAGAGCAAAAAAATCTAAATAAGTTTTTTGTAGACTAAAAAATTCTTAGATTATTCATTCAATCACCATTTGTCATCTTCAACATCGAGAAACCGGAAAAATTAAATAATACAAATCATCGTTTTCGGTGTCTTGAAATTATTCGCCTATTAAACTTGCTAAAACCACCATACAAAATTATGTTAAACTTTTCATTTTTCTAATTGCAGAGAACAAAGGGCACAGCAAAAGCAAGAAGAGGCGATACAAATTATGTTATAGAAGTAAACATTTAATAACATTTATTTATATATTTGATTAATAAAGTATATTTGATTTATTCTCGATAACTTTTTTATTTTAAAATATTTTTATAATAGGTTAATTTAAAAAACTTTACTTAACTAATATGTTTTGACAAACCTTTTAGCTTCCAAGCTTAATACATATTTCAGAACTCAGCTTGAATTATAAAAAGTGTCAAAAATTATTAATAACAGCTATCAATGTCAAAAACAGTTTGATATTTTTTGTTTAACTGTGTGGTGCTATAACGGACATGACCTCAGTGAATGTGGTTAAAATTTCAAATCAATCCTCAATCATAAATTCGAATAAATAGATTAAATAGTCTAGCTGGCTAAATTTAAAGGACGTTTATTAAGCTCATAATAAAGATTAGAGAACAAAAATGTGGAAACCTACAAAGTTCTATTAAATGTTAGTTGTTGCAAAAATGCATTTTAATGAATAATAATATGAAAGAAATACAAATATTTAAGAAAATTATAAGTGGTCCTAATAACTTGCCGTGTAAGCTTATATCAAGCTTACCGTGTAAGCTTATAGCAAAGCTTACCATGTAACCTTATGGCAAGCTTACAATGAAAGGTTATGGCAAGCTTGCTTTGAAAGCTTATGGCAAGCTTGCTTTGAAAACTTATGGCAAGCTTGCCTTGAAAGCTTATGGCAAGCTTGTCAGGTGGTGACTAGTTAGCTTGCTGCAAGCTTGCAACAACCTTGAGTGTTGACATGACAAGGTTGCAGCAAGTCTTCAGACTTGACACGACAAGCTTTCTGCAAGTTTGCTGCAAGCTGTTTATGCTGTGTGGGTACCTCCTTGGAGTATGTCCTAGATTTTGAAATAAATTGTGAGGTTATGTTTTAAAAGGTCAACGTATTTAATAAACAATCACAAAATCAATTTTCAAGTGTAAACTGATGTTTGCTACGTGTTACCGAGTTGATGACTAATAAAAGTACTACTGCGTTTTGTCACATTCAAATGCATATGTTTGATTTTTTAAACGTATTAAAAAGTTAAAGACTGCTATGTCACACAACACAACTGGCATGACTAAAAACGCGCATTGTATCAATTCAATGTGTTTTTCAAAAGGTGGCACCACTTTTTCTTAGCGTTACCTAAATGTCTCACTAAGTTTGGGACACACTAAACATTAAGTTTGAACAACTTTTTCTGTTGTGTTTTTACATACGCAATTATTTATCAAACAATACACAGTTTGAGAAATTTATGTACTGATTTAATAAAGATTAATTTTGTCACGTTCTATTCAGAAAGTACATTTGAACTTTGAAATTGTAGAATGGGACAGTTACCGAAATGACATTTTTGGAGTTTAGAATTTAAAACGAATAACGAAACTATAAAACACTGCTTGTTTCGAGGTGTAGAGTATTTGTTGGAGTATGCAGGTACATATTAAAATTAGAAGCAACTGATGGAAACATAGTAATGTGCCTCGGACAGAAATTGTCCCATTATGTGAAATTTACCCAACAGCGCTGTCGTATCGCTTATCGTCTGTCATGGCGGTTCTGCAATGCTTTTAATATGGGAATAATGGGAATTAATTTTAACATATGTCGGTGAAAAACATAATATTTGTTTCCTCCGACACTGGATTTGGATTTTACGCAAAATAATACGGTAAATATAGTAGATTGGAGCAAATTTATCTTAAAAAAAGTTTAATTCAGATCACTTACCAACACATCAACCATCAACTGAACCAAAGCGTTGAATTAATAATATAAAGAAGTGTCACTTAATGGCCTAAAGTGTAACCTGAATTGCGAAAATAAATTGCCTGAGATTGTACTGCCAGCACTAAATAAAATGCTGAAAATACAGTTAAGTCTCAAACTAGAATACGAAGATTACTATAGTTTGTCTCAAAGTGAGTGTTCTGTACAGGGTGTAATGCACGACATCGATGCCATACTTCTTTGCAAACTTGTATTGAAACAAACGTCACTTTTTACTACTTAGTCTAATCCGACTTTTGTTATGAGGGCAGCTTAAGTACTAATGCTCTGTGAGTGGTTCTCAAACATAAATAATATTTATCTTTAGTTTGTTCTTGACCGTATGGTTTGGAATATACCGAAGAACTTAGAAGAAAGTATTTGCAGTTGATATCAACCAAAATTACAAATTCCGTACACATGGCAGTAATTTATTTATCTGATAACTCGCACATTTAAGAACGCGTCAGTCGACCTGTTGAAAAAACTTTACATAACATACATCCGCCCTATAATTGAATATTGTGTTGTGGTATGGTACCCTTATTTCACAAAAGACATTAACCTAATTGAAAAACTTCAGAGACGTTTTACTAAAATCGCTCCTTCCTTACGAAACTTAAGTTACGACGAAAGACTTAGTGCATTAAAAATTGAAAAACTATCTGATAGACGTAAAAGAAACGACCTTATAGAAATCTTTAAAATTGTATCAGGACATTACGCTTGTGATATCTCGAATGTCTTAAACTTCAGTCATAATACACAATTACGGGGACATGAATTTAAACTTGTTAATGAGCGTTGTCGCAAGTTACCTAGGCAAAACTTTATTTGTAACCGTGTTGTAAATTTGTGGAATAATTTACCAGCAGAAATAGTAGGTTCTACCAATGTTAAAAACTTTAAGAATGCGCTTAATAATTATATGGCACCGCCATAAGTTTAAGAAGTTTGTTAATGCTTTGTCAAACATTTATTGTTACTGCCACCATGTATTGTACAGGGTGGTCCAAATTGGACACTTTTGATAGGAAACACCAATTTCTAGAGGAGATAGAAAAAACTATTTATAATGTAGTTTTAATGTTATATTGTTTGCTTTTGTTATTTTGTGTTGTTTAATTAAATCAATAAATTACTAAAAAATAGGCAATAAATATTTTATAACAGCTGTAAATTTATTTCGTTCTATTTTTCAAGCATGTGGCACTCCAGATTTACAAAATTCATCTATAGTATTTTAGAAACGGCAATGAAATAAATGTTTAAAAAGGAAAGTATCAAGTATTTTATATATTTAGAAAAAGAATATGCAAAAATATACAGGGTGGTCCATAAGAAAAAGTACAAGTTTATGTCATAGCTTCAAAACCATTCTTTTTACAAAAACACTTGGGACACTATTGGATTCCATTAAAAAAGTGCATTAAGAATGTTTTTACAGAAACAAAAAATATTCATAAATAAATAAGTTACGGAGGTGGGCCAAAAATGCACAAAATTGAAAACCACCCTATATCGTCTAAACAGTTCAAGATATCGACGTGCGGTTTTCGGCATTCAGTTTCTCACAAAAATCGAGCTCGTAACATGTAGGTTAGTTTTTTTCTAGCTCCTCTAGAAATTGGTGTTTCCTATCAAAAATGTCCAATTTGGACCACCCTGTACATAAGGGGGTATTATCGGTTTTACCGCCTACCCCATAATAAATAATAATAATAATAATAATAATTAGAAAGTAATTTTCCAACTGCAGCGGAAGTTTTAAATCGGGCAGTTCGTAGAAATTACCGGAATTAATTTAAACTTTGAAACAATTGTTTATTTAATGCACATTTTATTATACTACTGCTACTAATAAAAGATAAAAGTTGGTAAGTTACTATTAGAAACAAATAATGTAGTATTACGTAAAATTATTAGCAAACTATATTTGTAAATTAAATAAAATTGTACGTGAGGACTCGCTGAGAACTCCTGATTTCCATTTATTTTGAAAGATAGACAATAGACAACGCCATCGCTCACTGCTTAAAACTGGCAACGTCTTAGCGAAATTCCCATAAAGGTAGCATTGCATATCTTTAGTACGCAGAATACTCACTTTGAGACAAACTATAGGGGATCCTGATTAATCCTGGTTGTTAATAAAAACAAATAATTTTCTTTTTGTAGGTCTTCCCACAGGCTTAATATACCTCTAATTGTTCGTAGTAGGCCGCCAATACAATACAAATTCTTTTTCTCTTTGCCATCTACAAACATTTTTAATGAAGAAATATAAGTAATAGCTTCACGTAATAGTATATTATATACCAAGGTAGAGAAGACATTTTTCTCAGCCGAGCAGTATTATTTCCCGACATGCGAAGCATGGAGGGAAATAAGTTGCGAGGCTGAGAAAAATCTTCTCTACCGTGGTTTATATACTATTTTTTTCACTACTAGCACCTTTATTCCTTTTAATTAATCATTTTTACATCAATAAAAAACAAAATGACAGATGCATATATTTATTTCTAAATATCCACAAAAATCAAATAGCCTTGCTTGAAAGTTAATTTCAATTGACATTTTGTGTAAAATATATTTATAATAGGCACCTGAGCGCATAGCAATTGTTTTCATTATTGACCAGTAGTCAATAATGAAAAATTATTGACCACTAGGAGAGAAATTCATCTTCTTGGCTCGGAAACAAGGTCAATAATGATATCTTCTAATGCTAGTAGTGAAAAAAGTAGTTTCAACCACTGGATGTTTTTGTGAAAGTCCACAGCGATACTGATTGCAGTCATTGGCAAACTCGACTGTTTAAAGAATCTGATATATTCTTGATTTTTTCGATAAAATCGGCTGTATCTATTGCTGTTTTACTTTTAAGTTGTCCAGTATATGCAGCTACCACGTATACCACGAGCTACAGAACGACTAAAAATTTGCATGGCCCAGCTTGACGTTCATTTTTTGAAAGTTATTTGGCCATAAATGCTTAGGGGTTATTTTTAGAAAAGCTCTCGCTTTCTGCCCTTGCTGATCAATATAATAAGTTTGCACAACGTCTTTAAACGAAACTGTGGTGTCCCAAACATTCATGTCATGCCGCAAAAAAATATTCCTAAGGCTCTTTAGCAAATGCGGAAAATCATAAACGTAATAGATTTTGTTTTCTTCATATTCAAAATATGGCTTAATATTTGTAACGCCTAAAAGTGTAGAAAGCGGACGATTATTAGACCCCTGATCCGATACTATAGCTCTGACGGTCAAACCAATTTTTTTTAAATTTCTTAATATGTACTATTAAAATTTCTTTCAATTTACTGGCTTTTATTGTTCCAGACGAAATATAAAATGAAATCGGTATTTTCCAATTAGATGTTAAGTCTCTTATCATAAAAACTAGTGCCTGTGTACCTACTTAAGGTGATCGTCCTAATTCTCCCGGGATGGGACGTTTCATCGCGGCCGGTTCATCGCGGCCGGTTTATCGCGGCCGTTACATCGGCGGCCGTTTCATCGCCGTCCGTTTCAGCCTCAGACCAGTTCATCGCCGCGTTAAATAAAGAATTTTCTTATTAATATAACGAAATAAAACAACCAAAGCCTTATAAATTATTATTTATTGTCAATAAAAGCTAAATTAGTAAACACATACAGTAAAGGTTCGAACAAATTCGATAAAATCTTTATTGGGCAAGTAAGAAAATAATCCTCGGACACGTCGATTTTATTTTTTTGATGCGCATTTTTTTGTATCCGTATATTTTTTATTACGTCATCCCTGTTCGAGTTATGACATCATCATCAGTTTTTTGAAATGGCAACATCCTCTTTTGATAGTACCATTTAAAAGAGCACAGTTTTTTGCGTATAGACTCCAAATGTTATGGTATGTTACCTAACAATATTTTCGAGAAATTAGTACCACAATTGTTCCACCATTTTTTAATGACGGCGCATTAAATGCTGATAAATATTTGAATTTGCTACAAAAACAGATAATTCCCGCACTTATAGCACTATATCAAAATAATTAAAATCCCCAAATGCCGGACGAACCAATATGGTATCAACAAGGTGGCGCGCCACTATGCTATTCACGGATTGTGCGTAATTATCTAAACACCGTTTTCGCCAATAGATGGATATTGTCAAGAGGTGATTGACATGCTACTTTATCATTTTATTTAATGAGTTCTAGTTGTATTTATTATTTTTTCTGTTGTTATTTTATTACATTATTATGAATTCGAAAACCTTTTTTTTCGAAAATATTGTTATGTAACGTACCAAATAATTTCACGTCTATACCCAGAAAAATGTGCTCTTTTAAATGCTACTATTAAAACAGGGTGTTGCCATTTAAAAAACTGACGATGACGTCATAACTCGAACAGGGATGACGCAATAAAAAATATACGCATACCAAAAAAATGCGCATCAAAAAAATAAAATCGACGTGTCCGAGCATTATTTTCTTACTTGCCCAATACAGATTTTATCGAATTTATTCCCACCTTTACGTGCTCACTGTGTGTCAATGTGATCAATCCGGCCAGTAAATACTCCAATTTGTTTCTATTGTTATAATCCGTAACAATTCTTAAGATGCGTTCATCAGCCTGGCGATATTTTCTTAATTAAACAGGTGGTTGATTCCCAGCGATAAGTTGTTCGTAGTATACGTCGCGGCTATTTTGCACTTTCCGCAGCCCATCGATCAATTTCCAAATACCTGGATGATCAACTCCCAAATCTATTTGAAGTCGCCGGTGGGCAACTTCCGCATGATTGTTGGTGCGATCTTCTTCATTTAAAACACGATCGTATAAATTCCAGATTTTTGGCGGGAACAAAGCAGGGCGTCCTCCATTGCCACGTCTGCTTGGACGCCCTATATAATTGTCTTCTAACCAATTCAGCAATGGTTGTAGTTCTGCTGGCAACTCGTTTGAAAGTGCATCTACGCATTCATCTAAATCGGCAATGGGAACGTAAGCTAATGCAATAACCATTTTCGCTTTTAATGCAAAGTCTGGCTCATTACTATAACGCGCTGTAAATCCCATTTCTATCTATCTCCTGAAATAATTGTTTTTTGGCAAAACGCTCGGACAGGTGTAGCGATTTAAATTACGGTGCATATTTTAAGAGGAATCGATTTTTTTTTGCGACAGTCATTTTTCTACGGTGACGTTATCGCCCTTTTTTTTAAATAGGAACTTGCATATTTGACAATTGCAGTAGATAGTCCTTTTTTTTCTCTTTCTAACCGTGCAAAAGTTTTATACCCTCACATAAGATTTATTTTTGAGAAAATTGCCAAAATAGTTTTACGTCCAGTAGGCCTGTCAACAACAGCAAAAGCATCTAGAACTCGATACTTTTTTTTTATTTGAGCTAACTTTCAATCAAAGTGTCAAATTAGTTCGACTTAGTGTAGATATTAAGCAGCAAGATTATGCATCTTACAGAAACAGAGAGAATTGAGATATTAATTATGATTGGATGTGGCGACAGGAGCAGAACTCAAGAAGAAGTCTGCCGATTATTCAGTGAAATTCACCCACACCGTCCACCCATTACAAGATCAACGGTTAGTAAAATTGAGAGAAAGTTTCATGAAGTGGGTCATGTTAGAGATTTACCCAAAGCTGGGCGCCCTGTAGTGGCAGCAGACGCACAACTTTACGTTTTATTACAAATCCAAGAAAATCCTCACACCTCAAGTCGTGAGTGTGGAAGAGATCATG
The DNA here is from genome assembly GCA_963082815.1 of Melanotus villosus. Classification (NCBI taxonomy): domain Eukaryota; kingdom Metazoa; phylum Arthropoda; class Insecta; order Coleoptera; family Elateridae; genus Melanotus; species Melanotus villosus. The sequence goes on along the minus strand of OY720427.1, from coordinate 16,051,782 downwards.
TTACAGCATTGCGTATATTAAAAAAACAAAAATTCCACCCATACAAAATACAGTTGGTACAAGAGCTGTCTGATGATGACTATGATCGCAGGCAAGAGTTTTGTGAAAACATGATGGGGATCTGCAATGCTAATCCAATGTTTGTTAGACACGTAGTTTTTTCCGACGAAGCTACTTTTTGTTTGAACGGGACTGTGAACAGGCAAAACTGTCGCTACTGGGCTGCGGAAAACCCCCATTGGATGCATGAGGCACATTCTCAATACCCCCGAAAGATTAATGTATGGGCAGGAATTGCTGGAGACCAAATCTTAGGACCATTCTTTTTCGAAAACACACTAAATGGTGAACGATATTTGGAATTTTTGCGAAACGAACTTGTTCCTGCATTATCAGTGTTGTTTCCGAATGAAGAAGACCCCGATATTCCGAATGTTCATCTTTGGTATCAACAAGATGGGGCTCCTCCGCATTATGCAGCTACAGTGCGTCAGTATCTGAACCAAATCTTCCCAAACAGATGGATTGGCAGACGAGGTGCTATAGAGTGGCCTCCTAGATCCCCAGATCTAACGCCGCTTGATTTCTTTTTATGGGGTTACCTAAAAAGCAAAGTGTACATAAGAAAACCTCGGGATTTAGAAGAACTGAAGCTGCGAATCCGAGAAGAAATACGCAGAATCACACCAGAAACAATTCGTAGTGTACTGCAAGAATTTATTTTTCGATTGGGGTATTGCTAAGAGGTTAATGGCCGTCAGTTCGAACATTTACTGTAGTTATTGTTTAGAAATGTACCATTGTACCAGGCCTACTGGACGTAAAACTATTTTGACAATTTTCTCAAAAAAAATCTTATGTGAGGGTATAAAACTTTTGCACGGTTAGAAAGAAAAAAAAAGGACTATCTACTGCAATTGTCAAATATGCAAGTTCCTATTTAAAAAAAAGGGCGATAACGTCACCGTAGAAAAATGACTGTCGCAAAAAAAATTCGATTCCTCTTAAAATATGCACCGTAATTTAAATCGCTATACCTGTCCGAGCGTTTTTCCAAAAAACAATTATTTCAGTAGATATTGAATTGTTCCATACTTTTGTACCACACTGTATACTTTATAAAGTTCTGGCACTATTAACTATTCGATGGTGTTAGGATCCACAGGCGCAGCATTTATTTCATTACGTTTCCGCCGAATTACTTTTCGTAGAACCCGATTGTTCGGAATTGCAGCTTGAGCAGCTTCAGATAAATTAACAAGGCACTCGTTTATCACCTGAGCAGTGCCCTCCACACCCATTTCTGCACGACGTTTGATATTAGTAACCACAGCAGCGACTTCCACATTCACGGCTGAGGAATCATGGGAATGCCGATTAATTTCTTTGATCATTTCCTCGTCCCTGGTGTGAATCCTTGCTTTCTAACGCCCCATCTGCTCGCACCGCCAAAACTTAACATTTTCATCGCGTTTACTACGCGTTTCGAAAATATATAGATGTCCGTTATAGGAATACTTTTCTTTTCCTCTTTTACTTAAAATTTGTACTTCCATACTGTATGTACGTTTTAGCAAACAATCCAAAATGAACTGAGAATTTTCTTAGTGGTTACTTTATACTACTCAAAAATGAATAGGGATAATTTTTACATAAACAACAATACATAAAATATCCCTATTCATTTTTGAGTAGTTTATATACAGTGACCGGCAAAAAGTTTGCAACATATGGGAAAAATTTTTATTATTAGAGTATCGAAAAAACTTTTATGGGGGATGGGTTCTGCATCTGCGATAACCTAAAAATTAGTAATATTACTAAATAAAGTACATATTATTATTATTATATTATATTATATAATAAATAAAATTGAATAAAAAAAAATAATCGAATTTGAGGTATGTCACGTGACCACTGGTATGGCGGCAAATTTAAAAACATTACTGTGAAGTCGCAAAAAGTGGGATTAGATGACAAGATATCCAAGAAAATTATTAGAAAAAGTTGCTTAGAATTTCATTCTAGGCCCATATGCAAAATTTTAAGCATTTATTTAAAAAAATTGAAAATCGCAATTTTTTGTAAATATTGTTTTAACAATTTACAAATACCCAATTTTTCATTTTAAATAGCTTGATTGAAGTGGAACCTATGTATTTGGATAATAGTGGCAGGACTTTCTCGTTTTTTCCATAATTGACAGGTCTAAATATAAAAAACAGGTTTTCGCTAAGACGCTCGCTGTTGCAATAGTTTGTATCTGACAGTTGTATAAAAGTTTTCCGAATATTTTTATGCTAGAGCACTTAGAAAAGCTAAATTTTCTAGGTTGTGGTCAAAGTTCATCCATTTATAAAATAAAGAAGAATAAAGTTGACAATAAACTAAAAACTGCATTTTTTATGTAATTTTCTTTTTCTTTTTCTTTCTGTGATATTTCAGGGAGATATATTCACAGTTAGCAATTAAACTTGAATATCAGCGAGAAAATTGATCTTTTTTAAGTGCTCTAGCATAAAAATATTTCTAAAATTTTGAAATAGCGTGACCGAAGCGACTCTAAAAAACGTCTCCGAGACGTACGACTGTACTGCTTCTGGTAGCAGTCTAGCCGTAACAGCCGTCGCGATTGGTAGTGTTTTTGAGGAAAATTGCTCGTATTTTTCTGGAAAATATGGACGATTCAAAACTGATTGAGCTAATGCGACAACATCCATGCATATACCGTCCGATTTATAAAAAAGGCCCCAGCTTATAGTGCTTTTATTATTAATATTACACCCAACAAACTATACCCGGTGTCAACGAAACCTGGGGCACCCCTATAAATTTTTTATTTTTTTAAGATATCAAAGTGAAATTTGGTATATGTAATATACTCTTTAAATGGCATTTGTTGGCATAGGAAACAAGTTTCTATCACTTCCGGTTTCGCCGGAATTGACATCAACTTTGTTATTTTAAATGGAACACCCTGTATATTTATACATTTTTGGAATTTCTATTTCATTCTGCGTATGTTATATCTATTTTTAAACATTTTGATGACAAAGTAAATACTTGCAGAAGAGTTATAAAATGGAAGTCAGGGTGCTACGACACCAAAAACAAATTATTTTAGCACTTCAACTGTGGCAAGTCTGTTTTTTTGTGCATTTCATTTGTTTTACTTGTTTTGAAACCCAGTATCTAGATTTAAATGTCCAAGATACGGTTTTTTTGAACGGAGAGTGTTAAATTTTCATATTAATCTGCGTTATTGGTATCAATAAAATCCTTGAAAAACGCTGGTTTTTAATATCCTAGTGTGCCACCCTAGTGCCATTTGAAAAAATAGAGTTATTCCCGAAAAAGCATTTTTGCCAACTTTAGGTCATTCTAATTCAGCAACTAAAATAGTTAAAGTTCTAAAACAATTTGTCTCGAGTGTTGGAGCACGTTGACTTTCATTTTGCGTAAGTCATGGCACTCTAGATTAATTTCTGCAAAAATATACTTTGTCATCAAAATGTTTCGAACTTGATACTACCATACGTAAAATTGAATGGAGATTCCAAAAATGTATAGATATACAGGGTGTTCCATTTAAAATAACAAAGTTGATGTCAATTCCGGCGAAAACGGAAGTGACAGAAACTTGTTTCCTATGTGGAAAAATGCCATTTAAAGAGTATATTACATATACCAAATTTCATTTTGATATCTTAAAAAATAAAAAATTTATAGGGGTGCCCCAGGTTTCGTTGACACCCTGTATATATTCTTAAATGGCATTATAAAAGCTATATTTTCCCATTATAACTTTCTCAATATCAGTCAACTGTTTTGAAGGGCGATATTCAACTTTCTTATTTTAAATGCAACACCCTGTATATATATTTTTTTTGATAGATTTTTAAATTATCGTTCTAGGGGTACCATTTAAGTATACTTTTAATACATAGATGAACGATTTTTTAAATTTAATACCTAAGATCTAGTAGCGATGATTAAATACAAAACTAACATGATATTCACTCATTTAACAGCACTATTATTAACCAAATTACTGAATAAAATGCATAAAACGAATTAACAATTTTGGTATTGTTAATTCGTTGTATGCATTTTAGGTGAAGTCAGGTAACTGTGTAGTAAAAATCAGTTAGTTCAACTAAAGTGTAGCATATTTACACAGTTAACTGTTATTTGGATTTTTCGCATAAAGTACTATTAACTCATATCCTACAGTGAGCCGCTAGTTGATAAACCTGCCCATTATCTTTTGTAGGTGGACGGGCTTACATTTTTTTTTTTAATGTTGTCCATACTACACACTTACGCGGCAAAATGGGGTAAGTGTGTAACCGCACTATATTTTCTATATTCATCGCGTTGTTGTTTAGTTTAGCCAAGTGTGTAACACTCTAATGGTGCCTCTTCAACAAGGTATAAAGATTTTTCACAACAGGCAAGCATTTTTGGAGATACAAACTTTTATTTCAAACCTGTAACAACATAACAATAATTCAGTATCAGGAATAAAAATGAAATAAAATTCTCTTGATCAAAATAATGCCAATAACAATAAAAAAAACACATAAAACTAAAAAATACTTCTGTAGAGAAAATAAAATTAAACAGTCTTTCAAAAAATACTCTCAAAGTTAACAAGAAAAACACTGAAACTACAAAAAGATATCAAAGTAAAAATATTTTTTTTGTAAATAAGGTCACTTTTTTCATTCATTGTATATTATTGTAGTGAAGCGGAATTACTTAAATATGCATTTCCTTAAGAAAGTGAATTATTAACATTAAATACGTTAATATTTAGTATGACTGATATAAAAAGGTGACGCAACGTTTGTTTAGAATAGGATGTTATTAAATATATTTATCAACTAGACATGCACCTGCTACATATGTGTCATGTAAACATTTGGTTATTTTAATAGTAATGTCTTTAGATAAGTAGATGAGTAATACACATCTGCAATAACACCTGCATTTAGATAACGAGATAGGCGATGATTCATGTTTACATGAAGAAATAATTACTAATGAATTATATAAATAGTTTGAACACATGTTAAGAACCGAAACAGTATAAATACATGAGATTCACTCATAGTAAAACAGTCTCTCGTCACGAGCCTCACGACGATGTCTAAGTAAGATCAGACGAGAGGTCTTTACTCGGATCCTTGGCCCTCAGCCAAGGGTTGAGTTAAATATATGTTATACATGTAAGTAGATAAGTAATGTTAATATTTTGTGTCTTGTCGTAAGTCATCAGACTTAGAACTTATTAAGTGTTTGGGATTTCATATTTGTAGACCAGTTTAAATAATGTTTTGAATGTAAACTTATAACAATATATTTGATGTTAGTTTGATCGTGTATTATTAAATGAATACTTCTCGCAAAAGCCAAGCATTAACATTCGTAACTGAAGGGGTATAAGACTCTACCATCATTAACAATAAATAAACAAAACCCCTTCGTTACATTATAATTAGCAAAACCAGATCTAAAACGTAACAAACCCCGTCTATTGCTGACAACTGGTCTAGGGCGTACCAATCGCAACAACAGATATATCTTCTGGAGTGGCCCATGAAAACGTAGAAGAATGAAGAGGATCTAAAGACGGAATTTTTCTCAAAAACTTGACTTCTACCTCGTCATCTCTTTTATTTAATGATGTTACTTTTCTCACATAATGAAATACAGTTTTTTTAGTAGCAAATTCTACGAGAACCCAATCATCTATTTTCGCATCCCTTTTCTCATTCAGTTCTTCTTCTTCCGATTCACTTTCTTCACTTAGAATGGTCATCAGCATCGCTTTCATCATATTTTATTTCTTCATCAACGTCTGAGTCTACGTCTTCTGGAGTGGCCCATGAAAACGTAGAAGAATGAAGAGGATCTAAAGACGGAATTTTTCTCAAAAACTTGACTTCTACCTCGTCATCTCTTTTATTTAATGATGTTACTTTTCTCACATAATGAAATACAGTTTTTTTAGTAGCAAATTCTACGAGAACCCAATCATCTATTTTCGCATCCCTTTTCTCATTCAGTTCTTCTTCTTCCGATTCACTTTCTTCACTTAGAATGGTCATCAGCATCGCTTTCATCATATTTTATTTCTTCATCAACGTCTGAGTCTACGTCTTCTTCAAAGTCTTTCCTGTGTCTATTCTTGTTCGTATTTTTAGTTTTTCCTGGATTTCTTTTTGCAACTTGAGCATTTTCTTTCATTTCTTTAATTCGGTTGTAAAGTTCCTCACTAGTAATTACCTCTGCTCCAGTTGCAACTCTTCTTTTGGACTTTTTCGTATCTCCTGGCATTTTGCTTTGTTTAACTATCTCTAATAATAGCTCCTCAAATGAGCATGACTGGTTTGGGGAAATATGATTTACTTGGGAGCCACCTGCCTGAATTTCTTGGTTTGTGCGATTGTTGTGAACTCCGCCTCAAATTTTGACTATCTTGTGAATTTTTAGGGTTAATTTCGTCACTGCCAACTTCATTAAGTTCTCTGTTATAGTCCTCCCATCGTTTGTATGAACGAGGATCATACTTTTCAGGCGTTACTACAGCAGGATTAAAATGATGTATTTCTCCCTTCTTAAATCCACTGCATATTATTTCAGGATTTAGGTCTCTCCATAGACGCGATACCAAGTAGCTGAAATATTTTTTTAGGAATTTTACGACCTTCATTGTGCCTTTGCCATTCAGCTAATGCACTATCGCAGTGGTTCTTAACCTTTTGTTACTCGCGGACCCCTATCTGCAAATTTTTGAATGCCGCGGACCCCACGGTTTTTTTTAAGACACCAAGTTCTATACTTTACCTGCACCTTAATTTGTTGCCACTTGTTAGTCATTTTTATATGAAGAAATTGGTTCTGGAAATTTGAGGAGCAAACAAGAACAAAATAGTTAACCACAAAAGTCAAACCATTTTTATTGAAATAACTTACATATGAACGATACTAAATAAGTTGTACACAATTATAGAAAAAGTCCTTTTCATAACTAAATGTTGTTAATGAGAAGGTTGGTGTTGTATTTCGTCGACCAGTTCGGTATTATTAGGTTCAATAGCAGAGAGTTGCATCCTCAGTTCTGACTCAATGTTCTTCAACCGGTTCCTATACTTGTTTTTAACATAAACGAGGGCTGAGAAGGCTTTTTCACATAAGTATGTAGTTGGAAACGGCATTAAAACTTTCAGTGCCTTGTTAGACAATTCAGGATAATCGGTTCGCAAATTTAACCAGAAATCTTGAAGAGATTTTTGTTGGAATTGTAATTTCATAGAATTATCTGTAGAGATGTCTATCAAGTTATTTTCTTCTATTGCGGACAGTCCCGTAAGTTCGTATATATTTATTGCAAATGGATCGCTGATCCAATTTTTACTTGTATCTGGAGTGGGAAAATAGTCACGAAAGCTTTGTCGCAAACTTTGCAGATGTTGTATGAAATTTCCCGAGACCTCCTCAGGCAATTCTTCTTCAGTAAATTCAAGTAAGCTTTTGAGGTTTGGAAACGATTCATAGTTTTTGTTTAACAGGCGATGCTTCCATAATTCTAACTTTTTAATCGTTGCTTCAATCTTATCTTCAACTTGAAAAATGGTTATGCTTTTCCCTTGAAGATTTAAGTTAAGCGTGTTTAAATGGGAAAAAATATCTGACAAATAAGCCAATTTGGCTAACCAAGAAATGTCATTGAGACATTCGCTCAGTGAAAATGCCGGTTTCAACTCCACAAAAAATTGCCTAACCTCATTTTTCAATTCAAAAAGTCGAGATAACACTTTCCCTCGAGACAGCCAACGAACTTCAGTGTGAAACAAAAGTTGATGGTGTTCGCTATCCATTGATTTGCAAAGCTGCTCAAAAAGTCTTGAATTTAATGCCTTTGATTTAATGAAGTTGACAATTTTTACTGCATCGTCCAATGTATGTTTCAGTTCTTCTGGTATCTTTTTAGCAACCAGTGCTTCCTTGTGTATGCAGCAATGATGCCAAGTTACCGACGGTACAATATTTCGAATTCGCGCTATGAGTCCGGTAAGTTTACCAGACATTGCCCGTGCTCCGTCTGTACTAATTCCAACGCATTTTAACCAGTCAATTTCATGAAAAGTGAGAAATTCATTCAAGGTGGTAAACACCTCTTCAGCAGTAGTATGTACCAACGAGGAAATGAATAACAAGTCTTCGGCAATTGTTCTCTCGTGCTCATATCTGACGTAACACAGTAAATACGATTTGTTTGTTACATCTGTACTTTCATCCAGCTGAAGACTATAGTAGTAACTTTCGCGAATTCTACTCACCAACTGTTCTTTGATATTCTCAGACATTCTGTCTATTCTTTTCTTAACAGTGTCATTTGATAGTGCTATTAAATTAAGATCTTTAGCAGCTTTTTCACTAATCATTCTAGAAACCATGATTTTTGCAGCAGGTAGTAACAGCTGTTCAACAATTGTGTGAGGTTTTCCCGTTCTTGCAGTGAGCAGAGAAACTTCAAATGAAGCTCTTACGCTATTTTCATTGTTACAACCTGTTGCAGTCTTTTTTATGAGCTTCTTGTTTACTCGAAGTTCTTGCTCTTTGCGTTTGAAAAAATCGATGCTTTTTGTGGTATGTTCTTTATGCTTAGTTTCAAGATGTCTTCTTAATTTTGAAGGTTTCATAGCTTCGTTTGACAATAATTCGTAACATAACACACATTGTGGTTGCTGCTCATGCTCTGGTCCTATACACGTAAAACCCAACTGCAAATACCCGTCGTTATATTTACGTAATTTTTTCTTTTGGCTATTAGTAGTATTACAAGTTGCTTGTAATTTATTTAGTTTCGCCAGTCATAGTTTAATCCACATTTAACTTAGTGGTAGTTTGGTTGCCTGCTGACCTCTTTAGAGGAAAGGTCATTTGTTATCAGCAAGGTTGAGTTATATTTTTGGTTGGTGATCCTGAGCCTTTTGGGGATATTTGGAACCTCTTCTTGGTTTCGTTCTCTTTTGCAAAAGTCGTGTCGTCAATGGTGGTTGACTCCTGATAGCTGGAAATAATTTGGTTCAATTTACGTTTATACGGATAATCCAGCATCAAATGTTAGTTTGGGAATTATGTTAAGCAATTTTTGAGAGATATTTTGCAAGTGTTACCATTATTTTTTGGCTTAACATAATCGAGCACATGTGTGGTTATATGTTCCACGTACTTACACGACTTGAGGGCTTCGAGATCTTTTAGAAGGTAATTAATGCTTTGTTGCTCCTCTTTTGGAATTCCCTAACGTCCCCTTTCGATTTTTATAGCCGGTTCTTGGAGGGTTACTTTTGGGTAACCGCATTTTGTAAAACCACCTTTTTGGATGTTGCCTTTGGAGGCATGTGTTTGGCTGCATGTTCGTAATCTATGAATTATTAATCATTGGCTTTGGGGACAAGATTTGCACCTGAGTACTTATTTTGAAGATTTACCTACCACATTTTCCAAGTCCGAAGATATATTTTTGGGAAGCCTGCTGCAGTAGCCGGACCTGGAAAGAATCCTTCGGGGTTTACATCAATCAAAGGAATCTTCGCAAGGTAGCATTTCTCCACGTTTTACTTTTGTGTTTGCGGAACCTGAAATTATTTGAGGTTATACGTTGTAAAATTTAACCGATGAATCAAGATTGCCGTAGTTTTATTAATTATTTCTTGTATCAATTTAGTATGGTAAAGTACTTACTGTAGATTTCGATATCCGCAGGGGTACGAGCCTCACTCGGACTCCTTGCCTTTTCTGTGTTCACAGATCTTTGTTGTTAAATATTACACCATTTTGTAACTTGCGGTAGTGTCTCATGCTACCGTACCGGGAGTTTAACGTTAATATTTGTAGTACTTCGAACAACACGTAACGTTTTTCTAGTTAATCAGTGCTTATCACTTGTGATTTTTAATTATACAAATAAGTCGAATTACCGTCTATCTTGACGTCAGAGCTACGCAAGGTTACTAGAGGACTAATTAAGTCTCTCTGATTCATATCTTTGTTTTACACCCATTTTTACGCGCTTATACGACAAGTTACCGAACCAGATCTGCTTCGACCATCTTGCGTACGATATTAGCTTATATATCGTTAGACTTGCGACCTCGGTTATTGATCGGCAATTCGCTTAATCCGCATATATTCATATTTAATTCATTTTGGGTTTAATCAACTACTTTTCTTTACATATCTAGACGACGTATTGTTCAGGAGTATTGGGCTTCACCCGCTCTGTGATCAGATTGTTCCCTCCCCAATATTTATTGTGATATCTATATTTATTTATTTGTTATATTTATGCATGTTGTTTGTTATAAGTCTATTGTTATTTACACATACCTATATACTGAATATATTTACTTATCTGAACGATCTGAAGGTGTACTTTATTGGGTTATTGGGGTACCTGGTGCTTTGAAGTTATTTGCAGGAGAACTGTTATCAGTTACGGTTCTGCGTCTTTTGCAAGACACGCTTGCAACTGGTTGGCGCCCTTTATTTTCCAGCATTTAGAAGAACCCCGACTTTTTTCCCACTAGCTGTCGGTAGCGTGTCCGAGGGGCTACCTCGGTAGTTTAGGTACAAGTAGCCACCCTTTCTGCAATACCCTTAGGTAGGTAGCAGTAGTATTTTGTTTTGAGCAGGATGCACCCTGGCCAGTATCATCACTATTTTTTCGCTTCAAATTAAGCCAGCGTTCCATTTTGCCGATGCGTTAGACACGTGAACAGTAAGTTTACAACACATTGATATTAACGATACTAACATAGCAATACCGCCAATAGCGGTATGCGTGGTGGCCGATAGACGCACATACGTAACGTGGTAAGAGGGGTGGGAGAAGTGTTTAGAAATTCGCGTGCACTACCGCTTCCGCCAGTTTGATTTGAAATATTGTTTATGTATACATTGGTACGTGCAATAAACTGTATGAAACGCAACCTTAACAACATATTTTGGTTTCTCTAGTACTCTAGTTCAAGTTGATTTCAAAATTTCAATGTGAAACCGAGTAACTCTCAACATTTTTCGCGGACCCCTTACAAAGGCGTCGCGGACCCCTGGCGGTCCGCGGACCACAGGTTAAGAACCACTGCACTATCGCATTTTGTTTTCAATGGTTTGAAAACACATAAATCGAGTGGTTGCAAGATATGAGAAGAATGAGGTGGAAGTTTTAATATTGTAACCTGGTTTTCCCTTGCAGCTGCAATGAGGCACTACTGGTTTAGTTTCACACAACAGTATCAACTAAATTACACACTTGCCCTGGTTATACACTTACCTGACTTCACCTTACATAATTTGTTCTCCAAGGATTGATTTTAGTTCTTTCCAAACACATCTTTATCTCAAGTTCATCTGTTTACCCTTTTATCTTGGCTAATATGACGTGCATTAACACGTTTGAGGGATCTGATACCCTTGTTGCGTAGCCGACATCCACATGTCGGTGTTCCGTTCGGATGGTATGTGAACCAAAGCCGAATTCGACAGATATTAGAATCTTAGGCGAGTTTATTCTTCTGGCACACTATTTCAGTACTACGATCAAAGTAGTAATTCAGTTGACGGGACAGCTGCGTGAGGCCACGCTTCTCGTGGGCTAACTCACAGGCTACAATTGCCATGTGCGAATTCACACCCCCAGAGCTCTGCTCCGTGTGTCCAAATAAGTTTGATGACGGTTTATACAATAATAATTTGTTCTCCAAGGTTTGGTTTTATTTACTTCCAAACATACATCTTTATCCAGATGTGGAAGAATTTACTTAGTCGTTTATCGAAGGAATAAAAGTAACTTATCCCCTCCGTCTTAAATAGTTTTCTTAAATCTAATCCCCACAAACATACATATACCTTCAGATTAATTTCAAACATTTTCAACCTTGCATTTTACGTTAGTCAAACTTTTAACACTACACAAGTTAGTTCATCAAATATTTTTGACGCTAATTAGATAAATGTTTATAAATATTACTCGCTAAACAAAACAAAATATTTTACTCATCTTTAGTTATTTATATTCAACCCACTATGAGTATCCGATATGGATGGTCTCAATACAATGGTTTACAATATTACTCGCTCTAAAAATGATACTCAACCATTTTAAAAACTCTTAACGTTTTAGCAATCATTGTAAGTATAATCCATAATATGTTAAAAGATTTTTCATTTCTTTCACGTATTTATTACTTTTTAGATTTTAACATTGTATTTTTATTTTAGCTAAATTATTTTATATATATACATAAGTTGTAATATGTTCCACTGATGAAGGAAATAAATTTTCGAAACGTTTGGTAAATAAAAAAATCTATAATTAGAAGTAATAAAAGTTGTATTTTATTCCTTCGATGAACGTCTAAGAAAATTCTTCCACATCTGAATTTTCAACTACTCAGATTAGTCCATTTTTTCAACTCTATTTCATACATCTTTATCTTTCAAGTTCATCTGTTTACCCTTTTATCTCGACGAATGTGACGTGCATTAACACGTTTGAGGGATCTAATACCCTTGATGCGTAGCCGTCATCCACATGTCGGTGTTCCGTTGAGATGGTATGTGAACCAAAGCCGAATGCGACAGATATTTAAATCGTAGGCGAGTATATTCTTCTGGCACATAATTTCAGTACTACGATCAACGTAGTAATTCAGTTGACGGGACAGCTGCGTGAGGCCACCCATCTCGTGGGTTAAATCACAGGCTACAATTGCCATGTGCGAATTTACACCCCCAAAGCTCTGCTCCGTGTGTCCATATACGTTTGATGACGGTTTATACAATAATAATTTGTTCTCCAAGGTTTGGTTTTATTTACTTCCAAACATACATCTTTATCCAGATGTGGAAGAATTTACTTAGTCGTTTATCGAAGGAATAAAAGTAACTTATCCCCTCCGTCTTAAATAGTTTTCTTAAATCTAATCCCCACAAACATACATATACCTTCAGATTAATTTCAAACATTTTCAATCTTGCATTTTACGTTAGTCAAACTTTTAACACTACACAAGTTAGTTCATCAAATATTTTTGACGCTAATTAGATAAATGTTTATAAATATTACTCGCTAAAGATGAGTAAAACAAAATGTTTTACTCATCTTTAGTTATTTATATTCAACCCACTATGAGTATCCGATATGGATGGTCTCAATACAATGGTTTACAATATTACTCGCTCTAAAAATGATACTCAACCATTTTAAAAACTCTTAACGTTTTACCAATCATTGTAAGTATAATCCATAATATGTTAAAAGATTTTTCAGTTCTTTCACGTATTTATTAATTTTTAGATTTTAACATTGTATTTTTATTTTAGGTAAATTATTTTATATATATACATAAGTTGTAATATGTTCCACTGATGAAGGAAATAAATTTTCGAAACGTTTGGTAAATAAAAAAATCTATAATTAGAAGTAATAAAAGTTGTATTTTATTCCTTCGATAAACGTCTAAGTAAATTCTTCCACATCTGAATTTTCAACTACTCAGATTAGTCCATTTTTTCAACTCTATTTCACACATCTTTATCTTTCAAGTTCATCTGTTTACCCTTTTATCTCGACGAATGTGACGTGCATTAACACGTTTGAGGGATCTAATACCCTTGATGCATAGCCGTCATCCACATGTCGGTGTTCCGTTGAGATGGTATGTGAACCAAAGTCGAATGCGACAGATATTAAAATCGTAGGAGAGTATATTCTTCTGGCACACAATTCCAGTACTACGATCAACGTAGTAATTCAGTTGACGGGACAGGGCACCAATCTCGTGGGTTAAATCACAGGCTACAATACCATGTGCGAATTCACACCCCCAAAGCTCTGTTCCGTGTGTCCAAATAAGCTTGATGACGGTTTATACAATAATAATTTGTTCTCCAAGGATTGGTTTTATTTCCTTCCAAACATACATCTTTAACTTTCAAGCTCATTTGTTTACCCTTTTACCTTGACTAATATGACGTGCATTAACCCTACACTGCACAATTTTTTGTAACGGCTGAGATGATACTTAATTGGATGTATATAATTAAGGTTAAGTTGTTTGTTTAATTTATAAAAGAAAAATGTTATTTGCCAAATATAAGTAATGCAGATTTTAAATTATTAAAAATTGTAATATAATTTTAAGATAGCTAGATTAGATTTAAGTTATGTGAAAATGTAAATAAGTTATTGTTATAATGTTTGTTAGTAATAATTAGCTAAATTGGTAGTTATAGAAATGTAAAATAAGTTACTATTAGAAACCTTGTAAATAGTTGTTATAGTGAAAAACAATTTAGATAAAATATCTTGGATACAGAAAAAAACAATTTTAATAAATAAGTGATATTTTTGCGTTAAAAGGGGCAACAACCAAATAGGTTTGCTCGTCCCAAAATACTAAATATCAACCGATTATTTAACTTTAAATTGAGTTAACGATCAAAAGAATCATTTATTGAATCGAAAGTGAAATAAAAGCAGAAGCAAGTGAAAACTGAATTTCAAGCAGAGCCAATTTAAGCAGAAGCAATTAAAAATTGAATTTCAAGCAGAGGTAATTGAAAATTGAAATTGTAGCGGAGGAAATTGAACGTTAAATTTGAAACAGAGGCAAATTGGATTTTGGTGGTGAAATAGAAATTATTTTGGAAAAGAAGAAATTTCAAACAAAACCCAGGAACCGGTGTAAATAGTGAGTGTAAATACCGTAATTATAAGATAGGTTTAAGGCAGGGTTGATAGGAAAAAACTATAATAAAAATCTGCATTATAATTATTTGAGTAATTTTATTTTATTTGGGTAAAAATATACTTAGAAAGATAACAAACAAGGAACCTAATTAACGACCTGAGATAAGAGCAATGCAAACAATTAAGTAAAATTAAAGAGCAAAGCAAGGGATAATTGTAAATATTGAATGTGGGCTTAATAATAAATAAATTAAATTTAAATAAAATCTTTTAAAAGAGCAAGACCATATCACGGCTTAAAATTTTTTTTTTTGAGTTATATACAGTGTGTCTCACTTTAGACGGCATCACCCCAGTATTTTTTTTATATATTATCGATTTAAAAAATTTCTTTTTTCTGATTATACCCCTCACTAAATTGTACTTTTAGGGTATGTTACTTTCCCTTCACGGTAAAATGCTAGTCTACTACGATTTAAAATAAACAGCAAAATTGAAGAAGTCGTATTAGGGATTTTTTTATCGAAAAATCTTGTTAATAAAAGTTGCTCAGAATCGTTCAAATAAGCTAAATCCGAAATTTCATTAAAAACAAAAATTTTTGAAAATCCAGAAGAGTCCAGCAAATTTGAATAATAATCTCACAAGTTTGCCATGTTTTTATTTTATTCTTTTAATTCAATACAATAACAAAAAACGATGCTTAATTACTTAAATAACAGTATTTTCAACTAAATCACCATTCGCACGTATACATTTTTCTATTTTCTGTACTGGAGAGAGATTTTCAAATTTTTTTGTTTTTAATGAAATTTCGAATTTGGGTTATTTGAACGATTCTGAACAACTTTTATTAACAAAATTTTTGGATAAAAAAATTCCTAATACGACTTCTGCAATTTTGCTGTTTATTTTAAATCGTAGTAGACTAGCATTTTACCGTGAAGGGAAAGTAACATACTCCAAATGTACAATTTAGTGAGGGGTATAATCGGAAAAAAGAAATTTGTTAAATCGATAATATATAAAAAAATACTGGGGTGGTGCCGTCTAAAGTGCGGCACACTGTAGAGGTGTAGAGATTAATGTAAAAATAATAAAAAAATTCTATTCGCTGGAAAACTATATTTTTCCAAAAAAATTAAATCTGATACAAAATGCTTCTAGCTCTACATAACAATTATAGTTTTAGGAGTTGTGAAATTTTTTAAAACAATTATTGTTTTTATTTAAGCGTAAATGTATTCCACATTTTGAACATTTTATACATATAAGAAAATGACTTGCAATTGGGTAATTTGCATCTCTGTCTTGTTTCCTAGTACAACGGCCAGTGCGCGTAGGAATCACTCCTAACATCCTTTGGTGGTACATAGGCGGTGGTAGCTGACCTTGTCTTTTTTGCCTGTAACTGTGCCTCGATGCTCTCAGAAGAGGGCCTTCCTCTTTTTCCTGTTGCTGAAGCCAGTGGCATTTGTTCATTTTTCCACACGTTTGTGATTAGTTTAACTATCCTCTGCTTCAGCCGATCTCCCCCCCATTTGTATACTTCCGCTGGTATTCCGTTTTCTCCAGTACTTTTGTTATTTTTTAATTTATTTATCTCTTCTATTATCTCCTCCTGCGTTGGCTCCTTTGTTACAGGTTGGTTTCTCTCTTCCTCTGTGCCCTCCTCTTCCACTCGCTCCCCTTCCTCCTGTTCATTCTCATCCCTAATCAGTTCCTCATAATATTCCTTAAATATCTTTAGCTTTTCTTGGGTATTTCCTATCATTTCCCCGTTCTTGTTTTTTAGATATGAAATAGCGTTGGGCTTTGTGTCTTCACGGTTTTTCTTCGTTTCCTGATAGAAATTTCTTAGTTCTTTATTTACATAATTTTGCTCTATTTTTTCCAGTTTTGCCTCCAAATATATTCTCTTTTTCAATCTGCATATTTGATTGGACCTTCTCCTTGCCTCTTTGTATTCCCGCTTATTTTCTTCCGTACTTTGTCTTAGTAGTTTCATTCTAGCCTCGTTCCTTACTTGTAATATCATCTTGCATTGCTCGTCGAACCAGATTTCTTGTTTCCCTTTGGTTTTTCTCCCTAAGCATCTTTTCATCGTTTCTTGTACCGTAGTCTCGATTTGTCTCCATTCATCCTCAATGTTGTTTAGTTCCTGTAATTCCTTTAACCTGCTATCGAGATGCGCTTTCGTTTCGACTAGTACGTCATTATCTAGCATTTTTTCCACATTATATTTTGTTAAGGGATTATTTGTTACTTTTATATTCTTTGGCAGTCTTTGTTTTAATGTAGTAATTACCAGGAAGTGGTCTGAGTCCATATCCGCTCCTCTGTAACTTCTTACGTTCATTACGTTTCTTTGATGTTTATGTTCAATTAACACATGATCAATCTGGTTTTTGGTTTTAGCGTCTGGTGAGATCCACGCTGTTTGGTGTATTTCTTTATGTTTGAAATTTGTACTCATTACTTTTAATTTGTTTTCCAGGGCAAATTCTATCACAATTTTTCCATTTTCGTTCGAAAGAGGGTGTTTACCATTACCCCCTGTTACTTTTTTATATGCCTCCTCTCTACCTATTTTTGCATTTAGATCCCCTAATACTATTTTGATATCATACTTGGGAATTTCCTCTAGTATTCTTTCCACCTCTTCATAAAATTCGCTCTTAACTGCCAGATCCTTGTCCTCGGTGGGGGCGTGTATATTCAATAGGGTTATTTTTCTGTATCTTCCTCTCAATCTTAGTCGACAAACTCTTTCATTCACGGCTTCAAAATCTACTAATGTATCCTTAATTTCGTTACTTATTAAAAATCCCACCCCCAGGTACCTAACCTCTCCTCCACTGTTGAAAAACGTATAGCCATTTACCGGGATAACCTGTTGCCCTTTTTGCTTTGTCTCCTGCACTGCAAGTATATCCATACTATACTTCCTCATTATCAATGCCAAATTCTTTAGTGCTCCTTCATTGTAAGTACCCCGCACATTCCAGGATCCAATTTTACTTAACCTTTCCTTCCCTCTCTGCCTTTTTTTACCTAGTTGCAATTCATGTCCTTGTCCATAGCCATTTCCGTTTTCGTTAGCCCCCGTCCCATCCTTCTTTACTAGTTTTTTCTATCGGTTCGGGTTATCTTCCTCAACTGTTCTTCAAAGCTGTCTTCTCCCGGCGATCTTTCATTTACTGTCCTTTTATAGCTATTACTTCTACTCCCCCCTTCCTCGACCATCTCATTTACCTCTCCCTCCTTTATATCGCCTGCCCTATATACCTCATTATTTATTATCAGCCTATTGTACTTAATCTGCGCCCTAAATCCTTTGCTTCTTGCCTCCTTCATTTGCGGTATGAGCGTTCTCCTTTCCAACTGCACGTCCTTGGGATAATCTTCACTTATCCAGATATCCGTTCCTTTTAATTTTTTTGCATTCAGGAAGATCTTTGTTCTCACTCGTTCTTTACTCAGTTTGACTAGTATCGGTCTTTTTTTCCGTTACTAAATTTTCCAATTCGCCTTGCTTCCTCTATCTCTTCTTCCATTTTAGCATTAACACCTATCTTTTGCAGCAGGGTACATATTTTTTCTTCTGCTTCATTCTCGTCCTCCTTCTCATCGTCCATCACTCCCTTAATCACAATATTTTTCTTCCTAATCTCTCTCTCTAGCTGTTCTATTCTCCCATCCTGCGTTTTTATCTTTTCCTTAAACTTCTCATTTTCCGTCTTCATCTGCTTCAATTCTGCTACTACTGCATCTAGCTTCCCATTTATTTGACCCATTGCTCCCTCTATTTGGTGGAACATTCTTTCGATATTCTCGGTCCCACTCATCTTAAAAATGTATTTACCCGGTTGGTCAGGAGTCCGCCCTCGGCTGTTTACGCAATTCGATTATGCTTCTCTCTAACACGATACACTCCTCTCCAAAGTTTCCGGCCGGCTCAACCGTCCCGTACCGCTCCCCGCCTCCAAGGCTCGGAGGTTACAATACGGTGCCGCTTCAAGTTAGAACCTTACTCGTTACACTTATTTTGATATTGTGAAGAGCGCGCCTCCGACCAGATCTGCAACCCGTCTTGTCGCTTGTTGTACTGTGTGTTGCCTATCACAGCTTTGTGCGTAACGACCTTTACCCTGCTGGTACTTTCTTATCTTATTCCCAGTGTTGAGGTTATAGCTAATTTGCACTATTTCCTATCTAACCTGATTATCTGTAGTCCTGATCTATATCTCCTCACCCCCCTAGCAGCCTGTCCTTGATCCTCCCCCAATACCTGCGTTAAAATTCACTCGACAGGATTCCATATTTGAATTTACTTTCAGAGTAAATAATAACACTTGTAACCTTCACACTGCAAATAATACGCATATGTACTACCGACATAAAAAGGCAGATACCCATATACTGTTTTACGTCATTAGGTGTCAACATCTATCACCTATCTATCACCTTATCTTATTTTGTTCCTTTATCTATGGTTGTGATGCAAAATCGTTAACTCAGGATCACCAACGAATTATCATGTTAAGTCACCTGCTGCTGCAAGCTACAGCATCTGTATAGGTTTTTTTCGGTACAAGTAATACAATACTATTTTCTGCACAAATAACTGAAACTAAATAATTTATTTAAAAAAAATAGTAGTCATAGAACGTATTTTTGCAGGCGCTCAACAGATTTTTACAGGCCTGTAAATAATATACTAGCTACGCCAACGGTTGGACACGCCCTATTTTGATTATGCGCCGCAAGCTTCATCCTTGCTATCATAGTACGAAATACCTTTTTTTTTAATTTCAATCTAATCAGCTCTGCAAACAATTGCTATACATGACTGTGCTATGCTATTACTATTAACTAATACAGAGTGAGGTCAACATTTGGTTCCTCTAATTGCTATTGCATTTATAGGTATATAAGACTCCTATATAGTTATGTAATTGTTATGCACATCTTGATTAGAATTACGTTTTCTTTTTAGTCTTTGATGCTGGTTGTACTGGCCGAGGTTATAGAAAACTGCATTTATTTTATCGAAAAATCTTGCGCACAGATTATTTATAAAGATTGACATATTTGGTAGGTTAAGTTCCCTATGAATTTGCTCTTTTCGTCAAAACAACATTGGGTATTTGCCCAAATCAGCGAATACTCCATTTGGAAAGAAACATCCCAAAAGAAAAATAGAAAAATTTTACATGCAGAGAAATAACCAAAGGCTATTTTAACAAAAACCAACAACAACAGATAAAAAAAGCATCTACACAGGAAACTGCATTAGAGGTCTTCAAGATTAACATTCAGGCGGCTCGATGGGTGGGTAGGTGAACCGTACGTTCACCCACTGGTCCACCCACCAACGTCAACCTGAACGAAGTTCCGGGGAACGTTGACGCCATGCAGAGAAAGCTCCGCTTGGCCAATGATAAAAACCAACATGGAGCCAGGACCCCAGGGGGTGTCAATGTCGTTAACTACCATAGTTAAGGAGTAGTGTATTGACACCCACACTGAGGATAAGTGTCGACCCGTGATCGTCTCTAAAATAAAACAAAAAACAAAAATAATACGACGATATAAAACAACCAAACATTAAATCAAAACTACGATACAAAGATTTTTAACTCACTTTAAAAATTAAATACAAGATAAAATTAATACGCTTAAATATTTACGAAAAGGAGCTAAGGCGTCCGGCCCTAGAGGAGGTTGAGTCGTTTGGTACTGGTTAACCGAAGCAGTTGGATTCATTTTTGCACGATATTGTCCACGTGAATATAATTGAGTAACAACACCAAATACTCCAACTACCCATATTCGTTTCATTTAAAGGGTAATTCAAGCAAAATCAGCAATTTCTCTGTTTAAACTTTGAAAAATGAAACACTGTTTATTACTATCAGCCACCGATTTTACGTCTTCCACAGGTAAACATTCCTGTAATGGTTTCGTATAAACATCACAAGTTCCAGCAGAAACGCTGAGAGTACTGTTCAATGCACGCGTTCAAGACGATTTCATTTATATGTCGCAGTCGGATTCCAAAAACCGTCAGTTTGCAAACTGACTAGTCAGATTGCAAACTGACCGATGTTTTCTAAAACGCTTTTAAAATAGAGATGGTTTTACAATCGGACTGAAAATTTCAGTCAGTTTGTAAACTGCGAGCCACGCCTCCGACGGATTGTCAACTCTTTAAATATGTCGCAGTCGGATTCCAAAAACCGTCAGTTTGCAAACTGACCGACGTTTTCTATTTTAGAATCTGCCGAGATAATTTCAGTCAGTTTCTAAAACAAACAGAACAACTGTTTTATTTTACATTATCCACTGAACTTTATTATGGAATATACCAAGGAAAAATACATTTAAAAATAATATTTTTATCATTTACTATCAAAAAATAAAACATACCTACTTTTATTTAAGAAGCAATAGTTATTATGCATTTTCAAACATTAAGAAATACATTCTGTTATACATTACAAAAAATAACAGTTAGGTGTAACATAAAAACAAATAAAATAAAATGCTTTTTCAAAAAACGTTAGCAAATAGATATTGTAATAGGTACATTAAAAAAATAACAGTTACAAAGACAAAATAAATTTGTTTTTATAAAACATTTAAAAATTTAATTATAATAATTACTTATTGCACCAAGGGCCGCTTAAATGGCACCTGCTATTGCATTTTTGAAATGCTTTAAAACAAAAGCACTTCTTTGTATTGCACTGTTATAATATTTTCTGAGGGAACATCGAATTCTATCGAATTAAGTACTGTGTTTGGGATTATTTCATCCCTCGAAAACCATCGGTTTAAAATGCCCTTTTCAGTACCTATTTGGTACACACCATTTTTGCGATCAATAACAATGGCCAAAATATTTTTGGGATCAAGAGGGCTACGATCAACTTTGGGAACGTTTACGGAGACGTGATTCCCTACACTTATATCTTTTAGTTTTTCTTTGTAACCTGCAGCATTTTTTCTGCTGCTCTTTTCTGCCCATTACAGGAACTCAATCTTTCTTGGGAACATAGCCTACACTTTGTATTTATTGTACACTCTGTGCAGCTTACTATTTCTACTGGAATATTAGCAATGTCAATGTTCTCAATATTCTCCACATAAATAGAATCTTCAGGTGGGTTAATGTTTTCAGTGCCAGACATCGAATTTTCAGTAGTTTCATTAGCATAGTTTTGGTCGGCTATTTCCTCTTCGTTTGTTTGATTGCTATTGGCTTGAGCCTCAAAAAGCATCACATCTTCTAATTCTTCCTCAGTTGTAATATTTTTTAAAATTTCGGATTATAAATCTGTGGAATTAAGCCCAACTTGAAAATCAACCCCAAAGAGAGCTTTGTATGGCGATCTTCCAATTGTTCTATGAAAAGATGAATTTTTATGCCATTGTACGTAATAGCAACCGAGCGATCAGTTTTGGGTATCATTATCTTGAAGCCAAGATCGTAACATGTTTTCAACATCTTGATTACTTCTCTCTACGCTTCCCTGGCTTTGGGGATGCCGAGGACGACCATTAATAATTTTACAAGCTGGCCAATTGGACGTCATTTCTCTAATAATTATGTTCGCATATTCGCGACCATTGTCGCTTTGTAATATTTTGGGTGCACCGAATTCTAAAAATATTTTTAATAATTCAGCTGCCACTTCCTCTGCACGTTTCGATTTAAGAGGCCTTAAGTGCAGAAATTTGGTCAGGTGATCCTGATAATTAAGTAACCACTTATATTCACCATCAGGTGTTGATTGAAAATCGATGAAGTCGACCTGGCCGCGATGGTTCCATCCCTTAGTTAAAATAGGTTTGACTACAATTGCTTTCTTTATTTGGCCTTTCCGCACAGCGTTTACAACATTTCATAAATACGTTCACAACAGCCCGAGGAATGTAGAATTTATATTTTAAGTACGCCGTCATTTTATCTCTACCTCCATGGCCCATGGATATGTGACACTCCAACAGTTTTCCAAAAAAATCTTCCGCCGGAATAACAAAAATAATTGGATCATCATCATGTTTCCTTTGTTTTATAATTTTTTTTTGTGCCACTTATTTCAACGATGTCGTATAAACTGCCATAATAATATTGTTCATTAGTTTTTTTCTTAGTTGCAATCCGCCCTTCCATTAAAATGTTTATGACATTATTTATTTTTTCAGATGACCATGGTTTTTTTGTCTTTTTATGTAAAAATTCGTTCTATAATTAGTTACCTACCTACATTTTTAAATACGTTTTAAGTTATGTAACTTTACAGTTTCTAAGTACCGTAGAGATTAACCTGATAAACTATTCAAAAAATCTGCAATATTTAACAACAAAGAATCTTATTAATAATAGTATAAAAAGTAAGAGGGTCTGGTTGAATGTATTTTCAGGTACAGAAGTTGAATATCAAATAAATGATGAAGTTCCTCTCGAAACAGAAAACACAAATTCAGAACCTGCAAAGGTAAACGATATTATTTATCATAAATTCCATTTTAAAAATGATATTTTAATTCATTACAGAGACAGTACAAATGGAGGCCTGAAACATTAAAAACAAAAAAAGCAGCGTTCTTCATGTTAAAACAAGGGCACCACCAGCAACGCACGAAAAATTTTCAAAATTCGCAGAAGCGAAAAATGAGCTGGTAGAATTACAAAGTATTTATTAGCTATAGGGCTGAAGCTGAATATAAACAAGAAGAGCAGAAAAAGAAATTACAGCTTCTTGATGAAGAAACCGCTCTAATTATTCAAAAAGGGAGACAGGAAGAAGAAGTTTTCAAAAAACAATTTGAATTGTTGAACAAACAGATCTACGAACAAGATTTAAAAAACAAAATTTTAGAAATGCAAAATAATTGTAAATTGTAAATAATTAAATTATTATACAGGGTGTAAATTAATGACGTGCAGATATTTCAGGGGGTGATAGTACTCGCCCAAATAAGAAAAGAATGTTAATATACACGTGATCAAAAACGCGCCATTTTCGATATACAGGGTGGCGAAGTTTCAATTTTTTTTTTATATTTTGCGTTTTGAGATAATTATTTGAAATTTAGTATAGCTACTATCTTTTAGAATCTCTACAATAAAATATCAAAATCATCAGTTGCAGTATACAGGGTGCTACAAAAAAAAATTATTTTGACTGCACTTGGTTTGTATTGATCGCTATTTTTTCAAATAACTCGAAAACGGCGACAGATCCGGGAATAATGGTAAAAAACAAAAAGCTGGAGAAAAGAACAGGGAGTTCAATTAAGGTATAAAAATTTATACAGGGCACTCCAAAAAAAGTTCCGGAAGGTAAAATGGTCGGTAACCCAAAGAAATGTAACACCCTGTATACTGCAACTAATGATTTGGACATTTTATTGTAGAGATTCTAAAAGATAGTAGCTGTACTAAATTTCAAATAATTATATCAAAACATACGGGAGAAAAACGCAAAATACGAAAAAAAACTTGAAACTTCGCCGCCCTGTATATCGAAAATGGCGCGTTTTTGATCATGTGTATGTTAACATTTTTTTCTTATTTTGCCGAGTACTATCACCCCCTGAAATATCTGCACGTCATTAATTTACACCCTGTATATTATTATATCTGTCGTATATTACATATGAAGGGGTAAGAAGCAAAAGGGTACAAGTGCATTTTTTTCTTGAAATGAGTCAAGTACATAATTGGGTAGCTGAATGTCCAAATTGTTTAGTGGCAAACAGATACAAGTGATTTTGTCAACTGTGGTGCCATCTATGCTAGGTTAAAAATAGTGTGTTACAAAATAGCTTGAAGGTTTCTGTAGCACTTGTACCGTTTTGCCTGAAATATTTCGTACTGAATCGGTTCACCCAGGGCACTTATACCCTTTTGACTTTTGACAGAAAACGTTTAGTTGTGTTGAGTTGTGTAGTGTAAAATAACGTGGAGATTTGAGTTGTGATTTTAAGACGAAGAATATGGAAACGAATGAGGAAAATGATAAATTTAGAAAAACTAAAGGTAAGTTAACTTTAATTGACTGAATTCTCGTGTTGTTTACTAAAATAGGATAACCTAACCTTAAAAAATGTATTATCAATACTGTTTTTCAATTGTAGCAGGAGTTAGTTATCAGCCCAATAGTTCTGATAGTGAACCTGAACCTTTTCAAACTGATGAGAACAGTGATTACAGTCCCGACATTACTAATGACGTCTCTAATGAAGCAAGTACAAGTCAACAACAACTATTGGATGTATCGTTAGCAGCATCAGCTCATGGTATTTTTACTCAGTTACTTCATTGCTTAATAAGTGAAAATATCAAAAATAATATTATTTTAGTTACTCCAAAAAGACCTAGAAAAAGACAAAAAAGAACTAAATAATGGAAAAGAACGAGAGTCCAAAATGCAAGAGTAAAGGGACAGGAATATACAACTGACAAGGGAAAAAAGATTACAAAAAAAGAAATAAAACTTTATGAACACACTTGCAGGTACAACTGCAAAACAAATTCAGAGCAAGACCGAATGACAACAAATTGGCCCTTAACAAATACAAGTTACTTTTTTTTAATTTTCGATATCAATAACCCTAACATTATCAAAATTCATGCTTAAATAAACTTTACAATATAACAAATTAATAATATAATTATTCGTATTTCCACTGTCTAGACGGCTCTCTAAACAGTATCACAAGTAAAATAGGTACCTATTATAGGTTATGTTACTTACCGGAATAATAATTCTCGAGTTCTCGATAAAAAATATCCTTGTCTAGAGGTTGAGGTGTGTTAGGTTTTGTAGGCCCTTCGACGGTTGTTTCCATATTCACGTATCAGTATGAGACAGTATATAGGGTAAATGTGGGAGAGTTGCCGCACTTTTGTAAAAAAAAGTCATACTAGGTTAATTACTTTTTATTTTGGGAAAACAAAGCTTTAACTTTTAAGAATAACTAAATAATATTGCGGTAGTAAAATAAAACATTGTATTACATAAGAAAATAAAACTAACATACAAAAATTATTTATATTGAGGGGACTCTCCCAAGTATATGGGAGAGTTGCCACAGTGAAAAGGGAGTGATGCCTCGCCATAATTCTTTGTGAAAATTCGAGCTCTTTTCTTACTTTTTGCTCATAAATGTACCAAACATAATTTAAATACATTTTTTCATAAAGAGAAACTGAAATCGATAAAGAAAATTTAGCATATTATCACGAGATTTTCGCCTTGATTATTTATGACATTTGTTGCATAAGTCACCATATAGAGTGCATGATTCATGGGGCCATTTAGAGCAACTGATGCATTTTATCCAATCGTCCGGTTTGGTAGTTTTATCATACTCTTCATTACATCCTACACAAACACAAACTTGCTTTTTATTCTCATTTTTCTTTGGGATATTTAACTTCACTTTTTTTGATAGAACTTCTTTGTCACTATCATCATAAACAATCGACTTAGTTTTTATTGTCGCGTTTTTCTTGGGGATTAACTTCTTTTTCAATGTCTTTTGAACGTCTTGTTGGTTCTTGGCGTTCAATCTTGAAATATTCTCAGGGGATGTGAGAACATTTGCCAGTTGTCGTTTTGCATTTTTTAAAGGTATAACAGGTACAGGCTGAACATCATGTAAAAACTTGCTCGGTGTAACGTAGGGGTCTGTTGCTTCTAGATCAAGATTGTCAGGTTTCAATAGTGAAGTACTAGATTTGGCTCGTGAATTGCTTGATTCGGCTAGTGAAGCGGAGGGTGAAGCTTGTGAAGAAGTCGGCTGAGCTTCTAATTTGCTAGATTTGGCGTTATTCGACTCCTGTTGTTCATTGCTAGATTTTTCTAGATCAGAAATTGCAAAAAAATGATCTGGTATCACATGCGGGTCGATAGGCAAGATTCCAGTACTTCGAAACCCTGAAAGGGCATTAGATACAGTGGCTGCATGCGACCAAGCTTTCCCAATCACAAATCCCGCTTGATATCTTGTTAGATTTCGGTTTGGATGATTTGTCATCCAAGTGTGTGCTTCTTGATTAAAGAAAATTTTGAAAGGCCCAAAAAAGCTTCTGTCTAGGGGTTGTAAGGCCTGTGTGCAATGGCTTGGGAAACACATCAGTATAATGTCGTGATCGTCAGCCACTTGCAACATGTCGATACTGTTACAATGGGACGTATGGCCATCGAGCAGTAACAATGTTTTTCCTGGTGGTTTTCGCGGAATAAAATGTTCGGTTAACCAACGAAGAAACAACTCAGAATTTATGAATGACGACTTCTTATTCATATAGACATTGGATCCAACTGGAAGGCCATCTCCAAATTCACTTTTTTTGTTTACGCCTTTCATAACGAGTACAGGTGGAAGAAAGGTGCCTTCCGCACTACAGCAAGCAATAACCGTAATGTTTTCACCACGTTCACGAGATGTTAACACGTGGACATCTTTTGAGCCCTTAGCTGCGACAACCTTTCCCGGTTTATTTATAATTTGCGCACCACATTCATCCATATTGAAAATGTTACCTGGGCGACTAATCAGGTCGTTTT
The DNA here is from genome assembly GCA_963082815.1 of Melanotus villosus. Lineage (NCBI taxonomy): Eukaryota > Metazoa > Arthropoda > Insecta > Coleoptera > Elateridae > Melanotus > Melanotus villosus. Next base: position 16,024,422 of record OY720427.1, on the reverse strand, counting down.
CTTCATACACTTTTTGTAAAAGCTCAAAAAAAGTGTTAACATCAGTTTTGGTCATACCCTGTGCTCTGGATAGTGAAAGGCCTTCTGATTGTCTGATGGAAAGTTCGGGGTTTCTTTCCATGAATGATTGCAACCAATGAGGGCCAGCCTTTCCTTTCACCTTATCAAATTTGTGCTGGATATGCATTTTTTCTGCAAATTGGTAAGCTAGTCTGCGAACTCCATCTCTGCTGGGTGCAAAACCGGCAGCTCCTAGTCGTTTAATATGTGCAACAAGTCTCTTCTCGTTTTCTGCGCCCAAGACTCCTGGAATAATACAAAAATTAGTGAAGAACACGATTTTACGTATTAGATTAATATTTAATTTACCTACAGGGCCAAGGGCACCTTTGTAAACTTTTCCCGATGCAATTCGTCTAGATAACGTTCTCACAGGAACATTGTATCTTTTTTCTGCCTCTCGTTTAGATATTTCACCCGTTCGGACTTTTTCTATAGCTGTAATTAACTGCTGTTCTATCCAAGTCGCCCTCGACTTTGCACATAGTTTCCGCACGTACTTGCGGGGCATATTAGCTACGAATAGTAAATTATTAAGAACAATATAAAAAAAAATATTATTCGAAAAAATATGTGCAAAAATGTTGCCACACCCCCACACAAAGGAAAGTATGTGAGGTATTAACCTCAAATTCGAACGAAGTATTCCTAACATGTATTAAACTATTTGACAATTCATAAGAACACGGGAAATTTTACTTAACTGCTGTAAATCACCTGCTAAAAAGCACTAGTTAAAATTTCACGGGCACCGGACCCTATTACAAAATGTACAACCATTAATTTTTTCACAATCGCGGTAAAACAATGCAACTTGGTGACTAACTAATGATCATACAGACGTGAGGATTCTGTAGTAGCGAAGGTAGGTCGATCTGTTAACGAACAGCTGAGTTAACTGACCTGCGGCATCTATCCCTTTGCGGCATCTGTCCCACATTTACCCTAATAAACAAATTTGCATAAATGCCGCTGCGCACCACGGTTTTTGGAATCCGACTGCGACATATACATTTGTAAGTTACGTTTATTATTCCTGATACAAGTTTGTGTATCTTGAAATTAATTTGTTTATATTTATGTAAATTCTAAATGATACAGTCCTGAGGCTGCCATTTAAATGGCATATAAACCGTTGCATTTTAAAATAATAATTATATACACGATGATTCAATTTAAATTATATACGGGATGCTTCAATTTTAATGTAACATGTAGAAACTTTTTTTTTTAGTTTAGAAGTTATTGCAAACTCAACTAACGTTAAAATAGTTACTTTTTGTTGTGAAACATGATATCAGTACTCTGTCTTCGCTCTTGCACAAGTTTTGAGGACAAAACTTAAGTAGAGAGGGGGTGTATGTAATATAGCGGGTTATATTCAAGAATAATGTGTAAAACAATAATGCATGAAATAAGATCGCGTTTGATTGAGGCTGATAAAATGAAAGAGGCAATCCTTACATTGTAGGACTCATTAAATATGTTTGGTAACTAAAGTTGTACTTGCGAATGGACTTACGTAGTTAAAACACCAGCTGCATGGTTATGTCACGAAATCATTACATTGTGCTACACTGTTGCAGGGTAGTTAATGTTTAATTGACGTGGGCCGTTCGTGAGAATACCATGACCTATATTCATACAAAGTAAGCATGAATGGAAATCGTTGTAATAGCTCTAGCAATGTATGAGAGAAAAGGCAAATGTAGGGAGTATAAATATAGCTGGATTTCATACAGAGTTCAGTTTCCCTGGTGGAGTCTTACTACGTGATTTGGGAGTAGGCTTGATTGATGCCCAAATGTCAGACTCTAACAGGACCAACCCGGGTAGGAAACCAGGGGTTGTATTACATGTCGTTTCCAACGTTATAGCCAAGATGAGCGCCGTTCTAAAGATGTTCATGTAAGACTAGTGTTTATTATTGTTAGAATAAGTTGGGGCTATTGTTTCGTACGCCGTATTGGGTTGTTCATACCTAAATATGTTATGTCTTTGGATCCTGTTTGTCGAACTGTTGAATTGTACTTGTAAATAATGTTTTACCAGTATATGTGATGTTGGTCTACTCTGTATTTTAATATAACCTTCCGCACTAGCTAAGCTAAATACTCGTAATGAAGTTAGGCTCAAAGTCTCTACCTTCGTATTAATATGAAAACATAGGCGACCTTAACCCACGATATTGCAAAAAGCCACTTCGTTACAATATCTTTAAATCAATCCTTTATTTCCAATCTTTGACATAAGTCTTTCAACTTCTCCTTCTCTTGTGTAATTTGTATTAGTGAATGGTAAAAGGAGTTCCACCGCGTTATAGCAGGATACCTAAGGGTGTGTCCTAATACAGCCTTTATTATTTCCTGCTTTGTTCCATAAAACGTTGCACTTTTGTATTAATTTTTCATGGCGAGAGATCGGTTGTTGCCAGTAAGTTTAATGTATGGCTGATACATCGGTAATGTTTCGACAGAGGCAAATATTTGGCGAATTCTCCTGAATTTAAGTTTATAAAACTTAAGCTCTCACTTTCTTCAGAATCTGATTCTTCATCTTCTATTTTCAGGCCATATTCTTTAAAGGCCTTAACAAAGTTGGACCCGTTATCTGTTACCGTGGATATTTTCCTGTTATCCAGATTAAATTTTAAATGAACGTCTTCTAACAATTCAGAAATTTTATCATAGGAATATACTCCTGCAAACCTTCGGCATGCCAAGGTTGCAGAGCACCTCTTTAGATCTCTGTCGAGCCAGTGACAGGTAATTCCGAAAAAACTACGACGCTTGGCCGACCATATGCCTGCTGTTGTACATACATACTGCGCTTTGGTAATTCTATCTCGTATACAATTCACGCTTTTATCATATTGATTGTCTATTTGCCTTACTAACGATCGTCGACTCATTACAGTTATACCACTGTTGGTAAATAAATCTGTAAATGTTTGATGTTCTATTATCGACAGGGATAACATAGTGGCCGTTACAAACTTGATCAACTTATCGTCGAACTCTGTTTGACTAGTATATTTTGTTGTTTTTTTTGTTAAACTTTGAGCGATTGTTAACTGCGTTAAATTACCATTTCCGTCCGCTCGATTTTTTGGGAAAATGTTTTTTCTTCTTTATAAGGCTCATATTTTTCAAAACTTTCTTTGTGCGCATTTTTTAAATGTCTTAAAAAGTTTGAATTTACTCCATTAATTCCTTTCAGCTTAGTTTCTTTAGCGCATAATTAACATTTTGTTATAACATGCTTCCCAGTTATGTTAACGATAGAGAAGAATTTTCCATCATATAATGGATTGTTTTGAAATTTTCTCACTTGTGCATCATGGGACTCTTTCTGAGCATCATCATTGTTGCTGAAATTATTATATATATACAGTGTGTTGGGCGTTGGCGTACGCCTTGGATAGGCTTCGGAAGAGGAAAAGTTCTTATCTGTGGATTTGTCACGGAAAACTACTCTTCATAAAAATATCTGTTTTCTTAAAAAATACGATTGCAATTAAAATATATGAAATTACTGTGTACAAGGTGATTTAAGAAGATTTCTTGAAGAGATAGAATAGAGGGTGGGTTTGGAATTTAGTTTCCTTAGTTTAGTATCCTTAGTTTAGTAGCTTAGTAATATGCTAATGCCATCAAAAAATTTAAGGTATCTTAATATGTGATTCCAAAGATTCAAATATATACAAGGAAAAGCAAAATTGTCCGTTGTTATTCACATTTTTATCAAGAATCACCTTCTATTGTAAACCTACAAATGAAAGAGCGTCTCCTCTTCTGAAGTGTGGATACACTGTATATATGTCTAGGTCCACTATATTAAATCTTAATGAAAAAGTAACTTAATTTGCAACTTGCAACAGGCAACTGCCGTACTTAGCTTATTTCTGAAGCATTCTCCACTTAAATTAGCAGCACTGTTTGCACTATTGCTTCCAGAAATATTAAAATAATCTCTGATCTTCTTTTCGATTTCGGTTTATCAGTATTAGGTAAATAATCTGGATCACTGTCACTGTTGGTGGCAAAAGGTTCAGGTTCACTACTTAATGGTGAGTGATCAGAGTTTTTAGAACTAGTATTATTAATCTAAAAATTAAGCATAAGTGAATTTTTACCTCAGCTAGTGCTACTACCAGTAGTACCCTAGTTCCTGGTTCTAGCCTAGCCTAGCATTAGACTTTTTACAATTAAATCACATCTGACCTGTCAGCTATCTCTCTTAACTTTTGATGATTTAATATGTCTAAGTTTCTATAAAACATGATAGATATTGTCTAGTCTAGGACCTAGGCGATTTAAAAATATTTTGCTTTTACTGTACCATTTACGACCTATATTTATCAGTCCCCTTTCCTGGTTATGCTTATAATGTTCAATGAATTATCTGTAATATTAGAGATGGATTTGTCAGATTCGTATAAAAAGTTTACAAATTCCTTATTAAATCACCTCGCCTTTAATTAACGCTCTATTAGATTGTGTCCAATGTAATTTAATTTTTAATTTAATTTTAAGATTTATTGGTACCTACTGTATTGCATAAAATTTAATTTTCTCTTCCACTTCTGCAATTGGTGGTGTAACAGTTCAACTACTTGTTAATGTAGTTATTTATGTATTTGTACTCCCGACATTTCTTTATTTCTTCTTTTTAATTAATTAATTAATTAATTAATTTAATTTAATTAAGTTATGCATGTAACCATGTCAAAAGGCTAATGCCTGTTTATACAGTGAGCACGTAAAGGTTGGAATAAATTCGATAAAATATTTATTGGGCAAGTAAGAAAATAATGCTCGGACACTTCGATTTTCTTTTTTAGATGCGCATTTTGTAGTATGCGCATATTTTTTATTACGTCATTCCTGTTCGAGTTATGACGTCATCATCAGTTTTTTTAAATGGCACTACCCTCTTTTAATAGTACCATTTAAAAGAGCGCATTTTTCTGCGTATAGACGCCAAATTTTATGGTATGTTACATAACAATATTTTCGAGAAATTAGTACCACAATTGTTGCACCATTTTTTATTGACGGCGCATTAAATGCTGAAAAATATTCGAATTTTTTACAACAACAGATAATTCCCGCGCTTGTAGCACTATATCCAAATAATCAAAATCCCCAAATGCCGGACGAATCAATATGGTACCAACATGATGGCGCGTCACCACATCATTCACAGATTGTGCGTAATTATCTGAATCGCCAATAGATGGATATTGTCAAGAGGTGAATGATATGCAATTTCAACGTTTAATTTAATGGGTTTTAGTTGTATTTAGTATTTCTTCTATTGTTATTTCATTACATTGTTATGAATTCTAAAACGTTTTTTTTCGAAAATATTGTTATGTAACATACCACAAAATTTGGCGTCTATACCCAGAAAAATGTGCTCTTTTAAATGGTATTATCAAAAGAGGGTGTTGCTATTTAAAAAAACTGATGATGACGTCATAACTCGAAGAGGGATGACGTAATAAAAAACATACGTATACTAAAAATTGCGCATCTAAAAAAGAAAATCGACGTGTCCGAGCATTATTTTCTTACTTGCCCAATAAAGATTTTATCGAATTTATTCCAACCTTTACGTGCTCACTGTATAATTTGATACAGAATTTGTGGCGCTTATTTTTTATATACTGCTTGAACCACGGAATGGAACAAGAGTTTCATCGATGTACACTTTAGTTCCTGGAATAAGCACATCCTGAAATCGTTCGATCAGTTTCTCAATCAATCGGTCAAGTTTACAAAGTCGGTCATTTGCAAATGATTCGTCTTCATTATTGTTGAAATGCTACATTTTCAACAAATCCTCAAAACAATTCCGTGATATTATATTTTTCATATTACACAAAGGCATAAACACATTTGCAATACCCATTCTCACGTATTCATTCGGCATTATACAGTGGACAAAAACTGATATAGAAAACATAAACATACTCACACGCTCGCTACTTACAAAATACAGAAAATTACATCCAAACTCAAATAAACAGAGAATAACAATAGCCAGGAAAGAAGTAGGCAGAGGCATGATAGATATTCACTCACTGCATCTACATCAAATAACTTCGCTTAGACAATATTTCCGAAATAAAAACACCGAATTACATAAAGCAATAGTAAAAGTAGATAAAAATTATACGCCGCTTAACCTAACAGCACAGAATTTTCATATCGAAGAACAAACACTACAACAAGCTAAAGACGAATGGGCAAAAAAGAAATTATATGGCAAACACTACCACATCATGAACAGTGAGTATATTAATAAGGAGCACTCGTAGGCATGGTTAATAAGAGGAGAACTTTACGCGGAAACGGAAGGCTTTATACTAGCGATCCAAGACCATGTAAGAGCTACACGCAACTACCGAAAATATATCATAAAAGACCATAGCGCAGAAGACGACATATGCAGAAAGTGTAAATTACAAAATGAAACAATAGAACATATAGTTGAAGGTTGTAAACTACTGGCAGGGACAGAATATACAGAACGGCACAACTCTGCTGCAAAGGTCATCCACCAAGCAATAACAAATAAATACAAATTACAAAACGACAGGCTACCATAGTACAAATATACACCAAACAACCTAATAGAAGTCGATGAATATAAACTATACTGGGACATAACAATACACACAGATAAAACTATAGTACATAATAGACCAGACAACCAGACATTACGAGCCCAGTCGCATATGAATTGGACCAAAAGAAATATGCAACAAAATTTTATTTTTCTGAATAAAAATTTATTTAATTTTCATAATTTCAGCAGAGACAATTAAGCTTATTTGGTACTACGTCGTTTTAACAATTAATCAACAATATCTAATACTTATATCAACTACAATAATTATAAAAGAAACAAAAAGGAAAAGTTATGTCTGGCGCATATTAATTGGACCAAAGAGTTTTGACCAATTAGTCAGAGTTACCACTGTGTACGGCCACCTTTTTGTTTTAAAACGGCATCAATTCTCTTTGGCATCGTGCCTACTAATGTTTTGCAGTACTCTGGTTGAAAATTATTCCAAATTGCCTGAATAATTCAGGAATTGTGCGAACTGGTGTAGTTCGAAGTGCTTTTTTCATCTGATGCCAAAGAGTCTCGATAGGGGATAGATCAGGGCTGCTTGAAGGCCATTTTAAAACGGAAACATTCATTCCCTGCAACCATGATGTTACCGATTTCGCTGTATGACAGGCTGCGCCATCTTGTTGAAATATAAATCCCCTTTCTGGCAGTTGAATTTCATCGATTTCATTAATGGAAAGCAACAATTCCTCTTGTAAAATTATCTTGTACTTCGCAGTATTGATAGTACCGTCAATGAAAAGAAGACGTCCAACTCCTTGTGATGACATGCATCCCCGCACAATCACAGATCACCATTCTTTTGAGGCATCCTCTGTGATATTCCTCCGCTGGCATTCGAATAATTCTACTTCCTGTATCGCCAACACATACCTCAAACTTAGACTCGTCACTGAGATAATTGAGTCCCATTAACGTTGAACCCAGTTTTGGTGCTCCTTTGCCCATAAATATCGGTTTCGTTTTTGTTTTTCTGTGAGAAGTGGTTTTTCCTTCGCCTATTGTGAAATAATGAGTTTGGATGTTTTTTACGTTTGTAAAAACTTACCTTGTAGAATCCATATCCCATTTTTTTCATTCTTCTCAAACAAGTATCTTTTGAAATTGGTCTGCCAATCGCATCTGCCCATTTTACAGCTAATTTTCGCGAGGAAACTCGATGATTTTGTTTAATAAGTGTCCGGAGAGCACGCTCATCTCTTTTGGTAATCTTTGAAGCACGCCCAATTTTAACTTTTGTTTGTAGATTTCCAGTTTCTTTAAATTGCGAAATTATGTTTCTTGAGGAATACTTATAGTTTTTGCAATTTTATGGCCAGAAAGTCCATTTTTATGGGCAGCAACAATAGAATTTCGTATATCGTTAGATAACGACTCTCCGCGAACCATTTTGTCAACTAAATAACTTAAAACACTCGAATAATGCTATCATTTGTTTTTTCAATGCATACTTAATAATATATTTGTCAGAAGAAATATTATCAGATTTCGTTAAGTAAATAAATATTTATTGGGTTATGGTCCAATTAATATGCGCCAGACATAACTTTTCCTTTTTGTTTCTTTTACAATTATTGTAGGTGATATAAGTATCAGATATTGTTGATTAATTGTTAAAACCACATAGTATCAAATAAGCTTAATTGTCTCTGTTGAAATTCTGAAAATTAAATAAATTTTAATTCAGAAAAATAAAATCATGTTGCATATTTGTTTTGGTCCAATTCATATGCGACTGGGCTCGTACATTTCAAGATAAAAAACAGAACACAACATATATCATAGATATAGCAGTACCAAACATCACATCGAAGTACAACGAAAAAATAGAAAAATACAAACCACTAGCACTTGAAATAGAGCGAATATGGAAACAAGAACAAGTATATATAATCCCATTCATCATATCAGCAACAGGAATCGCTCCAAACACGTTCGTACAACACCTTAAACAACTCCAGTTAGACCCTTTCATACAAACACAAGCACAAAAATCAATTGTTTTGAAAACATGCAACATAGTCCGATCATTCCTTCATAATAGTACTCCTCTCTTCTAACTTGGTACTAGCCCGTTAGAAAATAAATTCTCACCATCACAAGAAAGATGAGCAGAAAGAATAAAATAATAATAATAATAATGTCTTTTATTGGCAGTGCAGTATAAATAATACATAATTGGAAAATAAAATATAACAAAAACAAAAACACAAAGCCAACGAGGCGAAGTTCAGATGCTGGATATCTAAATATACAGCCTTTGCTCTACCACTTTCTCATTTTGGAAACTAACGGCCGTTTTCATAATCGACTTTAACAAAACTTTAAAATCTTAAAGTAGAATTTAAAGTAAAATCATTTTCATAAATGCGCTTTATCACTTTAGTGGTACTTTAAGTTAAAGTCTCCAAAACCTTCAATTTAAGCTAACTTTAGTACTTTATAAATATAAACATAACCTCAAATTAGTAGTGGGTTGTTATTGAGGATATCAGTAGGTATGTCTTCATCAGATTCGTTATTGAACAGCAGTGATTCTGAGTCAGAAGATGAAGTATTTCTTGTTAGAAGACCGAAAACATATAAACCACGTATAAATAATTTGAATGAATGGTCAGACGATGAATTTTACTCAAGGTTTCGTTTAAGTAAACACTTAGCATTGCATTTATTAGAAAACATAAGAGAGAGAATATCATCTGGTTCAAATAGGTACGTTATAAATTATTCCAGAACTAAAAACAATATGATATGTGTGATGTATGTATACGTTTTATTATAGAGGTGGTGGAATCAAAGTAGAAACGAAACTGTTACTGACATTAAGATTCTACGCCACAGGAAATTTGTTAATCTCAGTATCTGATTTTGTTGGGGTCTCTGTAGCATCAGGCAGTAGGATTGTAAAAGAAGTTACTAATGTACTTGCTTCTTTGAAACCAGATTTCATAACAATGCCAAGTACTCAAAGAGAATTACATGCAATAGCCCTGGATTTTTTTAATATAGCACATTTTCCTACTTGTTGCGGTGCTATAGACTGTACACATATAAAAATCATATCTCCAGGTAACTGTACTTTATTATAATCTTTATATTTTATATTGTTTTATTAATCTGTTAATAATACTACAGGTGGTGATGATGCCGAAATATTTAGAAACAGGAAGGGCTATTTTTCTATAAATGTGCAAACTGTATCATATGCTACATTAAGAATCCGAAATATAGTTGCTCGAAGTTTTGATAATGGCAGATTTGATGGATTTCGGCCAACTGGTGATAGTGGTTATGCATTAAAAACATATTTCTTTACTCCACTACAACAACTAAACACTGAAGCACAACAATTGTATAACGAGTCTCTAATTCGAAATCGCAACATTGTGGAACGGCAATATGGTGTGTGGAAACGTAGGTTTCCATTTCCAATTTTAGCACTAGGTATCAAAGTTAATGTAACCACTGCCATGTCAATTATTGTTGCAACAGCAGTCCTTCATAACCTTGCCATAGATATGAATGATAGAATGCCAGAAGAAGTTAATGAAGAAAATGTAGTCGAAAATGGAATTAACCGTCAAGATCCTGAAATAATACGTGCACGAGAAGTCAGAGATATTTTTATTAATGAACACTTTACATTATAAGGAATTTTATTGTAATTGTTGTAATTGTAGTTCCATTAATGTTAATTGCTTTTCATGTATTTCCTTTTTTCTTCGGTCTTCGTTGATTAATTTTTTTATTTTTGTTTTAATTCATACAATGTCCTTAGTTCTTGAGTCTTCTTCGTCGGTTTATTGTATGGGGTTAACTTTTTGCGTTGCTGTGGCATTGTGGGTGTATATGTTGTCCAGTCTACTGCTGCATTGTCTGTTTCGTTATCTAAAATAGGAGACATAGAAGAGTCTGTAGTTGGGAGTTGATGTAGTAGATTAAATGTACTACTTTCTATTACAACGGACATCTCATTAATATTTGGTGGCTTCATGCAAAAGAACGGGTTCCTGTCCTAAGGCTAATGTACCATTCCTCTCTAAAACAAAAACAATATTATCACAATGGCATTGCATTACATGCTTGTAATATACCTTTTATAACATCATTACTTGGAGGAAGCGATAAACAAACAGGATGTTTACTAGAAACAAGTCCTCCTGTTTAGTAAAATTTGTACTTCTTATTCGAGTATTCTCGCGCTTTTCCATTTTTTTATATACCGTAACGTGAACTAAACGTACTTACACAAGATATACGCTACATTAGTGTGATGTCACTCTCTGTCAAGGTCAGACCACTGTATCCAAACAAACTCGAGTTGTGCTGTATCTACCCATTAAAAAATATTTACTACAGGTAAGTTTAAATATTAATTACTCCTAACATTAGAAAGAGCGTAATTAAAATTATTTAATATAGCGAAGTAGAACGTAGAAAAGCTATCAAAAATTGACCAGTTGCTACTGACATTGATGAAATTCAAAATGAATTGCCCACACGGGGATTTGGCAGTGCGATTTAATTGCTCGCAGGGAATGGTTTCCAATATTGTGGCCACGTTTGCGCATCTATTAAATGAAATTTTATACGATCAGTATATGACAAAAATACCATCACGAAATAAAAATAAGGCATGTTTACCTGACTGTTTTTCCACGTTTGCGAACTGTAGGATAATTCTAGATTGCACCGAAATTTTCACCGCGGTATCAAGAAAATCTATGGATGAACAAAAACGTACCTACAGTTCGTACAAACATCGTAACACGTGGAAGGCATTAGTAGGAGTTGCCCCAAATGGTGTAATAACATTTATGAGCACACTGTATCCAGGGTCAACGTCAGATAAAGAGATCGTTGCTCATTCAAAAATTTTGGATGAAATGCAACCGGGGGACCTTATATTAGCTGATAAAGGGTTCCTAATCAGAGATATGCTTCCTCCAGGAGTATATTTGAATATTCCGCCTTTTTTGACAACACCACAGGCATGTAGAGCGTCCCATTCGCAGGTTGAAATGTTTTAAAATTTTAAATTTCATTCCACACTCTTTGCTTCCACATGCTTCCGTAATACTGAAAGCGATTGCTGGACTAACAAATTTCCAGTATCCACTGATCAAGGAGGTTGAAGAATTTTACTGCCCAGAATAATATTTATTTGTTGTATTGTAAATATTTTTTAATGTTTTAATTTTATTATAAATACTGCTTGTACATAATTAATTATTCACATATATGTTTAATATACTGATTTATATAAAAGTCTTTTAATACATCGATATTTGATTCCCAGCTATAGTCTTTAAATACATCCACAATTAATCCACCCTTTTGTGTCCATATGACTAAATAACATTTTAATCTGTTTGTAAGATGTAGCTGGCCTTGTATTTGATGATAATAATTGTGCTCTTTATTTATAATAATATCGTCAATATCATTTAGGAGGACCAAATACGTTTTATCTGTTTTTAAAACGTCCTGTAAATAATTTTCTCTATATTTATAGGGACATTTTATTTCGATGATTTCCTCTTCGCCAACCAGTCCATCCGGGCTTGCTCCTAAGTAACCGCATGGATGTAACCATAACCCCGTAGGAGTGACGTGAAGAGATGTGGTTTCCTTAAATAATTGCAGCCCCATGATTTCATTATCACGACCCCATTGTACTGCCCTTACTCCATCCAAATTGTAACCTCCTAGAAGAGTTTTAAATAAAGACTCTGGGTACCTTCTGCGCTTACAAGCAGCTATCACTAAGCCAAATTGGCTTGCACTTAGCCTGTTCTTGCGGCAATTAGCCACTGCTCTGAACTGCTTTGACCTTTTGTGGCCTCAGCAATTTCCTTTATTTTTAGTTCGCTAACACTACACACATTGATAAAATGTGCAATCTTATTTGCTGCATCATTGTATTCTTTCGAATACAAAACATCTTGAACGACAACAGTAAGGTTGGTCGAAACTGCTTTATCAGGGCTTAGCAGCCAAGCAAATCCCACAACCGGACCATTACCCGATGCCAGTTCCGATTGCAAAACTCCAATCTCCGTGGTTGTCGATAATCGTTTGGCAGCTTTATACCCTGCCTTATAAAGATGCAGGTCTTCGCAGGTTTTCAAAGAATTGACAGTTTGCTTCCTTACGCTCCACTGACAAGCCTTGTCTGTAGAACCAATATTTTGGTATGCATAACGCTGCCATATGATGGCACACAACTAGTCCACGGGGGCATGTACACTCGCCATTCACAATGCCATCGTTTGTAAAAGTAATAGTAACACTGTAGGTTCTATCCCTCATGCTGGCATCGATGGATCCCTTTAATTCCATTGGTGCTAATTCTGGATTAAACCATACTTGTTTTACATGCCCACTTTTAAAAGCATTTTCGCCTCTTTGTAAAGCCTGCATATTTTCCTTGACGTATGCTGCGATGACGGAAAACATCAAGCAAGGATTTTGTGCCATTTTTGTACCTAAAAAATGTAAATATTAATAGTGTTTATGAATAATACTGATAATACATTGATAATACTAATACAACAAAATATAACCTATAATGACTATGCAATTCCTTCTATTACGGAAAAGTTATATGGAAATCTATTCCGTTATTATATGGAAACCCGGCCCCAATCTTATAACTATGTATTTATATACTTACGTTTATATAAAACAGCTTGGCAAACTTTGTATACTAATTTAAATGCTCACTCTATTGCTATAAACACGACGTTCAAAATTGTTTAGATACAATCAGAGGCGTAGGCGTGGTTGTGACGTCACCACTAATGACGCGTATTAAATAAAATTTGAGGTTATACGGCATCCAAACATACGGCAATATAGTGGATCAGTACAGCCAACGGTACTTTAAACCTTCTAGACATCACTTTTGTTAAAGCCGTTCATGTTTGTTGTTATGAAAACGAACGACTTTAAGTTTTATTTAAAGTCTTAAAGTCACTTTAGTTAAAGTCGCTTTAAGGTGTTTATTATGAAAACGGCCGTAACAATTATAACCTAACCTGGAGTTATGGAAGGATAATTAAAGTAAAAACGCTTACCGTATCATTATTGTCCTGAAGTGGTGTGGCACGTGACGTTGAAGCTTCTGCTTGTGAATGCACTATATTTGGAGTCTTTGAACGTTTCTGATTTGAATAGTTTCGCTTAGGTGAAGTTGATGGGCCGGCTTGCGGCTCTTCTCTGGCAACACATTTTGAACGCTTTTTGACCGTTCATCTTCTTCATAAGAAGATTGGGCAGTTTCGTCAACACCAGGTGTATATTCGTCTGATAAATAAATGTCCCCTAATTCACTTTCACTGCCATCTTCGTCGGACATAAATTCTTCCCACAATTTATGCAGATGTTGCTGCTGTTTCTCATAATTACCCGCCATTTTCACCACGTGTACGTTATAACACCCCGTACTTCAACGAATGAGTGATGCAATGCACTTTTACGCGCAGAAGTAACTGCATAACTATAAAAAATACCATTTCGAGCAATATTTTGACAAAAACCAGCTAGCTTAACTCATATATGGTATTTACGAGTTAAATTACAAAAAAAAAATTTGGTCCCGGGGATCCCAAATTTCTTGCATACATCCGAGCTTAACGTGTTAATTCTGGTCCTGGTGATTTTTTGCTCGGGTGTTTAGCAATAATTTCCTTAATTTCAGTTGGTGACGTTGGTACGAACTCTCTCGGAATTTGACTATTGTAATCATTTATAGTTTCGGTGACTTATTGTAGGTGGTAGCTTCCTTTGCCTTGTTTTTGTAAAGCTTTGTCGTCTTGTAGGGGACATCCCTTCAATCTGTTTTTTCGCAGAGTACCAAGCGAATCAATATCCATTTTTTCCTTCAAAAACACAAAAAGATCAAACGTAGAGAAATAATGGTCGAAAAACACTTTGGCGGTGGAAGTTGATGGCATGGTTTTGCATAACAGGATAACTACTTGACCTCCAATACCAAATTTTTGTTCATCACTGTTTAGTTCGTCAGCCGTCATTCCTTTGCCTGTGTAAGGTACAAACTCATATATGATACCGGACACTCCACAGCGTACAAATATTTTGTATCCCTACTTGTGGGATTTATTTTGGATATAGGTACTGTCTCAAATTTCCAACTCTCAAACCTTTATACGGTACTATCATTTCATCGGTATAATGATGAGATTCTTGGTCTAAAAGTCGGCACTGGTCTCGCAGTGCATTTACCACTGGACGAATTTTCCAGAGCCGACCAGGCGATCCTCCATTTTCTTGATTATTTGCAAAATTTATAAAACGTCGAAGTTTTTGAAACCGTTTCAAACTCATTATGCTAGAAATTTTTTCGTATCGATAGTGCTGACTCCAATAGTCGGTATATGATGGAAAGTCTATAACACCCATAAGAATTAACATTCCTATAACCTGTTCGATTTCTTCAGTATTTGTATTGATGTATGTACCAGTACATTGGGCAGAATAAAGGTTGGTTTGCTCTTTAATGTATGTATTGATGTGTGTACCAGTACATTGGACAGAATAAAGGTTGGTTTGCTGTACTATCAAAGCAATTAGTTCTTTTCTAAAAAAATTTTGGAAGTATGTTAGTGGAGTAACTTCATCTATATCATTTTCTTCAAAATTTATTTTATTTTCGTCAGCCGCCAAAGCAGGAATATCTTGTTTTTTCCATTTGGAAGGCTGCAGATGGAATACAATTGGTTTTACTGGCTACAGACTATTTAGACGTATTTACCTTCGCCAAAATTTCAAAAACTATCACAAGCAAGCACTTTTTAAGAAAATAAACAATATAAAGCTTGAACCAGATGCACATAACCTAAAACATCAGTACTAGCAGCAACACAAAGAATGAACATCATCGGAACTGATCGTACTTTTTCGCCAAATTCTCAATGTACGTCACGAATGATGTTGCCTGAAAGCATCATCGCCCACGCAGACGAAGACTTATCCATGAATTCTCGTAATAGTTTATAGAAAACCATGCTGCTTGTAAGCAACATTGCCAATTAAAGGGTTAAGAAGGGTTGGTTATGTAGCAAAAGTTCAGATACATAATTTATCTGGTTTATAAATAAACATTTAAACTTGAAAAAACTGCTGTTGCAGAATGATAACCGCACATTTAATAAATTAACAAATTTTAATTTATATAACAGCTTAATAATTAGCTGGATTTCCTTTCTTTTCAATTACTTCGAAAACTCTTCTAGGTATTGAATTCACTAGCTTTTGGATCTCGTTCATTTAAATCCAGCTATCACAGCTGCTTTAAGTTGAACGATGTTTCTGTACTGTTTGTTGCAGCCAACATATAGAACTAAAGCTCTCTATACATTCTCCATTACGTTCAAGTCGGGTGACAATGCTAGCCAGTTGAGAATTGGGATATTTTGGTCGTGAAACCAATTGTTAGTTGCAAGCGAAGCGTGACATACCGCGTTATCTTGCTGGAAAATTTTATCTTATTTCCATTTTGCTCAAAGAACGGTAGTAATCGTTCTTCGAGCTGTCTGATGTAAAGCTAGTATGACATGATACTAAATACATGCAAAAATTTAAGAATAAATTTAATAAATTTTCGCATAAATTTAAAAAAAAAATTGTGTAAGAAATTTACTCGTAAATTTAGGCGTAAATTATTTAGAAATACCTTCTAAATAATCTGGCCGCAAACATAAATGTGCGCGTAAATCTGCGCAGGTGCTAAGTTCACACTAGTTGTAAATTTAGGGACCTTAGTTTGAAGTGAATGTTTACAAACAAGGAAGCGGGAAACATAACCTATTTGCGCAGTTTGTGAAAGCACATGGTTTACCGGAATTGATTTGCAATTTGAAATTGTTATTAAATTACTGTCGTTGTTGTTAATTTGTTAGCGTTGTTAAATTATTATCGTTGTTAAATTGTTGTCTTTGTTAAATTGTTGTCTTTGCTAAATTGTTGTCTTTGTTAAATTGTTCTTTGCTAAATTGTTGAATTTATATTTATAAATTATTGTGGTTTGTGAATGGCCTGTTTGCGTGCTACAATTATTCTAATGTCGTGGTCACGGGAACGGGTTCAATTGTTAATTGAAGAATATAAAAATTGGCCATGCCTATACGCAGTGAAGTCTAAGGGCTATAAAAACAAACATGCACGCATCAGAGCGCTTGAATGCATTCAAAGAAATGTAGAGTCTTTAGCCAAATGTAACGATAACCGACATAAAAAATAAATTTCAAGGCGTAAAAACAATTTTTTTAAACGAGCACAGGAAACACGAATAATCTCCGAAAAGTATATAGGGGAAGATTATGTAAATATATTTTGGAAACAACTAAAAAATAAAGGATAATTGTTGTATGTACTTGTTTAGATATATCATCCCACATTATGGTACTTCGATCAAATGAACTTTGTGGTGCGACACACACGGCCTAGAGCAGCCGTCGACAATTGTAGCTCAAGCATTGTGGTTGGAGATGACAGCATGACCATTGGAAGTCAGGAGGATGAGGAAGTGGTATGTATAACGTGCTTTTTTGTGGAATGTGCAGTTTAATTATTCATTTCGACTTTTTAAAACAGTTAAATGAAGAGGAGGATCTCCAAACATATGAAATTCAGGGTGATAACTTCTTGCAGTTAGTGGTCCCAGACACCATCATGGACCAATCTTATCCCACGTTGCTGGCCCCAGCTAGGCCAGCAACTCATCAAATTTGACTGTTGCTAGTTCCAGCTCGAACAGCAGCTTGTCAAATGATACTGCTGTTGCTGGCACCAGCTTGGACAGTGTTCTTATACCAGCAGGTAGCAAGAGATCAGCCCAAAAGCGCTAATTTCAAAATGAAGAGCTGGCGGGCGAAACGACGCGACGGGGACAATAAAAGCTCTTTAGAACATTCTGCAAACAAAGCAGTACACCAGAGAACCTAACCCGAAACTTGTTAGAGACCATTATGACATTTTTGGGGGCTACATTGCGTCCAAATTAAGGCAGCTGCCACAGGAATTAGCTGCCGTAACTGAAGAGAATCTAATGGAAGTGATATTTGAGGGTGGAATAATAAATGTACAAACCATTTCATATAAATAAAACAGTTTTCCAGGAAAGTGTTATTTATTAAATTAAAATATTTGGTAGTGTAATTACATATTCTTTTTTGAAACCTGTAATTCTTGCCATGGACGAGCACTTCACGTATGAAAGAACTCCATAAACTCTTGTCGAGTATTTCTAGCATCATCTGAACTTCTGTTGCTGTGCAAGGGATTAATAGATTCCAAATTATTTGATGCAATGTCTTCTTGTTGCATCTCGCAATGACATTGTTTATTATGTGATATAATAAAGTTATGCAATGCTATACAGCACAATGTAATTAATTCAACTTTATCAACAGCTAAATTTATGGGATTTAATAGTACCCTAAAGCGATTAGCCAAAATTCCAAATGCATTTTCAACAACTCGTCGCGCGCGAGAGAGTCTATAATTATAAATTCTGCGGTCATGCATTAGGCTTGTCTGCGAATGTGGTTTCATAATTCTCGTCTTCAACGGAAACGCATCGTCTGCTACAACTACATATGGCATTTTTGTACATCTACGTGGTAAGGGTGTTGGAGGTGGAAACTTTAAACTATTATCCACCAGTGCTTGTGCCAATGAACTTTCACGGAATACACCGCCATCGCTTACCTTCGCATTGACCCCCACGTTTACATATAAAAACTTATAGTCAGCATCTGCCAACCCTAAGAAAACTATGCTGTGTTCTCCTTTATAATTATGATAATAGGATCTTGCAGATGACGGTGCTCTAAATTTGATCTGTTTTCCATCTAGGGTTCCCATACAATTAGGAAAATCCCACAAATCATAAAATTGTTTGGTAGTCCTTTTCCATTCTTCTTGGGTGTTTGGTACCTATAACAATAATTGTTTAAATTAAATACCCCATTGCATTCTATATTATTCAAGTTACCTTTTAACAGATATTCTTCAGAGCGGTATAAATTGCAGTACATACTTCTGGTACAAATCGCGATACCTATTGTAGTTTCATGTATGCGTGTTGCATACATTAATAATCGTAAACTCTCACTGGTAGCTAGAAACCGAAGTACTACTTCCAATCTACAATAAAAAAGTATAAAACCACCATTAACTAAAACAGATTAATAAAACAACTTTGCCGCTTGTAGCTGGGATACTGTCACGCATAACAGTATCTTGTTTTTAATACTGCTTTCTACGGCAGTTAACAGTAATTCAAAAGAATAACTGTTTAGACGTAAAAAATTGCTGGGTCTTCTAAAAGAAGTTGGCTATTCAGCATATGGAGCGCAGTTGCCTGCTGTTCACGCCCTTTTAGCCAATTTTTCGTTCATACACTTCGTTTCCTTTTTCTTTTTTTTTTATAAGATTAGTAGTAGTAGTAGTCCCCCCGATGGTATCTTCACCTTGACGAAGGCATCTTTTGCCGGATGGTGGGGCTTGCGTGCTTCGAGGACCCCGAGAGCTATTTATTTATTTATTCAGACTACACAGGGCAAAGCCCTAATTACGTAGTTAGCAGAGCTGGGTAAAGCACTTTTGTAAAGTGCTTCAATGAAGTGCTTGAAGCACTTTCGAGGCTTCAAGCACTGTGCTTGAATTACTTTTAAAATTAAGTATTTGGTATTTGGTATTTGAAGCACTTTGTAAAAGTGCTTGGGGCTTTAAAGCCCTTCGGTAGTATTTCAATTACTTTAAAAGTGCTTCAATTACTTTAGAAGTAATTGAGGCACTTTTAAAGTAATTGAAACACTTTTAAAGTAATTGAAGCACTTTTAAAGTAATTTAATTACTTTTACAGTAGTAATTGAAGTCCTTAAAACTGCTTGAAACACACCAACGCGTTTCCAAATACGTCTATTTCTACATCTAGACCAGTGTTGCTCAAAGTGTGTTCCATCAGTACTTGTCAAGGGTTCCGCGCAAAGTCCCGCAAAAAACAAAACAATATTTTTTAGTTTCAACCATATATGTAATGACGTTATTACTAACTGTTTTGTAAGTTGGAAAATTGGCCTTTACTGATTGTTACTTTCTACCCGGGTGGAAAGTTCTTACTTTCCACCTGGGTGGAGAGTCATCAGCTGATTACTTTCCACCCAGCCACGCCCACTGTCATTAAATGACAGCTTGTTTGTCCAAAATATTAATTATTATTATAAATGATTCATATTAATTTATATGTTTGGTTGAAAATAAAATAGTATACAAACCTTGGTAAAAAGTTTCATTACTGTCTCGAGATATAGTAAATCTCGACGCTTCGCGTCTCGGTTAACTATAATTATCAGTCGACAGTAATGAACTACTTTCCACCTCAGTATGTAATATACTATTGTTAGGTACAGTATTGTAACGAAATCTACTGTACGGTCGGGACGTCAGATTCTGGAATGCATCGGGTCGGGTTCCATACAACTTACATTTACAAAAAAGTGTTCCACGTGAAAAAAAGTTTGAGAAACACTGAATCTAGACAAACAAATCTCAGCATGAGAATTCGGGAACGGTGTAATCAAAAACAAAGCGGAGCTTAACTTAACAGTAAATATACGAGCCCTTAGTATAAAATGCTTTATGCAGCCCTTTGCGGGCTTCAAATACTTTTCAATGAGTACTTGAAACCCTTAAAGGGCTTCAAATACTTTTCAATAAGTATTTGGTGCTTGGTGCTGTATTTTTCAAATACTGTGCTTGGTAATTGAAGCACTTTTAAAAATGAAAGTATTTGGTAATTTATACTTTAAAGCACTTTAACAAAGTGCTTGGTGCTTGGTAATTGAAGCACTTTGCAAAAGTGCTTTACCCAGCTCTGCTAGTTAGTAACATTGAATTAAACAATTCCATCAGTAATGGTCATTTTCCAAATAATACATAATAAATTTAAACAAAAACAAAAAAAAACAGAAATACTGTTGAGGTATAAGAAGCACTGCTTGTACGTATATATCTAATCCCATTTGTAATATTTCATTAGTTGTTTTGAGAAAACATTTGGTTTCAACGTAAAGTCTATATCCAATAGGTTGCCAATTTCGTTAATCAGTCTAAACATTATCATAAATGGCCTGTTGTAAGCATAGGTGATCATAGGTATGTGGAAGAAAGGTGCCCTTCTGGCAGTTACACGAGGAATTTTAAATTGCATTAAAGTTAAGAGGTAATTGTCTCTCAATCTATAATTTATAATATTAAAAGCCAACTGCATTAAAATTATATTTCTCCTATTTACTAAGCTTTGGATTTCGAATTCTTTTCTTAGTCCAACCGATCTGACACTGTTATAGTTCGGGTAGGTACCAAATTTTTTAACATAGAGAAATCTTAAAAACCTATTCTGAACTTTTTCAATTGCTTTTATTAAATTAAAGGTGTATGGATGCCAAACTGTACAAGCATATTCAAGCTTTGGTCTAACTAATGTAAAATAAAGAAGTTTCATTGAACTTATATTTTTGAAATTTATTGATTGTCGCATAATGAACCCCAAGGTTTTGTAAGCCCCAGCTACTGCAGTATTTATGTGTTTGGTGAAGTTTAATTTATCATCGTAAGTTACTCCCAAATCCTTTATTATAGGTGTACGTTCCAAACTTACCCCGCTAATTTCATAGCCAAATAAGAGTTTGTTTTTCTTACGCGAGAAAGATAACACACTGCACTTACTTCTATTTAAAGGTAGTTTATTCAAACAACTCCACTGATAGATTTTATCAAGATCCTTTTGAAGATTTAAGCAATCATTAATATTATTTATAGGCCTAAATATTTTTTGATCATCCGCAAAAAGCAACGACTGACACTAACTCATCTGAGACGGTAGATCATTTATAAAAATCAAGAATAATAAACCATATTGATAAAGCTTTTTTAATAGCAAATCATGATTTACCTTATCGAATGCTTTCTTGAAATCCGTGTAAATTACATCCATCTGATTGTTTCTTTCCAAGCATTCATAAGCATGATTTGTGAACACTTGCAAGTTAGTAATTGTGGATTTATTTGAAATGAAAGCGTGTTGAGCTTCTGTGATAACGGGCTTAACATGAAGTAACAGCTTTCCATGCAATATTACTTCAAACAACTTTGCAGGAGCTGAGATGATAGTAATCGGTCTATAATTTTCAACATTTGATGTGCTCCCTGTCTTATGTAAAGGAATCGTGATATTTTCTTTCCAACGATCAGGAAATTTGGCTTGACTGGTGCAAAGGTTATAACGATAGATCAATAAAAAAACCAATTAGGGTAGGCTGTGAATTAAATTAGTTTGAATCGGTACTTTAGCCACATCCACTTAATGACATTTTAAAACTTTTGCAATTTGACATTTTTATTGTAAACCATCGACCTTCGATGTTGTAAACAAAATGTATAACCTTAAATTGAAACTGAAACAAAAACATGAAAAAATTATTAATTTACGATATTGAAATTTACATAAAACTATAGGATTTGTTGAAAATGTTGTCCATTTACGTCTAAACATAAACGAATTCTTTGCATTCCAGCAAAAACATTACGTATGTAACATTTGAGGTGAGTTGTTGATTTCTTCACACTTTTCTGTTATGCGATTTCTCAGTTCTTCCAGATTATGAATTGGCGTTGAATAAATTGAATTTTTAATGTAAGGCCATACAAAAAAATCACATATGTTCAAATCGCAAGACCTAGTTGGATATGGGATTTCAGCGTTCCTGCTTATTATTCTGTTATCGAAAAATTCTGTAATTCTTCGCCATCTAGCTGATTGATGAATTGGTCGAGTATCTCATCCCGATATCGTGCAGCAGTGAGTGTGCCTTCAAAAAAAAATGGGACCCACCAATCTTCTTCGACAAATTCCAACTCAAACACCAACTTTTTGAGAATGCAAAGGTTGTTCAACAAAAAAATGAGGGTTTTCACTTGACCACCACCTCATATTCTGTGAATTGACATATCCAGAAAGATAAAACCAGGCCTCATCAGAAAAAAATACAGTGTTCAGAGCTGCTTCATTGTTCAGATTATTTTGAAACCAATTGCAGAATTCTATTCGTCTTGGAGGGTCTATTGGTAAAAGTTCACGAAAACATTGCAGTTTATATGCATGACGGTTTAAATCTTTTTTTAGGATTGTTCGAGTTGTGCCATAAGATAAATTTATTTGTTGAGCCAATACTCTAATGGAAGTTTTTGGCTGTTCATCCATAATCTGCCGGGCAGCTTCAATCGTTGCTTCTGTTCGTCTAAGCGGTGGTCCACTTCCACTTTTACGAGCGACACTACCACTTTCTCTAAATAACTGTACAGATTTAGTTACGACGTCGCGAAAATAATTGTAATTGAACACTAAATCGGGGTATTCTTCACGAAAATCAGTCATGCAGTCATGAACTGAATATTGCCACTCTCCATTTATTCTTACGCCCGTTCGAAAGAAACATTCAATAGCTTTCGCTTTTTGTTGTGTAGTGAATACCATTTTTTCAAACTTTAAATTTTTTCACCAAATAAAAAACTTAAATAATTTGACAAGAGCGTTCAGTTTTAAATTTTCATGTCAGAAATGTCATTCTATGGATGTGGCTAAAGTACCGATTCAAAATAATTCGATTTCACAGCCTACCCTAATTGGTTTTTTTATTGATCTGTCTGTATATGAAAAGGAGTGGTTGCTGCAAAAATTCCGAACAGCCCTTTAAGATGTATGGTGGTATCAAATCACTGCCTGCTGATTTTTTTGGTTTGAGTTTTTTTACTGCTCTATTATAATCTTCATTGCTGATCCGCAGATCGTTGAGCATATCCAACTTTTCATTTTTAATAATACCGTTAAAATCGATTTTGTGTATACTAACAACATCTGAATATACCGATTGAAAGAATTTTGCAAATGTTTCCGACGCTTCACTATCCGTTAGCTCCTTTTCATTATGTTTTATAGCTGTTTTGTTTAAATGCGAAGCACGTTTGTGGTTCACGAAAGTCCAAAAATTATTAATTGAATTATTAATAATATTCGCCTCCACATCCTTTATATATAATTTGTATGTCGGTAAGTATTTTTAAGTCTTTCCTTATTTTTTGTATTGATTAAAGTGAATGTCCGAGATATGCTTAGTTCTATTATAAACTGATTTCCTTTTACAGAGTTGAATAATTTCATTTGTAAACCATACAGGATATTTTGACCTTCTCTTTGAAGATAAAGGCACACAATCATTAAACACATTATAAATAATGGAATAAAACTTTTCTACAGCAGTATTTATACTTGTGCAATTTAGAACTTCAGTCCAGTCCGCATCTCTTAAAGCATAAACTTAATTTATAAAATTAAATAATATTCTCGATTCAGGGTCGCGAATGTGTACGTTTGCGGTATCGACTTTCACAACCAGTGATGAATGATGCACATCTTCAGGAATTAAGTAATTCTCTTCTCTTGTTACAGTAACTGATTCTCTACAAATCTCGGGTACCAAAACTAAATCAAGAGTTTTATGATTTGTGTTTTTTACAGTGTTTTTGAGAATTAGTGAATGTAGACTGACAAAATTAGAAAGTTCTCTGTGTCTGTTATCCAGTACTGATAAATCAGTATCAGGTCCTTCAACACCTTGTAAGTTAAAATCCCCAAGAATCAAAATTTGACTATTGTTAATCTGGGTGTTTGTTTCACAGAATTGAAAGAAGCTTAAATATTGCCCGACAGCTGCACCCGGTGGTATATAAACATTTACTATCGAAAATACATTTTTACCTGATATTTTATGTTAACATTTAGGGCTTCATATTGACTATCTCGTGATGTAAAGCTACTGATAATTTTAAATTTTTTACTCACGGCTGCCAGAACCCCACCTCCCCTCGACTTACCAGTTGCAACTCGATTTCTATCGCATCTAATTATGTTGTAGCAATTTAAATCTAAAATTTCTCCATCCAGTATGTCCTGATCTAGCCATGTTTCGGTCAAGCAAATAACGTCGTAATCGAAATTCCACGAATATTTATATACAAGGTGTCTCAGAGGGTTTTGCACTTTTCTTTCTAAGCTTGCTCAGCTATCATCAGTTTTCACAACTAACTTTATTTGGAACTTAAAACTACATTTATTGGAAATTCATGTATGGAAAATTATATCATCTAGATGTAGCCCATTTCTCCGCTGGCACTCTTCCAAGCGATGCCTTAGATTTTCCATTACGCTTGTGCAGAAGTCAGGAGTAACGGCTTCAATCCCTTCTTGGATACGATTTTTAAGCTGAATCAAATTTGCTGGTGCGTTATTACAAACTCGACTCTTAAGATATCCCCAGAAAAAAAAATCGTTTGGGGCCAAGTTCGGGCTTCTTGGGGGTCAGTTGATGTCGCCTCTTCTTGATATCAATTTATCCGGGAACCATTCTCTTACAGCTTATAATGCGGTATTTGCTGTGTGGCTAGTAGCCCCATCCTGCTGGAACCACCACTGGTGATTAAAATCATCAAATTCTTGGAGCGCAGGGCTAAAAAATTCACGGATCATTGCGGCGTACCTGTCAGAATTTACAGTAACTGTTTGTTCGTTGTTATTTTCAAAAAAGTATGGGCCCATTATGCCACTGGAGGATTTTACTGCCCAACCAGTAACTTTAGGGCTATGGAAAATGGCGTAATGGAAAATCGAAGGCATCGCTTAGAAGAGTGTCAGCGGCGAAATGGGAGACATCTAGATGATATAATTTTCCATACATGAATTTCCAATTAATGTAGTTTTAAGTTCCAGAGAAAGTTAGTTGTGAAAACTGATGATAGCTGAGCAAAATTAGAAAGAAAAGTGCAAAGCTCTCTGAGACACTTTGTAGTTCATTCAGTTTACTTCTTATACCCCTACAATTTTGATAATAAATATTTAATTTCATACAGATTACAAACAAAGAAAAACTAATTGAAATACAATTCTCTTTGATTACTTAGTAATCAAATTACGATCAAGAATTAACATAAACGCAATTTTTTCTTTTGAGAGAAAGATTAAATTAAAAATGATATAATACTTAGGCGCTACTCTAGCTCTTCATGATTTAACATCCGGCTACTGTTCCACCCGTTCGACCAGGTTCTCCAGCTTCCTTATTTCAATCTTACTTCCGTTTACTCTAGCAAAAATGATCCCATCTCGAGTCCACACCGACTTAAAGCCGTATTTTTTAATCGCTGCTTGCTCGATGATTTGCCTTTTCTTTGTCAAATCTTCTCTTACTACTATTCCTGTTCCTTTCAGATTGCATCCATTTTCAATAAATTTATTTCTGTCCCTATAGCTTATGAACTTTACTAAAATGGGACGACAAGCATTTTTTTGCTGCTGCTTATCTTCTCCTCTGGGTTTCAGCTTGCCTGTCCTATGCGATCTTTCTATAGACTCCAGCTTAATATCCACTTTCATGATGTTTTTTGCTAAAACCGTAATGAGGCTATCAGTATTTTCCTTCTCTGCTTCCGTGATTCCAAACACCCTTACACAATTTCGGCGCGAATACTGTTCATAGCAATCTAAAGAATAATTTAAATTCTTGTTTTCTTTCTTAACCGATCTTAACTCATTCTCCAGTTCCGCAATTCTTTTATTTTGTTTATCTAAAGCAGCTGTGATTGCTTTCTCCACCGCCGAATTTATCACTCTCTCCAACGAATTTTTGTAGTTATCATCATTTAGCATGTCTTTTATACAATCGGTAAGCATGCTTTTGATTTGGTCCGTATCGTCCCTGGTAAGCATTTTTGCCCTAATTTGTAAAAAGCAATGCCACCTACTGCGAAGAATTTATTACGAAGCTACGACTTTAACTGTACAGACAGCCAGGTATTCACTCTTCAAACAAAATTATATCTAGAGCGCGCACACACGTCCGTACTACTCGGCGACCATAACCATTGTGCTAGCTAACCAGCTATAGCAGCGGTAGCCTAGCTACTAGTAGGGTCTCCCTTGCTGGACAGGTCTTAGGCGAGGAGCCTGACTAAGAGAGATACCCTGGTCCTCCAGGTTGGGGATGGGCCAGCACCGCGTTACCCATAAAAAATTGTTTAATAAAAATCTAAAAAACCCAGATTTAAGCCTCGGATGAGGGATGGAACCAATGAAAGACGAAAGCGGCAACGGAAATGGACTTTGAATATAGGAATATGGAATGTGAGAGGAATCAGAAACAAACAACAAGAAATCCTCACAGAATTTAAAGAAAGAAAAATCGACGTAGCAATCCTCTTGGAAACAAAGAAAAAAGGAAAGGGAAGTGAACCCACATCACAATACATACACTATTATACTGGCGTGGAAAAGAGTGAAAGAGCGAAGGCAGGAATATCTATAATGATAAATAAAAAACTGAAAAAATATGTACGATCATGGGAACCCATAAATGAACGTTTTATAAAAATGACGCTCTAAATGAGGGGAAGAACGATAACAATTCTTGGAATGTATGCGCCGACCGACGACGTTACAGTACAGATAAAAGACAACTTCGAAAATGATTGGCGAACCATTATAGAACAAATTCCGAACCACCACGAAATTATCATAGCTGGCGACTTAAACAGCAGAGTAGGCAAACAAAGAAATAATGCAGTAGTTGGCATGCATGGAGAAGACACAATCAACAACAATGGAGAGAGACTGATAAATATATGTGAAGAGTACGATCAAAAAATAACGAATACGTTTTTCGCACACAAAGATGTACACAAATATACATGGTACCAGTATACAAGAGGCCTCAAATCCATAATCGACTATCTCATAGTTAGACAACACAGCGGAATAAAAATCCAAGACGTCAGGGCGAAAATAAGAGCGGACTGCGGCACTGATCACCATTTATTAACATCCAAGATCTACATACCATATATTGCAATGAATCAACAAGATCAAGCAAAAGAGAGTAATGATAAGATACAAACAGTACGATATGACTTAAACAGTTTCGAAAATGAATCCACAAAATATCTATACACTAGAAGATTGGAACAAAAACTTCTCCAGATTGAACGAACAACAGAAGAAGAATACGAACACATAATGAAATTCATAACAGGAGCAGCACATGAAGCTTTGGGACCCTTAAAAACGGAACATTTAAAAGAGAAACCGTACTGGTGGGATAAGGAAATAGAAGACCTGATTAAAGAACAATAAACAGCTTCATTTAAAGACTCTCCAGAAAAACGATCCCGAGACTAAAGAAAACTACAGACGAATAAACAGAAGAGTAAAAGAAGAAGTCATAAACAAAAAGAACGCAACGTGGACAAAAAAATGTGAATACATTGACCAGTGTTTGGGAGGTACAAAAAGTTCCGAAGCATGGAAGACCGTTAGCGCGATAAAAAGTACTGGAAAACCGGGAGCCATATTAAACAATATACCACACAAAGAATGGGTTAAATACTTTCAAACCCTCCTGGAAGAAAAAAGACCCCACTTTCTAGAAATACAACAAGGCAACCACGACGATATTATGGGAGACAAAGTACAACTAGAAGTATCAGATGTGAAAGAAGCAATTATATCAACCAAGTTAAAGAACTCACCAGGGCCTGGAGGCATTGATCCAGAACTTATTAGGTACGGGCCACAAAAACTTGTAGACATGCTAACAGCTTTATATGAAAGATGCATAAATGGTGACAGTATCCCAAAAGAGTGGAAAACATCCTATACAACACCCATCTATAAAAAGGGACCTAAAGATAAGCCAGGTAACTACCGCGGAATAGCAGTCATATCTACTATAGGAAGAATATACTCGAGAGTATTAAAAAATCTGATTGAAAAAGAAATAGAAAACAAACAGTCAGAAGAACAAGCAGGGTTCCGGGCAGGTCGGTTCACGGTCGACAATATATTTACACTAAAAATAGCCCTAAAGAAACGAGTTCAAAGAAACAGAGAAACACATGTAGCATTAATAGATTTAGAAAAAGCATATGACAGCGTTCCAGTATCACAACTGTGGAAAGAAATGCAAAAGTTAGGGATAAAGGAAACTCTGATTCTAGCTTCCAAACAGTACTACAATGAAACCTCAACAAGAATAAAGATATGAAACGAACGAACGAGGCCAATGAACGCTACAAAAGGTCTCAGACAAGGGTGTTGTCTGTCTCCCACACTTTTTAAAATATACCTGGACAGAGCCTTACAAGGGTAGACAAGAAAATGTAAAAACATGGGACTGAGAGTGGGAGACGATACATTATATAGTCTATATTTTGCGGACGACCAAGTGGTGATAGCGGAAGATGAAATTGACTTAAGCCACATGATTAGGAAACTGAATGAGGAATATCAACGATTCGGTCTAACTATGAATATGAATAAATGCGAATATCTTGTGGTGGGAAGCCAGGAGAAAAACAATCTACCTCTAGAAAACGATTCTATAATAGAGGTAGGAAAATTCAAATATCTAGGAGTGATTATAAACAAAGAGGGAAATAGCAAAGACGAAGTAAAGGAAAGAATAACTAAAGGCAGAAAAGTGATAAGAGCTCTGAACTTGATTTTATGGGATAAAAACATCAGAAAAAATACAAAAAAACAAATCTACAGAAGCATGGTCCAAAGTGTAATAACATACGGTGCAGAAGTGTGGGACTTAAGCAAGGCAAATAAGAATAAATTGATGGCCACAGAAATGGATTATCTTAGAAGAAGT
The DNA here is from genome assembly GCA_963082815.1 of Melanotus villosus. Lineage (NCBI taxonomy): Eukaryota > Metazoa > Arthropoda > Insecta > Coleoptera > Elateridae > Melanotus > Melanotus villosus. The sequence goes on along the minus strand of OY720427.1, from coordinate 15,994,927 downwards.
TGTAGAATATCACGATTAGAAAGAGTCAGAAATGTAGAGATACGGAATTGTATGGAAATAGGCCGAAGTATCACAGAAGAAATCGAAAAACGTCAATTAACTTGGTTCGGGCATACAAAAAGGATGGACGAAGCCAGATGGCCGAGAAAAATATTAGAATGGGGAAAGAAGGAAAAGAGGAAGGCCTAGGTGAAGCTGGAGAGATGAGATAGACGAAGCAATGAGAGCTAAAGATATAAATGAAGAGGATTGCTATAATAGAAGAACCTGGAAACTGGGGACGGAGAAACGGCGGCAGCTGTAAAAAAATTCCGTATATATACCGGGTGTCAACGAAACCTGGGGCACCCCCATAAATTTTTTATTTTTTAAGATATCTAAATGAAATTTAGTATATGTAATATACTCTCTAAATGGCATTTGTTGACATAGGAAACAGGTTTCTGTCACTTCCGGTTTCGCCGGAATTGACATCAACTTTGTTATTTTAAATGGAACACCCCGTATAGTTATACATTTTTGGAATCTCCATTCAATTTTACGTATGGTAGTATCAAGTTTGAAACATTTTGATGACAAAGTAAATACTCACAGAAGAGTTTATTTATTAATCTAGGATTCCATGACCTGCGTAAAATGGAAGTCAGGGTGCTACGACACTCAAAACAAATTATTTTAGCACTTCAACTGTAGCAAGTATGTTACGTTTTTGTGCATTTCATTTGTTTTACTTGTTTTGAAAACCAGTGTCTAGATTTAAATGTCCAAAATACGGTTTTTTTGAACGGAGGGTGTTATTCCGAATTAAATTTTCATATTAATCCCGCGTTATTGGTATCAATAAAATCCTTGAAAAACGCTCGTTTTTAATATCCTAGTGTCCCACCCTAGTGCTATTTGAAAAAATAGAGTTATTCTCGAAAAAGCATTTTTGCCAACTTTGGACCATTCTAATACAGCAACTAAGATAGTTAAAGTTCTAAAACAATTTGTCTCGAGTGTTGGGGCACCTTGACTTTCATTTTGCGTAAGTCATGGCACTCTAGATTAATTTCTGCAAAAATTTACTTTGTCATCAAAATGTCTCGAACTTGATACTACCATACGTAAAATTGAATGGAGATTCCAAAAATGTATAAATATACCGGATGTTCCATTTAAAATAAGAAAGTTGATGTCAATTCCGGCGAAACCGGAAGTGACAAAAACTTATTTCCTATGTCAGCAAATGCCATTTAAAGAGTATATTACATATACCCAGGGACGGATTTAGACGTTTGCCGCCCCAAGGCAGTAAAGTTTGGCCGCCCTCTTCCACCATAAACCATAACAGCCCCCCCCCTTCCTAATAGTGACGTACTGTCTAGACAGCACGATAATCGAGTATAGAGGCGACGTAATTTTTTATTAGAAAGTGGTAGACAGTAAAAGAAAACATCAAAATATTCGATACTTATGATGTATTGAAACAAAATACTACATATACGATATACATCAATTACAGCATTTTAAAAACCCCTCTTTTAAACTTTCTTCCTAGATTTTTCTCTTGAAAATTTTTCTACCACATCAGATAAGTCTAACGAGTTCAGAAGTTCACCCTCGATGTTTAAAATTGCTAGACAATTTAGCCTTTCTTCGCAAGTTCGGTTTCTCAAGTAGTTTTTGACTCGCTTAAGACATGAAAAAGATCGTTCAGCGGAACAATTTGATGCTGGTGTGCACACAAACATCCTCAAAACGATGTCGACGTTAGGATAGATCGACTGCAGTTCTTCGCCACGAATTAGAGTGAGAAGCTGCAATGGACCAATTTTGTCCATTTTCTCCCCAGCGTCAGCGCACTCGAGTTCTTTTGGCATTTGTATACTTGAGTGAAGTAAGCTTGAATTTCCTTTGGGATTGAGTTTGGGTTTTTCTGTTGGCTTCCACTTTGTAGTTGTTGCTGATTTTATGTACGATTGAAAATGAAGCAGTTCGTATGGGAAACAATCTTCAATATCATTTGGCTATGTTCTACACAACTGTTCTCCTGCTTCTCGAAGATTGGCCGGATCTAAAGTTTCAAGTTTAGTCAAACACTTGAAATTTTCATTTATTTTGTCATAAGCTTGTTTTCTGTTAGTAAGCTCAGACAAAAGTCTGCCAGTTAACACATTAAACACATTGATCTTAAACTTGTCTCTTGCACTCAGGTCATCAGCTTCGTCAGTTTCAGATATTTCATCATGCTGTCTTTTCCTCTTGATGGTCCTCTTGGTTTCGCCCTGATAATTGTGTATCTTAGAATGTTCTTGAGCTTTTTTTTTCAAAATAGTCAAATTGGTCTCTTGAGGCCGTAATTACATCAATAAGTGATGCATATAGATCCCTAACACACCTCAGATCTATGTCAACAGCCTGTAGTTTCATGTTTGTAACATTCAAGCGATGAAGAATAAACCCCCAGAATTGAACTAAAACCGCAGATTCTAGTGAGTTAATTTTCTTGATTATGCCATTGGCTTCAGCACGAGTCAATGGCTTTTGTGTTGTGTCTGTACTAATTACTTTAACTGCACTTAGTATATCATCCCAATTTTTCAGTAGGGCTTGGCAAGCATCATCCCTTGCTGACCACCTAGTAGTACTAAGGCTTTTCACTTTAGTAGTGTATGGATGACCTTGAACATTTGCATTATGTTGTTTTGATTTTTGTAGAACCTCCCACCTCCATGTATATGAATGGAAAAAGTTGTACAACTCTTGAAGAAGCATGAAGAAACTGGTACCTTCAAGGCAACACTCTGCGGCATTTGTCCCAACCAGATTCAAGGAGTGAGCTGCGCAAGGAATTTATTCACCATGAGCATTAATTTCCTTAATGCGAGCTTGGAGCCCTGAATAAATTCCAGACATGTTAGTAGCGTTGTCGTATGATTGTCCACGGATATCTGCAAGGTTGATTCGCTTAGAATTAAGAACTTCGCAAACTGCATTAAACAGGTCAATGGCTTTGTGTCCAGTATTAGGTAAGAAAGTTAAAAATCTTTCGACAGGTGAGCCATTACACCGAACATACCTAACTATCACTGAAAGCTGATCAACATTGTTTTTGCTCTATTTTTGAATGCAGACTCACAGTTTCTATGAGCAATGGAGTTTTCGTGATGTTTTATGGCATCTGACACATTCTTCCAATCGTTGATACCTTCATGGCTTAATTTTGTTTTCAATGAAGAAGGACTCGAAAATAGCAAGCAGGTAATACCAGTGGTTTGAGGAGTTGCAGTTGATGCTGGTTTAGAAAAGGATTCAATTTAGACGTTTTATTTACAGTAGAAGCTTCTTTATCCTCTTTTTCCTTTCTTAATTTTGCATACTGGTAACTACTCAATCGTTTCCTCCCGTCACTCATGTTGACTTTGTCAATAAATTATCAAACTGCAGCCTAAAAAGAAAATTTGGTTGAAATTATACTTTAACTATCTCCCCTGCGTCACTCACTGCGTGCTGCTTTGTTTGCATTTTTTGTTTAAATATTATTTACCACTATCACTTATTTATTTATCAATTTAAACAGTATTTTATCTTTATTGAGAAACAGTGGAATGCTGTGGCTCAGGTCTCTGAAGTAAACACCACTGACGGCACTGACACTGGCACAGACACTGCATGGTAGGAGCGGGAGTCCCGCTGCGGAACACGTGCCGGGGGAGAGGAGGGGGCAGTGCGGGGCGGCGCGACCACCGGCGCGACATATGACGTAAGAGGCATGCGTCATCGCAAAAGTAGAGTAAGTACGCAGTTGTTTATTTAGCAAGCTACCTGCTGCCCTGCCGTCGCTCTTCACTTCACATGTTGGCAAACAAAACAAATTTCATAAAATAAAGTTGGTTTTGACGTTTACTAGGATTGCAATGCAACAATGATGGAAGACAAGTTTTATAAATTTTAATTTTCAATACATATTTTTTTCTGTTCCCTGAATTTTGCCGCTCAAGGCGCGCGCCTAGTCCACCTGTTTACAAATACGGCCCTGCATATACCAAATTTCATTTAGATATCTTAAAAAATAAAAAAATTATGGGGGTGCCCCAGCTTTCGTTGACACCCGGTATATATTGGTATGATCTTCCACTTAACTGAATCGCATACAATTTTAAATTTTCCAACTAGCTCAATTTTTAATTATAATTTAGTTAAATTTTTAGAAACTCTCAATCTCAGGTCGCCAAAGGGATCGCCTTGATGAACCTTTAAAGCTTCACCAAGTTGAAATTCAAATACCTTTCAAAATTATGCAAATTTTTACAAACACATAACAATAACAAATTCTAAAAATTAACAAATTTACAGAAATACCTTTTATAATAACACGAACGAACACACTTCCTGCTTCAATTCCAATTTATCCAAGTCCTAACTTATTTTCTATTCAACAATACGATTTTCCCCTTTATCAATCGAACACTTCACCTTTCAACTCCAATTGACCAAATCTTGCCTCACTTTCCATCCAGCAAACACACCCTTTTCCTTTATTAGTCCAACATCTCACCTTTATATCCAAATTTACAATTGCTTTCTCAATAATAATTTTTTTATTGTATAAAAAATTATTGAAATTATATTTTTATACGACAATAAGAATCTTCATGCAGTTTTAACCAATTATGACTTTAATACGTTTTATAATTGCAATATTATAATAAGAAATCAAGTTTTAGTTTCCCAATTTTAAAAAAACTCAACTTTCTGTTATTATCTTTAATATTCAACTATTTTATTTACATTAAAATTACCTTAGTTTCTAAATTTAAACACACTATGACTATTTTTTTAATACATATTTACAACATAACTAACTAGATATTTTACCCTAACTATTTACATTTTATCAACAATAAATTTCCATAATTTTAAAAGGTGTCTATATCTCACTCTATTAAAATTCCAAAAATCCATCAAAACGATATCATCTCAATATAGTAGTAGTAGTAGTACTTAGAAGTAATGCTGCTGCTGTCAAATATAAATCTTCACTGTCGCTACTATCGCTCATGGTAATTAAAAGAAAATTCAGCAAACTCAACTAAATCTTTAATTAACGCAAGCTGTAAACATTTCAAGGTTATATTTGTGTAAACTGTAAACTTTTCAAATACAAATTCTGCCAACCAAAATGTTTTACTACTGTGCAGATTTACTAAATTTACCAAGAAATATTGAATACGTTGCATACATATCAATTCTCGTGTTAAAAGTTTCAGTAAAAATTTGTCAAAAATTTACTAGTAATTTAGTATCGTGTCATACTAGCTTTAGTAGGTATTCGGCCAGGTCAGCCCAGCCCCTATACTTTTCTTGGCCCCGCCCCCTTTCGGAGCCCACCTCCCCTTTTGGAACCCATTCCCTCCCCTTTTTGGAACCCATTCCCTCCGACCCTTTTTGGCTCCCCCTCCGGCCCTTTTGATCCCCATGGCCCCAAGATGGAGCTTTAGGGCTCCTCCTCCCTTCTAAAAATCTAGCAGGCTTTTAGGGGTATCATTGGTTTGGAACGTGAGTGCGAGGCTTCCGAGATTAAAAAGGATCTGATGATCTATCCCTCTGTGGTTTTGATCGGTGATTTGTTCAAATACGTGTGCCACTAAAAAATTTTCGGTTTCTTATAACAATATATTGCTATGAACAAACTTCATCATGTAATTTAAAAAAAAATATGGTTATGCTTTTTATTCAAGATTATTATATTGTGCTTCGATTATCTCAAATAGGGTCGTCCTGAAGCTTCGTAACAATTTACTTTTATTTTAATTGAATATAAATCTTTTATATTGTATATTAATAATTATTCAATGATAAAGAACATAAATTTATTACAAAATTTATATCCTATCTATCTTCCCTAGTTTCATTAAATTTAAAATTAACTCACTGTTAGCACTAGTTTCTTTTAGTTTAGAATTTCCACACAACTGCTAACTTTATCCACATCAATATTGAGCAAAATCCAAAATCCAAATCAATTTAATGAATTACCATCCAAATCAATATGCAGTTGGATGTAACAAATTACCATCCAAATCAATATCCAGATGAATACAACAAATTACCATCCAAACCAATCTCCAGATGAATATAACAAATTACCACCCAAATCAATATCCAGATGAATAAGGTAAAGGGGGCAAACATTGACACATCTTTGAAAAAATGGTTATAAAAAATTTGCTTTACGAGTGAAATAAAAGGTAAATACGTCCATCATAGCTCTATGGTCTGGTAAATATCACATAAGATTGTATTGTAATTTTCAGAAGTCCGAAGGGCAGTAGGTACATGAGATTTTTAAAAAGCTGTCAGGTGTCAATGTTAAAAGTACAACATTGACATCCCCATTTAAATACTCCTCTGCGTTAATGTTAGTTGTTCTATGGCAAAAATTGACTTTATAAATACTTCTTTTTTACGAATAAAACAACAGCTGCTCAGAAAATTTATATATTACATCCTTTTGAACATATAAAGACCTTATTTATTCAAAACGTAACAACAAACTAGCCTTGGAACCTTGTCAAACAAAAAAATGGAGAATTATTATTAGTTTCTTACGAAAAAATATTATAAAATAAGTATTATGCTCATACAAAAATGGGGGAAAAAAATATCAGTAAAGTTTCTTATTTTAGTTAATTACTGCTCCTGCCTGGTAGCCACTAATTTTAAAGTAATGTTTGCCTCTCAGAATATAGGGTTCTTCTAACATTTGTTAGGACATCTTTCATTTCAATCTCGTATTTGTCAGTTACATCAGGGTATGTAAAATACAATCCTCTTTTACGTAGAAAGTTTACGGGCACCTTTTTTTATATTTTCGACCTGACCAATATAGCTGGCATAACCATATTTGGCGAGAACCCAAGATCTTAATTTTTCCAGCTATCTCATTTCCTCCCTTCAGTTGTTTCTTTTTCTCTTACAGCTCTCTATTTTTCTCATACAGTTTCTTCTTCTGCTTCAGGGTTTTCTTCATTAGTACCAAAAATCACATTTTCAGCGGTATCCAAATCTTCACAATAAGTTTCGTTTTCGCTTTTCAACATCACAGACACCTCACTATCAGAACTGAAGCGTTCTAAAACTACGTTTTTTCTCCTTATGCCTTTTCTTTTCTTCCCCTTTTTTGCTTTTATATTTTCCTTATTGAGACGGGTCCTCTCAATAACCTCTGGGCTTGTCAAAGATTCTGCAAACTACCTACTTATTTGACTTTCTCAGGCTTTGTATTTTTATTCTGAACTTTGAAAATGCACATAAGCGATTCAGTTATATTATGTGTAATGTTGGGTTGTGAAGATGTTGATGGTTTATCACTGACACAGGCTTGAGAGAATGTTGATGGCGTACTACAGTCGAAAACTTGTGAAAATGAATTTGGCATATTAATGTTGGAGACTTGAGACGAAAGGCAGATGTTGGTATTTTCTTCTGCTAGATCTGTTGATAATGAATCATTAATAACCTCAGCAGCTTCTACTTTTCTAAGAATTTTTTATTTTCATAATGGAAATATACCGGTTTCTTCAAGTCCACCAACAGCATCATTTATGGACAAACATCCCGATTCAGCAAACTTCTTCATCAAGGAAGGGAATACATAACATAATTGTACCTTGCGTAGTGTCGACCTAATCGCACTTCGTAAGTTAGCTGCGAAACAAAAAACAAACACAATTATGTTTAGAACGAAATGGTCAGTTGTTTGAACATCTTTTATAAATGAATAATTATCTACTTTACTATTACCCATTTTACTATTTTCATTATCTGTTATCTGTCATTTGTTTATGTTTCATAGTTAACTTATTAGACAAGTTTTGTAAAATGCATTTTTTTTAATTTTCTTTGTTTTTGGTTCTAAACATAATTATTACCTATTTTACTATTTTCATTATCTATTATCTGTCATTTGTTTGTGTTGCATAGTTAACTTGTTACACAAAGTTTTGTAAAATACATTGTTCTTCAATTTTCTTTGTAGTTTTTAAAAATAGATATTGCATGTGCTACCTATATCATTGTAAAGAGGAGAAAAAAACATGTTCAATTATTTCAAAGCCTACTTGACGTTCCATAAGAAAAATTAAAGTTAGGGGTTGAAACTCAAAAATGGAAAGTGCAAAAAAATATATAAATAGATATTTACATTTTGCATAAGAAATTATTTTAAGAAAGTGCAAAAATTATGTGTCGACTACGACAAAAAAGTTATTACAAGGAGAAATATTAAATTTTTCTTATTTGAACTACATCGAATTTTGTAAATTTGAAAATGTCGAATAATTTCACTAATCCTTAGGAATAATTCATCTAATTTAACCAAACCTGTATATTTTATAATAAGTGAGATCCCCATGCTGGGAATGTTATCTGGGACACGCTGTATTTACCAGGTCATTATTTTAACAAAAGGATAAACAATCGCTCGGCAAAAAAGTGCGGATGTGAGGCTGAACAAAAAATTTAAAGAGGTTAAAGATCAAACATACCAGAATTCTCATATATTCATTTTCAACGCTGTCCTTGGTCTTTTCAGTATTATCATTGCTAAGTGATATTCTATTTTCCTTTTTTTTCATCTCTCTTCTCTTTTACTATATTTTGCGAGTCGCTATGCCTATTAGCCCACTCCAATAGAAGTTTTCCTCGACCCTCTCGTAATAACATGTCTGTTTTCAGCGATTATAAAATAAGAACTAACTAAAAGTTTCTTTACATAATTAAGGAACTTGCGCTTATCGCAATAATTAAGGTGTCACCCCACCAGATTAGGTCTATTTTTAGCTATCAGAAACGACAACGCTGCTAGAGTCGAACTAGTCGATTAAGCATTTAATAATATACAAAGCGGAGGCAGTTCCGTGCTTCAAGTATACGGAGGCCAAAAGTTACCACCTAAATAACACATATTTGCATAAAGAAACAACAAAAAATCTTTACCCCTCTTACCATTCGTGGAAAGATTGTGACGTAAATAACCTAAAAACAAAACTATACATCTCTGTCTGACGGTTATAGCGGAGGTGAGGAAGTCCGTTTAATATACGGAGGCGAACACGATACAAATGCATATATACAGGGTGACATTGAAAAAACTACAATGCATAGTACCACGCGATAGAGGACCATAAAATAATAAAAAAAGTTCTTATACGCTAATGTCCGATCGCCTTTTGTTTTCAAGATACAAGATGTTAAAAGTTTAAATTTTCTAACAAACTTTTAACATCCTGTATCTTGAAAACAAAAGGCGGTCGGACATTAGCGTATAAGAACTTTTCTTAATAATTTTATGGTCCTCTATCGCTTGGTACTATGCATTGTAGTTTAAAAAAAAAATTAAATTTTCTAACAAACTTTTAACATCCTGTATCTTGAAAACAAAAGGCGATCGGACATTAGCGTATAAGAACTTTTTTATTATTTTATGGTCCTCTATCGCGTGGTACTATGCATTGTAGTTTAAAAAAAAAATTAAATTTTCTAACAAACTTTTAACTTCCTGTATCTTGAAAACAAAAGGCGATCGGACATTAGCGTATAAGAACTTTTTTTATTATTTTATGGTCCTCTATCGCGTGGTACTATGCATTGTAGTTTTTTCAATGTCACGCTGTATACAGTCTGTCCCAAATTCAATCCCCACCATTAGGATCTCGGAAACTATAAAAGCTACAAAGTTGGTTAAATGGGGAAAGTTTTAGGAATTTTAATGCTCCTTTTATATCCGCTGAGAAATCACAGCCAACTTTTATCGTTTTCGAGATATCTTGAAAATACCGAAATTTGGAGTTTTCTGTTTTCCAAAATATCTCGAAAAGTATTAAGTTATTAGTTTCAAGACTTGTACATTGTGAAGGCACTTTTTTACGGAGAATCGGGTGGTACCATATGTTTATTATTTATGACGCTTTGTTTCTATTCTATGAACAACTACTTTTGATTTTCATATGGACGCCATATTGAATTTTGTCGTAACTAAACTCAGCTCTTTTTTCTCTTTTCAATGATGTGTCACACGTACGGTTTTTTTGAAGAAGAGCGGGAATAAAATACATTTTTTCTTTATTCGCGTAGTAGGCTATGATAAGAAAAATGTATTTTATTCCCGCTCTTCTTCAAGAACCCCGTACGTGTGACACATCGTTGAAAAGAGAGAAAGGAGCTGAGTTTAGTTACGACAAAATTCAATTTGGCGTCCATATAAAAATCAAAAGTAGTTATTCATAGAATAGAGACAAAGCGTCATAAATATAAACATATGGTACCACCCGATTCTCCGTAAAAAGTGTCTTCACAATGTACAAGTCTTGAAACTAATAACTTAATACTTTCCGAGATATTTGGAAAGCAGAAAACTCCAAATTTCGGTTTTTTCAAGATATCTCGAAAACGGTCAAAGTTGACTGTGATTTCTCAACGGATATGAAATGGGCATTAAAATTCCTAAAACTTTCCCCATTTAACCAACTTTGTAGCTGTTATAGTTTCCGAGATCCTAATGGTGGGGATTGAATTTGGGACACACTGTGTTGTTGTGTATTTTGAGCATTAAACATTTTAAACAACACAAATTTATTCATACAATTTAACACAGATACCTTTAACAAATCTTGACAGCTCCGATAACACATTTACATACAGGGAATTTTTCTTTTTAGTATACATATCCCCTATGTATACTTTTACAATAAACGCAATATGTAGGCAACCAACTATACACTATAAGCGTCATCTCGCATGGTGCGTAAAGGTTATGTTTCATGTTTGTAAATAAAAATAAATCAAAATTAGTGGAATATTAAAATAATTTGAATTCAACGATTATTCTAAAACATAAAATATCAACAATACGAAACAGAGGGAAAATAAAAGCAGCGACACTTAAAGACTAATTTTTTGACATTAATTTAATTTTATGATTTTTGTCACAGCATGCTAATTTTTTAAATCATCAAATTAAATTAATGTCAAAAAGTTAGTCTTAACTGTTGCTGTTTTTATTTTCCTTTCTGTTTTGTATTGTTGATATTTTATGTTTTAGAATAATCGTTGAATTAAAATTATTTTGATATTCCACTAATTTTGATTTATTTTTTATTTACAAACCTGAAACATAACCTTTACGCACCACGTCACGTGACGTTTATAGTGTATAGTTGGTTGCCTACATATTGCGTTTATTGTAAAAGTATACATAGGGGATATGTATACTAAAAAGAAAATTTCCCTGTATACAAAAAGGTACATAAAGTCAAATATCAAGTTAGTTTTCATGCAAAATCAATTTAGAAATTTATTATAAGTTATTTATACAGGTAAAAGTACTCTAAAGTAAATTTCAACAACAAATTTGTAATAAGAAAGGATTTTAAAGATTGACAACAGAGGATACATATTCTGTTATCCAGTTTTCGCATTCAATTCATAGTACGATGATGATATTCATAGATGAAGTAGTTCATGGGAACACAGAAGTAATTTTGCAATGCTAGAAATAACAAACAAATTTAAATTAATAACTTATTTTAATAAAATAAGTTAATTTTTATGTACATGTGCACCTGAAAATTATAAATTCATATTTTTTTTTAGTTTAAAAAATTCAGACAGCAAATAAAATATGACTATGACTTGTAAAAGCATATAAGGCTTAAGTTTATCGTAAATTTAAAGGCTAAAAGCGTTTTTTATTAAAAATATCAATAAAAATCATTTTGTTGATAAACGTCAAATATTAACATGTAATTTCCAGCCAAGATAAGAAGATTAGAGAAAATTGATAAGAGAGAAAATCTCATTATTTTTTCATATTTAGTATAATTAGTTAAGTTAATAATAATTTTGAAAATTAGTTAATTTTTAAGCAAAGATCAAAACCAGACGAAAGTCAAATTAATAACAAATAATTTTAAATAATATTGTTTGTAAAAATAAAGTTAAAGTGTAAATAAGTAGAAGGTAGTTTAATGAATTTTCATATAGTTTGTAATTAGTTTAAGATAGAAATAGATAATTATTTAGTAAATAAGTCATAAATTTGATTCATTTCTGTTGGTTAAACTAGTTGAAACAATTACCAGTCGCTGTAAAAATCTTGTAGGGGTTAGACGTGTATTTAGCGCTCCCGTAAATTATTTTAAAATGACGTCACAGCATACTCAAATGTTTCGTTAAGAAAAACAAAAGTGAAATCAAGTATGTGATTTGTTTTTGGCAAACGTGAAATAAACTTCGAATGTTGTTACTAAGTGATTAATGAAATTTAATAAATGTTTTAACAAGTTAAACCAAATAAAATGAAAATGTTAAATAATAATTAATTTAAATAAGTTCAACGAAAATAAAAATGTTAGAAGAAATATAAATGTTATACTTACGATTTATGTGAATTTTATCTAATGATAAATACAAATGTGTCAACGAATAATAATTTTCTTCGATTTACCTTATGTGATGAACAACAATTATTGTTTTTTTTTTAAACAATTTTAATTACGAGACAGCAACTGTATGGCGGAGGTTTCAAGGATCAACAGATGCTAAATGCCATGATGCCGGATTTCAACATTTACGAGGAATTTTTAAAGATAAGTGAAATTGTGTGTATTAAATTTTAAAAAAAGTTTATTAAACCAAAATTGTGTAACGTAATTCGAATTTATAAAGACAGTATTTAATTGTTTTAAATGAAAATTAATTGTGAAAGTTGTGATTTCGAATTTGTTTGTTAATTGAATTTAATTAATCAATCTTTAAAAGGATTTCAATCTTGAATAATTTTCTACAGCCAGAATCCACGTAAAATATTTAATTGAGTTTATTTTGAATAATTTTGTTTATGTGTTTTATCGAATGGTATTTGTTTGTTGTTGGATTTTTTATCTTACAGGAGTATTTTTAGATATCGAGTTTCTTGGTATTTGATTTTACGTATTAACACACCCATACAGATTGTTCGCCCTTTCTGCACCTAAACAAAATCCAAACTAAAAGTACCGGGGCGTGTAAGTCCAATTTTACACCATAAAAGTCATAGGCGCTCAGTAGGGAGGGGATGTTGAAATATTTTGCACTGGTATTTTTATGAGAGTTTAACATACTAAAGTGGTAGAATATGATTTTTTTTATTAATAGATGTTTGTTTTATCTCGTACTGAATAATGGAAGAAAATTTTTTTACAATTTACAAAATGGCCGTGGGTATATGGTAGAATATAATAAACAAATTATTATGGTTCACCACGGGTTTAAAACATTACCCATGTTTTCCCTTTTAAACTAATGAAAACTATTTATCGTTTTTTAAAGCAAAAACAACTGCATTTGACAAATTAATTTATTTGACATTTAAAGAAAAAATTATATTAGCAGTTAATGCACGAAATACGTTTCATAATTCATGGCTGGTTCTAATTACAAGACTTTTGAGACACACGTTATTTGTTTAAATAATAAAATAAATATTGCAGTAAGTAGTACTATGCTCCGATTGGAGTTCTTCTATACAAACAGGATGAAACATTGTTTAAAAAATAATAATGCACGGCACTTTTTATTCCTATAGTTTTATGATGTAATAAATTTGCTTCTGCAAAGACAATTATTGCTTTGACATTCATTTGTAGTTATTATTATGAAATAAATAAAATACGTTGGAATGCATTTAATTCATATCCTAATATTTATAAAGGAACTGAAAAACCTTTTGTTTGCAGTTATTTGTTTTTAGAAATAACATACAAATATTCTTGTACAATTATTTATTATAGTTATTTCATTATAATGTTAATTTATTAAAAACGCAAAATTTGTACAAAAATAATGCATGTGTGAATACTCTAACTTAATATTAGGATACTCGTTCTTCATACGTAATGTTCAGAATTCACAAGATTTTATGAAAATAATAAATATAAATAAAATGGCGAAAGAGCAACATATTATAGTAATCACCAGCCGGTAATATTACCAAAACTTATAATAAAAAATTTGAAACTGCTCTCATTCTTCTAACACTTAACATTCGTAATTCTTACTAAACTTGACATTTTTTTATGTTACATATAGAAACACTATTTATCATCATCTTAACATAAGCAGTTAACCTTTAGAACAATTTTTAAATTTTAATTTACAATTTTACTACTATGCCTTTGATTTCAAAAGTTGAATTTTGTGAATGTTTCAAGCTTTGCAGTACAAATGCAGATACCATCCAGATAACACCATTGTCAGATTTAATACCTATTCTTAAATTGGCCTTTATTCGAAACAGTAAATTGTTTTACAAAGTATTCTCATTTTATAAGCCCTAGATATTCACCCCATGTACTTTTTCGCCATTTTATTTATACTTAGCATAAACATCAGTACAATTCCGAAAAATAACATTTCTGTCAAAGTACCCAACAAAGCTGCAATTAAGAAAATAAGGGTGTGGGCACTAATTATTGAGACAAAACTGAACAAGTTCTAAATTTATTAAGAAACAACATAAAGTTAAATATTATATACCAGGTTTTACCTTATTCAAAGTAGAACCTTGTCAGCCCCACAGACGGCTGCAATTCTAATTTTTGTTTTGATCCTTCTCATTAAAGCTTGAATACTCTGATTTTTGAATTGGCGGAGCTTTACCTTTATTCTCTCCTTCAATTCGGCTGTAGTTTTTGCTTTCCAACCATCAGAGTATACATTCCGTTTAACATTACGCCAAAAAAGTTGTATTGGCCGCAGTTGGGATATGTTTGGCACGTTTCTTTCTTTGGAAATATACGGAATTTCAAATTTCTCGAATTGGGATATTGTTGGCTCCCCGGCATAATGCGCGGTGGCCATGTCCAGCCAGAAGATGTAATGACCATCTAGATAATTTTTTTTGATAAAGGGCACTAGCCGTTTCTTTATACGTTCATTTGACTAGGTTTTTGCATTGGAAGAATTTCCTGACTCAGAAATAAAGGCTGATGAAAGACATCACCAGGTCTTCTCCTTTCTTTTTCGGCAATTTTTTAATACGTCTGCCTTGTCCAGGATGTCTTTCCAATTGTTCCCCATTCTCCACACGTTTAATAATCCAATAAGTGGTGGCCCGTGGAATATTCATTTTCAAGAAGTGTTTTACTGTAAACGCAAAACCTTTATTTTGGTGTTTTATATAGAATTCGCCAATAATCCTTCGGCGTTCATCCACTTTCACCTTTTCCATTTTGGAAACTAACTATTTGACAATAATAAAATGTATACCATAAAACAATTGAATATCAGTCAACATGTCAACGTGATTTCCAGCGCAAAGCTTACTCCGTTTAAATGAAAATCAGTGTTGACCATTTGTCTCATTAATTAGTGCCCACACCCTTAGTTGCTTTACATAGGTACATTTTTTACAGTTTGTAGAAGTTTCTGCAATTATTATTGAAATATTAGAATCGTATTTTAACTTTCGTCTACTTAAAATTCTGATTATCCCATGTATTATTAGATATCTGGATAGAGCACTGAATCGCTTTTTTTGTGTAACAGATACTAACAGAAAAAATAGAAGCTAATAGATTTGCTTGTACCCAACAAAAAATTCTTATAAATCTATAAAATCTTCTGTTCTGTATAGTTCTTGAGATAAAGAACTCAAATTTGAAGGCTTTGATGTGTGAGTAAATGTATTAGTTATCTAGACTTATTTTTCATACTACTCTTTCTAAGTTACTTCATTTTTAAAAGAAATAGAAGATTCTGTTATAAGTTTTTTTTGTTCGGCACATGGAAATCTACTAGCTTCAAATTCGTTTTTATTCATATTTGTTGGAATACAAGTCATAATATTTCTTGGTATTCAGTATTAAACATAGTACCACAAGAAATAATTGCATACTTGGAGATAAATGACCCTCATTGAGTACAGAAGTGCCCATCTATAACAGTCAACGAAAATGGTGGGTATTAATATAGTGCCTGATTTAAGCTAAAGCTGAAATATGCGTATCTCTTGCATAAGAAAAAAGCGGCACAGTGTTTAAAATTATTATTAGAATAATATAAAAAGTATGCTAAGAAACATATGCTTTGATTAGTTTCGGTCACAACTGTTTTCCGTTTTGGAGAATAATTCCACAGGCAAAGGAGATACACACCTACTTATATGCAATACAAATTGGTACAGTTAGAACTATGTCTAATTATACAGGCTGAGTCAAGCTACACGACTTTTTTTTTAATGAGTTTATTATTAGGATATTGTTAACCATTTTTGGTATCCGTATGTTTAGAAGGGTGCTCTACAACCTGCCGTAGTCAGATTTTCGATTGGATGTCAAATGTCAAAGTAGCGATTTTCAATTGTTTATTTTTAAATGGAACAGTACACTTTTTTTGGCTTAAACGAAGCTGTAAGATGTTCTTAATATGACCTTAATTTGTTTTTCCCACCATTTAACCCAGTAACATATCAATTAATTCATCTCTGCTGTAATGTAAAGGCATTTCACATGTAACCATGAACAATATCTAGCAAGAAACTGCAGGCAATAGAATAACTTACTTGCAAGCAATTGTTTTGTCATAGTTACCAACAACTGTTCATTTATTTTATGCAAAAACACCGAGTTTCGCGCGTCACGGCCTACTCGACTAGAATAATAAATTGCATATTTCAGGCTAAAATTTGTCAAAATGGTGGGAAAAACAAATTAGGGTCATATTAAGAACATCTTACAGCTTCGTTTAAACCAACAAAAAGTGTACTGTTCCATTTAAAAATAAACAATTGAAAATCGCTATTTTGACATTTGACATCCAATCGAAAATCTGACTACGCCAGGTTGTAGGGCACCCTTCTAAACATACGGATACCAAAAATGGTTAACAATATCCTAATAATAAACTCATTAAAAAAAAAGTCGTATAGCTTGACTCAGCCTGTATAGTATACCTAATGGGCATTATAAATAAACCCTTATTTTATAAAATGGAAATTCTACTTCTATCATTTTTTTAATACATACATGTTGTTTATATGTAAAACAAAATGTTAATAACCTTGTAAAGTACAGTACAGTAAATTTAATTTACTGGCAGCAAAACAGTATTTATAGCTCTATGGCGATAGTCCAAGGTGTGTTTGTATTCGACTGCCTTATACAACAAATTACCACGACATAAAATCACAAAATACTGTAAAAATATTTAAAACTAAACCTAAAGAGTTACAGCACTCATACAACAAGATATGCATATGCGTATTATAAAATATAATTTGTAAAACATACAGTACATTTAAATTGTAACTTATTTGTGATAATTTACATACAGGGTTATCCGCGTAAGGGTGCGAGCCTGACAATTTAGAAATATACATTAACCCAAGTTGCATTTAAAAAATATGACTTAATTTTTAAAAATTTTTAATTTCGTGTAAAAAAAAAGTGGTTATGTGGTTATTCTAAAACCTATCTGCCAAAACGTAATTTGACACGTACAAATTCGAATGACAGCATTAGCAATCGCTGATTAATTTATAATTACACATCAAAAATACAATCGCACTGCATTGCAATTGTTTGATGGGTTGCATTTTCAGGCTTTTTAGAGTCCAACCCTCTCGAGAATAACCTGCATTGACGTTCCGTTTATACGGGGTGATTAAATTACGCACGAAGTCCTTTATAGTTGTCCATGGAAGTTTCTTTAAATTAATATGAGCTGATTGGCGTGCCATTATAGCGGCCTTTCCGAGTAATGGCGGAGTATTAACTTCCATGTAGCAACAGCATCTTTATCTTGACCAGTCCATACATTCCAGAATTGCAAAAACACACTCCAGAACTACAAAAACAAACTTTTCTAATAACAATAGCAATGATTATTACAGTAATAATTTTTAAGGAATTGGGTAAACATATAGTTTCAATACAGAAAGATGTAACATTTAACGAAATAAGCAACGTTAATGATGTAGGGACTGGTAGCTTGAAAAAACTTGACAAAAATCCCAAAGAGACATTGCAACCCTACTAAGTACTTCTTTTAGTCCAAAAGAGGAAAAATTACAAGCAACGATATACTTAAATAAATAATACGTATTTTTTGTTTATCTAAATAATTACGGAAGCCAATGACTGAACCTCAAAAATTTATCCTTTCGAAACTTAACAATGCATTTCTCAAGTTAAGGTCATCTATATTATCCATTCAAATTAAATGTAATTCTAAGCAAATTTTGAAATAGCTATTTTTTAATATTGTACAAAATATTAGTTTACACAAAAAACACTTTTTATTCACAATCATTATAGTAATATGTCGATTCCTAACCTTTTAGAGGTTGGGAAATACGTCATTCCTAACTTCTTGGTTGGTAATAACAGCTGTTCACTTCCCACCCACGGTCGGGAAATGGGTTGCCTAGCAACACTGCCATAAATCTATATATTAAACGTTATTTGCAAATTCAGTAACTGTCAAATTAATTTGAACACAATTTGTTTTCATATGCTACTAGATACATCAACTTTATTGAAAAAAAAGCGACATTGAATCAGACCATTTATTTAGATAATTATTGATTAAAGAAGGGATAATTGTGAATAAAATTGTATACATACATCGGTGGGAGTTTCACTACAGCCTCGAGCCTCGCGCTGTGTCTGACTTCGAGGCTTCGCCTCTCGGTCATACATGAGCCCTCGGCTGTAATGAAACATTTCCCACCTCGGATGTAGTATACTATTATTCACAATCGGTTAGTAATCTGTGCATTTCTAACCTTCAAAACAGTTGGGAAGTGAGTCATTATTTACTTTACTTTCCAGCTAACCGGAAACCGTGATTGTTTAGCTAATATTGTAATTAGACCCTAATTTACAAAATTCACATCTCCAGTAAAATAAAACCTACATACATGTTCCTTCTTCTCCCCGTAGTAGTAAAACTTAAAGTCCTCTTCCCTTTATCGCTTCAACTGCAATCTCCATTCTCGTTAAGCATCTAAAGCCAGGATCGTCCCTCCGACTGCCCATCCTAACGATTTTAGAGGACTGGTATTGTGGACTGGTAACACCAAAACCTATTGTGCTACGATTCGTCAACTAGATAACTAAAACACACATTTTAGGCTCTTACAGGAATAAGTGCACCGGTGTTAATATTTGGTTAGGTATGGATGTTAGCTGTTTATAACATTAGAAACCCCGCCCAGTATATAATCGCATTCGACCCCCGAATCTATTGAAAACCGTTTTAATAAATTCAGTAACATCTTCTCGTTCTTTGTAAAATACACATCTTACTATATCACACGACCAAATGCACCCGCGATTCACGTTTAAGTATCTAACGAGGGAATTCCGCATCCGAATGTCTATCCTGAAAACTTTAGGGGGCTAGTACTATAGGAAAGCCAAAAACTTAAGTGTCCTACAACACCTCACCAACCAGATAACCAAAATAGACATTTAAGGCTTTCGTTGGAATAAGTGCACCAGTGTTAACGTTGGCTTAGGTATGGACGCCAGCTGTTAATAATATTAGAAAACCTGTCCAATATAGAGGCTGAGTCAAGCTATACGACTTTTTTTTTAATGAGTTTATTATTAGGATATTGTTAACCATTTTTGGTATCCGTATGTTTAGAAGGGTGCTCTACAACCTCTGGCGTAGTCAGATTTTTGATTGGATGTCAAATGTCAAAGTAGCGATTTTCAATTGTTTATTTTTAAATGGAACAGTACACTTTTTTTTGCTTAAACGAAGCTGTAAGATGTTCTTAATATGACCCTAATTTGTTTTTCCCACCATTTTGACGATTTTAGCCTGAAATATGCAATTTATTATTCTAGTCGAGTAGGCCGTGACGCCCGAAACTCGATGTTTTTGCATAAAATAAATGAACAGTTGTTGGTAACTATGACAAAACAATTGCTTGCAGGTTAGCTATTCTATTGCTTGCAGTTTCTTGCTAGATATTGTTCATGGTTACATGTAAAATGCCTTTACATTACAGCAGAGATGAATTAATTGATGTGTTAGGTACTGGGTTAATTTGACACCTGTACTTACGTAATCACATTGTAGTAGTTTACATCTATGTGAGCACTTTCAGTTTCTGTTACAGTTTTATTTTGCTGTTTGTTTGCAACTCCGTTGATAATTCCGTCCCCGTAATAACGTATTAAATGAGAAATTTTGTTCCCCATTTTACAGTTCTTCTGATTTTATCAATAAACTGTTGTTAAATAATTTATTTGGTGATGCAACTAAAACTGAAATTATTTAAAATATGATTAAGACCAACCCACTAGCCGATCCTAATTATAAATTTATAGCTTTATCAAACTTTACTTGGAAATAAACAAATATGTAGGCTTCAATTTTTAATATGGTTCTACATGTAATGTTGATGCTCTTCCTTTATTTTTTCCAGAAGTATCTGGTCACCACTTTAATGTAAAATCTTAAAATATCTTGGAAGTAAGTATTACTCTCAAATTAAAAACTCTTCTCAAATCATAATTATGTTAGCATTATTAATGAAGAGTGGATCTTTAGATCCAATAGAATATTTTCAAAGGCATGCAAATAGACAAGGAAAAATTAGAAATATGAAAGAAAAAACTTTTAATAGTTATTAGAAAATCATTTTTATTAAATTATGTTTGTACACTCTATGTATATGAAAAAATATAAAAACCTTTCTAGCCATTAAACTTACTATTAAAGTATACTTTTGTAGTATTAATTATTATATTTTACACTTCGTCTAATTAAAATTCTAACTTCTACTACAGTTTGGCAAATCTAGCTGTGTCCCCGGTGAAAATCGGAACTAACGTTAAAATCTGGTAAATTGAAAGTTTCATATTGGCAACATTTTTGACAACTGTCATATTGACATTAAATTGTTAACCTTATTTAAGCTAAATGATGTCATAAATCAGGGTCACACTGGAAAACTTCATAAAGTTGAAAATGATATTAATAATTTCGCGGCTTTGGCCGTTTATTACTTTATTTTTAATTTTCGAAAGAAATGCCATTGGTTTAATTGCAAGGGATATTTCATGAAATCCTTCTATCTGCCGCCAATGGTTACTTGACATTTAAAACATAACCAAACTTTGTATGTTTGACAGTTATATCCTTGCACATATTGCCAATTCAGCGAAATCAAATTTGATCACCGCGGCGCCATTCAAGGCCTCCCTTGAGGACCCAGCTACATTTGCCAAGCTGTACTATATTCCAATCATGTTAAACTGAGCATCCCACGTCTTATAAGAAACTTGGATAGAGCATTAAATCGTCTTTTTTGTGTAACAGGTATGGAGCAGAAAATATTTACAGGCTAATAGATTTCCATGTGCTCAACAAAAAATTGGTATAGCAGAATCTTCTCTTCTTTGTAATTCTTGAGATACAGAAGACAATTTGGAAGGTGTTGATGTTTGAGTAAATGTATGATTTAAGTAAGCGAATTATTATTCTACTCTTTCTAGGTTATTTCATATCAGGTAATATCGAAACTGTTTTAATGCACGTAAAATTTATAGTTAAAAGTTAAATCTAAAAGCTTTAGAAATATCCAGCGTATCTACGGTACTCAAAAATTGTCTCGGGTTATCTCAGGAAGTGTAAGAAATAGAAAACTGTTATATAAGAATTTGTTTGCTCATGGAAATACACTAACCTTCATTTTTTTTCTATTCACACCTGTTACATAATGTATAATAGAAAATACAGTGGAAGACTAAGAAAGTCAAAAATTAAAAACAGGTACATTTCGTCTTTTCAACTTAAACTGCAGATCACTTAAGTATTTTCTGATCTTTATATACAGTTTTCCCAAAAAGTATGCACCAAATGGCAAACCTTTTTAATTTTGATTTCTCAAAAAATTCTACTCTATACAAGTTTTGTTCGTAAAAATTGTTGACAACTGTCATAAATTCGCGATTTTATGTGTTTTTAACTTCCATTCAAAAGTAAAAATAGTCATAGAAAAAGTATCGTATTCTACTCGTGTTAACTGTTACAAACTTCGCTCTCGTTGAGTAGTTACCATCATAACACGCTTGTAGTAGAATAAATATACTACATATTAGGTATTTTTCAAAATTTAAATAAAGTGTCACGAGAAATATTCCGATCGTTTTTAAAAGATAAGGCCAAATATTAAGTTTAGCTACATTATAGGGATTTTCTTGTTGATTTTTTAAATATTTTTGATAGATAGTAATTACAATTACCTTCACATTAAAAATGATTTCAGGAATTTTTTTAATAAAAAAAGGTAACCCTACGAATTATAGACAAATTTAGTACCTACGTGTTTTCAGGTACTAAATATATAAAATTTCTTGTTGGAATTGTTGCTTGTAAGCCTTCAGTAGGAAAATAACTGTATTTAAAAATAAGATCATTGAGTTTGGTAGTGCTCTAATGAAAAACAAATCATTTTTACTGTGACACTGGTTACTATCTGTCACAAATATGGAAAAAAAGAAACAAGAAAATTGCCATTTGTTGCATACTTTTTGGGAGCACTGTACCTAACATGTGAGCAAATGAAAGTGAAACAAAGTTTGACCTTGAAAAGTCCTTAAAAGATGTCTTTAATTGATCCACATTAATGAAATGCAAATACATAACCTAAACCATGGCATAATTTTGTACTGACTGCCACGTCAAAATTTTATTTGAAAATTAACATAAACCCAACACTTAAAACAATATTACATCTGTTATATCAATTACTTATGTATCAGGTTAGTTATAAAAACTTTTTTAATTCTTGATTAAATATTATTTGTAATATAAAATTTGAAATTTAAACAACTTAATATTTCTGCTATTTAACCGGCACATTAAATTTAAAAAAATCACACGACTTAAATATTTTCTAAGCCAAGCTCGATTTTATTTTCGTTTACTCACATGTTATGATACCATTCCGTGAATACAGTTTAATTAAGAGCACTAGGTATAAAAATTAAAAACCGTCGCTAAGCAATAGGTACGTCAACAGTTGTAATTATTGTGTTATCAGTAAATAATGTCAGTTTGCCACACATAACTTTAAATTGAATAGCCATGGACCTTCATTCTCTTATATGGAAAACAGCAAAAAATCAGGGTTGTTGAGTAATAAAATCTGTCATAATTCTTTATTGAAAATAAATGTACCAAGTCCCCTCACTTTTCAGCCATAAGACAGTACTTTTAACAGGTAGTGGGATATTGCGTAGCAAGTGTTTTTAGTTTTAAGCTTTATGTACGGGATCATCACATCAAAATGTTAGATTGTACTGTAACTGTGGTGTTTTTCAAGATAGCAGAAAATTTAAAAAATGCTTTATTGACTAATTTTTAAGAAGAAATGCAATATTTTTATCCAAAAAACAACCGAGCATCACATTACAAAGATATAGCTATCCATGTTGTTTTTTCGTATGGAACACACTGTATACAATAATTATTTCTTTTAATTCTTCGTTTTTTTAATATTTAATTTTTTGTTAAAAGTTGGTCAATAAAGCATTGTTTTAAATTTTCTGATATCCTTAAAAACAACAAAATATTTTCCGATATCCTTAAAAACAACAAAATTACAGTAAAACCTAACATTTTCATGTGATGATCCTGTGCGTATTGTGCGTGTGTGTAGTGCTCTCTCAACTGTACATTGATGCAAAAACAACAGTACAATACATCTGGTTCAACTTTTACTATTTTTTCTTATTAAATTACGCACGAAGTCTTTTATAGTTGTCCATGGACGTTTCTTTAAATTAACATGGGTTGATTGGCATGCCGTTATAGCACCTTTTCCAGGTAATGACTGAGTATTAATTTCTTTACTAAACCATGTTGTAACGGCTTCTTTATCTTCGTTAGTCCAAACAGTCCGGAACTACAAAAAAAAACTTTTCTAACAAAAACAACAACAACAGCAATGATAATAATAATATGTTGGGTAAACTCTTGATCAATGCAATTAAAATACAGATAGAAGTAACACTTAACGAAATAAGCAACAATAATAATATAGGGGCTTGTATCTAACTTGAAAAAACTGATTAACTCCTAAAGAGACTATTACTTGTTTTAATCCTAAAAGCGGAACAACTATAAGCAACAATGGATAATCAACATTTTGATTGCTATGGTTGTTTAGCTACTGAAATTAGATCTTAATTCGTCAAAATTCCCATCTTTACAAATTAAAAAAACATACATGTTTCTTTTTCGTCCCGCAGATAGTTTCAAACCGTTCTCGATTCTCTTCTTCATCTTCGCCTTCCATTGATTGGTCTCTGCCTTCGGTCGATTCATCTTCATCGTTAGTTGATTTATCTTTAGGGAAAACATAATTTATGGAACTAGAAGAATCGGGAAGTGGTAGATCATCAAGTCCTCTTCCCTTTATCGCTTCTATATCTCCTATGGATACTGCATTTAACAACCTAGTTAATCTAGAAAGGTGAAGGCCCTCTTCTGGTATTTGATAAAATCGTCTATGGACATCAATGTTATGTCCCATGTAGTTAGCTATGATATCTAGTTCGCCTTGTTCGAGGTTTAATACCTGACACATTGTAGCGATGTGTTTCCGAAGCGCAGTAGATCTATAGGTAAACAATACTATTTGTACTAACTATACTAACTGTACTAACTATACTAACCTCAATAGGGTATGATGTTTTGCACCCGAATTAGCTGATAAACATCGCATAGCTGCATTTCCATTAAAATATGAGTACTGTCCTCTTCCGAATAAAAATTCATTGTCTTCTGATACGCCGGCTTGCGTTCTATACTTTATCATGAGGTTATACGATGGGATCTGATTTTTCGCTAACATAACTGGTACCATTCTGCCTTTTTTACCAACAGTGTACATATGCACATAGCCGTTTGCAATTGTTCTTTCAATGTCATTCAAAGTTATATTAATATCTGAATTTTGTATTGTCGTATGATTTATGTATGCTGAAAGAGGAATTCTTTGAATATCTCCAACCCGCTTTCGATTAAAAAGAAGCAAACTGGTCATTAAAACTTTAGCAAGAGAACACCATACCGTAATAGAAAAACCTTTCGATAATGATTCCACCAGCCGCGTCTCTTCAGCGCACAAATCTTTGTAAAATTGAATAATATCCTCTGCCAGTGGAAGTAATCTAACATTTCGCTTAGAATATCTTGCTTCTTTCATCTGATCCCGGGCTCTACTTGCTAAGAGGGTATTCCAGTCAGCCGTGTACAAACTAATAAATGCTTTTGCTTTAGTAATAATTTTTTTGTTTGCGCGACGATTTCCTTCATTCTTTAATATAATGGCACACGAAAAGAGAATATGTCCTAAATTACATGGTATAGATGGAGTTTTGAATAGGCCATCTTGTTCACCACTTAGTTGACGTACTGTTTCAATTAAATTGTCAAAATTTTGAGGATCTAAACATTCTGTAAGTGAACATACTCCAAATTGTCTTTTAAACTGTAACAACAGACGTGCAAGTCATCTCATTCGTTGAGAAGCAACAACATTTAAATATCTTTTTCTTTTTTTTCATTAATCTAAGGCTGCAATAAACAGAGCCCCACCTAATTATTAATGCGTCTGCAACAGAGTTTCTTTAGATAGTGAAAAGTCAGGATCTGTATCGTCTTGATGAAATGCTGTGTGGCGAAGAACCCCACGGTGGTGTCGTATGTTTAGTTGGTGGGTCTTTATCATTATCCAATATAGTAGAAAAATCGTTCTTTGATGAAGAAATGTCGTGTCCTGGAAAATTCGTCAATGGATCATTCTGTAAAACAGCATAATCATCTTTATTTGATGAAATGCTGTGCGATGGAGAACTCTGTGGTGTCGATTCCTTAGATGGTGAAAAGTCAGGGTCTTTATCATTGTCTGATGCAGCATAAGGGTCTTGCTTTGATGAAGATATGCTGTGTGATGGAGAATTCTGCAATCGAGTTTCTTGAGATAGTGGCAAGTCAGTATTTGTATCGCCTTGTGATACAGCATAAGGTGATGACATGCTGTGTGATGGTGTCGTATATTTAGTCGGTGAGTCTGCATCATTATCCAATATAGTACAAACATTCTTATTTGATGAAGAAATGTCGTGTCCTGGGAAAGTTGTCAATGGAATAGATTCTTTAGGTAACGAAAAGTTAGGATCTTTATCATCACTTGATGCAACATAAGGAGCTTCATTTGACGAAGAACTTTCATCGCCTGGGTAGTAGTTGGCAAGGTTACGTTTTATTTGCGTGATGGAGCGACGGATGACTGGGGGTATGACTGCAATAAAAATTTATTACTAGCCTATAAAAATCTATTGGTTTAAACGTGAGAGAAGAAGTTTATTCTGTTAGTTAAGACTAATGTAGGTGGTGGTAGGACAGTAGAGTTGGTGCCTACCAATTCAATTAAATAAGGTGTGATAAGATATAGGTCTCTTAAAACCAATACCATTTAAAAGAAAAATGTGAGCTATAAAAGAATACATATCTATGTCATATGAACATTGTCTTTATAGTCTCAAAAATTAATTTATATAATTTAGCGTGACAAGAAAAACCCACAGCAGCTTTTATGTATGTTACTTGGTTGCACTATCTGTGCAAAACAATACCAATTTGCTGAGTTACTTATAATTATTGGGGCATCCATTACTCAAGAAAATCAGTTTAACATAAAATGTTCTTGTCATCTACTTATTTTTGAAAATGTAAACATTAATTTAGTTTTAAAACAAAGAAAACCGTATTGAAGTTAAAAACCAACATTCCTATATTTATCTTATTACAGCCGCCAATTAATTATTACTGTAATTAAAGATGGATGTACGAGTCTTGAGGAATCATGCAATTTAAGAAGCAATTATTACCTATTCGTGGAGTATACGGGATAGTAGGGTTTCTTGTCTTAATCTTTTCGGGAGTTAGTGACTGCTCATATCGCTGCAATTCCTTGTATCGTCTGATCAAGTGATTTTTAACTGCAAAACACATTGGAAAACAAAATACAAATATATACTGTAAAAAGTTCACATACGTAGCACAAATGACATTGCCATTGATAGATAATTCTAGTTCGATATTTACTCGTTCACACCGATCGGATTACAAAACTATCTATTTAGCCCGGTATAAGTGTACCCGCATCTGACATTTGCATAGTTAATCGGGGGAGTTCTCAAGACTCCTAGAAATCATACCTAGAATATACCGCCTTTCGAGTTAATACTCCCTCTCAAGTTATAAGTCTATCACGAATTTTATTTTTATTCAGCGACCTGTCGTCCGCCATCCAACAACCCTTCGGATTGGTAACATACCTGTTTCACTCTCTCAAACGAACAAGTACACCTGCGCTCCGCGTTAATATATCTAATATGGAGACCATATATCTAATATGGAGAACCCCCCCTCATTGAAAATCTTCCAAATTACTACTATTTACACCTGCGTTCAATAATTGCACGTCCATTGGCGCGATTTCTCAAAACCACCCAAAACTCTACTCATAATATCTTTTTATTCTATTGTTAATTAAAAATCAGATAAAGAAATTTATTAACCCGCCTTTCTTCACGGATTAGTAAAATACCTATTTCACCTTCTGCGGCGAACAAATGTAATCAGCGCTCCAGATTTATGTACTTATGTACCTAATCGGAGGGCATCAATCAAGCTTTTCAATTGCTCACGGAGGGCATCAATCAAGCTTTTCAATTGCTCACCATGAAGACTTTAGAAAACTAAAACTACGGAAAGATAAGGAAACTGTGATGTCTCCAGAACCTGACCAACAAAATGACAAAAACGCATTTTTACGCTGGCGCCCGAATAAGTATACCCGCGATTAATATTTGATTAGTACGAGACGGAAGCGCTCAATATCATTGAAAAATCTACCCATTACTTTTTCGAGTTCTCAGTATATTAAGTACCATTTTAATATATCCTATGGCCTCTTTTCGTCCACCTAACCCTCTGTATCAATAAAGTATCAATCTTACCATATTACTCGGGCATCTGCGCCCGAGATCCACGTTTACATGACTAATAAGGGGAATCAGCCTTGCCAATTCTTTGCCATGAAAACTTTAGAGAACTGGTATATTAGAATAACAAAAAACCTAGCGGCTTCTATCAGCTCACCAACCAAATTACTAAAACACATATTTAATACTGTCGCCTGAATAAGTGTATCCGCGATCAACGTTTAGTTAGTTCTCAATAGCACTGGTAAGGTAATTTACATATTATTCTGAGAGGCAGCAACCATACAGAATTTTTTAAAGTGATTTGAGAACATTCCGAAGATTATGGAAATTTTAATAAATAATGCAAGTTATTTTACTTTAATAACTAACAATAATTTTTTACGAAAAGTGGGATCTTTTCTTTCGGTTTCTTAGTTCATAATGCACGGCCTACTACTGATTTAATATAAAAATTGCAACTGTTCACTTATTTAAATAGTAAAATATATTGTATGTTATATGTTTGAAACGAGAATTAAAAATGTATATTTTTTGTCTAAAAATATATAGGGTGTGCCATTTAAAATAAGAAAGTTAGCTCCGATAACTTTTTGACCTGACCCGGTAGATGCGATTTTCAAGCGGCCTCATATTCTACTTAGCAAACGAAGAAACTTTTATATTAAACAATTTCTTCTATTATTATTAATAAAGATTATAGTGGTCAATTCTAAAATCGCCAATTTTTCAATTTACCCCCGTATCTTCTATAAGAGCGAATATTTTTAAATTCTGCTTTTACCATTTTTATTTTCTCCCAAAAACATCTCATGACACCTACATCAGTTTTTTGATATATTCAATAATTACCGAGATACCCAGCAAAAGTGTCAAAAATGGATAACCCTGTACAGTGTACACACACTATGTAATTTGTTTTGATAGTTTATTTTTTAAGTTATCTTGAATCACTTCTTTGTTATTAATAAATTCTGAATTATTTAGTCCTGTTTATATCCTTTCTTAGGAAATAGAAAGATGCTGTACCGCCTATTTGTTTTCTGTATTTTTGTGATTTATTCCACAACTGATCATCCTTACCTTCGCCGTCTCATCGTTCTACGCTTAGCTTAGGGTATTCAACTACACAATTAATTATTTTTTATCGACATAGCAGGTAGGTGCAGTTTTGGCCTTTTACTGTTACACACATTAACTTTTGCATACTTATATCCAGCAGTACAGAGGGTGTCCCAAAAGGTAGAGTTATAAATTGAAGGGCTTGTTAATAATTATGTCCTAGCGAGTCAAAAAGGTAATAAATTTATGTTCGACTATCAACGGTTCATTTATTTCTTTACACTTAAAAATTTTCAAAATTAATATTATATTAATACGTTCAGAGTACAACAAGCATTCAAGTAATTGTTGAGTATGATCTCATATACATATTTCACAACGTCAAATTATAGAAATTCTAACATTACTGAACTGTTGAGGGTTGCAACGGGTGTTTCCAACAATTTCCGTAATACGGTTAACAACAATTTCAGCCGTATACCTACACTTTATTTCCCTGTATCGCAGAATCCCTTTGAAGTAACACTTGAATAACAAGAAGGTCACGCAATTGGTCTACCCGCCCAATTCGGCAATGAGGAAACATAAGAATAACCATCCTGAAGATTTTAAGGGACTGCTACCACAGAAAACACAAGCGCCTAGTATCCTACAACACCTCGCCAACTGGATAACTTAAATATATATTAAGCTTATCGTTGGAATAAGTACACCTGTGTTAACGCTTGTTTATTCATGGACAATAACTGTTCATATTAGAACTCCGTACGATTTCAGAATTCACTGAAAGCAGTTTTAACAACTTCAATAACCTGCCCTTGTTCACCTAACCCTCTTGACTGGTAAAATACCCATCTTACTATGTCACATGAACAACTGCACCTGCGATCTACGTATATATATATCTGAACAGGGAAATACCCCTCCCAATGGCCATCCTGAAAATTTTAGGGAACTCGTACACAGAATGACAAAAACCTCGTGTCCTAAAATACCTCACCAGCAAGATAGCAAAAAACATATTTAGGGTTTCGGTTGGGATAAGTGCACCAGTGTTAATATTTGCTTAGTTATGGACGACAGCTATTAATAACCTCCCTCCCTCTATATAATCGAGTTTGACATCCGAATCTATTCAAAACCGTTTTAATAAACTCATTAGCCTGTCCCAGTTTCCTTAACCCTCTGCACTGGTTCAACGCCCATCTTGCTATGACACAGGAATAACTGCACCACCGATCCAAGTTTAAATATATGAACAGGGATTCACCCCTCAGAATAACCATCCTGAAAATTGTAGTGGACTGGTACAACAGTAAGAAAAAAGCCTAGTGTCCTACAATACCTCACTCGCCAGATAGCAAAAAACATATTTAGGGTTTTGGTTGGGATAAGTGCACCAGGTATAAGTGCACCGGTGTTAATATTTGCTTAGTTATGGACGACAGCTGTTAATAACCTCCCTCCCTGTATATAATCGCGTTCGACTTCCGAATCTATTCAAAACCGTTTTAATAAATTCATTAACCTGTCCTCATTCACCTAACCGTGTGCACTGGTTCAATACCCATTTTACTAAGACATACGAACAACTGCACCCCCGACAAAGTTTAATTATATGAACAAGGATTCACCCCTCAGAATGACCATCCTAAAAATTTTATGGAACTGGTACTATACAACACCTCACCAGCCGGATAATTAAAATACACATTTAAAGCTTGCCCGAAAATAGGTGAGTAGATTGTTCGCCGCAGGTAGACTTTTATACAGAGTGCAACAAAACCATAGGTATTAAATTTAACAACCGTTTCTGGAAATGCAAAGAAGTCGACATTATTACAATTTACCTTTATGCAAAAATGCATTATTGTGAAACCTGAAACTGATCTGTCGCAGATATCCTTTGCCTTTGTTCCCAAAAAAATTTGCGCCCTTTCTACATTACAATTCTAGCTTCGTCTCTACCCAAAACAGTTAGGGACTTCCGAAGTGAAAAATTTAAAGCATTTCTTTCTTCTAAAAATTTAAAGGTTTGTGAATCCTTCAAGAAGATTTGTAAAGTGTTTTAGTATTTGAAGGGCATTTCAGGAAAAAAAAAATTATGCAAATATCTGGGTAGTATGACCCGCTTCACCACTTCCTTCCCATTAGAGTTTCTTTTCTGAGCGGTCCTCCTCTAGATTTATACGCTTATTTTGATAAGTTTAGCTTTAATTTTTCGTAACATTGTTCCTATAGAAGATACAGTCACTTTTTGAGATGATTAAGGAAACAATTAAAAATCAACACCAATAAGGTGAGTCATAAATATGACCACAGTTTCTTGGAATAGAAATAATTCGATGTAAGACAATTTACCTCGATACAAAGGTGCATTGAAAAAAGTCAGGGTCATTCAAAGTGAAAAATTAAAAACGGTGTTATTTTCTTCTATAATGTGGCTATAATATTACGAAAAATTACAGGAAAACAAAAATGTATTAACATAAGCGTAGAAATCCAATGGTGGATCATATTAGAAAAAATTCCGAAGGTTAATAAACTAGGGGTCAAAGTGGTCACCCCTCCCAACACAACAAAAAACTTAAGGGGGACTGATCTTTTCCATTATTTTTTCTTGAAATGTTTGCCTTAAAATACTAAAACCTTGTACAAATTTTCGTTAAAAGGTATAAATCAAACGTTTAATTTTTAGAAGAAGAAAACCGTTTTCAACTTAATTTTTCACTTTGGCGGTTAACATTTAGAATGTATTTTTGTAGAGGTAAATTGCCTTAAGACTTATTTTCACCCCTAAAAACTGTCGCTGAATTCAGTTGATTTAAATCATGATTAAAATCTTGATTTAAATCAACGTTTTTTATATTTATCTTTAATTCAAATCACGAAAGGAAAATAATGAAAAATTCAAAATTCAAAAATGTACAGTGCGGATATAAAGTCTGGAACTATCGAAATAAAGCTTTTGTCTGCTGGTTTTGAAGGAGATCCTCGAACGCTTGTTGTAAAAGACATATTTTAGTGTAGTTGTTACTTTTCGATTGTCTGTTGTTTTCGAGTTATGGTGCTTGCGATTAATTTTTTAAATAGGAACCTTTTATAACAAATTTGAACAGAGTACGAAATTCTACGTCCAAATATGCTAAAATAGTATGGCGTTATTTTTTTTTTAATTTTGGAGATATTAAAGCCTAATATCGAATAAAAGTTAACCATGCAAAGCAATTGAGTAGGGTATAAAATTTTGAAAATTCGCCAAGTTTTTTTTTTTTCGAAAACAAATAATGGCGAACTGTCAACATTTCATGGTTAGCTCATTTTGCTTTTCATAGCTACTTGATTTTTATTCGATATGTTGTATATCTTTAAAACCGATTATCTCGGAAATTTTAAAATAGAACATACTATTTTAGGATATTTGGACGTAGAATTTCGTGCTCCATCCAAATTTGTTATAAAAAACCAGGGTTCCCATTTAAAAAATTTATCGTGAACGCCGTAACTCAAAAAACAAAGACAATCAAAAAGTGAAAAATTGCACTAAAATATGTCCTTTTTAAAACAAAAAGGATTCGAGGATTGCCTTCATAAACAACAGACAAAAGTTTTATTTCGAAAGTTGCAGGCTTTACATTCACACTGTATACTAATGAACACCACATAAAAACATTTCTTTTGTTCCATATGTTGAAAAATTAGATAATAATAAAACATTATAACGTACCTAAATGAAAACGGAAACAATTTAGCAAGCTAACGAAAATTCGTTTATACCTGACCATTTACACAAAATTTGCAAGACAGCTAGCTCTGGCGAGTTAACAATTGGCCTGAAGGGCAGACTACACAAAAAAAGACTAACTGATTATACAAAAATTGCAGGATCAAAACAACAATTTGCAACTATCTGCCTCTTTTTCTACTCGTATAACCTGTGTGAGTCTTAAAATGTAATAAATTAAATTAAACAACACAAATACATATTATGAAAACTGATTAAAACTGCGGCAAAATAAAAACTCAAAAAATTAGAAATTATCAGATTTAAAAAAATCTGTGATTTTTACTACATTTGAGGTGCTTAGCGCTTAATTTGTTGATTAAAAAATGAATATTTAAAAGATACTTTGCAGGGCAACCCTTAAAAATGTCTTAGTAGTTTTTCTATTTCAAATTTTTTTTCACTAGGTATGCGTTGGGATTTAGACGGGTTTGAAGGCATGAACTTTTCACTCACCAAACAAAAATTTATTCGATCTTCTAGAATATTAAAAACCCACGAAGAAATACAAATTCCAAATATTAGCTGAACAATAACAACATAGTCATTGGTATTTGAGCAAAAATTGCCATTTGCATACGTTTGCTTAGGCAAATGAGATTTGTAAAATGTATAATTACATGAAATATCAAGTATTTAAAATTTTCAGCCCAAAAGTTTTAACGTAAGTTGCCGAATAATTGAAATAGTCCACCTTCTAAATGCAACTATTATAATCATCTACAACGCTAACATTATTAAAAATAATGAGATTAACATGTTTGCACCGAATACCTTTGTGATTATAATTTATAAATGAAACATTGCGCCCAAAAAATATTTCATGCAATATACAGGCTCTGCTTCTTCCTAACTTTAGTTTACGGATTATTTGAATTGTTGAGCAGTTTATTTTGAAATTTTTTGATTTTTGCCTAACTTGTCGCAAATTAAACCTGGCAATATCATCGTGTGCAGCTTAAGAATTGGATTATTTAGGTAATAATTAAACTTTATTTACCTCCTTTTTCGTACAACATCACCTGACGAAGAGCACTACCACACTTCGAATACACATAATAGCAATCCTTGTTTTTAGAAACTGGCTTCAAGTCTTTTTCAGAACAAATATAAAAATCTTCACCGACTGAAAAGTTTATCAGACACATTTCCTTGTTGCCGCCTATCGTCTTTTTTAAACACATTTGATGCATAGCTCTGCTCCTCTTTTTTACATCTTCTTCTTCACACCTGAGATAATCATAATTTGAAGATGTGTGAAGAATTTTACACCTGTATGTCATCCCATTGTAGTATTTTGCGTATATGTGAACAGTTTCTGTTACAGTTTGTGTTATATCAGAGTTTGAAACAACGTCGATAACTCCGTCTTCGTAATAACGAATTAAATGATAAGTTTCAGCATCCATTTTACTTATTTTTGTTGTTAATTTAATATTATAAATTATGAACAATTTTACTGTCTTTTAATTTAATATTGTAAATTATGATTAATTTTACTGTCTTTTGGAGTATTTTGATATAAATTAAAACAGCAACAATCCAAGTATTCAGGAATGCATCAATAAAAACCACATACGAGTACACACAAGTAATAAAGCAACAAGAAAGTTCGCACTTGTATTGCTAACAACTACCGCTACGAATTAAATGATGTTTCACTTTCCACTTTACAGTCGCTTATTTTTATTGTTAATTTAATATTGTAAATTGTTATTAATTTTACTGTCTTTTGAAGTATTTTAATATAAATTAAAACAGCAACAACAAAAGAATTAGGGATTGCAGGAATAAAAACCACATAATAAGAGTACGTATCACGTTATAATAGAGCATCAAAGTTCGCACTTCTATTGCTAACAACAGTAACAATAACAACTAACAACTGTCCCTACCTCCCTACGAAAATGCAAGTTTTTGTTGATTTACAAAACAATCGGCCCACGCAGAAATAGGAGCCACATTGTATTAAAACTGCAACGTATAGAAAATTACGTTACATTAAAATGCGATTTCAAATAATCTTTACAGGTACAATTGGAACTATATACAAGGTGAAACAAAAATTTAACCACAATTTCTGGGCATGAAAATAAGTCGATTTAAGGCAATTTACCTCTATACCAAAATGCATAAAAAAATTATGGCCTTCTCAGTGTAAAATTAAAAACAGTTTTTCTCTTCTAAAAATTAAATGGTCTGAGATTGTTTCATCAAAATTTGTGCAAGGTTTTAGTATTTGGAGGGAAACATTCCAAGATAAAAATAATTCAAAATTTGCCCCTTTAAGGTATTTTTAGGCGGTGTGACCTCTTTGACTCTCCCAATTTTTTTTACCCGTCAAAATCTTTTTCTGAGCGAGCGATTTATACATCTATTTTGATACTTATTATCTCATAGTAATTTTTCGTAACACGGTGCATTTAGAAGATACAAACACTTTTTGAATGTCATGTGTAACATAAAATGGTTAGGAAAATAATAAAAAAACTTTGCAAGGCCGTAAGTTTTTTGGGATGCATTTTTGTATAGAGGTAAATTACCTCAAACCGATTTATTTTCATTGTGTGGTTAAATTTTTGACCTATCTTTTTGTTATTGTTGTTCTTTCAATTGCCTTCCTAACAGTCGCATGATACACATTACATTCAAAAAGTGGTTTCATCTTCTAAACGAACCATGTCAAATGATACGAATAAATCCAAAAGTTGATCGTACAGAAAAAAGTTTGAAGGGTTAAAAAAATTGGGGTGGGTCAAAGGGGTCACACGCCTCTAAAAATACATTAAAAGGGAAATTTTTAATTATTGTGTTGAAATGTTTCCCTTCAAATACTAAAACCTTGTACAAATTTTCATGAAAAAATCTCATAGCGTTTAATTTTTACAAGTAAAAAACCTTTAATTTTACGCTTTGGAAGGCCGTAACATTTTTGGGGGCATTTTTGTATAGAAGCAAATTGCCTTAAATGGACGTACTGTCATGCCCAGAAACTGTGGTTAAATTTATGATAAAACTTTTTGTTACACCCTCTCTATTTATAACTAAAAGATATCTAATGTATTGTTTTTCAAAGGCATTACGAATAAAATAAAAGTATGCAGTGTGTTCCCGGATGGAGTACCCTACTCTTGTAAACCTTTTTATTTTTGAATTTTCGAAGAAAAGTTATTCTTTATTAAAAGTTTTGCTTGCCCTGAGATGTCATAAATGAGGATCAAAGTTATCATAGGCTATACAGGTTGTTCAGAAAATTTGAAAATAGTAAAGTGGTCATAAGTGGATTTTTAAATTTATAATTTGAAATTAATTCGTGTAGGAGTGACTGGCTGTATTATCTATACCCAAAGTTATACTGAATAACCTCTATGTATTATAATTTTATAATTAATGTGCATATTCTTCAACGAAAGTAATTGCGGCACTAAATTGGTTGTCGTCTATCAGAGGCTATTGTTTTCTACATACACGATATACATCTTGTATTATTTTCTGCCACAGTTAATATCAATACGTAAATATAATTTTCATTATAAAAAGAAGAAAAAAAAAATACGTTAGGTAAAATTCTAGTTGGGTAATGCCAATAACCACAGTAATCGACACGCGTTTAAGTCTTGACATCCTGGAATTCGTAATTCTAAATTTTGCTCAATTAATTAAAAAACAAAGAAAAAAACAACAAAACACCTAACATTGTTTAACATTACTAAATGGTATAGCTTGCTTTAAAAAATGTAGAAAATATTTTTTCTATCAACCTTTGATACTATAGTTCTTTTCGTATAAGTATTTCCGTTAGATTGTTTTTATGTACTTCAATTTTCTTAAAAAACAAGGAATTTCAAGAGAACCAGGGCAAAGCCGCTTAGACGAACACAGCACCTCTTCAGCCACGGAAAGATGGATATTATGTAAAGATGGGTTCAACTAGGATTGGAAAGAGCAGGACAAAGTAAGTAAATAGGTGGAAAGTACCGACCCAGCGTTAGCTTCAAAGATGTTAACTCTGCTGAACCTGGAAAGCCACCTAAAAACCAAAAGCGGCTGCGGGATTTGAACCTGCAACTTCCCGAATAGCAAATGTCGTGCACCCAATGGATCCACTTGGCCACAAGCCTCCGTAAAGTGTTCTTAATAATGCCGTAAGTATTAGTAGTCAAGTGGTAAAGACAGTAGCTAACAAGTTCAAAGGAAGTAGCGTGGTTGCAGCTGATACAAGAGGAACCGTTTGCAAAAACTCAAAATTGCAAGATGCAGTTAAAAAATCTGTCCGAGACCACACAAATTCCTTCCAATAAGTAGAGAAAGCCACTACTACCGAAAGCAAACAGACCAAGTATATTTGCCTTCTTCACTTAATATAACCAAAATGTACATATTGTACAAAGACTACTGCACTGAAAATAATATTTATCCATTAGGCAAGAAAGGCAGTTGCCTAGGGCGGCAAAATAAAAATTAAACATTGTGTTTTATTTTGTCAATAAAAATATGCTGTTATAATAATTTTATTTTTTAATTAGAGGGGGCGGCAAAAAAATATGCCTAGGGTACCAACATGCCTTAACGCGGCCCTGATAGCTGGAAAAATAGGAAAAAGCTGTAGCTATAGTAAAATTATTATCTGTTAATGTTCAAATGTGTGTATGCAATTTTAATAAGCAACTGTTCATGTTGCTAAGATATATATCAATCATTTAAAGACAAAAAACAAGATTGATCATTCTGTTTTCTCCAAGAAAATTAACAAAACAACGAAGTAAACCCAACAGTTTTTCTACTAGTGTATTTTAATGAATAGAAATACCATGAGATCGTAAAAACAATGATTCTGAGCAGGCCTTGGACTAGTACAACACGATTGGCAAGACTGATTTCAAAATGCGGCAGTAGGTAGGTTAGAGGTTATCTAATTGATTCAAAACAGGAAATGTCAAATAAATTAAAACACATAGGCATTCTAGAACCAATCGTGTTGTACTAGTCAAGACCTGCTCAGAATCAGTTTTTTTACGATCTCATGGTATAACCAACACCACCAACACGTTATATCTATATGGTAATAAGAAATACTGAACAATATGGAAATTGGCAAAGATCCGCAAAGCTTTATATTTGAGTTATTGAGTTTATTTTTAAATACATTCGAATTTTTATAACTAAACATCGGATTATATCACGTTGGATTATATGGATTTGCATATTTGCACATGCAAAATGCATGTAACGGCTGTTCGCAACATTTTGCATATAATAGTACCTACTTTCTTCATTTAGGATGCATATTTTGGTATAAAACGTCAAATGTTTCCAAATATGACAATTTGAAATAGGCACGTAAAACGCTCGCGCAAGGGGTAGGTGTGACGTTTCGGCCTACAAACTGACATTAAGTGACAAGCGGCACAAATTTCAAAGTGAAAATTTAGAAAAGTGCATCGTGTCTTGTTGATTTTCAAATATTTTTGCCGTTTATTTAATTTAAAGAGATTAATTTAATTTCTGTTGGTTCATTTTGATATGTAAGCAGTAAAATATTGAACTCAAACTAAAATGTTTCTTCTTTGATATTTTGGCCTTTTTCCGTGCATATTTGCATGCATATTTTAGCATTTTGAAGTAACAGATTTTAAGACATCAATAATAAAAGCTTCCCAGTTTTTGCATACTTTTTGGAAGTTATACTATAAGACGTACATACGTTTTCGACAACAATGTTTGAAGTACATGCATATTTCAAATCTGAATACCTTATTGAAATTCATTTTTATTTTACCTAACCTTGCTAATGTAACCACTGCCATAAATTTTTATATAAAACTGAATTAACTTCCAGGAAACCGGGCGCATTGTAGGATATACTACATTGGGTATTCAGTTATAATACGTGTTTGAAAGTATAAACAAATACGTTATCACAGCACCCATTACTCTAAAAATAGCGTTCAGCACGACTTCACGAAATACCAGGGACTTAATTTATTTTTCCCAATAACTTGTTAAAAATAGACCTCTGGAAGTTAATTTTAAAGAAATATACGTTTATGTAGATGCACTCCTTCTTTTCAAGTTATAACATAGGCTTATATTTTTTAAATGGAAATAATAGCTGCTGATCGTGAATAAGTTCAAAAAGGTATATTGTACCTAGGTACTGGGTTGTAGATAAGTATTTCCTCTATGGTTGTAGTTAAATGATAAAGCAGTTTTGCATTCACACAACTAAACAATATTTTTACTCTTACATTAGAATATTATTAGTCAAGAAAAAGAGTTATGTTACTTTAAGGGGATATCGTAATAAACAAAACAGTTGATATTATTTGCCAAAATTACTATTTCTATACCCAAATTCTACTGTATTCTTTAAAAATACGCAGAGACCAAGACCAAAATATTACCTGAAAAATTGAAAAATTTAAACGAATGCTTTCAAAAAAATTTTCAACAAAATCTGGGCTCTTCCAGATTGGATATCCTTAGGTTGCTCGAAAAAGAAGACAGATAAATTCGGTTGATTTTTCAGGAGTAAAACAATTACCTAACTCCTCGATAAGAAAAATTATTGATATTTTTATTAAAAAACGAGTTTAAACGATTTTCTGAAATTTCCAAACTCCAACGATTTCTTTAAATATGATCTGAAATTTTCCGACAGAATGTTGTTCGGTTACCTGAAAAACTAGAAACTTTCAGGCAATTCTTTAAGAGTGAACCAATTATCTTCTAAGTTAAAAAAATATATACAGTGTGTCCCCGGATTGAGTTTACTATAGGTATGATGGACCAACATTTTTTGAATTTCAACTCTTTTTGGACTTAGCCCTGCTTGGTCGAAAACTAATTTTGAGCATATTAGGGATTTTTTAAAATCAAGATTGCCATGACGGCGAACGAAAAACCATTTAGCTAGTCAGGTAAAGTACGTTATACGTTCGTAATACAGCAAAGCGTTACTAAGAAAAGTTGTTTGGAATACAAAATGGTGTCTCTGTGCAAAATTTTAGACCGATCGGCCTACTTTGAGAAAATTGAAACTTTTCCATGCAAATTATTTAATACATTGTTTATATCTAAGTCCGTTAAAAAAAGTGCACTTTATTTTACTTAAATATGTATACAAAGTATGTGTTTTTTTTAATGGCAAAAAAGCGCGAAAAAAGCTGCCATAACGTTTTATTATTTCATCCTTTTGCGTGAAAAAAGGTAGCGTTGCTAAGGAGTTGTTGATTTTGTTGCTAGGCAACTAGTATCTGTTTTTCATCGTTATTAATTCTGTCATTTTGTGACGTATTGTTTAGTTGAGTACATTTTATGCACTTATTGCATAAATTATTAGGTATTAATGTATTGTTTTAAGTAGGTACTCTAGACCTACTAGGACGAGTTATTTTTGTTAAGCTGTGATTGTTAGTAGGTGTAGAGTGTAAAATAATACATTAAGGTGTATTAAGTAATTTGCATGTAAAAGTTTCAATTTCATCAAAGTAGGCCGATCGGACTGAAATTTTGCACAAAGACATAACTTTGTATTACAAACAACTTTTCTCAGCAACGCTTTGCTGTATTATGAACGGATAAGGTACGTTATCTGGCCAGCAAAAGGTTTTTCGTTCGCCGTCATGGCAATCTTGATTTAAAAAATCTCTAATATGCTCCAAAAAAATTGGGTTGACATTCAAAAATTTTTGGTCTATCATACCTATAGTAAACTCAATCCGGGGACACACTGTATATTACCCATATACAGTGTGTTTTATAGAGTAACGCGTTTACATGATTTTTTTTAAGTTTCAAGATTCTTAACGAGTTTCCTCGAACGTAGGTTCAATTTTTCAGACTAAATGTTCCGAAATCACCTGAAAAAATAGGGACATTTAGACGATTTTTTCAGGAGTAAAGCGATTAACTTCTGGATTAAGACAAAGTTTGAAGATATGTTTTGCAAATTTCATGAGTTTACTCAAACATAGGCTGAGCTTTTTTAGGTTGAATGTTCACAAGTTTCCTAAAAAATAGAAACTACAGCCGATTTTTGATAAGTAGAACTATTTAATACGAAAAATACTGATATTTTCGTTAAAAAACGAGTTTAAACAATTATTGAAAAGTTCAAAGGTTTTCAGGAATTTCCTCAAACAAAGCTGGGCTTTTCAGACTGATGACCTGAACAAAGTGGGAAATTTGAGGCGACGTATTTGGGAAAAAACCGAAAACTTTGAATATTAATTTAAAACTAAAGTATTTTCCTGATATCCAAAGTTTTTCAAGAAATTTCCTAAAAATAGCCAGGGTTTAGTATTTTAAAAATTTACTGAAAGTTTGTGGTGATATGTGTGCCCTAAGTAGTTTGATCGGTAGGTCCTCTTGGCCCCAGTCCGATCCTGTATGAATCTGCTTCGCAATTAGATTGCAAAAGATTCAAATCTCGTCAGTGGCGTAAAGTTTTCGCGAGCCGCCGCGATATTCATTTCGTTAGCTATGTTTAAATCAAATATAGATTGGGTTGATTTAAACATGATTAACGTCGTAATTTACATCAACTAATTCTTTAAACAAATTGTTGATTTAAATAACAAAATGAAAAAAATAACTTTGTAATCTTAATTGTACAAGCGGACACAACGTAAAACTGTTTTTTATTTCATAATGTGCGCAGAAAATTAGGCAAAAATAAAAATATAAATAATTTAGTAAATTAAGAAAATCTTTTATTTGACCATTTACGCAAAATTTATAATACGGTACAGCTAGGAGCTAGGTCGACAATGGCTTCAATAATAAGCTAGTAACTAGTCATTTAACATTAATAATTCAAACACTTTAGTTAGATCATAACAGAGAGGAAAAAAAGGCTTCAATTTGCCATGATCTTATAAATTAAGGATCAAAGTGGGATAGAAATAATTCATACGTACTATGGAAAGATTATACAATTACAATAATTCATTTTCGTTATAAGTAGTACTTATTTGTATAAAAACAACAATTTGCCTTTGTCAACGTCGAATTTGTTTCTTATTTTTAAACGTGTTAGTTTAAATAACGTAAACTGCAACTGTAATTATTTGTCAAAAAAAAATGGAAAATTATTATAAATTAAATTAAACACAACACACAACACAACTATTACGAAAACTCGTCAAAACTGCCACAAAATAAAAAAGATTTTAAAAAATGGTTTATTTGATTTTTTTTAAATCGATAATTTTATTTATAATCATGATTTTTGCAACATTATTGCAAAGTATATGTATCTCAAATGTTTGAGCTTCAGTGCCTAGCAAACCCAGGGAAACCACAGCAATAAATACTCAATAAAGTATATATTTTTTCGATCACTTCCTCACATATGTATTTCACCGCACGCAACTGGAATGGCAATTGATTGCTTCCCTAAAATTTTTAAAAAATCATAAAATGAGCTAATCCATATTAGTCTTTCGAGATATTGTTTAAAAGCATTTAAATAAACTATTATAGTTTTACGAAAATTTTTCGCAAATACGTAGCTGAATTCCAGAAAAATGTTATTTTATTTAAATTATTAAGGATTTATACACTTTCAAACTTCTTTATTTACTCTAAATAAGCACATGGCGTAGTATAGCGTACCCCATTTCAGGTCTATCTTTTTGAAAATTCGTGAAGATATTTTGAATGGTTCATTTTTGGGGCGCCATTCCCAGTGTTGGGCTTATTTTTGTACTGTACCAAAAATTAAAAATAAAATTAATTGGTTGCCTCTTATGAAATCCTCTGGTTTGTCAAACTGTAGTCATCGTAGACAGAATAGCAACAAAACACGTGACGTTTAATAGTACTGAACATGGATAACAATTCAGCAGAATGCAAACGATTCTATTTCAGCGAAATTTATTTGAGGTAGGCATGCCAATTTTTCTGCAAAACGTTCGTATGTAACTAGATGTGAAGTGGTGACTATTTCTTGTAATTTTCCGGCTGACCAATTAAGCCGATATCTACATATGTTTCCTTAAAGATGTATCATAGGAAAACCTATATGTGAAAAATTCAACTTCTTATTTATTCGGCGGCTCATGCTTACGGAAACTTTTCTTCTTTTGGTTTTCGCAAACATCATGCTACTGTTGAGCAAGTTCATAGAGTAACGGATAAAATTATAAAGGACTTTCAAGAGAGGAAGTATTGTTCAGCTGTGTTTGTAGATATTGTGCAAGCTTTTGATAAAGTTTGGCATGATGGGTTATTATTTAAAATAAAACATGCCCTGCCCTCTGAGCTCTACGAAATTTTAAAATCATATCTCACCAGTAGGCACTTCCTCGTTAAATATGGAGACTCACAAACACCCTTGTTTCCTATTAATGCAGGCGTTCCCCAGGGAAGTGTACTGGGGCCGTTTTTATACCTTATATTTACTGCGGACTTACCCATTACACCCAGTACTACAGTCGCCACATTTGCTGATGATACAGCGATATTATCGTCACATACCGATCCCACTATTGCATCGAATTATCTACAGGCTCATCTAAACGCATTAGAATTATGGTTTAATAAGTGGCGCATACATATTAATGAAACTAAATCGGTTCATGTAACATTCACGACAAGAAGAGGCACCTGCCCGCCCGTAGTGATAAATACCAAACAAATACCACAAGAAGATAATGTCAAGTATCTGGGGATGCATTTGGATAGGAGACTGACGTGGCAAAAACACATTTTCACGAAAAGGAAGCAGATGGGTTTAAAATTTCAGAAAATGTATTGGCTCTTGGGGCGAAGTTCGCAGCTTTCACTAGAAAATAAAATACTGCTTTACAAAACGATCATCAAGCCAATATGGACATATGGCATCCAGCTATGGGGAACAGCTAGTAAATCAAACGTTGAGATATTAAGGCGTTTCCAGTCAAAGGTATTGAGATCTATAGTCAACGCTCCCTGGTTTGTTCCGAATGAAAGAATACGCCAGGACCTAGGTATTACAACAATAAATGAAGAGATTCAAAAGTGTAGTGTTCGATACCGCGACCGGCTCAGTGCTCACCCAAACATACTTGTGGAGTGCCTTATGGACAGTGATGACGAAGAGCCTAGGCTCAAAAGATTAAAACCTTCGGATTTGCCAACCCGCTTCATATAAATCTAAATGTAGTAACAGTGTTAGTATGTTAATATTCTTGTCCCTATGCCAAATCAAAATTGTTTAAATTTCTATAAGAAAATGTTCATTGGAATATTTTCAACATGTCAATAGTTTTAATTTTTATTTTAATTTTAAGTTAAACTAGTTACTGAATGTCACCATGTGACAGATTGTAAAGTTATCAATAAACTAAAAAAAAAATATTTAAGAAACAAATACATATAACTCTAGTAATATTTTTTATGTTACCCTTAACACCGTTTCAAGAATTATATAAAGCAAAAATGTCATCTTTCTTGTACAAATTAAAAACCACGGTGTAAGAATTATTCTTAGACCGGGTTAAAAATAGATTTGCGAGACGTTCAAATTCTAATTCTTAACCCATTAAAGCCCAAAGTTGCGCTAACGCAACATTTCGATTTTAATTTTTTTTCTTCGGCTACA
Organism: Melanotus villosus; assembly: GCA_963082815.1. Lineage (NCBI taxonomy): Eukaryota > Metazoa > Arthropoda > Insecta > Coleoptera > Elateridae > Melanotus > Melanotus villosus. The sequence goes on along the minus strand of OY720427.1, from coordinate 15,950,433 downwards.
CGACTTTGTACATTATTTTCAAAAAAGTTATCTTAAGTTGACATCCCAAACAACTGTTTTATGCTTATAGTTTGATTTTTTTTTTAACAATCTAAATGTTATTATTTCAGAAAGTAAGTAATTGTAGGGTACAATTTGACGTCTTTATTTAGAATTTTTTTGAAGTAGCCAACTTTTTTAATTTTGATTTTTTTTATATATACAGATATTTTGTAGGCCTTCTTTGTTATAATAAAAATAGTTACCTAAGAAAATTAATATATATGATGTTGTTTCTTTATGATTTACTGTAATGTTGCGTTTACGCAACTTTGGGATTAGTAGGTATGAAATATTCGCATCCGCGAGTTACCCGCCGCTTGCGTATCGTGTCTATTCCTGTCTATCAAATATTACAAGTTTGAGCTTGCATCTTACCCCTTCTGTTTTGCTAGTGCATCGTCTTTATATATCAGTTCATGTTAGAGTTTTTATGTTCAAGCAATTAAATTTACAGTGCTGTGAAAATAATAATTATAAACCAGGTGAGTAATTTTTATTACGGAATAATTATTAGAATTGAAGAACACACGTTGTTTGCATGTAAAACAAATCGAAATTTAGCAAATATAATTCTATTTATAATTAGTTATACAGGGTGTCTCAGACATGACTCCCCAGGCCTATAACTTTGTTATTTTTACAAATAACTATAATAAACTATATATATTCGTAAATGGGAGCAAAGTCTCTATAAGATGGGGAAATAAAATGTTATAAAATCTGTACTCATATTATGGCAGCGATATTCAACTTTTTTTTTTCAAATTGCACACTATGCTTTTTTTCAGTCATTCTGATAGTACTCTTTATTCTCTTTATAACCATGTAAACCAATATGGGTCTTACATAAGAAAAAAATACGATTGAAAGTTGAAGTCTAGGTTTGCCATGGAAACAACTGATTGTTGTAATTTGTACTCGTCGGCGATTAAAACAATAGCGTATAGCTGTAAAACAATTGCAATTTACGTTGTAAAGAATGACAGGTGCTCTTTCTGTATTTGTATGTTCATGCCCATCATAGGAGCATTAGAAATGAATTACACTAATTCTGAAAAGCTTGATATGATCCTTATTTATGGTTTATGCGAGAGGAATGCAAGAAGAGCAGCAAGGTTGTATGCAGAAAGGTATCCGCTATTGTTTTTATCGCCGACGAGTACAAATTACAACAATCAGTTGTTTCCATGGCAAACATAGACTTCAACTTTCAATCGTATTTTTTTCGAGAATTTTCTTATGTAAGACCAATATTGGTTTACATGGTTATAAAGAGAATAAAAAGTACTATCAGAATGATCGAAAAAAAGCATAGTGTGCAATTTGAAAAAAAAAGTTGAACATCGCTGCCATAATATGAGTAAGTAATATATTTCATACAATGTATACAGACACGCGCGAGCGTAACTTGATATCCTAAGCAAGGTGATATTGCATATCCCCACTTAGATGCTATTTTAACGACAAGGAAGGTTATAAAAACCTTGACGCTTACTTGTACGCGCAGAATGTACTTATCATCTTAAATGTTTGTTATGTAACATATTCACGTTCTCCGAATAAAGCTTATAAAACAATTTTTTAAGTTCTTTATTCGTATAAAACATAACTGGCGCAGTCGTTCGGATGTACAAAGGGCACTAACTGAATTTTCAAACATTAAAATTCAACGTGTCTTTGAGTTTCAACTCTTAATTGTACAATTTCCACAAACCGCTCCAAGGGGATCCAAACATTTTGCCGAAGACAAAAATCGCGGAAGCAAAATAAGAAGATACCCTAACAAAAGGAAGCCAACCAACCCTTCGCCGAGAACAAAAATCGTCGACGTGAAGACGCCGTTGGATTCCACAAGCTTGGTCCATTGCCGACAAATTCGACTATCGCAGTCAAACCTGTCTATCGCAGTCAAATAACTACGAAATGAAAATCTCAACGCTGTGAGTACATTTCAATTTTTAAGTGAAAAGTGAAAAGCAGTGGCTTACACTTTTATAAAGAATTTAAATAAAACCTTACTAACATTAATTATTAAATTTAGTTTTAAGAATTACGTTACTCATGGTAAGCGAAATTACTAGTGTATTAATTATTAATACTTAATTTCTAGTATACTCTTGAGTAATGGGTAGGAACCTTGAATAGGCCCTTAACATAAATTTTAAAATAAATAAATAGTGCTACGTTAAAATAAACATTTTTATATTCAAATAAGTATTTTTAAAAAAATTAGATTAAAATAGGTATTTTTTAAAAAATTAAAATAAATATATTTTTGAGAAAATAAGTTGTAAATGAGTGATTCTGACTCGGATTTAGAAACTCCCGATTTCGACTCAGATTTAGAAACTCAGCCAATTAAACAAAATTTTGTACCTACTAGATTTCATTTAAAACCACCAACATTAAAAATGACTAATAATCAACCGCTCATTCAACAGCCTATTTTGTCAAGCTACCCCGCTGGATTTCACATATCCATCTTAAATGAAATCCCACGTTTCGACGGTAACCCAGTTGAATTAAGCGAATATATCAGAGCCGTAGAAGATATATTTGTTCAATTTTACCAACAAAATAATCCCAGTGCATATATCAACAAATTACTTTTGTCAGCTGCCCGTAATAGAATAAAAGGTCCAGCTCTCGAAGTAATTACCGGACAAACTATTTTGTCCTGGGATGAACTAAAAAATATTTTAATTGACAATTTTGGAGACCAAAGATCCGAACTAAATTTAACTATTGATTTGTCCCGACTTAAACAAAATTTTAAGGAACACCCTACCGATTTTTATAACAGATGTCGTTCTTTATTGGCAATTTTGAATTCGAAAATATCACTTTCAGACGACACCCAACTTATTAAAGACTATCGCATTAATCATGCCAAAGCTTTAGCTTTGAAAGCTTTTACTAGTGGACTGTTAGAACCCCTAGGATCTTTCCTTAGATCACGTGCCCCTCCTACACTTGAAAATGCATTGACAATTGTTAAAGAGGAATTAGACGTTAGATACTTTCAAAATCTTCAATCTAAACCCCAAAATTTACCTCAACAACCAATTAAATTAACTCCAAAGTCACAACCCACAATTCAAAATTCGCAACCCTATTCACGACCACAACAAAATTATTTTCCACGTTATACGCAACAATTCCAACCCAGCTTTAAACCTGTACAACAATTAAATTCAAGCCCGTTTCCTATGCGACCTCAATTTTCAAACACACCCGGACAAAACGCTTTTGCTCCGAAGAAAAACTTTCAACCCTCTCATAAACCAGAGCCCATGGAAACTTCAACTATTAAAAAACGCCCTGCATCTCAGCAGATGAGTAATTTTAGACAGAGACATTTTCAACATCCAAGTACTTCTCAACAAAGGAGTACACCAAATTATTTCACAAATAGTGGCCAACGCCCTAATTTTATATCTGAAGAATTACATAATGTTAATACCGAACCCGAACAAGAAGAATTCTATGAATCGTACGACGATTATCCCGTAGAAATCGACGATACGGAACAATATTTCGAAGATCAACAAGAATTTGATACTGAAAATTTTCAGATACAAGCCTCGGAACAAACGATGAATTAGAACATTTTTCTATAAATCCTAAATCAAATTTACCCTTTATTTATATTCCTAGAACCAACGAAAAACTTCTAATTGATACTGGATCTTCAAAAACTATAATGTCCCCTGAATTTGTTTTCAAGAATTTTCCTGATTCCATATATCAACACAATTTCGAAATTACAACTTCTCACGGTACCTCTAAACACAATTTAGTCGCAGACATTCCTTTACCCACGCTTTTTTATGAAGAAGGTAACCATCAAGTTTACCTTTACAATTTTCACACCGAATACGTAGGTTTAATAGGATCAGATTTATTATCCGCCCTTCCGGCTAATATTGATTATAAATGGATGCATATACAGACTGAAAACACTACCATTCCATTTTATTACAACCCATCCATGACAAGACAGCAACAGCAAAAACGTAACGAATGTAACTTCTTAAAATTCAAAGACCCCCAAAATATTCTTCACTCAGAAACAATTCCTCCTCGTACCGAAATGACAGTTCGATTGCCAGCCATAGGAAAAAATGGAAATAAATTATGTCCGAAAATCAAAATTTCCAATGTGTTAACTGTACCTTCCGCAGTAGTGCATTTACACAATAATTGGTTTAAAACAACCATATTGAATACATCCGATAAAGAACAAAACATATATATAAACGATCCTTTATATTTAGAAAATTTCGATATTCCAAACGCTAAATTAATACCAGTTAATAATCACAATATATCATCTGATGACCAAATTACCCCATCTAGAAAGAAGCAAATTCTAGAAAACAATCTAAAAACAAATCTACGATTAGACCACTTAAACGAAGAAGAACAAATTCGTCTCAAAAATCTTTGCCATGAATACCAAGACATATTTTATACCCCCGAATTACCTTTAACTGCTACCAATTTAACTGAACATCATATTCGAACGAAAACAGACGACCCAATTTTTACCAAAACTTATAGATACCCACACTGTCACAGAAACGAAGTCAAGACCCAAATAAATAAAATGTTAAAAGAAAATATTATAGAGCCATCAGAGTCCCCTTATAATTTTCCAATTTGGATAGTTCCTAAAAAGCTTGATGCCTCAGGAAAACAAAAATTTCGTATAGTAATCGATTATAGAAAATTAAACGCCGAAACTATAGAAGATAAATATCCTCTACCAAATATAGAAACTGTGTTAGACGCTTTAGGTCGAGCCCAATATTTCACAACGCTAGATTTAGCTAGCGGTTTTCATCAAATCAAAATTAAACCTGAAGATCGCGAAAAAACTGCATTTTCGACCGAAGAAGGTCATTATCAATTCAAACGATTACCATTTGGTTTAAAGAATGCCCCTGCCGCATTTCAAAGAGTAATTAATACAGCTTTGTTAGGACTAACGCCTCAACAATGCCTTGTATATCTTGACGACGTAATAATATTTTCTACTTCCTTACAAGAACATTTAATTAGACTAAAAAACGTTTTCGAAAGATGTCGTAAAACGAATTTGAAAATTCAACTTGACAAATCGGAATTCTTACACAAATCAATTAACTACTTAGGACACATTATCACACCTGACGGAATCAAACCAAATCCCGACAAAATTCGTGCTATCATAAACTTTCCCCTTCCTAAAACCCGAACAGAAATTAAATCATTCCTTGGACTTTTAGGCTACTATAGAAAATTTGTAAAGGATTTTGCTAAATTGACAAAATTCCTAACAGTATGCTTAAAGAAAGATAACAAAATTATTCATACACAAAATTTCATAGATTCGTTCAATCATTTGAAAACACTATTAACCAGCGAACCTATTTTAACACATCCCGATTTTGAAAAACCAATTGAATTAACAACAGACGCATCCCGTTTTGCTTTAGGATCCGTTCTTTCGCAAAATCAAAAACCAATTTGTTATGCCTCTAGAACACTTAATGAAACTGAACAAAAATATTCCACAATTGAACGCGAATTATTAGCAATCGTATGGGCAACCAAACAATTTAGACCGTATTTATTCGGAACCAAATTTACATTATATACCGATCACAGACCTTTAGTCTGGCTCAGAAATTTAAAGGAACCAAACTCTAAATTAACTAGATGGTCATTAAAACTAGAAGAATTCGATTTTGAAGTTAAATATTTACCTGGAAAATCAAATAAAGTAGCAGATGCCCTTTCTAGAATTGAAATACACCCGTTAACTTTGAATACAACAAATAAAAATTTGGAAGAAACAGGCCTAAATACCCCCGAACCAACATTAGAAGATAATTTTAGCATTTTACCTGAACGAACTGACTCTCCTAACTTAGACGATTTTATGACAATCCTTGAATTTACATTACCCCCCGAACCTTCTGAACACGAATCTGAACCACCCGATCAAAATATTGACAACAACTCTTTACCTGATACAATACATACACAAGCCAGCTCTACACCTGTCATAGACATTTCTGAAAAACCCTTACAACATTTCAAAAACCAAATTGAATTTATTGAAGCTAATCTCCCACGAAAAATTGAAATCACTACTTTTGATAATAATAAACACATTTCAGTTTTTGTAAATGGATATAATAAAAGAACTCAATTTAATGAACTATTAGTCGAACATTGCCAACCAAAAACAAATTATTATTGCTATTTTTCATCGGATCAAATATATCATGAATTTTCTCAATACGTTAATGAAATAACCAATGAAAATGCGCCCAAATTTCATAGATGCATGACACAAGTAACATATATTGTTAACCCTGACGACCGTAAAAGTCAAATACAATTATACCATGAAGGAAAAACCAACGACCGTGGAACTAAAGAAACACTCGAACACTTAGAAAGAAAGTATTATTGGTCAAGCATTCAAAAAGATATTAAAAATTACATAGAGAATTGTCCTATCTGTAAAACTCAAAAATACAATCGAAATCCTATAAATCAACCTTTAAATTTAACCCCTACAAGTAATAGACCTTTCTATTCTGTACACATGGATATATTCCAAATTAATAATCAAAAGTATCTCACCTTCATAGATCCATTTTCAAAATTTGCGCAAGCCTATCATCTTCGATCTAGCAATCTTATAGATATTATAGAACAATTGTTCTGTTTTATTACCACTTTTCCTATTCCCCAAATAATAATAGCTGACAATGAATTTAATAAAGAGCCCTTAAAAGACTTTTTTAGATTTCATAAAGTCCAGTTTCATGCTAGTACCCCATACCATCACAATTCTAACTCCCCTGTCGAAAGATTACATTCCACTCTAATCGAACAATTTCGTTTATTTGAAAATAAAGTTCCAGAACACCAAAAAATGCAATACAGCATCTTAGCTTACAATAATACTATCCACTCTAATCTAAAAATGACCCCTAACGAAATAATTTTTGGACATACAGAAAACAGAAACCCCTTTGATCTGGAATTTGATCAAACCTTCATAACAGACTACGTTAATGACCACAAAAATAAAATGAAAAGTATTTATCGAAATTTATCAAATATCCAAGAACAAACAAAAATTAATCGAAATTCAAAAATTAACCCTCAAAGAACTGACCGTAAATTTAAAGAAGGAGATTTAGTTTTCGTTAAAACCGACAACCGAAATAAAAGTAAACCCCGTTTCACTGGCCCTTATAGAATTCAAGAATTATTAGAACACGACACATATATTTTAGTTAATGACAAAAATCAATCCACAATAAAAAGACATGCTAACGCACTATTACAATCCACAGGACAAGCTGCATCCTTATCTCAATCGCCTGGACCATCAAATGTGATGTGACAATAAAAACTTTAACTGACAATCCGGGACTTTACCCTTTAGTAAAAGGAACAGCATTATTAAAGGAAAGTGAATGGACGCTAATAAAAATTCTTGACTATTCCCCCCTTTTAGAAAACTATAACTACCTAAAAACTAATATACTTGAAACTATCACGAAACTACAAGGACGCCCTTACCTCATGTACCATCCATCTGGCCTTCTTACTACTCACGACAATCAATTATTAATTCTCGATCAATACCTCAAGAAGTCTGATCTGTTAATTAACCAGCTCTTCCCAGAAATACAAACCATACGTCCCAAACGCGAACTTTTTGACGCTATCGGGACAATAGTCAAATTTTTCACCGGAAACCTTGACGCAAAAGACGGAAGAAGATATGACGAAGCCATAACAAGATTAACAAAAACCACGGACCTACAAAAAACAATTTTAGAGGAACAAACCGAAATACTTAACAATACGATCACAACATTTAATGATAAGATCCAAAAATTATCCAAAAATCAAAACACAATTGCGCAAAATTTAAAGGACTTTATCTTAGAGACCGCATCAACAAATAACAAAATTCTAGGCACTATATTTACCACAACTACGCTTATCGAAGCAACAGAAGCCCTCCAACTCTTTATAGACACTTTCATGGAACTCGAAACTTCTTTAACATTCGCACAGAATCAACAAATTCACCTCTCTCTAATTGATAACAATGACCTTTTAACATCATTATTTGAAATTCCCAAGTATCTGAACAAAATGCAAAGTAAATCTTTACAGCTACCTTATCCTGTCGAACCATCGAATTTACACCTCTACGAAAGCTTAACTAATATTAAAGTGTATCAAGTAAACAACACCTTTACGTTCATCTACGAAATTCCACTTATTCAGAAATCCACGAGTTATCAATTTAGCAATCTAATACCTATTCCTGCATATTATAAAGATCAACTCTTTCATATGATAATACCAACCTTTAATGCAATTTTATTTTCAAAAGAACAAAGCATCCCTATCGAACCTCAACATTGTCAATCAATATCTAATGATCCATATTTCTGTCAAAAAGAAAATCATTTCCCTATACCTAATAATAAATTATGCGAAACGCAGTTGCTCAGCTTCGATTCTAAACAAACTTGTAAACCATTTACGTTTTCATTATCAAACTCTAAATTAATCAAACTAACAAAAAACAGCTGGATTTTCAGTTCTCCTATCGAAGTAGTATGTGAAATTCAGTGCACAGATGGCACTCAATACCGAAAAACACTTGTCAAAACCCAGTTAATTCAATTAACGACCGACTGTTTTGCTATTATAAATTACAACGACGCTTTGTTTACTTTCGAATCTTCTTCAAAATTTTCAGTGAACCTATTAACAACCACTATTATTAAACTAAAACCTAGTGCACTCAACGAAAGTATAAAAATTAATAACTCATTAGATTTATCCCACATAGACGTGAATTTATTAAAGCACGAGCAATTGAAGCTTGGTTACCAGAAAAAACAATTATTGTCACAAGAACATGACTTTACAACAACGCATACCTTTAGCTTAAGTTCAATTATTATTGTTACCATATTTATATTAATCGTAATATGCCTTTTTATATATGCTTACTTTAGGCGTCATACTCTAATTAACAAAATAAGTTCGAAATTGCAAACTCCGAATATCCTAGATACAGTGTCGGAACAACCATCAAACTTGTTACAATGTAAAGTATGAACAGCATATAAATTTTAATAATATTTCATATTCCATAAGTTTTTCATGAAAATCAATTCTCCAAATATGCTTTTCAAACTAAAGATGGAGGAGTAATATATTTCATACAATGTATACAGACACGCGCGAGCGTAACTTGATATCCTAAGCAAGGTGATATTGCATATCCCCACTTAGATGCTATTTTAACGACAAGGAAGGTTATAAAAACCTTGACGCTTACTTGTACGCGCAGAATGTACTTATCATCTTAAATGTTTGTTATGTAACATATTCACGTTCTCCGAATAAAGCTTATAAAACAATTTTTTAAGTTCTTTATTCGTATAAAACATAACTAGTACAGATTTTCTAACATTTTTTTACCCATCTTATAGAGAATTTGCTCCCATTTACGAATATATATAGTTTATTATAGTTATTTTTAAAAATAACAAAGTTATAGGCCTGGGGAGTCATGTCTGAGATACCCTGTATATTATATTTTTTTAGGGATGTCTTACGAAAATAAGAAACCTCTGTCTACAGCAGAACTTCTTGCTTTATTAGAGGAAGATAAAGATTTATTGGCGGCGGATAGTATCGATGCTGTATACAGTATGTCCCCGGATTGAGTTTACAAATCCATCAATACTGGATTTTATCAAAGTAGGCCGATCATTCTGAAAATTTGCATAACTCCATAACTTTTTATTCTGAACAACTTTTCTTAGTAAAATATTTGCGTACTGTGAATGGAAACAGTACTTTACCTGAAACGAAATTGACAAATAATGAATTTTATCAAAGTAGGCCGATCGTTTTGAAAATTTGTCCACCGCCATAACTTTTCATTCTGAACAACTTTTCTTAGTAACACTTTGGCGTACTGTGAACGGAAAAGGTACTTTACCCGAAACGAAAAGAGTTATTGCTCAACTGTAAAGGCCTACTTGATTTTAAAAAATCGAAAGTAAACTAAAAATAAGTTTCAGACCAAGCAGGGCGTAATCCCAAAATATGAAATTCCAATTCGAAAATTGTTGGTCAATCATACCTATTGTAAGCTCAATCCGGGGACATACTGTATATTCCACCTCCTGTCGATGAAGTTACTGATGAAAAAGATATAGACGACGATCTACTCATGGAGCAAGAGCAATTAGCGGATATAGCGGGAACCTTTGAAGTACATGCAAGTATATCTACTGCACAAGAACAAGCAGAGCAAGAACCCGGAACGTCTACTAAGAAAAGAAAAGAAAACACAAAAGCAAGGAGATCAACAAAAGCTAAGGAAAATCTCCCAAACTGGAAAAAAATTGAACCTGTATATACTTCTTTGCCCTTTTCCGACGAACTTGCGAAAATTGAAGAAATACAAAATGCAGTAGGTGGTAAATCACCATATCAAATTTTTTCGTTATATTTTGATTCAGAGGTTTTGTTGAAAATTGTTGATTATTCCAATAAATACGCGCATGACAATAATCGCCATTCCTTTGAAGTAAATGTTCCAACACTCAAACGATTTATTGGAATAATGATTCTTTCGGGGTATCATACACTACCTTCTGCAAAATTATACTGGTCAAAAGACGAAGATAAAGGACTACCGCTCGTTCGAAAATGTATGAGTCGTAATAAATTTATGGCAATCAAACGTAATATACATTTATGCGATAATAATGAATTGAACAAAAGTGACAAATTTTCAAAACTGGGGCCAATTTTTGATATCATCAACGAAAGGAATCTTCAGTTTGGAATTTTTTCGCACAACCTCTCAATTGATGAAGAAATGGTCCCGTATTTCGGTAGGCATTCATGCAAAATGTTTATAAAAGCGAAACCGGTGCGATTTGGCTACAAGCTCTGGTGTTTGTGCAGTTCAAATGGCTACTTGTATAAATTTATTCCGTATGGTGGAAAAAGTGCGGACAGTGAAAATTCTGAATATACGCTTAGTGAGAAAGTAGTCCTAGATTTACTTTAAGTTGTTCAAAATCCGTCTCAGCATCGTCTGTATTTTGACAATTTCTTTTCATCTTATAAACTGTTCCGTACACTAAAACTTCAAGGATTTTTTGCAACTGGTACCATTCGCGAAAATCGCACTGCTAAGTGCCCTCTGGAAACCACTGCAACTATGAAAAAGAAAAACAGGGGCTCATTTGACTTTGCATTTGAAGATGAAGCTGAAGTTATGATGGTAAAGTGGAATGACAATTCTGTTGTAACGGTGGTCAGCAATAATGGTACTATACGACCATTAGCAAGCGCTAAAAGATATAACAGGAAAGAAAAGAAAAGCAATTCTGTGCCCCAGCCTAAAGTAATATCCGACTATAATCAACATAATGGGTGGGGTTGATTTGCATGATAATGGAATTGCAAACTACAGAATTAGAATAAGAGGTAAAAAGTGGTGGCTATTGCCCTTATGAAATCTGAAGATAGTCAAACCCAAAATGTAGAAGAAAATAACGATAATGAAGAAACCACCAATCAAAGCATTCAAACATCAAATTATGGCCGACCTTCAAGAAATTCTGTGCCCTCGGAAGTGCGTTATGATGCGGTAGGACACGTGATAATAGAAGAAAAAAACAAAGTAAGAAGAAGATGCAGGTTGTGCAAAAGTACAACAATTTACAAATGCCAAAAGTGTAACGTTCATCTCCACGCTAATTGTTTCCAAGCATTTCATATCTCTAATATTTAGGATACCTTATAAGCCCAAAGTTGCGTAAACGCAACATTATTTTCTGACTTCAGTGGCTTTCAAAAAAAAATTTTTTAATTTTTTTTTTGTTTTCTTTAATGTATTTTGAGTAAGATTAAATGATTTTGTTCTAAAAATTTGTCATATTTTAATGCTTGGTCCTTAATGGGTTTTAAACAGGCAAAACATACCTCGCTTGTCGAGGCCTTAATTCCGAGAAATAATAGTATTAATAAACTGTTTGCTTTACTTTTGTACAGTGTAATTTTTATCACAAACATAATTTAAATGGCCCATGGCCTGTCAAACGTTACCAAAGCAGGTTGCTAAAATTCTAAGATTGCCCCCAAAAGTGAATATCCATATAATTAGAAAAAATGCGTTTTCATGCGGTTTATTTTTACTGTTTTCTGAAAAAACTATTAGTGCTATCAGTTTTACAAAAAGTGCAATACGGTATTGTACACCCAAAACTAAAACCAAAACCTAAGAACCATTTTGCATTTTACGGATGGTTTTTCACAATAATAAGCAATTAAGATTTGTAAAATTTGGAACATTACAGATGCTTTGCGATGGTGTTTGAATGCGCTGACATGCTAGATAAAATAATTCTATCAATTTAACTTTTGGGTTTAGCAGGCGACGTTGTTGTCACACGTTTTTTCTGTTGAAAATCGAAAAAGAAATACAATAACAAAAAACAATTAGTTAAATGATTTTGAAAGGATTCGTACTTAAGTTGATTACACTACTCAGACAAGTGTTCTTTCTGTAAATTTTTGATATGTTATCGCTAAGAATGTAATTATAACAAGTGTTAAGTCTGACTTTTGAATGACTTTTACCAGAAAAGTACAAAAGATATAAAACAATTGTTTTTAGGTTTTCGTTTTAGACGTAGAATGTTGTAATGCACTTTTTGTACGACGAATTAGACACACCCTATATATTGAAGATCTTTTTAATATTGCTAAATTTATATTTAAAATAGGAGTTTAGGTGGTGAACTTTTGAAATTTGGAAAAAGGGCTCTAGTTATACATGGGAGCAGGTCTATGTTAACCCTTTTCTAGTATTTTATTTTTAAGGAAATGAGTTCGTTCAAAAAATAATTTTAAATGATATTATGTGCAGTTTTTAAATATACTAAGAGTTATTGAAAATTCATGTAATATACAGGGTGATACAAAAATTATGTCTTTTTAAGTGGAAACCCTATATATTTTTTAGTATTTAGACACCTCATTATTTTATGATTTCAAATATATTGAAATGATATGTTTTGGTTGGCTTGTTTTAAATTTAATTTTAGAAGATATGTGTTCAAATTAATACAAGTTCTATTTTAATTGTTGTTTATGTAAGGTTTATTGTTTTAAAAATTTTAAAATGTGTTATAGATTTAAATTGTAGATAATTAGTTTTAAGAAATTTAGTTAGGTATCTTGATGTATACAGGGTGTGTAAAAATTCGAGTGCAAGCTCTGCGTAGCTTTATTCCTTGGACAATAATAAGGCGAAATTCTTATAGCGAAAAAGTCACCAGATGCTTCCTCAACTCGTGGGAAGCCTTCAAAGTTCAAAATTGGCAATGCGAAAAGGTTGCCGTTTTTGCAAAATTCTGTTACTTTATGAATAGATTAAGTAATAACGGCAACAATTTAGTATCGTTTATCAATTAAAAGTACCAAAAAAAATATACTAGTCTTCGTAATTATAATAAATAAAATGTATTTGCTTGCATCAAGAATGTCATGACATCCTTGATACAAGCATACACATTTTGAAGAATTCTATGAATTGAAATTATGAAGACTAGTATTTTTTTTTGCACTTTTAAATGATAAACGATGCTAAATTGTTGCCGTTGTTACTTAATCTAATGCATAAAGTAACAGAATTTTGCAAAAACGGCTTCCTTTTCGCGTTGCCAATTTTGAACTTTGAAGGCTTCGCACGAGTTGAGGAAGCATCTGGTGACTTTTTCGAAGAATTTCGCCTTATTATTTGCCAAGGAATAAAGTTACGGAGAGCTTGCACGCGAATTTTTACACACCCTGTATATCCAAAATTTATAAATTAAGAATAGATATTATGATTTTAAAAATTAATAATAAACTAGGGAGATGAAAAACAATTTTGTAAATAGAGGAGAATTAAAATTATTTTTATGCAAGGGTATAAATCTTGTTGCTCCCGAAAATAATTAATTTGATTCTAAATAAGAATGGAAGTTTATAATAAATATGGTATTATTAATGAAATGAATTATAAATATGGAATTATGAATTAATGTAAAAAAATAAATTCAATTACAAAATAAATTGGAAAGAAGGTTATCTTAAAAGACTGGAAAGTTAAAAAGTGATCACGTTTCGTTATGGATGTATTACAGATATAGTGGGGTTATTTGGTTATAGTTTAGATTTTGTAATTGTTTATTAAATTGTAAAGGAATTGTATTGTTTGGAAGTATTTTTGATTTTATAATTTTGATTAATTTAATCTTTAAAATAGAGTGAACCCATTTAACGACCCTGAATTAGGAGTTCTCTAAATTTAATTAAATTTAAATAAAAACTTGAGTTAGTCGGTGCTTAATATTTGTGAGGTGATAACGTAAATTTTATTAATTAAATAATTGAAACGATTTAAAAAGGGGGTACATCTCAATATATATACTAATCGCATATTTGACCGAGTAGTTTTTGAGTTATCATTAAAAACGGTAACTAGCGGTATTTAAGATTTTACCTTTGAAAACAAAAAGAAACAAGTAGTTGCTTAAAACTGTCAACGTGCAGATTTACGCTATCAATTGAGTAGCCTTATTTAAAGCAAATTAACGCTATTTTCGTTATTTTTAAAATACATTTTCCAAGAGATTTCTATATTATGTATGCAACCATGTCGACAAGAAGAATTACAAATTTTTAGCTTAGGGTTATGCAACCCATATTGCAAAGGTTTAATGAATAGCGACATACCTGGGTTAAACCATTAAAAGTTATTTATTAAGACCTGGCTTTCAACCAAATTAGATCAAGTGTACCAGAGATATTGTAAACGCAATTAAACTGAGGAAAAATTGAACCTCGCGCATTTCTACTCTATTGCCATTATTAAAGAAGGATAAATGTTGTACATTCAATATAAAGCACAATCTAGTGCAGCTCGGGCATATAATAATAATAATAATAATAATAATAATAACACCAGGTACCATCAGCAGAGAATTCTAAAGTTACAAGTCGACAGCAAATGCAGAATGTGCCATCAAGCAGAGGAAACAGTCGGCCATATATTGTCGGGATGTACTACTTTAGCGGCAAACGAGTACACCCACAGACATAACAGGGTGGCCAGTTATGTGCACTGGAAAATATGCAAAGAAGTTGGTGTAGAAGTGTCCGATAAATGGTACTCACATGTCCCAGACGCTGTTATCAACACGCAGGACTGTACCATCATGTGGGATTACGGTATTCAAACTGACCGTACCATTAGGGCCAATCGTCCAGATATAGTAGTCCACGATAGGAAGAACAACAACTGCCTACTTATAGACGTTGCCGTACCAGACGATCGCAACATCATGATCAAGGAAACCGAAAAGATCTCAAAATACAAAGACCTAGAAATTGAGATTAAACGGATGTGGAACACCAAGGCTAGAACCGTTGCAGTGGTTATAGGTACTCTAGGCATTGTCAGAAAGGGAATCCGGAACCAGCTTGATTTGATCCCAGGAAAACCGACAGTCTTTGAGGCACAAAAGATCGCTTTACTAGGCTCAGCACACATCTTGCGTAAAGTCCTTTAGCAGAGGAAATCCTTAGGACTCTGGTTGAGTCCCGGAAATTAAACCGACAAATCTATAGTCGAGAAATAAGATAAAAACAATAATAATAATAATAATAATAATAATAATAATAATAATAATAATAATAACACTTTATTGTATATGAAAAGAAATAAAAAAACTTACATATACAAAAGGTAGGAGTTCGGCATAAGCCGTTCTTCCACTCCTCCATAAAGAATAATCGATTCTAATAATATTGTGTAGTTTTTACACTATTACTTAAGACTAAATACATACATAAAGAATAATCGATTCTAATAATAATGTGTAGTTTTTTACACGATTACTTAAGACTAAATACAGAAATAAAACTAAATATCTTATGCTTACAATAAATATTACTAACTTAAAGACTACTTTCTTATTATAGTTACATATAGTCATGCGACCTATTCTTTATTTAATAATAACTGTTTAATTATCTCCTTAAACGACGTTAATGAGTTGTTTAGGTAATCTGAAGTCGAATTCAACAGACTTGGTGCCATGTGAGCAAAACAACATTGGTATTTAGTAGTATTGTGTTTAGGAATACAATAATTATTAGCATTACGAACATTTACACTATGAATGTCTGCTCTTTTGAGTAACAGATTACTTAAATACTCAGGACATTTATTAGTAATAAGCTTTTTAAGAAAAATACAGTACATACAAGTAATTAACTCTGTTAGAGATGTTTAATTCACTCGCTCTTCTTATATATGGTGTTACATGTTCTCTGAATGGTATTCTGTATATAAACCTCATACTAGCATTCTGAATTCGCTGAAGTTTGTTTTTATTATACTGTGCAAGGAAATTGTAATATACACAACAACAATAGTCTATATTTGGGTAGATTAAACTTTGAACCAATTTTAACTTAGTATCTTCATTAAGCATATGTTTAAATCTATAAAGCATTTTCAGCTTCATAAAAGACACCTGAGTAATTTTATCAACATGATTTCTGAAGGACAAATTACTATCAAATATGACACCCAAATTTCTTGTGGTAGTAGACCAGACTATTTGTGTATTACATACATTGAATTGCTGTATGTTTACCTTTTGCCTAAGTCTCTCATTAGCTATACATAAAACAACAGATTTATTAGGATTTAAATTCAAACCATTTACAGTACACCATCTGAAGAGTTGTTCTAGATCACTATTAATTTTATTAATGCCCTCTTTAATTTCAGATACTTCCATCGATAAGTATAATTGTACATCATCTGCATACATATGATATTTATATATATCTGTAATGTTGCGTAGCAACTATTTATTATTTCTGTAAAAGATTATTTTTGTTTGTTTAATGAGCGAAATCTAGGCTTGCGGGTGCAATATTTCCACCCCTGGAAGGAATCTTCATCGTGCCAAACATCGTATTGATACGGAACCTACGGTTTTATGTCGTATCTAAAGGACGGCATACATACAATTTTTCCGCATTAACAATCTTACCGACCTGTACTGGAAATTGTATGCTAACCTCGGCGCCATCTAGGCAGGTAAAAAAGGTCTTGTTTGTTGTTTATTTTGTTACTAATGTTAATGTCGATGATACGGTTTTAAAGGATATTTAGAGAAATCTAATTATACTTATTGCATAAATTTAACATAGTTCTACATGGAAAGATATAGATATATTAAGTAATTATTTATTTTAGTAAAATCAACTGTTATAATTTTCATTTAAAGCTTTAAAAATTACCTACCACGTTGGTGATCTTTGCCATTAGTGCTTACTATGTTTCGAGATATTACTAAAATGTAACATCGCTATACTGCAATCAAGTGATTTGCGCGTCTGAGTGAAAATGATAAGAGAATATATTTGATATAAAAGATTCTATTTTAGTCTAATTTTATTCGAAAGTTTTTAAAGCATATGTGGGTATTAAGCACCGGAATTCCAAACTTTTCAGCAGTTATGTATAACAGACAATGTATTCTTTTTTGTTGAAGCTTTATTTTACACTATGTGCTAAAGAAAAGTTGATGGGCAGAATTTTAAACATATTGGTACACTAAACATGTTATAACTGCGATAACCCGCGTAAATAACCAAAAATGGCTGCGCAGTTTACACTTTATAAATTACGTTGGTTTACAATATGAATATACACGTGCAGCAGAAGAAGCCCAATAAATACCCCGAACTTGCACTTAGAACACGGGCGTGTGTAATCTGTACGGTATACAGCGTGTCCCAGGATAGATGTTACAATAGGTGTGATGGACAAAAAATTTTTGAATTTTATTTTAAGATTGTGGAATTAAGCCCTGCTTGGTTTGAAGAGAATTTTAAGAATATTTTCAGTTTTTGAAAAACAAGTCGGCCTTGACATTGAAGCGAAAACTATTTTCTTTTCAGGTAAAGTACCCTTTTTGTTCATGATACGGCAAAATTTTACTAAGAAAAGTTGTTCATAATAAGAAATTATTGCCCTATGCAAAATTTCAGGAAGATCTACCTACTTTGATTAAACCGTCACATTTTAGATTAAACAAAATAAATTGTATTTATTCAAAATTTTCTTTGTAGAACATTGAACGAAACAAATCGCATTTACAAGAAATTTAACTTACGAAACATAATAATAACACTGATCTACAATAAATTATTTATTCCACATAACTGCCAGGAGGCCATGAAAAAACTATCGTTGACTAATCTTCCCGAAATTTTGCATAGGGGCATAATTTCTTATTATGAACAACTTTTCTTAGTAAAATTATGCCGTATCATGAACAAAAAGGGTACTTTACCTGAAAAGAAAATAGTTTTCGCTTCAATGTCAAGGCCGACTTGTTTTTCAAAAACTGAAAATATTCTTAAAATTCTCTTCAAACCAAGCAGGGCTTAATTCCACAATCTTAAAATAAAATTCAAAAATTTTTTGTCCATCACACCTATTGTAACATCTATCCTGGGACACACTGTATATGTTTTGGATTCCCTCAATCAACGGTTTTGGCTTTGTTAGGTACTATTTTTGTTCTAGTCGTTTGAAGCTGTAATAGAAATAATTTTATGGTTTTCTGACACTTTCAATATTTTTTAATGTACTGTTTATGTTACAGTCAGTCATTTTGATATTAGAAATATAGAGCACATCTATAATTCATGGAAAACCACTAAATTCATTTTAAAACTCACAAACATATCCACTGTTTCAAATTTACCAATGGGTGAACTAAGTGCAACAAACACAAACACAAATCATGAAAAAGCGGAGTATCTGTACCAGACTATCTGCACCGGTACGTGTATTCTCATTGGTGCAATTAGGTCTGATTATATTCGTGAAAAGGTGCAGGTAAGGCGAACAATCTACTCACACACACAGACACAATACACTTTGTTCGAAATACATAGCAATTATTTAGAGCCCAGTAACGTGTGGCTATTACGTTTGTATGTTGAAGATAAATTTAATTTTTTAAAAGTGTTTTGTAATTATTAGAATTACAGTACAATATCTTTGTGTAGCGTTAGTTTCGGCCTTAATATATGTATACTATATTTATGCCAATGTTTAATCCCAGATTCCGCTTCAGGTGTTACCGACTGAGTTACTCCAAAGTATTTGACTAAGCTAAGCTAAGATACAACATGACAACAATGTATTAATGTGTCCACTTTATAGTCTGCCATCTGAGGCTCCGTAATTCCCTCCGTTTAAGAGGGGGGGTCAACTAAAGGGTATACAAAAACCAAAATTTGATTCTTATGTAAAATTGCATGCCTGATCCGAATTTGGCGCTCGCCAGTTTATTCAGAATTCCGAAATACCAAAAAAATTAGAATTAAACTGAAATCTGAGAAATTCTAAATACAGTTTCTTTTCTCTTTCTCGCTCCATATCTCGGATGATATTCAAAATATCGACGTAAAACTTTGATACACTAATCTTTAGACATTGTTCTAGTGAATAGTATAAAGAAAAGTCATTTTAATATTATACATTTACGCGCGGCGCTTGTAGTAGCCGTTGAAATGTGGGAATACGCTGGACCATCAGTTACTATTTTATGCTATACAAAACGGAAAATATTATAACTTCAATAGATAGGCATTTCAATCACATTTCAGTTATTCAAGGAAAAAAAATTAGGTAGTTAAGTATAATAACCTTTTATTGAGCAACTTCGTATCGTTTAAAAAAGTATCTACTTATATATTATATATTATGTACATAGGATTATAGGGTACATAGATGGTAGGTCCACTACATATAAGCAGATGCTTTAAACTGTCGTTGCTGAACATTTTCCTTCGCACATGCAACTTAATACGCACTTTACTTTGGCAGTGTGGCATCTACAATTGTTATTACGATAGCAATTATATGTTTTACATTTACAGAATGAATTTAGCTGCAAATTTGCTGGCTTTGATTCCTTACTCATAGTTTTTGGGACAACATGTTCATTTTCCTTATACCAACCAAAATTGAAAATATTAGGAAGTTGCGGCTGAACTTTATACGCCATTTTGTAAATTGCCGCCTGAGGGAAAGCCCTTTTGACGTGATATTGAAAAGCATCTTCTGTTGCTGGGAGATGCCTAAAATCACATTTTTAGCAAAAGGCGCACGTCTGACAAAAATCACCTACCTTATGTCACTTTTACAATATGAAAACAAATGAGGTCTTAGTTCATCCATGTTTCCTTTAAATGAAGGTCGTCCATAGAGAGCTTTAAAAAAAATCTACAGGAATTCAAAATATTGTCTGTCAAAAGATATGTCCCATTTTTATCAATTTCTCCAAAACCAACCAACTCCTTTAAATCGTTTGCACGATCTCTTGCTATTTTCAGAGCTGTTCGCTTTCCTTTTTTAAATTGATAACTTACAGAATCACACCCTGACAAGCAGTATACGGCTAAAAGAATATTTGCTAACTGCCCTTGGTTGAAGTTAAATAAATTAGCTAATGAACTTATCGTGCTATGGCAAGGAACAAAGTAATTTTGGCGATGCAACCATATGTCAACATTTAGTGTTGCAGCGTAATATACAGTGTGTCCCAGATCGAGTGGGATTGCATGGGTAACTTTCTTATTATTGAAGATGGAGATTTGGTTAAATCGGCAATGTTTTGCAGTTTTATATGCTGATTTAAAATCTGTTTGAAAAAGTTCAAAATGTCGATCCCGTCAGAAGTTATTTAAAGAAAACTAAAAACTGTCAATTTCTTGTATGTCAAATATCTTCGTAAGTATAAGAGATATGAAAAAAAGTTTCATATGAAAGTCACTGTTTTCGATAAAACCAATTTAAAATTGATGTCGAGCAAAAATTCAAGATGGCTGCTTTTGAGGTACTCGTATCAACTTCCTTAAGTTAAATGGACGCCATATTGGATTTTTTGGTTACTGAATAGAATTTTTTATTCTCTTTTCAACGATGTAAGATAACGTATGATTGAATAAAAAATACCAGTAAAATTAATTGTTTTTACATTTTAATCAAGTAGGCTTACATGGATCCAAACATTCCAAACAAAATTAGGTGACATTTATTTTAGAAAACGTTTGTATGTAATTCCTATAATACTTAGTAACATGTTAATTCAGTACTAAGTACTAAGTACTTGAACCACAAAAAACATCGTGACATTACTTTTTAAATGTATAATCAAGTAGGTAAGTAACTATGATGAAAAACAATAACAAAGTTTATCACAATCTGTCAAAAAGCAGGTACTTAAGCTAATTTTGTTTGGATCCATGTAAGTCTACTTGACTAAAATGTAAAAACAATTAATTTTACTGGCATTTTTTATTCAATAATAAGTTATCTTACATCGTTGAAAAGAGAATAAAAAATTCTATTCAGTAACCAAAAAATCCAATATGGCGTCCATTTAACTTAAGGAAGTTGATACGAGTACCTCAAAAGCAGCCATCTTGAATTTTTGCTCGACATCAATTTTAAATTGGTTTCATCGAAAACAGTGACTTTCATATGAAACTTTTTTTCATATCTCTTATACTTACGAAGATATTTGACATACAAGAAAATGACAGTTTTTAGTTTTTTTTAAATAACTTCTGGCGGGTTCGACATTTTGAACTTTTTCAAACAGATTTTAAATCAGCATATAAAACTGCAAGACATTGCCAATTTAACCAAATCTCCATCTTCAATAATAAGAAAGTTACCCATGCAATCCCACTCGATCTGGGACACCCTGTATAGTGAAAGCACAAAAACGTCGGTGTCTGTAGAGTATATGACTGCTCTGGGGTACTTATCTTTAAAATAATGCAATATTGCAAAAATTCGTGTGTCTGCTTCATCGTGCTCAGTAAAATTTAGTTCATTTACAACTTCCACTTTGCACTCTCATAAAAGTGTTTTGTGGTTTTCTTTAAACATGCCTGCAATTAGAATTTGGGTATTCGCTTGTATATCATAATGATTTTCTACAAATTTTGATGCCATATAGGCCAAAAGTCCTTCTTTATTGCCGGAATGAGATATAAAAATTTTCCAATTTGGTATATCTAAACCGTCACAAACTTCATATTGAACGTTTGAAGTTGGTGATCGTCGAATTCTTTCAATGTTTTTCGTGGATTCTGAATTATCGTACTGATCTCCAACACATGCGACTAAATCGCACCCTTCCGGTTTCAAACTAGTTATCAGTTTTAAATATTTTTCTGACAAGTCTGTAAATGCTGAACATCCATAATTCTGATACCTTTGAATCAGTGCCATCATGTCAATGACGAAAATAGTTTGCTTTCTTTCGAATAATAATTGATTTACTTCTAACGATGCGTGTTTCTTAATTGCGTTGTAAAAGTCACTCTTGTTTCCTTTTCGCATAAAATAATTACAAATTGATAATTCGCATGATTCAAACAATGATGATGGATAATTTGTCCACTCAAATATAAAAGCACGGATTTTTGCATCTTCATCTAAATCTGTCGTAAAATGTAAATTTCTCAAAACTTCAATTTCATCTTCATATATTTTGCAAATCTTTGAAGTCGTATTCTTTGCTTTTCGTTTTTCTTCAAAGAAAGTAAGTTTTACAGGCTGTATTTTATCATGCTTTTTGTCAGCCGCACTTTTTATTGCTTCCAATCCTTTCTATTTTGCTAGATGCAGATCATTTGAAACGCTTTTTAAACCAGAATAGATGTTGATGAGTTTGTCAGTTTGCTGAGTGAAGTGATTAATTTTGCTTTGGATTAATTTTATTAAATTTAATTTCAATTCGTTATTTTCTTTCGCATGAGTCGATCGTTCATGATGGTGCTCTTTGATTTGTCGTTCATCGTGTTTTACTAATTGATACTGAACCTGATCTGACATTGAAGATAAGAATGGGAGGGCATATAAATACTTCTGGATTGTGCTGTCTTGCAACGTAATACCGGAAAACAATTGATTTTGTGCATCCTTGTTGTAAGTTTGCTCTAGGGCTAAATCTGTCCATACGCCATTAAATCTTCCCTCTTGCACGTGTACATTAAAATTGCCCGCTAAAAATTCTTTCCATATGGCGGGATAATTGGTTTGTAATTTTTTCATGTCACTAATGTAATGGGGGATGTAAGCAGTATATTTGTAGTGACCGGTAGCGACATATAGGGAAGCATATTTTCTACACAAGCAAGGTGCTGTTCAAATTCTCCCGAACGTTCGCCAGCAATGTACCACAACAGTATATTTACCATGTCAATATATTGAATCCAGTAAAGTGCAGTTGGGTTTGCCTCGAAAGTTTGTTCAATTTTTTTTCTTTGCAATTCAGACATTACGATTAAATGACAAAGGTTGCTATAAGAAACTTCTGAGTTCACCGAGTGTTTTGTTATGTTCTCTCGTAATATAGCAACTTCGGACAATAGTAGATTAATGCTTTCATCTTGAATGGCTTCTTCACCAAGCCAAGCAATGAAAGCCTCCCAGTATAATTCAAAAATTGCTGATTGCATTAGTTTGTGGGCCCGCACCATTTTGTAATAATCTTTACCACCACTGATAATTTTATTGACAGTACCTGGCAAGAATACTTTTGCTTCTATCAGAAAATCTTCAATGCCCGAAAATGCCATGATTTTGCCAATAGCCCTCAAAAAATTCAAGCATATATGGAATCCTCCCATCCGTGGTATGACAGATTTATACCTCTCCAAATATTTCTTCTTTAAACTAAGCATTATTTCATAAATTGCTTCGTCTGTTGCAATTACAGTCAGTTCCTGTTCATTTGCTTTGGATACGTTCATAAAATATTCAATGGAATTTTGAACAACTTCTACATCTGTAAGTGATTTATCAATGAATGGACCGTATGCAATGGTTGTTCTAATGCTTTCAGCAGATTGTAGAAATGTTTCGTGGAAGGTAGACCATGTAACAGGTAGTAGTAGTAGTAGTATCTTTATTTAGCTTTGATGCTATTAGTTTACACAGAACATGGTACAATACTAAATACACATAAGTATAAATATAAATGTAAATTAATATAAATCAAAGGAACACATAGTATCACTTAACGCAAAAAGGAGAACGCCTACGTACTCCAAAAGCAAAAGCACGGAACTTGCTCCAAATGCCCTTACTTTGCGCAATATTTTAAGTAACTTCTTTTAAAAGCAACTACTGTCTGAGCACTTACAACGTGAATCGGCAGTTCATTATAGAGTCTCAAACCCTCATACAACAAAGTTTTTTGGATAATAGTTTTACATAGTGAGGCAATCCGAAAAGCATTATTGTTTCGAGTATTGTATTCATGAATTTCATTATTTCGTTGAAGAAAGTCCGAGAGATAATTTGGAGCAAAATTATTACTCATCTTAAAAATAAGAATCATAACATTAAAAATGACGTGTTGTTTAATGCTTAACCAATTTAGGGCTTTCAACATTTCATTTATTGGAGTAAGTTTGTTGCAACGAATAATAATTCGCATAGCGCGATTCTGTAGCAATTGAAATTTTTTTATTTGGTATTCATGTAGGCACAAAAAAACCGTGGAGCAATATTGAAAGTGTGGAGCTATAATTGTATTGTAAACAATAATTCTTGACCAAAACGATAGCTGCCGGCAACACGACCAAGAAATCCAATTTTCTTACTAACTTTTTTACAAATAAAATCAAAATGTTTACTAAAATTTAGTGTGTCGTCAATATAAACTCCAAGATATTTAATTTCACTGACGAAATCGATTTTTACACCTTCAACCAGCACATGCATACACTTAAGTTCATCTTTAAGTTTTGCTTTCTTTACTTTTGATGCAATGAACATACATTTAGTTTTTTTAACATTCAATTTTAGACTATTATTCTGTAACCAAACAGCTATATTATGCAAATCAAAATGCATATGATCAAAGCAATCCACAAGTTTGTCGCTGGCTATATAAATCAATGCGTCATCTGCGAATAGAACGATTTTGCATTTTTTTATCGAGAGGTGTATATCATTTATATAAATGAGGAACAGAAGCGGACCCAACACACTGCCCTGAGGCACTCCGGAGTTTATTAATAGTTCATTCGAAGTATCATTATTAAATTTAACAACTTCTCGCCTGTTCGTTAAATAAGAAGTTAACCAAGCGAGTGCGGTGGCATTAACCCCATACCTTCTAAGTTTTTCAATGAGAATGCGTCTATCCACCGTCTCAAATGCTCGTTTTAAGTCAGTAAATGTAGCCAAAATTACTTTGTCAGAATCAAGATCATTTTTCCACGTGGTAATTACATACTGAATAAGTGTTTCGCAAGAATGCCTACTACGAAACCCCGATTGCAGTTCATACAATATGTCATTACTTTCGAAATAGTTTTTTAATAGTTGGTAAATTACACGTTCTAGCATTTTTTCTCTAAAAGGTAATAAATTTATCGGTCGCATCTCGCTAATCTTTTTAGTATTGCTTACTTTTGGTATTGGGACGACGGTATTAATTTTCCAATTTTCCGGAAATACACCGGTTTCTACAGAACAATAAATTAGTTGTAATAATGGGTATCCCACAATATCAAAGAGTTCTTTTATTAAACGTGATGCTATTTCATCTGGACTATTCTTATTTTTTTCGGCACTAACTAATTTTTTCAATTCGCCTATGTCAATTTTATTAAAATTTTGTAACACATTTTTGCCTACTAACTGGTAAGGTAAGCTGATATTTATATTTCTTAAAATATTGTTTCCATCTTTTACTATTAGTAATAAGCTCTCGATAAAATACTGATTTAGTCCATCTGAGATTGAAAAGCTACCAATATAAAAATCTTCAAAATCAATGCTGTTACATAAAGCATTTTTGGGTTTCCCAATAACTGTTTTTAGTGTTTCCCACATTTTACGAGAGTTATTTTTTTGACCATCAATTTTTTTGTTAAGGTAATTTTCTTTTCCTTTACGAACAGCACATACTAACTCGTTTCTCTTTTTTTTGTATGTTAACCAAAATGTATGCCCATTGGTGTTTTTAAATTCTTAAAATATTGTTTCCATCTTTTACTATTAGTAATAAGCTCTCGATAAAATACTGATTTAGTCCATCTGAGATTGAAAAGCTACCAATATAAAAATCTTCAAAATCAATGCTGTTACATAAAGCATTTTTGGGTTTCCCAATAACTGTTTTTAGTGTTTCCCACATTTTACGAGAGTTATTTTTTTGACCATCAATTTTTTTGTTAAGGTAATTTTCTTTTCCTTTACGAACAGCACATACTAACTCGTTTCTCTTTTTTTTGTATGTTAACCAAAATGTATGCCCATTGGTGTTTTTAAATTGCTTATAAGCTTTATCCCTATCGCGTTGAATATCTCGAATTTTCCTACTAAACCAAGGATTTGTTAAACGCTTAACAGTCAAGATTTTTAATGGTGCAAATTTATTTAATACTTCTATAATGTTGCTGCTAAAATTGTTACATAAAAGATTGACGTTGTCATGCTCATACAGCCACCGCTTCTCAATTAATTGATCACCCATTAGTTTCAGATTTCCCGGATTAAGTTGTCGTTTTTTACAAATATTATTATTCACTACAGTTCTATCACTTAATATTGTAGGTTTGATTAAAATAATGTCATGATCGGTTATTTTTGGAGTACGTACGACTTTAACATCTAAATAGGAATCGCTGCAGATTACTAAGTCTACTAATGTTTTCGATATAGATGTAATTCTAGTGGGTTCATTAACTAATTGTTTCATTCCATTAGCTGTAAGTAATAATTTTAACTGTTTAGAATAGTAGCCATTACTTAGTTGATCAATATTATAGTCCCCTGTTAGAATGACTCTGCTATCAAAATCAATCAATTCACTCAGTAAATTTTCAAAAACACTTAAAAAAGTCCGTATTTTACTGCTTGGAGAACGATAAATTACACCAATTTTTGCGTTACCAATTGTAACTATCGATACCCAATAATTGTCGTCGAGTGATAAATTACAATGTACTTTATATTTCAGTTTACTATGCACAAAAATTATAGTCCCACCTGTAAATCTACTATTAGAATAACAAATTATCGTCTCATAGCTATCGATACAAACTTCACTATCTAAAATAGCCGGAGTAACCCTAGCCTCAGATATGCATACCACATGAGGACATACCTTTACAACATACTGCTCTATTTCACTTTTATGCGCTAAAAAACTCTGTGCTTTCAAACAACAAATACTTAAATCTAATTTATTTTCATAAATTCGAAGACTTCCACGGTCAGTGTCAGTATTAACAAAACGTCTTCCGGATTGGGACCGTGTCATTTTGAGACAAGACTCAACGTTTCGCCCACTTTTATAAGGGGCTTCTTCAGGAGAAAAAGAGCACTAAAAGAGCACGGTAACTCAACGTGTCAACCACGCCAGAGGCGAAACTCTTTTAGCAAGAGGCAGAAAGGTAACGGTAACTCAACTTGTCAACCAAGCCAGAGGCGAAACCCTTCTGAAGAGAATCAGAGGGAGCAGCGACTTTATACCGGCCGTACCCGGCCAAGCGTATCCGACTGTGACGACGATTGGTCAGCGGTGGAGGGGGCGGAGCCAGTAATGATGGCGGACCTCCAAATATCGGATAGATAATAACCCGTGTCACGATTCAGAAAACATAAATACGAGTAGAAGAAAGGCCCAGCAATTTATAATAAGTGTTCAAACACATCGCCATTTTGTTGAAGGCACACTTGAATTCATTCTGTAAATGAGTGTGGAACATTAATCAGCATGTCGTGGGTTACTTGGCGAAAAGCATCGCGAATTCTTTCTTTCATATCCGCGCTGGTAGTCGGAGGAGTTTGGTACACACTATTCTTTACAAATCCCCACAAGAAAAAATCTAATAAAGATAGGTCTGCAGACCTAGCAGGCCAGTTCTGTGGACCACCTCGTCCAATCCAGCGATCGGGAAATCTAATATCTAGACAATTTCGGACATTCAGCGTTGAATGCGCAGGTGCACCATCATGTTGGTACCACAATCTAGGAACAACATTTTCAGGAATATGTTGCAGTAAATTATTCAATTCATGTTCAAGAAACTGCAGATAGATTTGACCATTAAGATGGTGCTCAAAAAAATGTGAACCAACAACTTGTGTTCCAACAATTCCACCCCACACGTTTATTGACCACTGATGTTGATGATCAACTGCTCTAAGAACTTCCGGCTTTTCGGTAGCGTAATGATGGAAGCCCTCTGTTACTAAAAGTTGCCTCATCGGTAAAAACGACGCAATTCAGAAAATCTGGTTCTTTATTGTTGACCCACTCACAAAATTGCATCCGGTTTTCTAAATCTCGCGGGTAAAGTTTCTGGTGTTTTTGGATATGGTAGGGGTGGAATTTATTGCTCTTCAAAATACGGTGTACAGATGTATGACTCATATCAACAATTTGTTGAGAAATCTCTCGAGTCGACTGGTGAGGATTTTAAACCACTGCAGCAACAACCATTAATGCGTTTTCCTCATTGGTTACTCGTTGTTCACGCATAAGTTTTGTATAATTAACGCTGCCTGTCGTTTCCAACCTCTCTTTAAGTCTTTCGAAACTAGCTGCCCGTGGGTGTCTTTCGCCAGGATACTTCTGAGCATAACATCGGGATGCAAGAAGACAATTTCGATCACATTCACCTAATACATAGATCATATTAACACACTGTTCCATAGAAAAATTCATTGTTATGCATAAAACAGTGAATTAATGCGGTACAACACATAAATGCTACTTTACTGCGAATTAATATGACAGATAATTGATTTATCTTTTTCTGTTGTTTTCATAGCCTTCTAAAAATTTCAATTAAAAAATTGCAATTCGCATGACACGGTCCTGTTATTTTTAAAACTGCAATCATTTAAAAAGTATCAACTTTAGGTATAGGAAACCCAATATAAAATCGAAGGAGAATTTAATTCTCTATCTGAATCATTGAAAAAATACAGAGTGTTCCATTTAAAAACATTTAATTATGGCCAATCCAAATTTTAAGTGATTGTACCACCGTAGCAAACACCCTGTACAACGCAATTTAACTTTTCATTTTTTGGATGACAGTAGATGGTCTCGACAAACGTTTGACAAAAATTTTGTCAAAATGCGGACGGTGTAGATTTTATTCGTTGGATCTGCATACATCATATTTTTCCTAAAAAGTTGAATAGCTCTGCAACCACTGATCCTAATTGCAAAAGCGAAACACTACGGGATAGGTAATTGACAGTAGAATAAGAATATTTAAAAATATATAGGGTGTTCTATTTAAAATATTCAAGTTGCATACTGGCAGCCGAAAAGGCAACACCCTGTAGAATTGTAGATATTTTATGGTTACAAAGAAGAATCTAATAAGTAACTTCTATATACCGGGTGGTGCATTGCCTCACGCATCATAGGAATTTCAATGGTAAATTTTTAATTTGTAAATATTTGCTTCCCTAATTATTTTACACCAAAAGTGTCATATTTTCGTAATTTCCTGCTCCCCTAATTATTTTAGGTAAAACAGCTTCAAATAAAAGTTGTATAGCATAAAATCCTGCATCTGAATCAATAAACAAAATTAATTTTGCGTGCCTTGTAACCTCAGAAATTAGGTATGAAAATGACGTAAATCACCCCAACAATAGCGATAGTCATGGAATTCAAACAAACATTAACAAATGTTAACGGTTTATCTGTCAAATTTCATGGTGGACGGAAAATTTAAAAGATTTAAATTTGTGTTTTTTTAATATTTTTAGGACCGTGGTGTGGTGCAAACCTAATCCAGATCCAATTTCTCTGAGGCTCACATTTGGAGTATTTGATACCGCATTGATTTCGTTAGCTTTATGATCTTCAGCTTCAATATCTTCTTCTGGTGCAATATTTATTTGTTTTTTAGTACAACTCTGGCAAGGAACGAACACTGACCCATATTTTGTTTGATTATTGATGATGGTATGGATTATTGATGTCGACGGAATTGGTATATGACGATATAAATTCGCAAATAGATCTCGCACTTGTCTTATACTGTTACCACTGTAAAATAACTTTAAAAATTGATTTTTTGCACTTATTGTATAATTGTTGGCCATATTTTCACTTTAACAGTAATTACAAGTAATAATAAAAATAAACTAACGCAGCGTAACTTGACAGATAAACCGTTAACATTTGTTAATTTTTCTTTGAATTCCATGGCTATCGCTATTTTTGGGGTGATTTACGTCATCTTCATACCTAATTTCTGAGGTTACAAGGCACGCAAAATTAATTTTGTTTATTGATTCATATGCAGAATTTTATGCTCTAAAACTTTTATTTGAAGCTTTTTTACCTAAAATTATTAGGGGAGCAGGAAATTATGAAAATATGATTTTACATGTTAATTCCCTATGTTCGGGTGTTCGAGTCACCACCCTGTATTTTTTGTAGAGAAAAAAATACCCCATCCAACGATGTTATTTTGCAGTTTGTCAATTTTTCCGTGACAGAAAAGCGGTGGAAATTAATTCTTGCACTTTGGTAAAAATCGCTGATGCCTTGGAATTACTGAAACAGTCTGGCTCGTCAGTTAGTTACACTTGTAAAAATTGTCACATAAAATAATATTATTTTCCGTTGAGTTTGTTTTAAAAAGTAATTTCCCTTCCTGTTGAATTTATTGAATAATGGCTATTTGTTTGCTAATGCCAAAAAGTTATATGTTTCGTACTGAAAAATAATTTCAAACTGTCATAGCTCCACCCCTCTGTTTTAAAAATTTCATGGCATCAGTGATTTTTGTCAAAGTACACAAATTAATCCCCACAGTTTTTCTGTTACACGAAACTCGAAAATTATGTAAAGTAGCATCATTGGATGGGGTATTTTTCTCTCTACAAAAAACTTAATTACACTTTTGGTCTAAAATAATTAGGGAAGCAAATATTTACATATTAAAAAATTACCATTGAAATTCCTATGGTGCGCGAGGCAATGCACCACCCGGTATGTATAATTTTTCTCTATCTAAAATATTTACGGAGCTACATAAGAATATCGTAGTAATTTTACACCCTGTATATCATTTTCGGGACTCTCGTTGTTCGAGTGGGAACTTTCCTTATCTTTGTCGATTAACTTCACGATATATCGCGTTGCACCGACATAATCCGAAAAGCCATCACCTTTTTGTATTACTACATTTTCTCCAAAACTACTTTTTTGTTTTTCTATTAAATCTTCCCTAAATGCGTGCCAAAATAGTGTGTGCTCTTTTGCTTTCTCGTGTAACAAATGTCGTATGTCAGATAAAGTCAATATTTGGAAATTTTCAACAGTTTTGTTTTCAAGTCTGGTATAATTTTGTCAAAAATGTCTTTAAATGTTAGGAGTTCCACTTTATTTTCTTTAGGTTTTGCTAAATAATGTTTAGGTTTTGGTTTTAGAAAATTTGTCTTGCACAAATTATGATATTTCAACTCTCGAGCCATATATCTACACATGAATCACCAAATCCTTCAATTTTGTTTAACAGTGAAGTATTCTCTACTTATTTAGCCTTCTTCCAGATCTGATTTTGTCGATTAAAAGTAGTGATTGGAATAAGTTTTCTGTTTCCTTTGCAATCTCGATCTTTGTCACATAATATACATAATACACTTGCATCGAATTTTGCTTTCGTTCTCAAAATTGGTGATCCGTTATCATCCGTAGAAGTTTCTCGGGTTCTCTTTTTATAAAAAATTCTTGTATAGGATCCGAACCATCCTCACCTCCATCAGTGGTATATGGGTCCACGATATCCTTTTCTTCCTCATCGTTCCATCCATAAATTCTCCTTGCCTTTGGTCTTCTAGGCCTTTTTGGCGATTTCCTTAAGATTCAAGATTTTTTTGGAGCAAACATTCGGTTCCACTGTATACATTCGAATCATCTGAGTTATGTTCAGTATTTTTTTCTGCTTTCCTCTTGAGCCTCTTCTTTAGAGTTGTTTCGCCTAAAATAGTACTTTTTTCTGCTTTCCTCTTGATCCTTTTCTCCGGAGTTGTTTCACCTAGAATTAACATCATTGTTAATATGTATTTTCGAAAATAAACGAAAACATGATTTCAACACACATCCACTAATATTATACCCCCATCACAAAAGTTTAGGGATATTTTTTTTAATTAACATAAATTAATTTTATTATTATACAAGGCGATTCATAATTAGGTGTAAAAAATTTAACTGAAGCTTATTTAGGCCAAAACAAAGCAATTAACCTAATATACCTTAGTAACAAAATGCTCCCTAAACAAGATACAAGGTGTTAAATACATTTTTTTTATTTTAATATTTGGCTATAACTTGGAAATTAATCATCGAATTAATTTGAAATTGGTATATAAATATTCTATGGCCCTTTATAAACAATAGGAGTAAGACGGTACAAATGTAATTGCTAACAGTAAATATTTGTATTTTTACTGCTAGATATTTAATACACATTTTTTCCGTTTAAATTAAATTTGTGTAAATCTGAATTTTAATTAAAATATAGTAAAATTGTTGTGTTACCCTATTATACGCCGACCACCTCAATAAAGAGTATCCTAATTAACAATTTTCTATTAAAAAATATCCCTAGACTTTTGTGATGAGTGTACTACCTCCAATATGCCTGCCTGTGGATAGGATCCCTTTCTTTGGAGTTGTTGCACCTAGAAATAAAATGCTTCTTAATGTTTTCGAAAACGTAATTTCAGAGATATTATCTTACATTTTTCTATATTTTTTTCTTCCAGAACATCTGAATCCAAGATTTTGTTTATCATGAGGTCTCTGCCGATAACTTGCTGTATGTAAAAGTTTTTATTGGTCTTCTTGTGATGACCCATAAAATCAACAACTGTGTCCTGTTGCGAGTCTTGTAGTTTTAAGGTTGATACTTTAGTGACAAAATGCTTACGTAATAATGTCGTTCGCAGAAGAGACGATTTATTCAAGTTAGCAATGTTTGAGTACTTTCTCAAGAGGGCACACGTCTCTAATGATTAAACCTCAACCCACTTAACATTCCAGGCAATCCGAATAAATATGGATTATCTTTGGGAACATTTGCTTTATCCCTGTTAGAGTAAATGAAATCAAGATATAGCTTAATTTTTTCCGTAACAAATGCATTTACAGTTCTATTTAGCTTTCCTCTGATTACAATCTTGTACGTTGACAGGGCCTTTTCTCTCTCTACATTATCGAGGGCTTCTAGTGTCTCTGATAATGTACTGCAAGTTAAATTTTGTATATTCTGGAAGTCTCTAACCGGAATTCGATGGATTTCGCCGCTTCTTTTTCTATTATAAACACTATAAACAGTAATATACAGTAATGTTACTTCTGCCAGTTGTTTCCAGATTACATATGAGAATCCACGTGTTGCTTGCTGAAATAAACTTTCAGCCCTCTTCAGAAGAAAACGTTTAAATTTCTTTATGTCCTCCGATACAGGAATTTTTGTTTGATTAGAAACTTTATTCTGCCTACTGAAACTGATCAAATCTCTGTGTGCTGGTTTATTAATTCTACCTGCAGCCTCTGTATTCAGCAATTTCAGAAAATTTTGGACGTGAGTTTGTAATTTTTTCCTAGCCTCTTTGATGTAGGTGGTTTCTAAGATGTTTCCACAAATTCGAAGATAGGTTACCATCTCAAGAGCTGTCTTTGGTCGTTCATAAATTCCCGTTTCTACTTTAAGCCCTGCCAAATGTTGAATGCCTTCTATTGCAATTTCGAAGAAGCGGGGATGGAACAATTTTGATAATTTGGATATATTTGGGCAAAGATTCCTTACAATTATTAAATATCGTCCAATAAGTCTCATGCGTTGTCTAATCATGTATCCCTGATGTCCTACATATATTGGCGTAAAGTGGTTGCCAAATAATATGATCAACTTATCTTGCTTCATAACATTGAAGATTTTGTCGATTCGCATAGGTGGAATTATCTTATATTTGAGTGTATTGGTTGCTGCCTGATGTACAATCGAGCATCTCTAAGGATCGATCTTGTGCAATCTTTTCGAATTGACTTTCCCGAGCAGATTTCAAAATGTGTGGAGAGATACTTTTTAGCCAAGAAAGCCTTGCAACTGGGGCACGGGAAGAAGTAATCTGCATAATTTTTCGGTATATTATAAATGTGCCTACGTCTGGTGAGGATTAGTTCTTGCGGATGTTTGAGATTATATTCGTAATTCCGTTTATTTCTCAATTTACGAATCGCATTCATACGTTCCGTGCTTTTCTGATCAAGACTTAAAAATTTGATTACTTCTTCTTTGTCATCATGAACCAATTCAAAGTGTCTGGAAATGTTTGTTTTTAGGGTCTTACAGAATGTACAAAATTCTTTTTTCTTGCTTTAGGTTTGAGCAGATTCAACAGCGTCTTTTTCACCACAACAATTATCTCAAATTTGTTACCATATAAAAAGCGGAATCAAAAACCAATTTTAATTTACCGTCATGTTTACTATCAGAAGATAGATTTACCTTAGGTTCCATAATTGTTTGCTCTACACCTTAAATTTACGATTTATTATTATACCTATTCTCTATCATCCCTTACCAACAGGCACTTACCAAGAATTGCTCTTTCATTCTCCAGACGGCCTAATTATTGATTGTTTTCAAATTTTCATTGTAAAACCTTCTAATTATCTAACAAATGCTCAGTGCTGGTCTAATTGTAAACACCACACAACTATTAAATTTTTGATAGGAGTAACACAACAGGGTAGTGTTAGTTATATTAGCAATGCATGGGGTGGTAGAACATTAGATAAACAAATAACAGAATTCTCCGAATTCTTAAATTATATTAAACCAAACGATGTTGTTTTGGCTGATCGAGGGTTCCTCATTAAAGATGTGTTGAGCATCAGGAAAGCAGATTTAGTGATACCAGCTTTCACTAAAGGCAAAAAACAACTGCACCCCCTTGAAATCGAAGAAACTAGACAAATTGCACATGTTCAAATACATGTGGAACGTATAATAGGGCTAATAAAGTCTAAATTTAAAATTCTGCAAAGTCCCATTCCAATATCTATGATTAGTAGTATTTCAAACAACCGCACTATTTTAGATAAAATAGTAAGAGTTTCTTGTGCACTTATAAATATAAACCCTATTATAGTGCCATTGTAAAATGTCCTTTTTATGAAAACTACAAATGATACTTGTAAAATATTTTATTGTAGGTATTTATATATTGCTGAAAATGAAGTATTTATCATTGATTGTTTTTCTTCTATTACAAATTCAATGATAAATAAGAATTAATTACAGATTTATATGTTACTAACTAAAGCAATGAATGTAAAACAGTTATTTACTTTCGTTACTGTCAAATATCATTAGTGCTTAGTGCATATATGCCTAGCAGGGGACTAGATTGGCCCATCAAATGAGAATGGCAAAATCCTGCTAAAGTGGATACACGGTAACTTGGCCAGCGAAGTAAACAAACCGCTTGAAAGCTCCCTGAAGCAGCACCGCACAGTGTGTATTTTATGTACTTCTGTGTGGTATGGTGTGCTGTAGATAATATTGTGCTGTAATGGAAAACAGTAAAATTAAAACGTTGACATCGTCAGAAATTCTTTTTGGAATAAACATTTAAATCTAATTTACTTTAAGCTTAATGCCATTATCATTGTAGACTACTGTTATTTACATATTTACAACTTAATATATACATATTACATATTTACAATCCAATATTTACAAATTACCTATTTACAACTTAATAGTATATACAAATTACATATTTACAATCCAATATTTACAAATTACCTATTTACAACTGAATAGTATATAATAATAATAATAATAATAATAATAATAATAATAATAATAATAAACGGATACGGCAATCTTTCTAAGGTTGATAGGGTATGGGCGCCCCTTCCCTCCGGAGTCAAGTTACCCCAGTCTCTAGGGAAGCGGTAGTCGCGGGTAGCGGTGGCAGAAATTGGCGTAAGCTAATGGAAGTTGCAAATTCACTAGACCGGCCAGATTGGGCTAACCCCCCGACCCCCATTACGATCTGGGAGAATCTGTATTGCCCGGCACAACGGGCCTCCAGCCTCGGAGGAGATGCCCAATCAAGTTGGCACCGGCAGAAACCCGCCTCGGTGTCGTCATGTGTGGACGCCGGAGTTGAAACAGGAGCTGCTTAACTTATTCGAAGCAGTTTCGCCTAGGAGGAGAGGTTACATGTCTAGACTCCATTCTCTATGGTGTGAGGTCCATCCGGAGCTTAACTTCATGTCCCAGCAAAACCTACGGGACCAGGTAGCCTCCCTCAAACGCCAAATGCCGAAGCAGCGTGTAGATCAACAGGAAATAGTCGCTCCTGCCTCTACTGAGCCACCTCTGTTGCAGAACGAGCATGTGACAGATGTTCCAACTCCTCAGAGAGATCTTATGGCCGAATTCCGAACTGCTCTAGGCAATATTGAGGACCGTAATATCAAGGTCTACCTTAGAGTAAAACCGAGGGCCGAAGACCTGACCCAGATGGATGGCATTCTGAAGGACTATCTAGCCCCTGACCACGATCTGTGGGACGTCAGCCGAGCCGTATACGCAGCCGTCACTGTTTTATGTCCTGTACGCAACAACAACCAAAACGTACGTAAGGATGAACGGCGTATACAGCAGTTGACAAAAAAGGTGACGGTTGCACGACGAGAGACATCCAAGATACAATGTGCGATGGATGTTCTTAAGGGCACTATCCGCCCTACATCAAAAATTAAGCGCATTATTAGCAGGTTTCGCGCTAACTATCACACGCTCAACCTATCTACAATAATCCTTATGAAGCGAAAGGCAGTAGATAGAGTTCGAGCTTTGTCTCTCGCCAAGAGGAAATTGGTTAACAAAGTAAGGTGGATTAAGGAGAATAACATCTTCAGCTGCAATCCTTCCTCACTTTTTCGTTCAAAAAATGAAGCTCCTCGCAACCCACCGTCGGCAAACGTTATTGAGATCTTCTGGAAGGGGATCTACGAGAATGCCATCCCTGTGAGAGACAGTTCCGTGCTAGCACAGTTCCGGCAGTATTGCGATGAACATCTTCCGCAAGCCGAAGAATGCCCTCCCATAACGGACATTGAGATAAGGCGCACCCTCAGAGGAAAACGCAATTTCTCTGCCCCAGGAATTGACGCAATCAATAATTTCTGGTGGAAATCCTTCCCGTCCGTGCACCCTCATCTCGCGAGGGTGTTTACTGCAGTTATCTCGGGCCACGCAACTATCCCAGAGTGGCTGGGGGAGGGCAGAACTGTGCTGATCCCGAAATCGGGGGATTTGTCCAGACCCCAAAACTACAGGCCAATTACCTGCATCAACACGCTGTATAAAATCTTCACCAGCGTGTTATACGAACAACAACTTATTAGTAGACCGCTGTATATGCAGCGATGCAGTTCACTACAGACGCAACCTATCAATGGCTTGGGTGGATTATGCGAAGGCGTTTGATACCACATCCCACGAGTTGATCATTCGCTTGCTGGGAGACCTCCATATCCACCCTGATATAGCGAGATGTGTAGAAAGTCTGATGCTGCTCTGGAAGACAAAATTTGCCATAAGATCCGGCAAGGAAGTGGTATCTACAGAGTGGATCACAATCCAGCGCGGTGTTTTCCAAGGGGACTCCTTGAGTCCGCTTCTCTTTTGCATTTCGCTATTGCCGCTTGCGATCGAGCTCAGGAAAGGCAGAGGTTAGGTACATGGTCGGGCCGCGCAGTATACGTCGGCATAAAGTCACCCATTTGTTTTACATGGATGACTTAAAGCTCTATGCCGGCAGCAGGGGAGACCTTCAGAGCTCCCTTGACACTGTATCTACCTATAGTACTGCCATCGGCATGAGTTTGGGGATGGACAAATGCGCTGTGTTTCATCTGAACAGAGGCCGACCACAGGATGAGGTTGAAGATGTTCATCTGGTAGATGGGAACATCGTGAGACATCTAGATGTCGGAGAGACATACAAGTTTTTGGGCATCCAGCAAAGTGGCATGCAGGATGGGTCCGCTGTAAAAAAGGCTCTCCGCAGCAAGTATAAATCGCGCCTCCGACAGATTTGGCGATCGCAACTGTCGGGTAAGAATAAGGTCGCCGGGACGAATATGCTTGCTGTCCCGATTCTTCTGTACTCTTTCGGCGTTACGAAGTGCAACGTCATAGAGTTACAAACATGAACATCAATCGTAGTTTGCATCTGAAGTCCTCCGTTCAGCGCATTTATCTCCCACGTCATCTTGGAGGAAGGGGTCTTTTAAGCCTGGAGTGTCTGCACGATCGTGTCGTCCTGGATACATGTCACCGTGTATTAAGAGGTAATGATCCGCTCATGTTGTTTTTCAGGTCACATGAGCAAGCGGGGAACGGGGCCTTTCTTTTTCAAGCGTCCCGCAGGGCTGCAGAAAAGCTCGGACTACAAGATCTTTCACCAGATCGGTATATAGCCGACGGTGCTCCTAATCTTGAGGAGCATGTGACAACCGTCAGCTCAAGAACGAAGAAGGCAGAATACGATCGTCTGATGAGAGAACATATGGGAAAGGCGATACACTCCCAGTTCTTTCGTCATGTGGAGCGAGAGGGTCTTTCTCGAGAACTTACCTTGGCCTTCTTAAAGTCGGCCGGTCTGAAGTCCGAGACTGAGGGGTTTGTACTGGCATGCCAGGATGGTTTCCTTAACACGCTAGTGTATCGTAATATCGTCTTTCAGGAACATCTTCCTACTGCCTGTAGAGCGTGTAAGGCCCATCCCGAGACACTTATGCATATATTGTCAGCATGCCCCTCATACGCTGTGTCGTTATACATCAGAAGACACAATGCAGCCCTGAGAGTGCTCTGTTATCATCTAAGGCACTCTTAAGGTCTTACGATCAGTTTCGGCCTCCCTGACCTGCAGAATACAAAAAGCCGTTCTTCTTGGCTCCCTCCACATCGCGAGGGCGCACGAGGTGGTGTAATCCGTGCTCGCACATCACCAGGGTTTGGGATGCGAGCACGTGGAAGGGCCCTACAGGTGATACCAGGTATGATGAGTCACCCGACCTGAAGTTGGTAGAGCCTGTAGGAGATCTGGGAACCCTCTAACGTGAGTGATCGGTTGCTAGGTTCTGTCCTATCCCCGGGGTGAGCGAAGGAGGGCTTCTCAGAGAGACCATCTGTCCCTAATGGATAATAATAATAATAATGTGTTTTATTTTGGTTTTGATAATTTTAGGTAGATACAATAATATGTCTTAAATGTAACTTTCACCAAAAATCTCAAGGACCAGCTCAGTTAAACTGATTTTCAGCTGGACCTTGTAACGAAAAGAAACAAACTTTACAGTGATATCGAATAGTGTTTAACAATATAGGGTTTAAACCGTTTAGAGTAACTTAACTTATTTGGGAGAAAATAACATGCAGTTGGAGATAACGTGAGTGATATCACCGTATTCAATTAATGCCTATTATAATTAAAACTAAAACTAAACTCTACTACAAATACAAATAATATAATATGTAGAATATAAAGAAAATAATAAGACTATACCATGCTGTCGCAGGAGCTTAAGCAACTTTTCTAAGAAAGTGTAGGTTATATTTTATAACCAGTGAGAAGATAATGAAACATTCGTTTTCTGAATGGGTTTAAAGGTAATATTTTGAGGTCGTCGGGTATGTTGTTGTATACTTTGCTAATATTATATTGGAAAGATCGTTCAAATAAGGCGGTACGATGCCGTGGAGGCGTCATCAGCCCCTTAGTCCTCAAATTTAAACTATGTACGTCCGCCCTGAATTTGATTTTGTTGTATAGATATGGAGGTGTTTTATGGGTTATTATTTTATGGTAATATACTGCAGTTTGGAGCAAGCGTCTGTTTTTCATATTGATCCAATTTGTTTCTTGAAGTTTGTGAGAGATATGATCATATTTTCGAATACCATATATGTATCGGAAACATGAATTTTGTACCCGTTGGGTTCTGTTTGTTGTGTCAACATCTAGGCATGTACCATAAACCTCAGAACAATAAGTAAACTGGGAGAGTACTAGTGCATCACACAAAAGCTTTTTTTGATTTTTGTCTAAGTATAATCTATGGGGGTATAATAATCTCAGATTTAAGTAAGCCTTCTGTATAACTTTATTAATATGAATTCGATATCTAAAGGTATTGTCAATTATAAGACCTAGATTTTTTGCATTTGGTGTTAATGGTATTTCGTCGTTGTTGATATTAAAATGCAGCAAGTCTTTTATATCTAAATAGCTTCTTGACGTACCGACAAGGATAGCGCAAGATTTTGGGGGGTTTAGTTTCAATCCATGACCTGTAGATGTCGTATATAAGTTGTTTAAATCGCTAATAATCCACGGCACGGTCAAGATCTTCCGGTTGGAACGAATAATAGAGCTGTGTGTCATCTGCATACATGTGGAGTTTGCAATGATTAACAGAATTTATAAAATATGACGTATAAATCGTATACAACAGGGGCCCTAGGATTGATCCTTGTGGAACGGCCTGTGTTATATTACGTGGCGGGGATACATTATTAGTAATTTTTACACATTGTGCTCTGTTACGAAAGTAGTTTTTAAACAGTTCTATAGCATTCGACGAGAATCCTAAGAAGTGAAGTATTTGATATAACAATTCATGATTTATAGTATCGAATGCCTTGCTGAAATCTAGGAGTATTAAAATTGTCAGCTTCCCGTTATCTATTGCCTCGAGAATATCGTCTGAGACATGAGTAAGAGCTGTGGTACAGCTATAATGCGGTCGAAATCCTGATTGGGATTCCGGTAGCAAATTGTTGGTGTTTAGAAAGTTTCGTACTTGTTTATTGACTATCTTTTCAACAACTTTAGAG
Organism: Melanotus villosus; assembly: GCA_963082815.1. NCBI lineage: Eukaryota > Metazoa > Arthropoda > Insecta > Coleoptera > Elateridae > Melanotus > Melanotus villosus. The sequence continues at coordinate 15,909,225 of OY720427.1, read as the reverse complement.
AAAGTGGGCAACACGCTAATCGGTCTAAGGTCTTAGTAATTATTAGGTTCGTTAATTTTAGCAAGTGGAGTGACTATAGCATGTTTCCAGCCATCTGGGAAAGCATTTGTTGACAAACAGAAGTTGATAATGTGAGTGATATATTTTAAAATACATGGACTACAACACAAAATCATTTTCAAGTTAATGCCATCCGCACCGATTGCATTGCTTTTGATCTCTTGTAGGGTTTTCCCCACTTCCTCCTCGGTTACCATGTCAAGTTTAAATTCCGTAACATGTTTTCGGTTGTGCTCATAAAAGTTTAGGATATCAGTCGCAATTGGCAACCTTGGTATACTGTCAATAAAAAAATTGTTTATGTTGTATGGGTTAGATAAATGATCTGGTATTACATTATTATTAGAGGGTTTCAAATTTAGTAAGTTAAATTCTTTCCAAATTTGTTTAGTATTTTTGTTCTTTATTTTGTATGCAAAATATGCTTTCTTTTCACTCACTATGCTGCTGCTAGTGAGGTTCCTAAGTGTCTTCTAATAATCCCAGTGTCCAGGATTTTTTTATTTTTGAAACCTCCGTTTGGCCTGGTCTCGGAGCTTCATCATAAGTTTAATGTTATCGGTTAGCCACGGTGTATACTTTTTCGAGATTTTTGCTGTTTTCCAAGGAGCGTGTACATCAAATAAATTTATTAAATGGTTGTTTAAGATGTCTACTTTAGCGTTGACATCATTTGCATAATAAATATCGTCTAGCGGTAATAAGTAAAGCTCATTTTTGAATTTTTCAATATTAAATAGTTTAAAGTCGCGGTAAGTCTTAATAACTGGAGAAACTTTAGGAACCTCAAGGGCAACAGTACAGTAAATAAGATCGTGATCTGACTCATTATTCGTTTCAACTCCCGACGACCCAACCATAGAGGAGTCTGTAGATATGATAACGTCTAAAAGAGAAGTATATCTGGTTGGTTTCGAAATTAATTGTTTTGAATTAGTAGGTACATTCAAGAAATTCGTTAAAATACTTTACTGCTACATCAGAATTTGACAATAAATCGATATTTATATCTCCCAAGCAGAAAATCGTATCAGACACTGACGTACACAGTGTAAAAGAGGTTTCTAATTCGTCTATAAATGTTTTATAATTCACAGTCGGAGGCTTATAAACCACGCCAAACGCGTAGGAAGCAGATTTTATTCTCGTAGAGAACCAAATTTGTTCAATATTGTTGCTTGTATCAATTAATTTGAACTTTATTGCTTTGTTTACAAACACCGCAACACCTCCACTGCGTCCATCTCTATCCTTACGTATTAAGTGATAATTTGGAATAAAAATATCTGAATTAGTTTATAATTGGTGCTAACCACGTTTCAGAAATTGCCAAAATGTGATAATCGAGAATGATATCTTTGATAGAATTTATTTTAGGAAATAACGATCTTATGTTAATATGACCTATTTTTAACTCATTCGACAAGTTGCTTGTGCTCATACCTGTTTGTGTAGATAACGACAGGGAAATAACGCTAGTAAAATAATGCTGTTTTCTGTAAGACTGTAACTTGTGATAATTTCTTGATGTGAAACCTTCTTGTGCTTCTTATCACTGCACTGCTCTGCATTCCACTTTATATAAGAGATTATTTATCTCACCGGTGGAATTAACTTGATGCACTTTCTTACCGATTTTTATAAAAATGTTGCCATCTTTGGTCCACACAGACTTGTTATCTAGCTTGTTAGTTGCTTTCTTTAACATTTCCATCCTCTTTCGAGTGAGGTCTTCTTTTATAAATATCTTGGTACCTTTCAATTTGCTTTTGCTATTAAAGATTAGCTTTTTGGTACTACGTTTTACGAACTTAACGATAATTGGTCTATGCATACCTTCTCTACCTTTTAATCTGTGACTGATATCAATTGCATTATCTGATAAATTGATTCCAAACTTCTCTCTACACAAGTTAATTATTACTTCGTCCGTATTATCATGGTGTTTTTCCGGAACCCCAAAAATTCTTAGACTATTTTTTCGAGTGTAATGCTCGTACGTATCTAAAGCTTCTTCACAACCTTCGACGGCCTTTTTTAACTGGCTCTCAAGGCGACTAACCTCCTCAAGTTTAGTTACAATTCCATCTAATCGTTCATTTATTGCCGTGCTTATCATTTATTTAAGCTTCTTTTCAAACGTATCACTCTCCAGTAGTTTATCTACAATTTTTTGGGCTATAATGTCATTGTCGTCTTGAGATGAGCTTTTGTTACGATTTCTGGTATTCATGATTACAATAATTAACTTGTTCTCCTGTATACCAGTAGAAAACTTGCAGAGGCAGCGCGACACTTCTGCTACACTCGACAGACATACAAATTACATATTTACAAGAAGGTTTGCCAGTCATGTATCTATGGGTTCTCACTACACTGATTGCAAAGCCATAGATCATCAGGCACATTAGTTACATTAACGCACTCTAAATGAAACTAATTATGCTACTGTACAGTCATCATTATAGCATTGAATCATCGGACGCCCATCATCGACACCCTCACAAGAACACCAAGTTTCCAATTCTGCCTTCCCTTCAAGCGCAGTAAAATATCTTGATAAAAGTTCCGGTATAATAACTGCAGCATGAAAATTCATTGCCTTTTTAAAATTTACATCCCAAAATTCATAATCTGGTAGAATCCTTTGAATGAACATTTCTGTAGGGGACCATATAACAAAATCACAATAGTCTATTTCAATTATAAACATCTGCATCTGAACTTGGTAGAAATATACCGGGTGGTGCATTGCCTCACGCACCATAGGAATTTCAATGGTAAATTTTTAATTTGTAAATATTTGCTTCCCTAATTATTTTAGACCAAAAGTGCAAATATGTTTTGTAGAGAAAAAAATACCCCATCTAAAGATACTATTTTGCAGTTTTTCAATTTTTCCGTAACAGAAAAACTGTGGAAATTAATTCTGGCACTTTGATAAAAATCACTGATGCCTTGGAATTACTGAAACAGTCTGGCTTGTCAGTTAGTTACTCTTGTTAAAATTGTCACATATTGTTACATATTTTAAAAAATTATCACTGAAATTCCTATGGTGCGTGAGCCAATGCACCACCCGGTATATGGTTTTTGTCAAGTGCTAGTCCTACGCTGGTGTTGACAAGACACGTACATTTCAAAGTTGAAAAGTTTTGAACTGACAATTTTGCCGTATGTAAAATGTATGGGCACTTTATTTCTACACAACCATAGCCACAACATTCACAACATATACCGGGTGTAACAAGATCATGGTACTCCCTCCCTTTTTTCCTTTAGCTTTCAAGATAAATGGTTGAAATTTGGAACATCCTATATACTTAATAACACTTTTTGACATATTAAACGGCTTTTTGCCACTTCCGGTTTCACCAGAAGTGACACTAACTTTTGATTTTCAAATAGAACACCCTATATATTAATGCATTTTTGAATTCTGCATAATTTTCTGAATCCAATGATACCACATAAGTGACATTTCAGTCTTCAATATTTATTTTAATTAATTTTTAGTTTTCTATTTAAGTGTGCCCTGACTGTTCCGATTTATTCTAATTGAGCCGTGTAATACTAGAAAAATCGAAATCCCGTCGAAACTAGTAAATTATGTGATTTGTGAGCAAATAAAGTTTATCAAAATGGTTTTTGGGACAAAGCACGATCTTTTCAAATGTAACCATATTGGTACCGTGGTAGCATTTATTGCTAGCATTAATAAGGAATTTATTCATGTGCCTTATTAAAATTTGCGATAAATACAATCAAAATTACAGCTAAGAGGAAATAAGAAAATACTATTTTGTTCCAATTCTAAGGTAAGAAGTAAATAAGATGGCTTTGAAAACAATGAAATATTTAGCTTGTCAAACATTTGTTGATTTACCAGTGTTTTTATTGTTTTCATTGTTTTCAAAGCCACCTTATTTACTTCTTACCTTATAATTGGAACAAAATCATATTTTCTCTTAGCTGTAATTTTGATTGTATTTATCGCAGATTTTAATAAAGCAAATGAATAAATTCCTTATTAATGCTAGCAATAAATGGTACCACGGTACCAATATGATTACATTTGAAAAGATCGTGTTTTGTCCCAAAACCCATTTTGATAAACTTTATTTGCTCATAAATCACAATTCACTAGCTTCGACGGGATTTCGACTTTTCTAGTATTACACGGCTCAATTAGAATAAATCGGAACAGTCATGGCACACTTAAATAGAAAACTAAAAATTAAATTAAAATAAATATTGAAGACTGAAATGACACGCTGTTTGTGTGGTGCTGGCGTTGTTCATTCAAATAGGCATCCGCTGCCAAATTCTCAAGCTCTATTCCCCATTTGGTAGCTTTTGTAGAGAATGCCATCTGAGCAGGATAACATACTGCTTTTATTAATGAAAGCGAAGGTTTATTAAGCTTTGTACGGCATGAAGCTTTAAACCTTGATGCTGTTATTCTGCTAGCTCGGTGTCGGTACCACAAAGAACACTGGTTTTGCAATTTTGTTCTTTCCTCGATCACCCTACAGTTTCCAAGGAAATGCTTATATCAATAGTTTTACCCAAAACTCGTAGTTCAGGGTAAGTTTTATTTTTGTTTTCTTCCCTGTAAATATTAAATACAGATGGCAAGTCTATTTCTTTCGGCTCCATTTCAGTGGCAAACGGTTCCACAATGCGCATTACTGCAGCATCTATGTTAGCGGTTTTTAAGTATTTCAAAAATTGTACGACATTTAGAGGTTTTGCTGAACATTTCGGCTGTTCTTTACAGCTCTTTCCCTACTTCATATCTGCCACTGGTACAATTGGTACTTGTGAAACCGATGGAACAGGCCACTTTGATTTAATGTCTGTACACGATAGATTTTCTTTTATTTTCGTTGCGTATTCTGCTGCAAATAATATTGCACCCACATGACTGCACACTTCACTGTTGCCTGCCATACAGGTGCAGTGAGCGGTATTGATGCTCCCATCATTTTCCACCATGACCCGCGCTGCCAAACTTTGTCATTCATTCTTTGCGAATGCTTCACCTGCAAACGACGTAAAAAATTTAAAATATGACTATATAACAAGACAGAAATTTAGTTCCTATCTAATATCACTACGTGTATATACTACTAAATTTGGAGATGTTATTGAGAGTTTGTAATTCATCCAAAACTTATTTTTATATTTTTATTATTACGTATAATAACAAATATAACGTACAGTTATTAAAAAAACTTATTCCAATATCAAATTATACAGAAACAAAAATCTTACCTTTCCAACGATAACAACAAAATTATTAACTTTGCAGCATCCAACTTTCTGCACAAACCCAGCTTCAAAGTATTTGAAAGCAGCTAAACTTTTATATGCCTTCATTTGTTGGGCCGTGTAAAAGCTATGGGTCAGAACTAGATCTAGCTATATCCATACTTGAAACTGGAGGAATACCTTCGATTCCAAACTCCAAGTCTGCGTCTTGCAACATGAAAGGATCCAGACCTACCAATCCAATTTTTTGCTTATACCTAGCTGCTATGTCGCTATTTTCAGGCTGACGTAGCAACTGTAAAAAATATTTGTTATAACCTGAGGGCATAGTGATATAATAACTGCGAAATGAAAAGTAACATGTTTATATTTGTCGAAAAAGCAATAGGTACTTTTTTAAATAATTAAACTTTTGTTTAAAGCAATGTAATAAGTTTTAATTAAACTCGTTAACAGTATAATATGCAATGATGGGTTGTCGAAATGCGATGATATTCCTTAACACGGGCTATGTTACACAAAACTTTTTTTTAGTAAACTGTAAGCACAGAAAAAGACACTGTCACAAATTTGGGGTCCCTTATTTTTATAACTTATACCTAACTTAAACTATTAATGAATAAATACACTGACCGGCAAAGAAAACCGGCCACCTTGAAATATTTCACAAAAACACTTAAACGTTCATTAATTTAACTAAGGATTGGCATTAGGTTGAAGAACCATTCATTGTTGATACGGCATGCACAAATTAGCTAAGAAAATAAGACAAATAAACTCAGAAATAAATTTAATTTGAAAAAAAAGAAACAGTGAAAAATCGATTTTCTTTTAATTGCAAAAAAAATAAAGGTGGCTGTTTTTAATGGACCTTCTGGTAAATTATTATTAGCCTGTATGTCCTCCTCGAGCCTGAATTACGTCATTCAACCGAGATTTACGGTAACATGTTAATGCTGTTGAGAAGAGAATCTCGCCTGTTAACATTAAAACTAGGGGTATTTTGGAATGGAACAAGCATCCTAAAACATTGATAACTAAGAAAAATCAGCTTAGCTCTTTATTTAGTTATAAAATATGCGGTTAAGGGAACCCTTTATAAAATATTTCAGGGTAGCCGGATTTTTTTGCCGGTCAGTGTATTTCAATTAGACAAAAACTGAAGTTACCACTGTTTACCTGTAGTGTAGGGTACAGATATGGTATACGTGGGCGTTTCAAACCTTTTTTCTTACAAGGTTATAAAAATATACATACCATGTGTTTCACCGAAGACGCAGCATAGGGAAACACCAATGTATTTTTTTAGAACAGATCCAGGTTACCTGCGGAATATGTACGAATTTAGCACTAAACCTACGTAATTGAGTTTATTTGTATGCTAGAATGAGACAGAAATACCTGTTATCGCGGCACGCAATTGTTTCATTGTTTGGTTTTTAAATTGTCAATTTCGCCAGCTAAACTTGTCAGTTACTAAAGAATCTACATCTACAATGCAATGAAGCACAATTATTATAGATTCATTATAATTATTATTATACTAAAACAATATAATTTAAAAAAATTATTTATAATACCATAATACTTTATACATATTTACTAAAATCACTATTTACGTAAACGTATAATTGTTTCGGTTTTCTTGTACAGGGTGGTCCAAATTGGACACTTTTGATAGGAAACACCAATTTCTAGAGGAGCTAGAAAAAAACTAACCTACATGTTACGAGCTCGATTTTTGTGAGAAAGTGAATGCCGAAAACCGCACATCGATATCTTGAACTGTTTAGAAGATATAGGGTGGTTTTCAATTTTGTGCATTTTTGACCCACCCCCGTAACTTATTTATTTATGAATATTTTTTATTTCTGTAAAAACATTCTTAAGGCACTTTTTTTAAAGGAATCCAATGGTGTCCCAAGTTTTTTTGTAAAAAGAATAGTTTTGAAGCTATGACATAAACTTGTATTTTTTCTTATTGCTGTTTCTAAAATAGTATAAGATGAATTTTGCTAATCTGGAGTGCCATGTTGAACAATAAAACGAAATAAACTTACAGCTGTTATAAAATAAATGTTTAAAAAGGAAAGTAGCAAGTATTTTATATATTTAGAAAAAGAATATGCAAAAATATATAGGGTAGTCCACAAGAAAAAATACAAGTTTATGTCATATCTTCAAAACCATTCTTTTTGCAAAAAAACTTGGGACATCATTGGATTCCTTTAAAAAAAGTGCCTTAAGAATGTTTTTACAGAAACAAAAAATATTCATAAATAAATAAGTTACGGGGGTGGGTCAAAAATGCACAAAATTGAAAACCACCCTATATCTCCTAAACAGTTCAAGATATCGATGTGCGGTTTTCGGCATTCACTTTCTCACAAAAATCGAGCTCGTAACATGTAGGTTAGTTTTTTTCTAGCTCCTCTAGAAATTGGTGTTTCCTATCAAAAGTGTCAAATTTGGACCACCTTGTACAACAATCCTGTAGGTATTTCACCAAATTATACATTTTTCTCTATGTAACCAATTTCACACCCATCTACATGCACCATTAAGATTTGTAAGTTGCATTAATAATTTCTGACAGAAATTTTAGTACAACTGACTAGACAAATTCTTATTTTTATTACATTTTAAGTTCATTCGGTACCTGACTGATGATCATTTGCTTTCTTTTGACAGGATTCAATACTATTCCATGCTTTTAGTGATATAAACTCGACAATTACGAACATAGTTTGCTGGTAGGACCGCAGTCTGAAATATTGCAAACACAACCTTACATTTTCATAGAATTTACTTACGCCTTCTTTATGGGTGCTGTTGTAATAAGGCGAATTCAATTTAAAATATGCAGAATGCAGAAACGGCGATTTAAAAGATTACGCATTTTGCGTATTTTTATTGTAAATCAAAGTTGTAGGTGCTGTCAAAATAAATTGACAAATTTAAAAACCAAACAATGAAATAATAGCCTGTCGCAATAACAGACGCCTTCAGTATTGCTATCTCTTTCTAGCGTTAACTAAATCCAATAACCTACGTTGAGCACTGAATCCAGACATATGTCAAAGGTATCGCGGATCCTTTCTGAAAAAATACATTGGTGTTTCCCTATGTTGCGTCTTCGGTGAAACACGTGGTATGTGCTTATATATAATACGTGGAAAGTAGTCTACTTAGTATGATAAGAGGCAAAGCAGTTGATACAAAGACCAACGTCACACTTTTGGCACATTCTCCTACCAAAAGATTTACATCCTATTCCTGCACATCTACGTCTGTTACACGAGATCACAAAATGGTCCATCCGATCAAATCGTATATCTGGAAATAAATTCTTTGTGAGATTGATCCGACCAGTGTTACGATTTTTTTGCTTAGCGATAAATCGTATCAATTTTTTTGATTTGCCAATGTTGTTAGCGTTAAAAATTTTTTGGTTGTGCTTGTTTAATTTTAATTTCTTCAAAATTTCCCATTTTACTTGATTAATTCATATAATTATTTTCCCTTTTCGTATTTTGTAAAGATTTTCTTCTGATTGGGGTTTTGACTGCATTTGTAATGCTTTATTTCCATTGTGCCGGCGCATACATTTCCATCTTTAAGCGATGCCTGGTTATTTAGTTCATTTGTTTGTCTTAATTTTCATTCAAAAGTAAATTCTTTCGGTTTTACCTACTCTATTCTTCATATATTCTTTTGTGTGCTATTAATTTTCCATATCTTAACCCTGGAGTAGTGGCGCTCATGTTACGGTAAAGAGCGGTGGCGCCGAGTCTGTCAGACTCGAAACTTTGAAAATTTTTATTTCATTAACTATTATCAATATGTTTTTTTTTTTTAATTTTTGGGATTCGTATGTATGCTTTCTATAAATAAATCGATTTTCAGGGCTGTCATGTTTTCTCAACATCAATAACAAGTCAAAATACTAATATGGTATAAAATATACGAAAATTTTTAGAGGTAAATTGAAAAAAAAACTTTATTGCCTGAAAGCGATACAAAACAAAAAAAAAACCTTTTCTGAAAGAACAAATAATAAACAATATTACAAAGGCATGTCTGGTAGTGTCTCGCACACAGGGCAGCGAAATTCTGCATGTTTTAAACATAGAAATTTTTCAGAAATAACGAGTGGTGCTGTTATTTTTGTAAAAAAAATAATCAATAGTGTTTTCACTGCACTAGCCGACAGCGTACTATATATAATGAAGGTACTAAAAGGCACAAATTCCTAGCTCCCCCCCCTCCCTTTTCACATAAGATTTTGTAAGGCTCGAGTCTCAGAGACTCGGCGCCACTACTCCAGGGTTAATTATATTTTTATATTGTTGTGAATCCATTCCTTTCGGCGCACTCTGTATATGAATTTTGTAAGGTCGTAGTTCTGAGGCTAAGTGTGCGCATGAGTTCGGTGGGGCGATTTATTGTATCGTATGTTTGAGCGAGTCTCTTTCGCCGTTGAAAGTTCATACGAAAGGACCTTCGGGCTCCGTCAAAAAGTATTACTTTACCTTCGATTCGTTTACTTTAAATGTTCGATTGATTGACTTTAAATCTTCCGTTGATTGGATGGAACTTCGCTTCGATGTATTTCTAGTTTATTCAGATATGTAATTTTTGCACTCGCTTTGATTTTGTGGTACTTTGAAATTTTGTTTAATCTCCATTTTCTTATTGATTTGGAATTTACAGCGCCTTGCTTGGGTTATTTTATATCCGTTTTCCTGTGTGGATATAATTCATATGTTAATGGTTCCTGGTTGGAGTTCTTAATTTTTGCTTTAATTTGCAAACTTCGAAACACGTGGGAGGACGCCATTACGTAGTCGCTATTCGCCATGTGGTGCTGTCGATTTGGATTTCAACAAATTCTTCGCTTGCTTTGTTAGATCAACACCTGCTCTTGTCATCGAATTTTACTGAGATAAGTGCTTAATTTATTATTTCTTGTACTTTTGTAATTTTTTGCTATTAATAATTTTTAGTATTATTAAGATGTGTTGCCGCATGTTATTTTCTTGTTTAGTAAGTAATTAACTTTTGTATGTAAAATTTTTGCATAGTACGATTCATTCATGAATTAGGTTTTGCTTATTAATTTTTATTCTTTTAAATTTTTCCTATAAATTGTCATTTCCCTAATTTTTGGATGAATTGCTATAATATTTTTATATTTAAAAATTTCACTTGTCTTTCCATCTAGATATTTCTAGATGTAATTATTTTGATCTTTTGTATTAAATTTATATCTTTTATATGTATATTTAAATTTGTGTGTATCTTATCATATCAAGTCTTTAACAATTACTCTGTTCAATATGTAATTTTTTTGATAATTATTTTGAATCCTGGCCTAGCGCCGTTCAATGAGTTCCCGATAAATAAATTGTTGCACTATGTTTATGGCTTTTTATTATCGTTTGATAAGTTTTTTCGTAACACCAGGAGTTTTTGAAAACGTTTTATATTTTGTTAAATATACTTGGGCTATCTCCCTTCTGAAATCCAAAGCTGATATCGTTTTATTTTATTTGTAGAGAAACCAAGCATTATGTAATGCGACATCAATAAGTCAAGTAAAAATTGGCCAGTACCACTTCTTGCTGCGTATTCCAATCCGATAAGCAGCAATTCCTTGGTCCATAAGATCGGTTCCTACCCCCATCTTTTGGTTGTAGGCAGCCACACAGTAAGGGCGAGGAACCATTACATGTTTTTTACTTTTTGGCAATACCTTTTTACCGTTGCTTCCGGCTGAACACCGGCATTTGTAGAGGCTATAGTGACCACCAAATTGTCCATCCATCGTGCTAAGAGAACACCGTCATTTTTTTTACAGTAATTGGACCCGATTTAGGTATTCGATTTTATCGAATTGTTGACCCATAACCTAAATTTCGAAGATAAACCAATAAATTCAAACCGGTAAATAAGTTATCCAAGTGAATAACATATGGTAAATTTGGTTGTGGTAGTTCTCTTAGCATCAACACCATAGGTGGTGCGCATTTTACTACCAATTTGCTTATGTCTGCGTCTTCTCGAGGATCATTGCCCTGATATAAGTCAAAATTAATGAGATATCCATCTTTGGAGTTTAGGGATCACATCTTATATCCGAAGCGGATAGGTTGTTTCCTGAGCAACAGCTCCATCCTGTGCAAAATGTCGGTTTAAAACTCCCTCCCAAAAATGTTTAAAAAAAGTAGGTCTACAGACAGGAATCATATCACCCTGTCTTGTCCTTATGTACATTTTAAAAGTATGTTCTTTTTTGGATCTGCTTTCGTTTTTGGGCCTCCTTCTCTTGCACTTTCCAACTGTTGCATGTTTGATTATAAAATTTTCTCGTTGCACTTTTAATTTTGATGAATAGAACACCGAATGGAATTTTTGGATATCAAATTTACTTATACCTGTGCGTTGGGAAGCTGCTAAATTATGACCGCACGTTACATCACGTGGGGGTTGTTTAACCGAGTACCTAAAAATAAAGGAACTATAAATAATATATAAATGGATAAACCAAAAAATTAATACATCTTCATTTTTCTTCTGGAGTACTATACGTTTTAATCCAGGAAATAATTTAGTTTCAGTTTGAAATTATTAGAACACAAAACATGAGTATAGTATATTCGTTACCGCATTGGGACTGGAGTTTATGCATAGGGTACCGGAGCACACAACCAGTTATCTTCTGTCTCTTGCTTTAAGTCAGCGAACGTATTGCATAGATCGAAGATTGTGACCTACGTATCTACCAGTTGGTTGGATGCTCAAGCAATGTTGGAAAGAGATGACTTATCGTCGGTGATATGACAATACGGTAATATGATTACGTTACGAATTGCGGTGCTGTGCGGACGTGTTTGCGTGTTACCTGTGATAATTATTAAATACTTGAAATATCCCGTCAATTTGAAAATCGGAAATTTGAAAGTAAGCGAATTAAGGAAGGAATTAAGGTCCAGGGGCATATCATATCAGGGAAGCAAAGAAACATTAATTGCACGATTAAAAGGCAGTATAACGTTGAGTACTGACGAAACGGAAATAGATTATTCTTTTAACATTAGTACTGGAACAAAAATTGAAAACATAAAAAAATTAGGCTGTACCAAAAACAATAGAGCATTCTTTCGATTACTAAATTACGTTAAGGTTTTAGAAGATAGATTAAAATTTCTGGAAACGTCTCACAACAAACTACGAAAATTGGTTAAAAATTTGGATAAAGATGAAATCAGAATCAAGGAAAACAATGTAAAACTGATTACAAACAAGGATACCAGATTAAAACAAAATAATGTGATAAGTGCTATAAATGTTCAACAAAACCCACAATCTACCTCGGGGTCAATAAATACAGAATATTTTCAAAATGATACTAGCGCGTTGAACTTGTACGATAATAACAATATGAAATTTAAAAATAGTAATATCTCTGATACTTTGAATACTGTAAACAAATTAGAGATTAGCTCAAGAAGAAAATCGAAATTATTGGTGTTAGCTGACAGCCATGGTCGAGGCCTTTATGAAAGGCTAGATAAGAAATGTGGAGAAGCTTTTGACGTTGTAGTTTTCTTTAAGCTGAATGCAACTTTAGACCAGATAATAATTGATGTAGAAAATCTGACGAAGTGCTTTACATCTGAGGATTGCGTAATTATAATTAGAGAGACAAATAATGCTAACTTAACAACCCTGGATAAGTACTACTCTAAGGCTATTAATGCCTGTTTTAGGACTAACGTTATCATCAGTACTATTCTCTTCAGATACGATGTGAAGACAATAAATGAATACGCAACATCCATACATATCAACTGATGAATAACGTAAGACATTATAATAAAAATTTAGGCATTTGTGATTTAAATACAGGTATTACTCGTAGTGACTAAACTAAACACGGTTTACATCTAAGTGGCTCTGGCAAAAAGAAAATATGTACTAGTTTGATACAAAGCATTGAGCAATTATTTTGTGAACGTAACAATGAAAGTAGTAGTGTTTTAATTAATGTTTTTGACAAGTGTAGTAAAACACCGACATCCGTAGGGGAAAATAGTGATGCTGAAACGCAGGTTTGTATGTAAATTCTGACAATTGTTATTCATATGGAAAAGATACTATTAAGGATAAATATGATTCCAATACTACACGAATTATACACCAAAACGTACAGTGTTTAAGTAATAAGCTTCTTGAATTAGACGTAGTTTTAGAAAATGTGGATTGCGACATATTTTGTGTATCGGAAAAATCGGGCAAAATCGGATCAAATGCAGTCTTTACATTTGGAAGGGTATTCGTTGTGTAACTATTATTGTAGGAAAACATATAGAAATGGTGGTGTAGGAATTTATGTTCGAAGTCATTATAAAAGTATCCCTTTGGTTGACATAAGTGAACTATCTATTGATAAACATTTTGAATGTGTCTGCAGTAAATGTTACTTAAATGATAATTACCACCTCCCAATTTTAATCATCTATAGAAGTCCTGATGGAAATATTGACGTGTTTTTATCTAGACTAAATGAGGCTCTCGATTTATTGTCAACAAAAAATAAAATGGAAAATTTAGTATTAGCTGGCGATTTCAATATAAATTTTTTAAAGCTCTCTAAAACTCTTACTAAACTCAAAGATTTATTATATTCGTACAATACTACACCTACTATCAAACAATGTACTAGACGTGATAGTTGTCTTGATAATATTTGTATAAATCGCAGTCAAATTGATTTTTTCAGTAAGGTGCTTATAAACTCGGTTAGCGATCATGATGCACAACTATTAATCTGTACTCGAGGAAATCAAATGAGAATGCCAAGAAAATATTTAAATATAGGCAGTTATAGTAATTAACGTCACAAGTCCGGGAACTCATATTTTACAGTACGAGTAAGATGTTTAAAGACGAGGCGACGCAAGGAGCCGAGTCTTGAAACTCGAAACGAGTACTGTAAAAAGAGTTCACGGACGAATGTCGTTATGTATTTTATTTCATACTGTCAACAATTTGATTTTTAATTTTTACATGTGACGCTTTTTCAAAACGTCAACATGTGACATTACTGTGTCAAAGCCGGTAGGTGTGGCTTGGTTAGACTTTTACGGGCTCTGATTGGGTGCATAAAATAACTGTCCGGAAAATGTTGCCAAGCAACATTTTCCGGCTCTGATACCGTAATAGCTCATTTTCCGGACACAAAATGGCGCCGGGAAACTGAATTTACCAGACAGTATGAAATAAAATAATGTAAATAATGTTAAGAAATTTTGTACATTGTTAGAGGATGTAAATTGGAATCGAGTACTGGCTATGGACCATAGCGTTGATGGTAAGTTTAATGAATTCTTGGAAGCTTTTCTGCATTGTTTTGATGTGGCTTTTCCTATAAAAATAAAAACGGTTAAAAATGGAAAATTGAACAATAGATGGATGACAAGGGGATTAAAAATTTCCGCTCAGAAATTGAAGGATTTGTACTTATTGACACTTACGGGTGGTGATGAAATTAAGATGTATTATAGGCAGTATAAATCTATCTATCGTAAATTACTTTTGAAAGCTAAACGTATGTACTATAATACGACCATCTTAAATTCTAATAATAAATCTAAAGCTGTTTGGAAGATTATAAACTCGAATAATAAAAAATTAATAAATAATGAAATTAAGTTAAATACATATATCGGGAAGCCTAAAAACTGATCCTTATATTATAGCTAATCACTTTAATCAGTATTTTAATACTTTACCAAATCAGTTATCGAGTCGAGTACAAATACTGGTTTCGAACGGACGTGTAGTTCGCTCCGTTATCAGTGTGATACAGCTGACCTTAAAACTATCTTTATAGCCAAACCGTGAGTACATCCAAATATTTTTCATTTAAATTTGCTAATACGCAACACGTTAATGCGTGTAAAATGCCGCTTCAAGCGCAATCAAAGCGCAAATCAGACGAGCTAACTCCACCTTTAAATGAGGTGCAAAAACGCTACATGTGGACAACAGAAAACCTACTACCTCAAAACAAATTTTACTTGCCATCAAATAATGAAACTGAACCCACGAAAGAGGAAAACGCCAACACCAAAGAAGAACAAACCAACAGCAAGCCAAAAGTGCCACCAATTTATATGCACAACGCGATAAATCACAAAGCCTTGATAGAGGATATTAAAAAAGTAACAACAGGCCCATTTACTACAATGTGCAGCACAAATTCCTTACGCATTAACCTAACAATTGAAGACGATTATCGCAAACTTACCAAATATTACACCGATAATGAAATTCAATATCACACATTTCAAAACCCCAACAACAAACCGTTATCTGTTGTTATCAAAAATGTTCCGTTGTCACTAACCATCAAGGAAATCGAAGAAGCATTAGGTAAATTACCTATTATTAATGTTACTCGA
The DNA here is from genome assembly GCA_963082815.1 of Melanotus villosus. Classification (NCBI taxonomy): domain Eukaryota; kingdom Metazoa; phylum Arthropoda; class Insecta; order Coleoptera; family Elateridae; genus Melanotus; species Melanotus villosus. The sequence continues at coordinate 15,893,422 of OY720427.1, read as the reverse complement.
TTATTAACCCGAGATAAAAAGCCTCTTCCCGTATGCGCAGTAATGCTGACCAATAACGACGAAGCCAAACAAATTTATCAACTAAAACATCTGTACCATTCAATAGTAACCGTTGAAACGAGAGAAAAACCAACAAACTTACCCCAGTGTCATCGATGCCAACGTTTTGGGCACACCAAGAACTACTGCACTCTTCCCCCGAGATGTGTAAAATGCGCCGGTAATCACAGCCATATTGACTGTAAAAAACTGAACAAAGAGAGGCCAAAATGTGTAAACTGTGGAGGGGAACACGCAGCGAGCTACAGGGGATGCACCCATCATATAGAGCTTCAACAAAAGCGCATAAGAAACAGACCCCTTCTAAACAACCCACTTGTTAATTCAGCACAAACCTATGCCAACAGAACCAGAAACGTCCTAAACACTAATGCTACTCCAAACCCACCAACCCTTCCCTTTGAACATTCCCAATCAGCAAATATTATCACAACTCTCCTAGAATTAATAACCCCCTATCTTCCTCTAATCAAAGATTTTATTATCAATTCAATGTTACCATTACTGCTTAATGGACCATAACACATCAAAACTAATAGATAAATTAACAATCCTTAATTGGAACTCCAATGGTATCGCTAACCAACGTTCACTTTTCATAGCATTCCTAGCCAGATACAACATTGACGTGGCATGTATCACCGAAACTCACTTAACCGAAAATGACACATTCAAAATACCTGGATATTGTACATATCGAAAAGACAGAAACGCAAGGATTGCATCGGGAGGTGTTGCAGTCATTGTCAAAAGAAAACTTGAACATACAAAACTTCCTGATCTGCATAACATCAGCCTAGAAGCCACTGGAGTTAAAATACAACTCAGTAATCAAAGCCAACTCTCAATCCTAAGCTCCTACAGACAACCTAACAAGAAACTTGTAGAAGACGATATAAAACAGTTGTTCGATACAACCGATCAAACATTAATCGTAGGAGATCTTAATTCAAAGCATACATTATGGGGTTGCCGTGCAACCAACCCCGAAGGCATCAAGCTTGAGCAGCATTCTACCAAATACACCTTTCAGATCATGACTCCCGATGAGTACACATATTATCCGTATCGTACCGATCATCAGCCAGATATTCTGGACATTGTGTTATAAAAAAACTTCTCCAAACATATAAACCAAAGGGTAATACCCGAATTAAACTCCGACCACTTACCAGTCTTGGTGTCCTTTCTAACCATACCCCAAGTAAGGCAACCTCCCATTAGACTAATTAACGGGCCGATAAACTGGGACACATTCCAAATGCGACTAGATGCAAATCTTAAAAATCCAAATAACCAAAACACTGCCGAGGATCTAGAAGCTACGGTAGCAAACATTACACACTCAATAACCGAAGCAGTAATCTCTTCAGTCGTAACCACAACTAAACGTCCATGCTATGACTACAATTATCCCCCAAACAATATAATCAATCTAATTAAACAGAAGAGCCAAGCAAGAAGGCAGTGGCAACGAACACGAAACCCTGTAATCAAACAACTACTAAACAATCTTACACACCGAATCAAACGGGAGCTGGACGAATACAAAATAGAGTCATACAAAAAATACATCTCCGATATCGGCCCGGGCGACCCAGGGATGTGGAAAACCACCAAACGAATTTTAAAACAGCATGATGAACTACCTACCCTTACCTCTGGAGCAGATACATTTACTACGGATGCTGAAAAATCTGAAGCGTTTGCCTCTCATCTCGAAAAGGTATTCACACCATCAAACATCTGCAACCCAGCGCAGGCACTTAATGTGATTAACCACGTCGAGAGAAATCTTCCCATTCCTGAAAACATTGAACCAACATCACCCAGAGAAATAGCCCAAATCATAGCAGCTTTACCTAAACGGAAAACACCCGGATGTGATCTTATACCCAACATAGTACTTCAGAACTTAACCAAGAAATGCTTAGCGTACCTAGCAACTCTGTTCAATGGATGCCTTCGAAAAGGCTACTTCCCCACAAAATGGAAGCTAGCGCACATTCTCATGTTCACCAAGCCGGGAAAAAACAAAAACGACATCAACAGTTACAGACCTATAAGTCTTTTAACCACCCTGTCCAAGGTTCTTGAAAGAATTATCTACACCCGATTACTGAAAGTCATCGAAACACTTCATATCCTGCCACCCTCGCAATTTGGCTTTAGAAGAGGACATTCTACATGCTACCAACTTCAACGGGTCAGTGAAATCATCTCTACTGGCTTTGAAAACAAGAATTACACCACAATGGTCCTGCTCGACGTAGCGCAGGCCTTCGATAAGGTCTGGATTGAAGGCCTGAAGAAAAAGATCCTGGACCTGAACATTCCCAGTTACCTGCAAACAATCATCTTCTCCTTCCTTGAGCACAGAACATTCGCAGTCAAAGTAAACACTTACATATCTCAAACTAAAGAAATTCGCGCAGGTGTTCCTCAAGGAAGTATTCTTGGGCCACTCCTCTTTAACATCTATACTTCGGATATACCAACAGTAAAAGCATCCTTAGCCATATTTGCTGATGACACAGCCATCATCACATAGAGCCCTAACTTGGTTGAAGCAGTCTATGAATTACAACATGCCGTTAACAATATTATTAAATGGTACAACAACTGGAACATCCTAATCAACCCAGCAAAATGCCAAGCCAAGATATTCGCACTGAAACGTATTGTCGACCCACCTAACATCGAAATAAGTGAAATTATCATACCATGGAACCCTAAGGACAGCGCCATTAAATATCTTGGAGTTCATTTAGATACTCGTCTAACCTGGAGTTACCACATAAACCAAAAACTCACGCAAGGCAACAGTAGACTAAGACAACTATACCCTGTAATAAATCGGAAGTCGCCACTCAAACCCGAATGTGCTATGCTGTTATACAAGACCCTACTGCGACCATTAATACTCTATGCTAGCCCGGTCTGGCTTAACACATCTAAAACCAATATGCAGAAATTGCAGCGATTTCAAAACAAGATTCTTCGAACTGCTGTAAACGCTCCTTGGTATATCCGTAACGATCAACTCCACTTCGAATTGGGTGTATCGACAATCCAAGACTTTATGCTAAAATGTGCAAAAAAATTCTTCATAAATGCAAGTGCGTGCGATGGTGCAGTGTTTTTTAACCTCTGCCATAAAAACATACATACCAGATTAAAAAGAACAATGCCGCAAGATCTTATAGCTTCAGAAGATGATAGTGATTAAGCTAATCCCTAACAATAACTTAAAAAATTATAAAATCAATTGATTCATCTGAGACGTTAATATAGTCTTGTCATTATTTATTTTTGTCATTTACTAGCTAGATCCTCAATGTCATGTATAACACCTGTATGTTGATCTGACAATACACGATATTTAAAAAAAAAAAAAAATCAGTTATCAAATACTTCCATACTAAAAAAAATTACATTAACACAAAAAGCATTACGGTAAATACAAGTCAATTCATTTTATCTTGAACCGGCAACGGAACAAGAAGTTTATTTATTTTTTTTTAACTAGTGTGTTATACCAGATCAGCATTATACTTTGCTACACATGGTAGGTATGACAAATATTATAAACTAACAAAGGAAATGACATTAAGAGGTTAGTACTCTGAACACAAAAGTTGATACTGACAGAAATTGTTTCATATGGTTAGTGAGTCTGCACCATACATGATAATGGGACGTATAAGACTTTTGTATAACAAGGTTGCACATTTAATTTTTAATGCAGATTTTCTGTTTATTAGTGGATAAAGAAGATTGAGTCTAGCGTAACATTCGTTCAATTTTTTATTAATGTGAAGTCTCCATGACAATTTTCGGTCCAAATGTAGGCCCAAGTATTTCACCGATTCATCCTTCGGGTTCGAAGGAATAGTGGATCCATTCAATTGCAGTTCGGGAGGATTCTGAGGACGTCTTAAGGTAAAGATTTTCGCTTGACATTTCGAGGTGTTCAGTTGTATTTTCCATTATTCACACCATTGGTGGTAAGTATCGATTGCATTTTGGAGATCGTGTGAGGCTGTGTTGATGTCGAAATTTTGTGATATAAGTGCAGTATCATCTACGTACATGACAACCTCAACGTTGTCGAAGTGTGGTATGTCGTGAGTGTATATGTTGTATAATACGGGACCGAGGATTGATCCTTGAGGGACCCCTGCTGATATGTCCTTTAAATATGAAAATTGTGAGTTAAGTTTTACTTTAAATGTTCGGGCTGTAAGAAACGATGTTACTATTCTGGTAATGTAACTAGGGAGATTAAGCTGGATCAGTTTAAAGATTAATCCTTCTATCCAGACCTTATCGAAGGCCTGGGAGATTTAAAAAATTTACAGTAATTGTGTGTTTTTTCACTTGGAATCCATTGGAGATAATATTTGTTAGTCTTACTAGTTGATGGGTAGTTGAGTAGTTACTGCGAAAGCCGTATTGGGTTGCTGGGATGATGTTATTGGTTCCTAGGAATTTGATGAGATGTCGGTGGATAATTTTTTCTAATAGTTTGGACATCGTAGATAGTAGACTTATGGGTCTGTAATTACTAACTGTGGTTTTATCTTTCTTCGGTTTTGGGAATACTATTATTTCGGCTTGTTTCCATTTATTAGGGAAGTAACCATTTCTAAGGCAGGCATTGAACACAGTAGCTAAGAAAGCGAGGGCTTTTATTGTTAAATTTTTAAGTACAATATTCGGTACTAGGTCTTGGCCGGGTGATTTTCTAGTTGGGGTTTTTTTGATGCAAAGTTGAAGTTCTCTAGGAGACGTGGGTTCGAGATTGCTGTATGTTATGGGTATGTGTCGTCGGGCTGTTAATTCTATTTCCTGATGCTGTTGATTGTGTTGAGGTTGAGAAGGATGGGGTTTGAAGACGTCTTCGAAATGTTGAGCGAGTAGATTACATTTTTCTTTGTCGCTTTCGTAGGTCATTCTATTATGCTTTAATGTAGAGATTTCCTCGCGTTTCCGTAATATTCTTTTTGTGGGTATCCACACAGAGTTGTCGTTTGGGTTTATTTCTGCGATGTATTGTTGGTAAGATGTTATCCGGAAATTGTCGAGCTCATTTTTAACTTGATGAGAGGGTCTGTTAAAAATTTTTTGTATTGGTGGTCTCGTGTTCTGTTCCATAGACGTCTGGCTTTGTTTTTCTCCTTGATTATGTTTAAGATGTATGTAGGTGGGCCAAGTGGTGGTTTTCGGTGTGTTGTTACCCTGTTTGGGGTCATGGCTGCGCGAGTTGTATTAATCAGCAGATCTGTAAATTGATCGATGGCCATATCAATGTCGTTGTTCGCTTCTATTTTGTTTATTTTCAAGTGTTGGTCCAGAACTGTTTGAAAGGACTCCCAGTTTACTTTCCCAGTAATTAGTCTTGGCGTCTGAGTATTAGGAGTATACAGGGTGACATTGAAAAAACTGCAATGCATAGTACCCCGCGATAGAGGACCATAAAATAATAAAAAAAGTTCTTATACGCTAATGATCGTTTTTTTTTTTTAAGATACAGGATGTTAAAAGTTTGTTAGAAAATTTAAATTTTTTTAAATTTCTTCCGATTGTGAAGACATAATTGAACCAAAATTGGTGCACACTATGCCCTTGCAGGTGGCTATTTTGTGTATTTTAGTTTCGAGTATTATTAGAATATTATCATATTTTTAACGCGTTGAAACGCTTTCCTGTAGTTGGCTAGTATCTTGAAAAAAAGACGATCGGACATTAGCGTATAAGGACTTTTTTTATTATTTTATGGTCCTCTATCGCGTGGTACTATGCATTGTAGTTTTTTCAATGTCACCCTGTATAAGGTGTTAGAGGAAATTATTATCTGTAGATGGTCGTATTCGAGTTCGCAGACTACGGACTGCTGAAATGTTGTTGTAATATTTTTGAGTAGTGCAATGTCCAGTATGTCAGGATTCTGAGAGGCTCTATAAGGGATATGCGTGGGTTCTGTGGGGGCTATAATGTGGATCCCTAATCTTGCAGCTAATGTATGAAGTCTGCGCCCGTTGGGGTTGTTTGATCTACATCCCCAGTATGTATTTTTGCAATTAAGATCTCCAAGTAGTAAGTTAGACGTATTAGTAGAAAACAAGGTTGTAATGTCTCCATTGTTTAATTGTATGTATGGAGGTTTGTATCCGGATGTAATAATTAGGTTACTGCCATTATCCATTTTAACATTGATAGATATCGCTTCGACTGATACGAGATTAGGGAGAGCTAATAAGTGATGTTTTATGTTTCTTTTGACGATGACAGCAACACCGCCAGAAGCGTGTCGAGCCTCTCTATCTCTTCGATAAACTGGAAATCCGCTAATACGTAGCTGTTCGCCATCAGTTAGTGTGTTTCACTATTGCAGGCTATGTCAATACGATGTCTTGTAAGGAATAATGTAAATAAGTTTTGTTGTCTTTTAATACCATTTGCATTGAAGTTTAAAAGAGTTAACTGGTGAATTGGTTTATGGGAGTTATTTGCCATTATTGAAGAATCCAGCAATAGCAGTTCAGATATGAGGGGCTTTATTGATTCGAGAATTTGATTTAGGATAGTGTTAATTAGAGCATTATTAATAGGTTTCTGATTATTTCCTAAGTTGAGAGCGTTGAATGCAGAGTCGGTTGAGTTTTTAGTTACGCTGGCGTACGACTGACGTTGTAGAGTAGTAGGAGTATTCATTGTGTTAGCTTGTTTAGGTAGCGGAGTGCGAGTGTTGTTGTTGTAATTATGGTTTCTATTTTTGAAGGTTTGATAGTAAAAGCAGCCTTTATAGTTGGCAGAATGTGATTCCCCGCCAACTTGTGTAGGCTTTGTATTAGGTTGTTTGGTACAATTAGAATAAAGGTGTTCTCCGTTGCATTTGACACACCGTGGCGAAAGTCGGCAATAATTTTTAGTATGGCCGTATCGTTGGCATCGCGTGCATTGGGGGACTGTTTTAGGTTTTCTTCTAGGTTCAACACTAATTACCGAGTACATTAATTTCTCCAATTTGTAGATCTGGTTGGCAGTTTCATTTTTTGTTAGTTGTACCGCACACGAGCAGGGCTTAATTCCACAATCTTAAAATAAAATTCAAAAATTTTTTGTTCATCACACCTATTGTAACATCTATCCTGGGACACACTGTATAGTGGAACCTCTTACCGAAATATTAAATCACTCTTTGAGTGAAGGAGTTTTTCCCGAAAAACTTAAAATAGCTAGAATTAAACCTTTGCTTAAAGCTGGCGATGCTACTGATGTTAAAACTATAGGTCCATTTCTATCTTAAGTGCCTTTTCAAAAATATATGAAAAATATGTTGCGGAAAAAATTACTGATTCTTTTAATAAGTATAATCTCTTTAATAAAACTCATTGGTTTTCGAAACAATGCGTTGACAGCTGGGGTTATAACCACATTTTTAAATAATTCCTACAAAAATCTGGATAGGAAACATATTTCCATTGGAATTTTTATTGATCTAAGTAAAGCATTTGACCTTGTAGACCATTCAGCACTATTAATAAAGTTAGAATCATATGGCATGCGGGGTATCCCACTAAGTTGGCTTGAAAGCTACTTATATAATAGAACGCATTATGTGGGAATAAATGACTATAAATCCGATCATTTAAAAACTTCAATTGGAGTACCACAGGGATCAGTGTTGGGGCTCCTCTTATACATCATTTATGCTAATGATTTACATCATAAACACTGTGTCATGTTTGCCGATGATTCATCGCCCCTTGTGGGTGACTCTAATCTTAGCAATGTAATTTCTAATACTGAAATGAAAACCATTCATCAATGGTTTGATGAAAATAAACTTATACTAAATCATCAATCATCATACTTCATCAATGGTTTGATGAAAATAAACTTATACTAAATAGTAGTAAGACCCTTGCCATCCGCTTTGATTGTAATGTTTCTAAATATGATAATAGTTTTTTAATAAAAACATTAAGTGGTTCAATTAAACAGGTGGCTACAATAAACTTTTAAGGACTCCACATACAAGAAAATTGTTGTTGGAGTAGTCACGTCGAAGCAGTTTGTAGGAGAGTAGCTCCATTATGTTATTGCATAAATCAGCTACGCGCCGTGGTTGATAGATCGGTCTTGATTTCATTTTATTATGCATTTTTTCATTCCATTATATCATACGGGATTGTTGCATGGGGAGCATCTTCTGCAAGTGACAGAGTATTTAAATTACAGAAACGCGCAGTTAGGCGTATGGTTGGTGCAAGTAATAGGACTAGCTGTAAAAGTATATTTATTCAATTAAATATTTTGTCATTTCCATCATTATTAATTTTTAATTTGATTAAATACGCCAGATCTGAACATGTCAGTTGGCCTAGTGTAGCCTCTCATTATACTTATAACACCAGAAATGACAAATTATTAGAAATTCCGAATCACAACCTTACAACACATGAACATAGTCCTAAATACTTGGCAATCAAGGTTTATAATAAACTACCAATCTCGCTTAAACAAGAGACTGATAGATTATTTAAGAAAAAAATTAAACAAATACTATTAAGAAAATGCTATTATTCGTTAAATGAATTTCTACACTGTGATTTGTAGGGATGGACTGTGAAATATTATGCCACATTTTTAATATTATAGTAGTATTTTTAGTAACGTTTTTCCATGTATTTTATGTGTAAATGTTAAATTGACATGTCTTATACTATTGTATACAGTATGTCCCCGGATTGAGTTTACAATAGGTATGATTGACCAAAAATTTGCGAATTGGAATTTCATATTTTGGGATTCCGCCCTGCTTGGTCTGAAACTTATTTTTAGTTTACTTTCGAGTTTTTAAAATCAAGTAGGCCTTTACAGTTGAGCAATAACTCTTTTCGTTTCAGGTAAAGTACCTTTTCCGTTCACAGTACGGCAAAGTGTTACTATGAAAAGTTATGGCGGTGTACAAATTTTCAGAACGATCGGCCTACTTTGATAAAATTCATTATTTGTCAATTTCGTTTCAGGTAAAGTACTGTGTCCATTCACAGTACGCCAATATTTTACTAAGAAAAGTTGTTCAGAATGAAAAGTTATGGCGGTGTACAAATTTTCAGAACGATCGGCCTACTTTGATAAAATTCATTATTTTTTTGTCAATTTCGTTTCAGGTAAAGTACTGTTTCCATTCACAGTACGCCAATATTTTACTAAGAAACGTTGTTCAGAATAAAAAGTTATGGAGTTATGCAAATTTTCAGAATGATCGGCCTACTTTGACTTACTGACCAATACTGGATTTTATCAAAGTAGGCCGATCATTCTGAAAATTTGCATAACTCAATAACTTTTTATTCTGAACAACTTTTCTTAGTAAAATATTGGCGTACTGTGAATGTAAACAGTACTTTACCTGAAACGAAATTGACAAATAATAAATTTTATCAAAGTAGGCCGATCGTGCTGAAAATTTGTACACCGCCATAACTTTTCATTCTGAACAACTTTTCTGAGTAATACTTTGGCGTACTGTAAACGGAAAAGGTACTCTACCTGAAACGAAAAGAGTTATTGCTCAACTGTAAAGGCCTACTTGATTTTAAAAAATCGAAAGTAAACTAAAAATAAGTTTCAGACCAAGCAGGGCGGAATCCCAAAATATGAAATTCCAATTCGAAAATTTTTGGTCAATCATACCTATTGTAAACTCAATCCGGGGACATACTGTATATAGTCGAAAGGATCAAATAAAATATTATTATATTATTAATACCTCCTATCTTACAAATGTCAAATTTTACAGGAGGACCTAAAAACTGACCCAATTATAAGTATTAAGGAAATTTATTAGTATAATTGTATAATTGTGAATAGAATTGGGATAGCTACATGAATATTTGGCGTGTTCAGCAATTTTGTACGTGGAATAATAAAAAACGGAGATAGGTGATATTGCTTTTAATTAAAGTCACACTTAGGAGTTATTGTTGCAAAACGTAAAATTAACATTGTGTTATATTATATACCTAAGACAAATAATTTTAGATACAAAAGAAATTCCGATTTTTAATGTAAAACAAATAAAAAATAAAAAGGTATTCGCATCGATTAGAACAAGTTCTATTTCCATGCAATACTTCGGTGCAATTCTAGTAATATTTTAGGGATTTGACCCATACCACAACATTATTTCATGTTGGTATTTTAAATTGGAAATTGAAACATAACCTATATAAGGTGTTAGTTTATCCTATCACCACGTCATTTGTCTTTTTATTTTAGGGTCTACGTTTTTATATAAAAATTCGTTACAATGGCCAAAAAAGTGCGGAAAAATTTGTGTGGAGCAAGGAGGCCACCTTGGATTTAATCGAACTGTATCAACAGTATCTATTACTGTATGCCAGCAGTAATGAAGATTATTATACAAAAAATAAGCGCCAGGATACCTTAGAAAAAATCAGACTAACAATGTACGAGAGGCGTGAATTCACGGCAAATCAGTGCCTATCCGTGGATGACATAAAAAAAATCATGGGCTTCGAACGCAGTTTTTTTATAGAACTAGCAAACTTGAAACAAAGTGTACATTCTGGGTTAGGTGCAGAAGAGACCTACACCCCAAAATTGTGGTGTTTCAACGAACTGCAATTTCTGGAACGGACTAATTCAGTTAAACCGTCTAAATCAAATATGCATGTACCAAGGGAAGAATCTGAAGAAGGAAACGAAGTAGTTTTTGAGGGTACTGTGGATGAACTTGGCGATACTGATTTAGCACCGCTGCTGTCTCATTGTTCGACATCGACATCTGGTGTAGGTACTCCCACTTCAGGCAGATCATCCCCCGTAACTATACGAACTAAAAAACAAAAAGTACATACCAGATCGGAAATTGCAAACTTACTGTCAATAGCAACAAATGTAATTAAAACCAGGGGCCAAACATCTACTGATGGCGATGATATTTCAGCTTTTTGTGGGTATGTTTTTTGTCAGCAATATCAAAAACAAAATTGTAACTAGTAATCTAGCATGCCTATGAAATTTTTATGTAGTTGCAAACCCAAAACGTCTAAATTATATGCGATTCATTTTTCATCTCAAAAACACTTCTTATACCAAGTTATGTAATGTTCTGTCATAATTATGCAATTAATTATTGTTAACTTGCAGCACCATTGATAAGGAGCTCCGAAAAATTACCAATCTGCAAACTATCAGGCAACTCAAACGCCAAATTTTTACGTTAATCTTGGATGCGCAAGAAGATGTGCAATAATTATAGATTTAGAGTTTATTTAAAATATAAAATAGGTAATGAGTTTCAATAAATACAGCTACGACATATAAAGATAATTACATTTTATTTTTGATAAGTAAATGACATGTAGAAATAATATTGATACTTAAAAATATATATAAAATTGATAGGTATTTTTAAAACTAAACTTGCTAAATCATCCTGCCAAGGAACAGCTCCACGTCCATTAACATAAGCCAGAAATTCATTACGTGAATTGCGAACAGTTTCATTTGATCGGTTTCCCGCTTGCTGACTAAGGCCATGTCGAAACTGATAACGTCGATCAACATCTGCCTCTGAAGCGTAGACGTTTGGATGACATGTCTTTAAAAAATTATGCAACACGCAACAGGTCAAAGTGATTATTTGTACCTTATTAGGTGGTAAGTTAATGGTGTTTAACAAAATCCTAAAGCGATTTGTCAAAATTCCAAAGGCATTTTACACGACTCGCCTTGCTCGTGAAAGGCGATAATTAAAAATTCTATGTTCCATATTCATGTTTCGGAATGGGAACGGTTTCAATATGTTAGCCATTAATGGGAATGCAGCATCGACCACAAAAACAAAAGGTACAGGAATTTCTCTTCCAGGTAAAGGGTTTTCGTCTGGAATATTTAGAGAATTTGTCGTTAATTGCACGATATAAGTCACTTTTTCTAAAAACACCACCATCCGAAATTCTCCCATTCGTTCCCACATTTGCATACAGAAATTTATAATCGGCATCCACTACCGCCAAAAAAAACACACTGTGTTGATGCTTATAATTAAAATAAGTTGAGCCTTCATTTCGAGGGGCTTGAAAACAGATATGTTTGCCATCCATGGCACCAAGAACATTTGGAAAATTCCAATGATCGTTAAACTGGGTGCGGGCCGTCGCACGGAACGGCATTACGGTGGCTCGAAACATGTTGATTTGACCCTTGTATAACTGGTTTCATAAACGTGTAGGCGCATTTGTGCAATGATGTGCTGATATACAGGGTGCCCGTTTTTCGACCTCAAGCATAGGGATCTCGGTTATTATAACAGATGCGAGATCGGTTAAATTAGGGCAAAGTTGCGCATTTTTATGGTGATCAATTATCTGAAAGAAAATTTGATCTGTCATTTTTAGTTTTTGAATTATTGGAGAAAAATGGAAAATTGTGATTTTTGTTTTAATTTTTTTAAACGAAAACCAATAAAACTAGACATTTTTAACTAAGACATTGTGAAGGCACTTTTTTACAAGGAATCTGAATCTGGCATCGTGTTTTCCAAGGCATCCTAGATGCAAGAGTTACAACACTTAATTTATTTTTTCTTATGGGCGCCATATTTGATTTTTGCATTTTCGAATAGAGCTCTTTTTTCTGATTACGACTATGTATCGCATGATATGGTCAAGCTTTACATTTTGATTAGAATTTAAGAAAAATGTTTTTGCGAAGAATGCTTTGGAAACAACATCTACTTTTGTCTAACAAACAAATTTTTGACAATTCAATTAAATTTAGAGTTGCACGTTCACATTTCTTCCCAATTTACCTACAAAATTAAGTTTTAAATTAAGAACAGGATAAGGCAGAATTTATGTATTTAAATTGGAACAAAATTAAAAATAATGCAACCGAATAGTGAAATTTAATTGAATTGTCAAAAATTTGTTTGTTAGACAAAAGTAGATGTTGTTGTTTCCAAAGCATTCTTCGCAAAAACATTTTTCTTAAATTCTAATCAAAATGTAAAGCTTGACCATATCATGTGATACATAGTCGTAATCAGAAAAAAGAGCTCTATTCGAAAATGCAAAAATCAAATATGGCGCCCATAAGAAAAAAAGAATTAAGTGTTGTAACTCTTGCATCTAGGATGCCTTGGAAAACACGATGCCAGATTCAGATTCCTTGTAAAAAAGTGCCTTCACAATGTCTGAGTTAAAAATGTCTAGTTTTATTGGTTTTCGTTTAAAAAAATTAAAACAAAAATCACAATTTTCCATTTTTCTCCAATAATTCAAAAACTAAAAATGACAGATCAAATTTTCTTTCAGATAATTGATCACCATAAAAATGCGCAACTTTGCCCTAATTTAACCGATCTCGCATCTGTTATAATAACCGAGATCCCCATGCTTGAGGTCGAAAAACGGGCACCCTGTATATGTTGTATAATTTCATCTTAGGTATAAGACTGTAGTAAAACTGTAAAACTATTGATAGGCATATACTTGATGGTATTTACATGGGATGGATGTTTTACAGCATACAGCCATACACGTAAATATTTGCTGTTTAGATTAGAATATTTAAACTAATATGTAATTAAGAACATTCCAACACTAGTAAATTTCTAATTTGTAGTAGTTTATCTCTACGGCAAGTATCTAAAGTGCTACCTTTTTGCACTCCTAAATTAACTAAAATTGATATTCTTAGTATAATTGTAAATTGTCACAAAGAAATAGCATATCATTTATTGTTTTTAGTGATGTACGTCTTTCGTCATTAAGCTGCCTTTCTACCGCACAAAGTTATTTTTGAGTGATTATATGTATTAGTCTCGTGCTGAGAATGAGATGATAATTAGATTATCGTCTGAAAATAATAATTTTTGCCTATAAAAGTTGACTTTTAAATTCAATTTGCCCTTACTAAATGATAATTAATAGCAATATCATATCATTTTATGGATCCACACCGATTGAAGACAGGTTGAATTTCCCGCCACATTAAATTCTTGTCTCATTGGCAACACGAATTTATCATGATGTATTTTTCAGTGGCGTCTCATAAGGGAGTGGTATAGGTGTATTACAAAATTACCTAACAACAAAATCTTCCAACAAATTGTAGTTCTGAGAAGATCTGTTTTGTAAAATAAGAAAACAAGCGAAATTAAGCAAAAACTCAAGAAAACCTGGAAGAACGAGGCAAATCACACGGATGTAAACAAGACAGTAACGAGCCGACACTGTACTTTGACGCAACATATTTCATTACTGCCAGGTTAACAACGTGAAAAACACTAAAACCTGCGGCGGGAAATTTAACCTGTCTTCAATCAATGTGGATCACTCTGCTGAATATGGATAAGAGTTACTAATGAATTAGCTGGGTAAAGTTATCTGTACGTATTATCTAACACATCTATTTAAGAAAGAAAAAGGTCTGACCCACTGGACTGCGATCGAAATTGAAACCTTTGGTTTACAAGACAATTTCGTTAAAAAATCTACAACATTAAGGCCGGTATGTGATTTATAAAGTAATTTAAAAATTTGTTAATTTGATAGTTTAATAACTTAGATGCAAATAAAACTAAAATCTGTATTTTTAATGTAAAACCAGCAAGTGTGAATGCGCCTCGACACTGCATTACTGTAAAAGAGGAAGTGGATTATGTATGTATGTACAACCTAGTATTGAAACATAATAATTATGTCTAAATATTCTTTTTTACTTTAGTTTAAAATAATTCATTTAAATATTTTATTACGAGTATACGTACATAAAAGAGATTTAGTATTGCTATGTTATTATTGCATTTCTTTTGCCTATTATTCCACACTAGTAAACTAGTTAACAGATACTTACACAACACATTTATTTACAAATTTAATAATTATACGAGCGTATAGCATTAAACAGAACTACAATTAACTGCCTATTGCCAAGTATATGTATTTTTAAAGCAAGTACAAACAATATTTGAAGTCATTTTAATTGGAAAGCATTAAAATAACCCCTTGCATGCGAATCTGTACATGGGGTTGCATACGCAGTTATAACCAGTAAATTATCCGTCTATCGGGTACTTTTGAGAACCACTGGAACCTAACCTCAAATTCATCAAGGGTAATTTTAACGGTAAAAAAAAAAATTCCGTCGGATGGGTTGTTCCGGTTAAACTGCTGTGCAATTTCTAGCCACTCGACACATGTTTGCGGAACCTGAAATAACAAATTAATTACATATTTTCAAAATTATATTGAAATTGTTATTAAAATATGGTTCCTTATTATTTGAACAGTATGTGTAAAATTAAACAGTATAACTTACATTCAGATACTGATTTTGTAGAGTATTATAAATGGCTTCGCAAACCTCTGGTATAAAAGTAGCGATTGTCGAGTGACCTACTCTAAATGTATATGACAAACTGCGATACGACTCCCCAGTAGCCAAGAATCGCAATGTTATTATCAGTCGATCTCGAGGTGAAATACATTCTCTGAATGTCGTATTTTGTTTTTCGATCGCAGGCTTAATCATTGTTAGCAGCTTATCAAAAGTTTCTTCATCCATCCGCAGGAAATTCTGGAAGCTTCCCCAATCTTCACAAAAGTCCTCGTTTATTAGATTTCAACTGCCTTTTCCTTGATGTCGGTGGTCAATCCAAGGCCGAACCCACCACCTTCTGCTTGGCATTTCTGTTAGTAAAGCTGCAGCACAAGCTATTACTACACCTAATAATGCTGTATCTATGATGTCATCGTTGCGATCCATAATCACTCAAATTTTATATTTGCTGCTACTTTGTAAAAGATCAAATCAAATTCAAACTATTTTGACGTTTGAGGTTATGCAGCCCTGCTAAAATAATCCAAACATCAGTTAGAAATGCTGTCATACTATAAAGAAGTTGTACAAAATGAAATGTTACTATAAACTTTTTCCTACATGAAATTTTATTGCGTGAATGTGAACAAGCATGTAATACGCCACACAATCGCATGCAACTCGCAAGCCATTGCATCGATAAAATTGCATGCGATATGTCGCATAATCTGAATCGGGCTTAAAGGAGATTGTCGTAAAAAAGTTGACAGTCTTTAGGAACTACCGTCCTTAACGCTTGTAGGTGGTCCCATTTTTTGTTTGTGATTTTTAACAGTGAATTGTGCATCTTTGGGTATTCTTCTAATGGTATGGGTGGCATAGCTTTTATTCTAGTGGGTAGTTCTAACCGACCTTCTGAATTTATGTCTAATTTTACCTGTAATGTTCCTGTATGTTGGTACTTAATTGCCTTTATATCAGTTACTGTCGGTTCGTTCGGTCTTTTCCCAGGTCTAATGGACGTAAATCGCTGATGCTCTTCTTTAGAATAATCATCAGTATCGTTCGTGTCAGATTGGTCATTGGAGCTATCTGAATTTTCATAATCGGGGTCGCTATTATTTACGTCATTGTCATTTTCGTTGTCGTTGGCTTCATTTGTTTCAACTAAGCTACATTCATTTGCACAAATCAGCGTATTACTATGTTTATTGCCGATCATAGCGTTGTCTCCCTCATTCAGATTTTCTACGTTTTCCTTATCCAGAACGCTGGAACATTCTGTTTCTTTGCCTGGGCTCACTATTCTCTTCAGGTTCAGTAACATCCGTTT
Organism: Melanotus villosus; assembly: GCA_963082815.1. Classification (NCBI taxonomy): domain Eukaryota; kingdom Metazoa; phylum Arthropoda; class Insecta; order Coleoptera; family Elateridae; genus Melanotus; species Melanotus villosus. The sequence goes on along the minus strand of OY720427.1, from coordinate 15,876,663 downwards.
CCATGCTCTATACTTGTAAATAATACATTACATCAATGTTACCAGTTTATAGTTGCAATAATAGAATTCATACCATAATTCTATTAGTAACGTTGATACTTAACCCGCCATCAACATTATTAAATATTATTGGAATATTAGCAATATTCTCAGGAGTTAATTCAAAAGTAGAATAAATTTCTGCAGCTCCTAACGCTAACTGTACAATTATTTGCCCTCTTGGGCACTTTTTCTGAAACAAACAGTTAAATGCAATAACCCCTATGTGACAAGCAAATTAACATTAAGGTTAACTGCAACATCACGGCAATACCTTTTATCTGTTTACAATCAAATCAACGCAAATAATTAACTTCTATTGACAATTTGTAATTTACTAGTTTTATTCACCTGTTTATCCATATTCACTGTTCAATTTAACACTGTTCACATGCATATTGTCACGTAGCCATTTTTGTATATTTTGGGGTCTTTAGGTAACTCAGAAACCTTAGGGGTTAGCGTAGTCTTTCTTATAATTTTGGTAGAGCATTAGACTACGTGACTTGTAAATTTCCCTTAGCTCAAGCGAGAGGATAAATAAGACACTCGGTCAACTAACATTCGTTTATTACAGTTAAATTGCAACTTGAACACTTAGCATTTCAATATTAATTCTCTTGTTACAAAGAGTAAATTCCTTATATTTGAGAGCACATTAAATTATCTACATTGCCAATTCATTAATCTTTTAAAAATAAAAACCATTGGTTTAACACAAGTTTACAATTATTTATGACTGATTGAAGTCCGCGTATTTAATTACTAACACGACAATTAGTTACTTTCATTTCTAGTATTTAGTTCTTATAAATTTCTACAGTCACTTAATTAATTCAAAACAACTTACATGCTGGCTAACGTCATTCTTTCTGGATATCGACTTTATAATTCAGAACGCCTTCATAGGAAATGTAATTGAATACTAAGAGAGCTATTAAGGACGAGATCGGAACTATATATAAGCGATATCCGACCCCTTCTTAATTGTTAAGCCTTTGTCTTTAAATTCTATCGCATCAGCGTTCTTAAAAAATGCTGACTGAGCTCGTGTACACGCGTTGAGCTGCATTTCTTTCGTCTTTGTTTGGTACATGCTTATGCGACAGAGAGAGTGACCTTGCCACATGTCGTTTTGATATTGGATACGTCGTACATTTACCTCGATTTAAGTGTGCAATATGAATTCACCGATTTGAACTTAATTCAAGTTGTTTAATATTAATCCATTTTACTTATTTGAATTTACCACACTAGTGGGAATTTGCTGCCAACTTCAATTGATTTAAGTTAATCAATATTTTTTATGAGTTTACTTATTTGGCTTTATTACATAACCCTCCCTCTTACGGAAGTGTGTCTCACACTTACAAAACTAAAACAAATAAGTCGAGGTGACGTACGTTATCTCTTATAGTAATGTTAGTTGAAAATATTTCCTTACTTTCTAAACTAAAGCCTAAAGCCATGATGTTAGCATGATACATGTAAAGGATCCACCCTGTACATAATTAACATAGATACGAAGGTTTTCCTTTGTGGTATTAGATTACATCATAAATTTCTGTCTGATCATGGATCACGCCAACTTACACTATTGTTTTCCAGTACGCGTCCTCTTTAAAATGTATTTTCGGTTTGATAGGAATGTTATTTACTCGATTTATACTGATACGCTGCTCCAACTGGTGTATTTTGGTATTGCAATTCGCCAACTACTCGTAATTTTGTCACGACCATCGTAGAATGGAAACAGTAACGAACGCCTTGGTGAATTGGAAGAATCGGTCAGCAATTCCAGCGGCTGGTGTCTCGTAACTGGACAAATTTCTCTTCAGTGATAAAAAATTTTCGGTAACTGGAGTTCGACATCCTTTGGTTATAATTATTGCGATTGTTATTGCGCTATACCTAATTAGTGTGATAGTTATTGCACTATAATTATTGAAACAGTTATGCAATTTTATTTCTTTGTAGTTATATTGTCTTTGCGGATCACCCTGTATGTGGCCGTCTAGGAAAAGTGCAACTTGTGCGTTTATTCCTTATCTGCATTCTTCCCGCAGTATGTTGTTTGTTACCAGTGAACGTGCAACTCTAAAAGTGCAATGCTTTCCTGGATTGTTTTGTGACCAGTGTACCAGTGTTAACGGATATCCCTTGAAAATAACATTTTTAAAGTAGGTACGTAGTACATGAAATCTGAACTATTACTCTTAAACCATGAAAAGAAAAAAAAATTGTTAAAAAGTATCTATTCTAAAAATACACAAAAACTCAAACTAGAATTAGTCCTAAAGCTAAGTAAAATGATTAATCATCGTTGTCTATAACCACTTACCTCATTGTTGGTTCGAATTAAGAAAGTTGGGTTCCAGTTTACATTCAAGAAAGATAATTAACATAAAGGCATATTTCGCCTGAATCCCAAGTTTCAAAACTACGAACTGAACCGCTTTCCGGTTATTTTAATTACATTTTGCCGTATACACCTCCTATCAATGCCTTTTGCCAACAAACTGAAGCCGAATAATGCTGAATTATCCATTATTCATTTACTAATTATTTCCAAAAGTTTTGTTACACCAAGGATTTGAGCCTTGTAAATTTAAAATGATTGTAAGAATTTCCCAGTTTGAATCATTGTTCGCGTTACTTGTTTTTTTTTTTTTTATTTAGCAATTTAAAATGCATTTTGATAACAGTATTAAATGTGAATTAATTCGAAATCGAATGCAAATATATCGCTTTATCTTTGCAGTAAGTATTAAGTTTCACCGACTGATAACGTCCCTGTCAGCGTGTTCTGCTGCCGTTGCAACTTTATGTTTGAATAATCCTGTTTTGTTAAATTGAAATCTCCCAAGAAAAATTTCATTTTGTAAAAAAAATTTCTTTGTTACAAATTAAGCATTTTTTCTCCCCAATATGCTTTAATCATATGTCACGTTAAATTATTTATATTTACGATCGCATTATGTCACGTTTGCTTTAATAAAATGCTTTTTAATAAGCGTGAATTTAACACAAATTTAATTATCTGTAACTTTAAGACATCTATTTGTCGTTTTACTTGAAATTTTAATAACAAAATCCTTAATTTAATATTTGCCATTATTAATCGATGACTTTTCTACTTAATGACTTTCTAACAAGCTTTTAACATTTCTTTATTTACTTCATTTTGATACGCATGTTGAACTGGATATGTTACATTTAAAAGAACCTCCTTTACTACTTGTAATTCAAAAAAAATATAATCTTTTATACTCGATGACTTATTAGTCAATAACTTCTTATTTTTAATAATGATTTTTATTGCCTTTCTTAAATATCTTTATAGCTACTATATTTCTCATATATTTATTTCATCGTAGATTTATTTATACATCATTATTATACCTTATATCATCGTAGATTTATGTATACATCATTATTATACCTTATATCAATATTTATTTCTGGTAATTTTAAAATCATTATTAAAATTCTACTTCTCCCCTTTTTATATCAAAATCTTCATAATTAATCGTTCTTTTATCCGTATCAATAATCATTTTACTTTTCTAACATATTCATTTTAATTATCATATCATTTGTCATCCCTGTCATTAAATTTTATTCTTCTGATTATTAATAATTACTGTTAAAAGCTTTAAAATTTCTTTACTTTGCATTATTTAATTTAATTTTTTATTCATGGCAAACTAGGTAAATAAAGAGCTTTAACTTTTTAAAATATCATAATAAGCTATTATTTAATTTATTTTATTTATAACATTATTTTTAGATTCAAATTAATTTTAAGCTTGAAAACGAACTTCGTTTAACCTGTCGCAGAGTCCGTGCTTGTTGCGTCCAAACGTGGAAGCGCTCGCGGTAACTGACTGCGTTTTTTCCCCGCTCGGATAAATTGGCCGGATTTTTCGATTTTACACATTGTTACTTTAATTTGAATTATGCGGAAAAATTAAATTCAGTTTTAATAACATATAATGAGGTAATAATAAACCTGTTATCCGCGAGAGCGTTCGTTAAACTCGACCGGTGCGGCTTTATAATTGCATTAACACGCGTACTCCGACGTAAATTCATAAAATTTACCCGTAAACTATCTATAATATTCACGAGATCCAAATATAGTCCGTATTTCTAGCTCTTATATTATTTCCAAAAACATATGAAAATTTCTGCTCTCAGTGCAAATTTTAAATTCATCAAAATTAACTGCTAAATACGTAATTACGCCGTAGGTACTTCAAACAATCACAAATTATACTCTAATTGTAAAACATTCACGAAAACAAAACATTTTATTATCTAAAACTTATTTAAAAATTTTCCGAAAAATTTAAAATTACACTAAATACGAAAATCAACCCGAAAACGAGCCGGCCCTCCACCATATGTGGTGTTTGTATTAAATTTAGTTTGAATTATTCGAAAAAAATTAAATTCAGTTGTAATTATCCGATAAACCTAAAGGTTAGTAAAAATTCGGGAATCGAGCCGGCGCCTCAACCATATGTCACGTAGCCATTTTTGTATATTTTGGGGTCTTTAGGTAACTCAGAAACCTTAGGGGTTAGCGTTTAGCGTTAGCGTAGTCTTTCTTATAATTTTGGTAGAGCATTAGACTACGTGACTTGTAAATTTCCCTTAGCTCAAGCGAGAGGATAAATAAGACACTCGGTCAACTAACATTCGTTTATTACAGTTAAATTGCAACTTGAACACTTAGCATTTCAATATTAATTCTCTTGTTACAAAGAGTAAATTCCTTATATTTGAGAGCACATTAAATTATCTACATTGCCAATTATTCATTAATCTTTTAAAAATAAAAACCATTAGGTTTAACACAAGTTTACAATTATTTATGATTGATTGAAGTCCGCGTATTTAATTACTAACACGACAATTAGTTACTTTAATTTCTAGTATTTAGTTCTTATAAATTTCTACAGTCACTTAATTAATTCAAAACAACTTACATGCTGGCTAACGTCATTCTTTCTGGATATCGACTTTATAGTTCAGAACGCCTTCATCGGAAATGTAATTGAATACTAAGAGAGCTATTAAGGACGAGATCGGAACTATATATAAGCGATATCCGACCCCTTCTTAATTGTTAAGCCTTTGTCTTTAAATTCTATCGCATCAGCGTTCTTAAAAAATGCTGACTGAGCTCGTGTACACGCGTTGAGCTGCATTTCTTTCGTCTTTGTTTGGTACATGCTTATGCGACAGAGAGAGTGACCTTGCCACATGTCGTTTTGATATTGGATACGTCGTACATTTACCTCGATTTAATTGTGCAATATGAATTCACCGATTTGAACTTAATTCAAGTTGTTTAATATTAATCCATTTTACTTATTTGAATTTACCACACTAGTGGGAATTTGCTGCCAACTTGAATTGATTTAAGTTAATCAATATTTTTTATTAGTTTACTTATTTGGCTTTATCACAATATGAATACAAAATAAACTGCTTAAAACCAACAACACAACACCATTTGACGTTATAATATTAAAAAACCCAATGGCGACTGAACGATAGGAGGTATTGTGAACCACATGTTAACAGTATAAGATAGGAGGTATTAGTACAGGAGCTAAGTGCAAAAATAAGGCCTGATTGCGCAAAAATGTATACAAGCATACAAATTTGGGATATGATAGTGTATCATATAGTAATTAAAATAAACATCAGACCCACTTCAAAAGCACCCCCCCACTCCGAAATAACCCCCCAAAGTGATAGAGTGTAGCGCGGCTCCTATTGCAATTAATTGTGGCTTTATTTAAAAAGATATTTGAATTCTGTTTGCACAAAAAATTATAGAATGCTGTGAACTTCTACTCTTTTTGTATTGTTTTGTAAACAGTTATTAGAAAAATATTATTTTTAAACCAAAACGTGTTATTATGTAACAAAACATCTTAGAACATTTTGATTAAGATAATACAAGTTTAAACTATAACGTAAATAAACTCGTATCAGATATGATTAAATTTTTGTTAAATGAAAGTTCTTTACCTTGCATAAAGCTAGCGCATCTACTGAAACAAGTGGAATGTTTATAAATCTAAATCATCACTTCCATTTCCTCGATCACATAAACCGTCACACATAGTTGAGTGCACTTTAAAATATATATATTGCACTTGCATCTATTACCACAATTTTTACAGCCACATTTTATAAGTTCCTCGCAAGATTGTGATGCGCCTTTTAAATCAGTCCACTGGGGAATTAAATAAGTATTGTCTATTTTCCACCCCCAGATAACCGGAAATTCGTTGTGTATGGGTGATAAACAATCTCCACAAAGATAGCCACCTTGATAAATTGACCTTAATATATGTTGTTTTAAGGCAGCTTCTGTATGCGGTATGTTTTCTACATTTCGTGCCTTTTTGGTAAACAAATATTTACGAAACTCATTAACTGATGTACAGGAACTTGATTTATCATATAAAACTACAATAAACTGTTCTATTATTATAAGTCTGACGGCAGTGGAGGAGACGTAGTCAGGTCTATGAAGGTTTCCGTCACATTCGAGAAGGAGCACGCTTCCCATGCACTTTTTTTCCTTTGCCAGAAAAAGAGGAAACTGTATCGCATCCAGTCAATGCATGAAACAACGGCAATCCTAGAGATTTACGTCCTAGTTTCTTTGCGAGTAAATGTGCTGGTATATAACGAAAATGTTGTCCTGTCCCAAATGCTAACCATATTTCAACTCATGGTAGTTTATACCAAATAAAAATTGCAAGAACTGCTACATCCGTATCAACGGTTCTTATCATTATTTTTGTTAGTCCATTTTCGAAGATGTCTAAAACATGAACAAACATCCGTGTATCGGCTTCTTCGTGATTGCAGTGTGAAATTAAGATAGAAGGTTGTTCTCCATTTAATATTGATGAATCTTTTAAGGTTGATATAATAATTTTACCAGGCGTCTCTAAATTTACAATATAACTGGAGAGCATTGAAAATAATTCTGATTTATTTTCTGCAACTCTAAGAAACATAGACCAGTTTATAGGCATAGGAGCTGTGGGTGCAACAAGCTCTCTTTGGCCTATACCGCGATTACTTCTGGTTTGTTCTTTAATGTAATGCTATTTTTGCAGTAGGTAAACATCCCATACCGCATCCAGTCTTTTTCTTTCTCTTAATTGGGAAAGTATATAGGGGGCGGAAATGGTATCCTGAAAGTTTTTACAGTTTTTTGGAATTAATATGTTTATTATAGCAGCACCGTCCAGTATAATAGAATCAGTATGAGGAACATGATATACAATATCATCTTCGAAACACTGTAACAAATCAGATTTATTACAGTGCCTCATTTCACCAGATGGTTGATAATGAAGGGGGGCACAGTTGATTTTTATGTTTAAAAAAATTGTCTAAATCTCCCTGTCTCGACTGACAAGCTATATATAAGCGGCTATACAATGACAAGTCATTCTTTAATTCATTGTGTTTATCTTGAACTTTATTCTTGGTTTTAGGCGTTTTAAAGAATTTATAACTGTTTCTCGGAATAGGATCATTCATAGATTTAGTACCTTCAACTTTCAGAGCCGAATAAATGGGAAGTGGTGGTTCTCTTACCCTATTGTGACGAGTTGAGCCAACTAAAGAACGTCTAGGCCGAGAAATTGTGTTAAATGCTATTGTTTGTGCAATGGACAGGACTGGTTGAATGATTTTATTATTATTTGAATTACTTAAAGATCCCGTTAAAAGCATAGTTATGAACTGGAACAGTATTTGTGGAACGCTCTCTTCCTAACATGTTTCAGAAAAACGTCCTTTGAAAGTGTATTGATATTCAAGAACATATTTTTGTAAAATTTTAGCAGCTTCAGTTAAAATTAAACCTTCTTTATCAGAATCCGGCTAATTTTATTGCCTCGCTCAAACTTTCTTCAAAAATCAAAATGACATCCCTGACTTCTGATTTACTTACTATATCTGGAATATTAGATAAAATCCTATCTTTTAGTCTGGTGGAATGAACTGGGATATGATGCAAACCTAATTGCTCCATATGATCTTTGTATAGTATAACCAATTCGCTTAATTTAAAAACGGACTTTTCAGTTCTGCTGTCGTTCATAAATTCTATAGCATTTGCCAAAGTTACTTATACCTTCCAAAACCGATTTGTTATCAGATTTATTGTTGTCAGAAACCTCTTGAGCGTAATTTCTTAATGTTCTATCCAGTTCTAAGGTCTGAACTTTTCTTAACGGCTCTTTCTTTTTGGATGGTAGTTCACAGAATAGGCGTACTTTTGGCATATTACTAGTATTGTTTTTGACAATTGAGTTATCTGCTGAAGTCCTAGTTGTAACTGCTTCACTGTTGCTAGTGCATACATCTTTTGTTCGTTTGTTTTGTAAGCGTTTAAGTTTCAATAAACTAAATTTTAATTCACATTTCTTATGCCACGACACTTTATATTTTCGGAAAAAACGTTCTACACCGCCTCCTTCATCAAATATTATTAAATCAATGTTTGCAGGTAAAGCACCTAATTCCTTAAATTGCAGTAAATTTGCTGCAAGACTCTCATAACCTTTTCTTTTTCTCACTGCAGGGCACAATAATGGAAGCTTATCTTTCGATTGGCACAAAGTGCAAAGGACATATTTTGACACTAAATAGTACAGAAAGGTGTAATACTTTATAAACACACTCGAACCGGCATAGACTACGGTACTGACCGTAAGAAGTGATTCATTACGAAGATACGTGCGTTGCAGATACGCATGCACTTTGCATCTTTAAACAAATAATTGCTGATACTTTCTAAACGGTGTGCGCTAAGATTACAATTTTGTTTTTAATTTAATAGTCACAGTTGTCGCTAGAAATTGTGTTCAGACTGTTTCCGTATATATGTATTGGCTTTTAAGTAAAACCAGCATATCTATAAGTCGCTGCTAAGAATTTTACAATAAATTCGTTTTTAACAATAGTAATCTTTGCATTTTACAAAAATTAAAATTTTATAGCATTTTATGATATGTTAGGATTATACGTGCACAAACAGAATTCAAAAATATTTTTAAATAAGGCCACAATTAATTAAAATCTGAGACGCTCCGCCCTACCACTTGGAGGGGGGGTTGTTCGGAATTGGGGGGGTTTTCAAAATGGGTCTGACGCTTATTTTGCTTAATACATGATATACTCGTACTAGCATCCCTGAAAATTGCATGCTTGTATACATTTTTGCACAATCGATGCACTTAGCTCCTGTACTATATTGGAATTTAGTTCTGAAGCGTTTCTAGAATTTTATGTAGCATAGGAGGTATTTTTAAAGCATGCGCCTAGACGAGAGCAATGCATTTATGCCAAAAACCCGATTTCGGTAAGTATGTCATACAGGAGGTATTGTCATATCACCGACGTTATGCTAGTATGTCCGAGTGTTACCGCAAATATAAGGGAATGAGTAGTTTTCAAATTGTTGCTAGCGGCATTTGCAAGAACATATCCAATGCTTACGATTAAATGTTAATATGTCCTATTTAACTTTAAAATAGTAGTGCATACATGCTTTTGTTTACTTAACACATATTACGGGATAATTACAGATTAATAAAAATACAAAAAAGATCAGAAGCATGTAGTGTATTAAATGTTCCATCTTAAAATAAAATAAATTAATAAATAAATAAATAAGATAATAAGTTTATTTACGAGTGAAATAAGTTTTCTTTTTCTTTGGCGAAGTAATCCAGAAGATTAGTAACAAATTTTTGGGACTGAGAATTTAAAACCTTTCCTGGCATAGTTTTAATATGAATTTACAGAACACTATTAACTGAAGGGATTTACCGTATGGTGAATGAAATCTGCACAAAATAGTAGGCTGGTTTTCTTAATTCTAATCGAGCGCGCCAGCTTTTGTTTTGCCAGCTATTTGTCGTGACACCATACGTTACTTGCAAGAATAAGAATTTCAAAATGCATTCTGACTATTTAAAGCCGTTTCTTAATTATTATTTAATGAATGTAAAGTTCGATGGTTTTCTAATTACCGCATACTTGGATTACTTTTCAAATTTTCAGAGAGAAAGTTAGTCCATAAATTAATATTCTAATACCATACATTGAAAGGATTGTTTACAATTTGTAGGAATTGTAATTAGCATTTGTTGTCGTTGTTCTTAAAAACAAAAAAAAATGTGTAATTAAGTAAGTATTTAATTTTCTACAAGCACTCAACTGCTGCAATTATGATACCTGGGGATTTAGTCATGTTTATAATTCGTAATTTGTTTTTCTGAACAATCTGTCATTACTTTTTGATTAAAATCGTATCGTTAGCTACCTCAAACTCGCTAAAATAAATATTAGGCGTTACAGTATTAATATTATGATATTAACAATGCCGTATGTTCGGAACCGCTGGAGCAAGCTCTGTAATCTCTAAACTCTTGAGTCATACGGTGTGGCTTCAAGCGGACTTGTCCTTGAATCCCAATGTGGTAGAGAATATACTATAGCTATTAAATTTAACTAACCTTTCTTGTGGCTTCTTTTCTTTTTTCCACCTTCCAGGATTTTTGGGACGTTTTCTTCCATGCCCAGGAGTACACTGTTCAATAAATTTTTATAATTTATATTTCTCACAAATTAATTATATTATGATCACGTCTACACACTGTAAATCACCAACAAGAACTGTCAACACATTTAGTCATACAAGTGCAGTGCTGTGCTGTGATTGGCTAAATTGGAGATAGCGGATTGTGAATCTCAATGCCCGTTGGAGATGGCGGATTTTGAATCTAAACTATAACTTTGCAATCAATTTTCATAAGGAGTTGGCGGTTTTTGAACAAATCAATTACATATGTTCCGAACAAGACCAATATCCTTTTCGGTAAGGCTGTTTTTGGCTTAGGAGCTCGAAAACTGTCATTTAAGGAAAGTCGACCACGTTGAAATTCATTGTACCACCGCTTTATGGTAGCTAAAGAACACGACTTGTCACCAAATAATCCATTGATTTCCTCAGAACATTGTTTACCGTTTAAGCCACGTCTGAAATTGTAAAAAATCACAGGTCGATAATGTTCTCTGTTTAATTCTATGATTTTTTGCGAAAAGGATTACTTTAAGCTTATTTATTTTAAAATATTCAAGTATCATTATCAACCATTACTGTCATTAAACTTGTAAAGAACTAGCTTCCACTGCCAAACAAAATTTGTTGCAAATTTTAATTGCCCTAATAGATAGGCTCAGCGCAGTAGGGACCCTTTCCAATAGGAAGCACTACTTATCTCAATTTTGTCAAAAAACGGTTTTGAAAATAGACGACTCATATAAAGTATCATCTACCTCAATATTTTCTAATTGTATTGGCTCAACATTTTCTAATTGTATTGGCTCAAAATTAACTTGAGAATAATTTTGTGTTAACCCATTTAACCACTACCAAAAATAACTTAAAGATGTCTAAAAGTTTGTGTTTAATTGTTTGGGATGGACATTTAGAATATATTTGTATTAACAGTGTAACAAAAAAATTATTTCTCAAAAAAATAGTTTTGAGTTAACGCAACATTGGCCCTACATGTATAATAAAAACTAATATCAAAATTGCTACTAAAATAGAAAAATTTAACAATAATTAATTTTATTTTGTATGATAAGATGCAAAACATTCGGTGTGAAGTGGTACTTTACGCTTGATGCACATACATACAATGTGATTTTTTAAAAAGTCAATTGCAGCAAGCCTAGAAAAAAAGCTACTCCGTCTGCAGTCAGCTGTAATGAGCTTTGAATGACATAACCTGTAAATGTCAAACTGTGTGACAGTTCAGGTAGTTAAAAATTTTGGCCCAACAAAATGTGAAAATAAACAAGTATTTAGTTGCAACTGATTTGTAGTTTATTAAGGTAAGTTAATTTCAGGTTTTTCGTCAATATTTCTTTCACAGCAAGTGTTCAAAATGTCCACCCCCTTGCTGTATACACAATCTTGTTTTTTTTTTTAAATTTCTAGACACATTTTTGAGCATGTGCTGTGAGTTATTTATTTCGTTGCATTTATGAATTATTGTTGCTGCAAGCTCATCTATATGTTGTATTGGTGTCTGATAAATTAAATTTTTCAGATAGGGCCAGACAAAAAAATCCAAGGTTGTTAAATCACAGGACCTGGGTGGATAAGCAACTGGAGTGTTCCGACTTATTACTCTATTACCGAAGAATTCCTGAATAAAATTCAAGTTCTCCAGAGTACAACGAACAGGCGAGCCATCCTGCTGAAAGTACCCCTCCCGCAGCTCTTGGTCATCTAACTGATTAATAAAAGGTTCCAAAATCTCTTCGCGATACCTTAATGCATTGAGTGTCCCTTGAAAGAAAATTGGTCCTACAAGTCGTCGTCGGCTAAGACCAATCCACACACCAAGCTTTTGCAGATGAAGTGGTGTTTCTCTAAACGCATATGGATTCTCCGCAGACCAAATTCTCATATTTTGGGGTTCACATATCCAGATAAATGAAACCATGGCTCGTCCGAAAAAAACACGTTGTTCAAGTCGTTGTCTTCAGGAAATGCGTTTAAAAACCATCGACAATATCATTCTCTTAGAGGCATGCCTGCTGGTAGAATCTGACGAACAGAAGTTACTTTATATGAGAATAACTTTAAATCTGCTTTAAGAATATTCCTCGTGGTTGTGTAAGACAAATCAATCCGCTGTGAAAGACGTCGAATTGAAGTTGAGGGAGCTTCAGCCATTATTTGTCTAACATTTTCCAGGACTTCTGGTGTGCGTTCAGTAGGTCTACCGCTTCCTTTTCTGCGTGTAACACCACCTGTTTTATCGAATAATTCCACAGTGTGCATTAGAGCATCGTAAAATCGATTGTATTCAACAATTCCAAAGTGGTCTGTAAAATCGTTGAAGAATTCCTGGATCGAATACCGCCACTCACCATTTATGATGATTCCAGTTCGATAATAAGCTTTTACCATAAATATCTTATGCTGCACTGTGAAATCCATTTTTAAATAAATAATTGAAGCTTCTTTTTTTTATTTATTTTTGGCAGGTATGCTGTTACAATTTTTCAGATTATGTAAGATTCTAAAGCTTAATATAGACGGGATAATCCAAAGGCTACTGCAATTGATTTTTAAAAAATCACATTGTATATGTCGTAGTCTCATGGTGAAATACGTCATTTCGTGAAACGCCTAGGCATTACATGAACTGCCGGCGTATCATGAAAATTCTTGTTATTACACATTCTGCCTAGGCTCTTCGTGAAGCGCCGGTCTCGCCTCGGCGCATGGTCTTTCGATTAGCTGTACACGATGTGTCGCGATGTATATGTTAACGGTTCATGAAGTGACTACCGATACACGGCAGATTGTGTTCTGTCATTTGTTGCTTATTTTTGGTTTTGTTTATTATGGAAGAAGAAAGTGAAAAAGAATTGTTCAGGGATCACTTCAAGGAGTATTACAAAGTGAAGCCGAATAAAGGACCGTATAACGTCAGTCAATTAAACGAGGTTCGTATTTTTATGCAATAAAAATTAGAATTAACTTTGAGGTTAGGTAAAGATTTAATGTGGTGCGTTTCGGGTTTAAGATTGCCAACGAGATTACAACAGCCAAGACAAGTAACAGTAAATCTAGAAGAGATTATTACTTATTAAATACGTTCGACGTTATATCAGTTATTTATGTTATTCCTGAAGAACACATATAATAACAGATTAAAGGATATTCACATTAATTGTGGACATGGATCTAGAGATAAGATGATCAACATCATTCATCAAAGTTGCTTTATTCCAAGACCATGCATTGAATCGTTTTTGAAATCATGTAAGACCTGTCATACGAATTTTCAGTTATAAAATAAATGTATTTTAATTGTACAATGAAGATTTATCGTCCATTCTCATCCCTATCGATTTTCTTTGGCTTCAATTTCACGTTAAATAGCAACAAAATCAGAGAACACAATCTGCCGTGCATCGGTAGTTATTTCATGAACCGTCAATCTCTAAATTGCGACAGATCGTGTACAGCTAACTGGAAACACGATGCGTCGAGGCGAGACCGGCGTTTCACGAAGAGCCTAGGCAGAATGTGTTATAACAAGAATTTTCATGATACGCCGGCAGTTCACGTAATGCCTAGGCTTTTCACTAAATGACGTATTTCACCATGAGACTACGACATATATACCGTTTGACTCTTACAAAGTTTGCATCGCCTTCGCCAACCGTCATAATTTTTTTCGAAAATATGGGCAACTTGATCAAATATAATTTCATTCAACTGTTGGCTAGAAGCACGGTCACGACCTGACAACGATTTCTGTGCTTTATTCTTCTTCAAAATGTATCTAACCAGTTCAAAACGAAAATCTACCTGCAACATATTTTTTTCCTTATGAACGGACCCATACAGTTTCCACGCATTTACCACTGCATTCACCAAGTTGATGAAGAGAGGAAACCACCATTTTTTGCCTCTAATTTGTATTCTATAATTTGCTATCCCGTTATCATGAAGACCGACTCCGCCCATGTAATTATTATACTGGGATGCTATCCTTGGCTGTAGAACAGAAATATCCTTTTCTTTTCTGTTATATCTCTTCACTGTCACTACGGGTTCGACTGATTCGCAATTACTTATGACTGTAACTATAAAATTGTCATTCCAACGAACAACGCTAATATCATTTTCATGATCGCATCTGGAATCGTAGGACCCTCTTATTTTTTGCGCAATAGATTTTCTAGATTCTAAAGGACACTTGCCAATTCTGTTTTCTCTGACTGTTCCTGTGGCCAAAAAGTCATTATTTTTCAAATGTACTAAAAGTTGATAGCTTGAGAAAAAGTATCGAAATAAATTTGATGAGCATTCGGCTTATTCAATACAGCAAGGAGTTCCATCACGACGTTTCCACCTAACCCTAAATCATTTTCACGGTACTGTACTGTATTTCCTGCATATGGAATAAATTGGATTAAATAGCTATCCCTTGACGCCTAACACCAACTTTTAAAGCCGAAGCGTACAGGCTTTCCTTTTATAAACATTTTCGCCTAATGTCATCCAAAATAAGGCACTATTTCGGCTGCCCTTTGCAAAAACACAGTAATTGTTATTAATCGTATTGGCGAGGAAAACGGAAGTAGTAAAATATTTCAGCCTTTTCAAACTAAATATCTGAGACCTTTAATTTTTGAATGGTATATTCTACATACCCTTGGCCTTCTTTTCATGCTAACTCCAACGGAGTCGCTTAAAAAAACTTTGATTGGCAATAATATACATGGGTATTTCTGGGGATATTTAGAATTGTTTGAGTTATTTCAGTAAACAAAACCACAGCAATGTTACTGTGTTTTGAAGTAGCAATGTTATTTGAAATAAAAATAACATCACTAGGAAAACAAAGGATATGCTTTTACTGGGTTTTGAATTGGTATATCTTCCAGAAATAAAATTAATAAAATAATGAGGAATATGAAATAATATCTTTTTAATGATGGATTTTGTGCTGGTGTAATATTCGATTCGCCAGGAAAATAAATTAAACAATTAAATCTAAATAACTTTAGCAAAAACATTTTTAATTGTCACAAAAACACTTTACTTATCTCAAATTCAAACACAGATAAATAACATAATCGTCCCCTAAAACAACTAAAACACTGATAGAATGGATATGAACATTTTTCTGAAAATGTCTTAACATTAAATGTAAAAATTAACAGTGATGAAATCTTCAGAAATAATAAACTTAAGAAAAGATATGTTATATTCGACACATCAAATATAATTAAAAAACGAAATATTAAAGTAAACGTTTAATACTTACTAATTATTATCTAAATTCTATTCATAATGTACCAAGTCAAGAGACGTTTCTGAATCTAGAAGAGATTCCCAGAAGAGTTTTCTGTTTAAAGGCATCAATGGCACAAGTTCATTCAGTATTATCTGTTTTTTAACTGCTCTGATTCCGCGGGTAGCTACAGATTCTGCAATGTGAGGAACAGTAGCACGCCTTTTTTTTAAGTCAATTTCTTTAAATTCCTCGTCAAAGTCGGTTTTGAATTTCATACAGCTGGAACCTTTATTAAACTTTACTTCCACTAGAGGAGTTAAAAGAAAACCTTTCAGAGTATCATCATTTTTTTTTTGTTGCCGCTCTTTTCTGATTTCTCCATAAATTAAATTTAATCAACTCGAGAACATGCACGTTTGTTCTTGAGGTTGTAATGACTTCAACCAATTCTTGAAAATCATATATATTACGTTTCCTCCCTATCTTCTTTTCAATATTTCCGTGAATTCCGTCAGCGCTCATGCGTGTATGACCCTTTGTGAGGTATCTAATTCTTATTTCAGCTGGACCTGTTGGACGATTTACTTCGGTAATAAGTGTTGTAAAAAGTACCCAGTTTTTATTTTGACTGGTACAGTTGTCCGCCCAAAATGTAAACTTTGTCACGTCACGTTCTTCAGATATAACACGTAGAATAGAATCAGTTAGCGCTTCAGCTTTTCTACCGGCTAAAGCTTCGTGCTAGACAACACAATAGCTTTTTTGACGGCTATTTTTATTAAGTGTTGCGAACATTTCATTAAAAACTACCAACCTGCTTATAAAGAAACTGCTCTTCACCTGTGGCATCATTGGAAGAAGCATGACCTTTTGCAGATCCATTGAATATGTACGTTTTTTGCTGTTACCATTTTCAGCAGCAGCTGCTTCTTCAGCATCTTTTTTATATTCGCGGTTACCCTTTTCAGCTTTCAGTCTATAATTATTGAGATCACGCAAGACATCTTCATCTTGTTCAATCGTTGGTTCACCTTCGTTTGTCATGGGTCCTAACTGGATTTGAAGAGTCTGACACTGTTCAGAAATATCAGATTTAGGTGCACACAGAGAAATATTCATTTGCCTTAGAACTTGCCTATAAATTTCAATTTTGCAGACTCCTGGGTGTTTTGTATTAAAATCTGTATACATTTCCTTTATGGTCAACTCCCTTGGGAGGTATCTAACATTTGGAGCATTTAGTCTTCTATAGTAACTAACACATGGATGCTATGACTAGATATGATTCCCAATAAGTTCTCTGTCAGCTTTTGCTTTTGGTTTTATACCCCTACATTCTATGACCATACTTCCACAAGGGGCCCGCTTTATAGCCGCCACGAGTTCCGTAATTACCTAATCATTTGTATATCCTAAGTATTAAGAAATGTTAAACGACAAACTGATATATCTGTGAAGTCCTGGTGAGGCAAAGAAAATTTTCTACTTTCAGATCTTTCGTGTGTAGCTGATACAAGTTTTCTTTTCACAGATACTAGTTTAACATGTTTACTCATCCATTTTCGCCTGCTAGTGTAATCAAGAGACCAATAGTTTTTCCATATTTCTTGTCGATTATCTTCTGTTAATTTGTCGCAATCTCTTTTACATTTTTCTTTGCATTTGTTTCGCATGGGATGCTTACTTTTATCTCTCTCTATCTTTTCTCTTAGTGACAACCTTTTTGTTTTCTTTTTCTTCGCATAATCTTCACTATTTCCCTCTTCCGTAACTTCAGTGTTTTCGCTATTATTCGTACCTTTCTCAATGCTTCCGCTTCCCACAGTATGCTAAGAAAGACATAAGTTATTTGCAGTAAATACTAATCTAGAGTGAAAGCTATATCATACCTCATTTATATCAGTTTTTTCTGCTTCTTTGGTGAACTCGGGCCGCAATTTTCTTTTCTTTTTTTTGTTAGTGTTTTCGTAGTCGCCGCTTTCGTCAGTACTACTTATTTCATCATTAACGTAATTCTTGTCGGCATCACTGTCATCAAAAGTACTAAGGGCATCATCGCTTTCTTGATTTTTGTTAGTTTCTTCAATATTCGTATTGCTTTTATCATAGATTTTCATGTGCGTGTCATTTTTATTAACATGGGCAATATTCTAAAAAAATTCTGTATTTGTAACATTGTTTAAAAAAGACTTAGTTAATACTTTACCCTTTCTTGTGTAACTTCTCCCAGGGCTAGGTTCACTATAAACTTTGTTCTTGAATTAAACACAGTCATAATGGTTAATAGTAGGTAGTTATTAAATTCCACGAAGTCACAAATACATTGACTCAACAAACTCTGAACGATTACAACTAAATCTGCAGACTAGACACTGCAGGCTCCAACATGTTCTTAGTAAGTGCGCAATAATCGGCATTGCTTGGGAAGGGGTAGTACGTCAAGTACCATTGAAAACCACAGTAATTAAAAATACCACACAAAAACACAGTATCTCAATAGCAGATACTGTGTTTTTTCTTGGCGATCGTCACATACTATGTTTTTGACTGATAAGTCAGTTCCACTAAATGTAGTTACTGTGTTCTCGCACATGCGTAACTTCCGAATGGGAGCTTCAATTTTAAAAATATGTATATTGAAAGCTGCGCAAGAACACAGCAAGTACAACGTTGTACCTAACCCATTTTCACCAAAAATGTCAATTACTGTGTTTTTGCAAAGGGCAGCCGATTTGTTCTTCAGTGCATAGGTGGTATTTAACAATTCCGAACTGCATATATAATTTTTAATTCAACATGTCAAAGATTGGTCGAAGCTTTGCAAATTTGTCGTCCTTATTTAAATTTCCATTATCTGATAAATGGATATTCTGTTTAATACTTTTGAATTTATTTCGTGACATAGCGTCTTTCACTATCTGTGCTCCTTTATCTTCATCGGATGACCAATACATGTGTATAATTGGGGAAGAGTATGATAATCGCTAAATATAAGTAAAAAAAACTTTTCAAAGTCATGCACATCCAGTTGAAAGTCTTGTCGATTGTTATCCCGAGCATACTTTAGAGAAAATTCTATAATAGAGTTCATAACAGCCTGATCGAAAAATAGTTCAACAAGAGTTTTTCCGTGCTAAGTTTGTGATAGATTTCTTATATCTTCTTCATCGTTAGATGGGGGAATTATTTCATAATCAATTGAAGTCTTACACCATGATATATTATTCCGCTTATTTTTCTTCGCCTGGTTGTCAAAGGTAATATTCGGAATCTCTACCAATGTTCCTGGTTCGATATTATCGCCGTCAAGTAAAACCTCAAATATTACGGTCGAGTCTTTGGGTAAAATATTGTTATCGCCAACCTGTTCGTCATCAAGAAACTCTTCATCCGTAAGCTCATCTGCATCAGGGGGTATATAGGCTATGCCAGTTTCTTCATCAAGATTAATGTCTTCAATTATATCCTCTAGTTCCCTTTGAGTCAGAGATCGTGTAGGATTGTCAGCATATTTACTCTGCACGAGAAATACAGGGTGTTTCTTAACAACAAAGGTAGCCAAATTTTTACTTGCCATTCCGTAAGTTTATGTAATTCACAGAAAATATCACCGTTCTAGCGAAAGGCGTAACCCGATAATAACTCTACAATACGTTACTACGCATGACCGTCGTACCCTAGATAGAGCCAATAACGCAACACCTAATTTTACCGCCTTATATGCCATCAATAAAAAGATTTCATCATTTTGACATATAGGTATCAGGATATTTTCCCATATCTATTGATCTAGAAACCGAATATATCATCGGATTATTTCAAGAGAAATGTATTGCATTTAATTTTGCATCCAATACGAAATTCAATCGCAAAAATGCTTAAATTTGGATTATTTTTGTAAAATTACCTATAGTTTTACAGGAGAAAAAAATATGAAAATTATCTTTAAAGCATATATTTTTCGATACACAAACAATTTTTATAAAAAAATTGCCTAAAGGGGCTAAATAAAATCATAAACAAAGTGTTGCGTTAACGCAACATTGGCTGTAAATGGGTTTTGATTAATTCCACTTTTAGGTAATTCAACCATAGTGTAAAGACTCCAGACAACAATTACATTTATAATTTATAATATGTAAATTGAGGACTGTACCTATACAGGGTGGTCCAGGTTTTTGTGAATTAATTTTGAGAGGTGATAGAGAATCGCAAAATAAGTGTACTTTTCTTAATAAACATGCCTCCAAAAATGCATGTTATTCGTGCCAGTATTTAACGTACGTACTTCTATCACAAAAATTAAACACATGACTATTAAAAACAAATACAAACAATGTTTAATATTAGTTTATTACAGAAGATGTTCAAATTGTTCGCCATTAACTATCTGACAATGTCCAATTCGATGTGAAAATCCTTGTGATACATTCCGAATTACTTCGGCTGGTATTGCTCGTATTTCTTCCCGAATACGAATTTTTAACTCTTCTAAATTTCTGGGCCTGTTTGTGTAAATTTTACTTTTAAGATGGCCCCACAAGAAAAAATCCAACGGATTCAAATCGGCGATCGGGCTGGCCCTTCGATACTACCACTTCTACCGATCCACCTATTCTCAAAAAATGTATCCAAATAATTTCGAACGTGAATGCCATAATGGGGGGGGGGCTCCATCTTGCTGGAACCAAAGGGATGTATCCCTATGAAATATATCACGCACCTCGAAATGGGATCTTCTTCTTTCACCGTATCCAAGTATCATCAAAATTTCGATGCGTGCATTCTTTCTCGTACCATAGTTGAGAATCACTTTCTCAAGCAGTTTAAATTACAGTAATTATTGTCTTTTATTTAATAAACACAAACTGTCACAAGTGAAATTTGCATTTGTTTCCAAGGCAATCTCTCATTTCTCATATTTCTCTCTCATCCAATTTGAGATTGTCAGATAGTTAATGACGAACATCTTCTGTAATAAACTAATGTTAAATATTGTTTGTATTTGTTTTTAATAGTCATAAGTTTAATTTTTGTACGTTAAATACTGGTACGAATAACATTCAACTTGATTTTTCTAGAAATTTCGTTTATGCAACCGTATGATATTTTTAGACGGTCATAAAGAGAAAAAAAAAGCTATAAAATTTAGACCTAAAAAATATAGGTTGCTATTTAAAAAAAGTATAGATGACGTCATAGCGCAAAGGTATGACTTTGAAAAAAATATTTAAAACCATCAGTTTGTGGAAAATAATTTGTTATAAAACTTTTGTTTAAAACTTTTTTCCTAAAACTAATAATAAAGGCTCCAGCATCGAGGTTCCTTACTTTTTATTCACCCTGTATAAGGTCGTATCGTCCTTACAATCAGCACTACTTTTTGAACACTCTACACATTTTCCACACTCGTGAATTTTAAACACTTATCAATTAAGTATCCACAAAAGTAAGTCATTGCATTTGTTTCTGGTAAATTGTTCCTGTAGTCATCGCATTGCACTGCGAGTTCAGGCGATATCCGTAATTGGTGTCATCAGAATGCTGTTCTTGTCGTAATGATGTTGGATTTTCATTGATTTTGTTTAACAAGACATCAAAATCGTTAATGCAGTTAGCATTTTCGGAATGCTCAAGCATATTTAAACAAGACAGCTTTTTATATGCTCTAATAAATTGAATTTGAGTGGAATTATATGAATTTCCGCCTTGCTGCCTAACCGAATCAAAAAAGTTTTCCAAACAATCTTGGTTAAGCCTCCTACAATAAATATAAGAAAATGTTTGTTTTTTAACAAATCCCCACAACTGCAGAAATCCAGAAATAGTGACTTACCACCCATTCAAACACATAATGCTTTTTGTCACGTCTTTAAAGTTCTGATCGAGTACTTTCGTGTTTCTTATTATTTGTAGCACATAACGCAAATGTTCTAACTGGTAACTGGATCCCATCCATGCTTTTCCATACCTTTTTGGTAAATTTTTGGAATTTGAATTTAATAAATCAAAATCAAATAATTTATCAAAATTGCTTAGAAATTCAGCAGTTCCACATGCCCGCTGTGGTAATTTTTGTACGTTCGCGTAAGTGTATATTCCACTTGCAACGGTGTAGCTAATAACTTGAGCCGCTAATTTCACCTTCATTTTTTGGAAGGCATTTGGAAATACATGGGCATCCGATAATTTAGGTGCTAAACGAATGTTTTGTTTTTTATCCGAATTATAAAATAATGCCACATCTTTCCAACTCGCCGATTTACCATCGAAATGAAAATCGTATTTTATTAAATTGTTTCTTACGGATTTTAAAAGATGTGGTACGTCAAACAAATAAAATATTTTTGTATTATTAATTGTAAAATAGGGTGTATCTACAGTTACTCCTACGATGTGTGCAAATTTTAAAAAATGTGATCCTTGATCAATTACCATGCCGCAAATATTTAAACCAATTTTTTGCAGTTCTGTTATATATTCAAAAACAATTTCGTTTACTTGATTACCAACTATTTTATCGTTACTTAAATCATAAAACAAATGGCTTTTTAGAGACATTTCATCCACACTAAGAATGCAGAATTTTTCCTCAGATCGCATAATCTGAAGCTTGACTTTTAACATGGAAAAGAAAAATTCATTAATACCTGGTGAAAATCTAAAATTCTGAACAAATCGTTCCAAACATCTTTTTGATGGTAAGCGAAAAATTTTAGATATAAATTGATATGCTCGTGGACTTAAATAATATATTGTCAACGCGATTTTCTTAAATTCGATGCTGTAACGGCTACCCATTAATTTTTTATCGTTAACATCAACCTGTGATTTAACAAAAAGTGCAAGTTCTTTTGATAAATATTTGTCACACAAACCCTTAAACTGTTGTTTGGTTGCAGGTGGTTCTTTTCGCTTATGATCGATTTTTTTTAGCCGTCGACTGAATTTGCAATTTTGGTTTTGAACCCTTTTCAGTCGTTTTTTAAGCCGCTGCTTTCGAGGCGTGTTTTCTGAAATTGCAGACGATGTTTGAATTTGAACTGAAGTTGTGGCTTGTGGTGATTCAACTGTCGCTGTTATTGTTTCCGGTAACTAAAATGTAGTTTACAATTATTTGAACTTATAGAGTAAAAGCCATATCAACTTACTATCATGGCATTTTCTATTATTTCCGTGTCTAGGACATGGGGCTCAGGTACAACGTCAAATTTTAACTTTTTTGGCGCTGTATAAGCAGATCTACACTTAGGAGGTTTTCTTTTAGTAGTTATTTTAGGTGGTGGATTAGGTACATTAAATATAGTTGGAATTGCATTAGGTTTTAACCTATTTTTTTAAAAATTTAGGAACATTGACTGCTCAAAATGAACGCTACATTTTTTACAATTCCTATTTAAATAAACGGTATCTCGCTTTAATAAATCTTCACGTCTGCTTGCTACGACCCATTGTTTGCACCTGTAATTTAATAAAATAAATGGCCATAGGTATTTTTTAAATTGTAATTTAATAGCATCAGTGTTCTATCCATACGCATTTTACAATGACTAAAATTACATACCTTACACTCTCTTTGGGAAAACCAAAGAAACTAATTTCCTTGTTAGTATTTGAATTATTTATGCAATTCGGAGCCGAACACCAGTGTCCACCCTTCTTTTTTCCGCTCATTTTGTGTTTAATACTATATTTTTGCCAAATAAACAATTATTATTCACTTTTAAAAGTTACCATAATCAAAACTTTTAACACAGAACCGATACAACCTCACACAACCATTGAATATACGGTACAACGTATATTGAAACCACGTTGAAAGGGAAGGGCGCGAAAATAATACTACAACAGAAGCTGGCGCCTTAGCTGGTGTATATTCGGCTTTGGGACCTCACTCGATGGCCGAGTGTCGCTACTGTTTCGTTAGTGTTCATACTGTGATACTACCATACGTAAAATTGAATGGAGATTCCAAAAATGTATAAATATACAGGGTGTTCCATTTAAAATAATAAAGTTGTTGTCAGTTCCGGCTAAACCGGAAGTGACAGAAAGTTGTTTCTTATGTCAACAAATGCCATTTAAAGAGTATATTACATATACCAAATTTCATTTAGATATCTTAATAAATAAAACATTTATGGGGGTGCCCCAGGTTTCGTTGACACCCGGTATAGTCTCAACCCACCCCAAGCGAGGGAGGATTGAGACACTGGAAATCTAACGTAGGTTATTTATTAAGTATCACTGCAAAACAAAACTAAAAACAAAATATTGCAAGATTCAACACCAAATGACAATGTGAATTTCATTCGTTCTGTGTCACCTAAATTTTTTGGAGATGGTTTCACCTTCCTGCATTGTAGATAAATCTTCTATGGGAGGATACAAGTTTCCTTGGCGACGTAACAATTTGATCTCATACTCATTACGTTGCTTATTTTCTACACAACCTACATAATGCACAATTGAAGATTTCGTGGCAAATTTCACTGAAACCAAATCTCTAGTTTGGATTGTCTTCACATGTTCAAGAGCCTGGATTTGAATCAATTCCTTTTCGTAACTTTCAACATCGGAAACATCTTCGCTGCTTCCGGCTGTCGAAGAAGGTTCTTCTTCATCACTTGAAGATGACTGACATGGAGATGCAGGTTTATTAAACTTTTTGGATAAAAGGCCTCTGTCATTCAATGGGACAACTTTTTCTTTTCTTTCGAACACTTAGTTCGGCTTCTATCTCATTCATCTCCCGCGTGTCAGTAAGTATTCTTGAAGAACCACGTTTCCGTCCTCTAAGCTGTTTTCGTGGACCTGCTTTTGGAAATGGTCGCAAAGCTTCAGGGCTTACAAAAGTTTCGTCCGAATTTGAATTATCTCTTTCGCACATTGGGCTCCTTGACGTTGATGCTTCACCTTCTAAAATGTTGTTTTCATATTGCAGTGGGCGGTCGGTTACCGAGGAACAAAGGAGATCGCTGTCAGTGAAAACAACTCTATTCAATGGACAAATGCCTGTTGATGAAAAACCTGATATAATATTCTTCGGTATGAAAGCCAGTTCAAAGGCTCGACTGCCTAAAGAGGCTATATTATAGATAGACAACGGTTGACCTGGGTTTGCTATCATCCATGAAGTTATAAAATTTTTTGAGCGGAAAGTAAACTGCAACATCGGTTTATGACTGCAATGAGGTGGAAACGTGAGCAGCACAATGCCATTTTATTTTGCCTTCGTCAAGGAATCAATAGAGATATGACTGTCATGGTAGTCCATTAGTAGTAAAACCTTATTGCTAATAGAACAACCAGTGTGCTTTATAAAATGATCCAAGAACTTTGTGAAATTTTCTGCTGTCATCCAGCCACTGGGATGCGCTGCTCCAGTACTTTCCGGGAATGCACCAGCCAACATGTAGTCCTTTAAATTCACTCGGGGGAAGACGAAAAATGGTGGGATAAACCCTCATCCGGCACTAATAGCACAACAGGCCGTTACTAAAGTGCCTCGTTCAGCAGATGTTACTTGACCCACTTGTTTAACACCTTTAGCTGATAAGTAGTACTTTGGGAGGTTTATGGACTGTTGTAAGCCCGGTCTCATCAATATTCCAGATCTGATGGGGCTCGAAATGTTCACGTTTGGACGTCTGGAAAGCGAGTTGACGTGCACATAAAACTATTAAGCCATGATTACATGATTACTGTTGTGAAAATTCCGAAAATATATTCTATGGAAATATTCCAGGAAATCTAGGAAATATATAGAAATATTGGAAATATTTATTAAAAACGCAGAAACTCAAAAAACTAAACATGTAAATCAAATTATTATGCAAAAATAGGTACACAATATCAATGCATACAATAACATAAATAGAAAAGCAAAAAACATGTAACAAATTAACAAATACGAACAAAAAAATTAATTAGATTCGTGAATCAAGAATCAGCGAATCACACACAAATCCAGCAAGAGTTGCAAGAGGAATGTCTTCATCGGTGTCACAATAATTATCAATGGCGGTAGACATAGTGTCTAGAATATTTGGTAATGATTTTTCTTCGTGTTCATTTTCATTATTTGCCTCATCCTCATCATCAATAGATGCTAAAACTGCGCTCAGTGGTTGTTGAAGAAGCTGGCATCATCAACATGCGTGACGCTACCTTTGATAATGAAGATGGTGAACAAAGGCCTTTCCACCAGGAGACTGGGCTGTCAAGGCTGATTTTCCATATAAAATCTTTGCCAAACAATTTACCGCTTCTATAACGGTAATCTGCAATTTCGTCAATAATTTGTTGCTCCTTTATATGAAGTTTACTTTTTGCTATGTTAAGTATCTGCGGATTCAGATATGTGATCGCGAAAAGCTAATCCACGCTTACCAATTAATTTAATGACATCATCAATAATTTTTTCAAAAATTTCTTTACGATCACGAGCATTTTACTGCCGTATAGTTGCTTCTTTTGAAAACATTGAATTATAAATATCTTTGTTTTTAACTTTCATCATATGATTTTCTACACATGTGCTATGAAGTTTGCTTGCCTCATGTTCCCTGATACGTTGGAAGTGTATGCTTCCAATCTTTCACTGTTGCTGTATGCGAGACATACGGTACAATACAGAGTTCTTTTCTATACAGTATGACAGCCATCGTCTGTTAACTTTATCCTCTCTATAAAATGCTAAATTGCTAACAAGGATGTTTATTAAAGAAAATCTTCAAAATTTTCTAAAGTAGGCTTAGCAAAGTAATTCACACTATTCACAGATAGATGTTGAAAATGAACAGAACTTGTCTTCTTTTCCGTAGTTTCTTTTGCAACTAAATTTGATACATCTTTTAATTGTTGATGTTGGCGTCTCGACAGTATTTCTGTTATCGCAACTCTACTGAACTCGAAGATATTGATTCTTCATTAGTACTTGACGAGGCCACTAATTCAGTAGCAGCGCTATCCAAAGTTGATGCAAACATATCTCTTAAACGTACGCTCTTTTTAGCAGTTGCTTGCATGTTCTTTTTTCGTTTTTAACGCAGGGAGGACTTTCTTTTTTTCATATCTCGAGGTTGAATTGTTAGCCTTAAAGTAAAATTAAGTATAAAAATTTTCTTATAAATAATTTGACGTGGTGAAAGAGTCCTGTAAAAGCAATATAAAATTTTGCGTTCACAGTTACAGCATAAGATAATGGGATTTATTAGGTGCAATCTCACAGGCAATTAAAAATGTGTAGAAACATTTTGTGATCTAAAAAAATACTTCTTCCAGATGATTAACAACTGTTGCACTGGTTGCCGTCTTCAAAGGAAATAACAAGGCATATTTCGTGAAATAATCTGCCACTACTAGAATAAAACGGTTTCGCTTAGAAGAAAGTGGAAGAGGACCAATTAAATCTGTACTGATAACCTCCCAAGGGTAAGAAATAGTTCTCTTAAACATTTCACCATGAAGTTTTCTCTGCTCCGGTTTCTGAGCATTACAAACAGCACATTGTCTTACGTAACGGGCTATATCGGCAT
Source organism: Melanotus villosus (assembly GCA_963082815.1). Classification (NCBI taxonomy): domain Eukaryota; kingdom Metazoa; phylum Arthropoda; class Insecta; order Coleoptera; family Elateridae; genus Melanotus; species Melanotus villosus. Next base: position 15,849,191 of record OY720427.1, on the reverse strand, counting down.
TCATCTTCGGCCAATAATAACACTTCGAAATACGCTTAAGAGTCTTAAAATAACCTAAATGTCCAGCTGTGGGTTCATCATGATTCTCAACTAAAACTGCATTTTTCAAACTTTTCGGGACGACTAGCTTTCAATCAAACTCACAATTCAAATTCGGCGAACCACTATGGACATACTTATAAGTTTTTCCGTGTTCTACACGCCACTTCGGAAACTGTTGAGGATTCTCCAAAATTCGGGCTCGAAGCATTTTATACCAACCGTCTTCATCTACGTGACATCAATCAACCCAATTGCCCTCGATAAGGCATCCGGTACAACATTATCTGAACCTTTCCTATACTTGATATCAAAATCGTAGCCCTGAAGGCGTAACGCCCAACGCGCTAAACGGCCTGAAGGGTTCTGTAATTTCCACAACCAAAGTAACGAGTGATGATCGGTGATCACACTAAAACGAATTCCCTCGATGTACGGTCTAAACTTCTCGATACCCCAAACCACAGCAAGACATTCCAACTCTGTTGCCGAAAACTTCTTCTCTTGGGGGGTTAAACTTCGACTTGCATAGGCGATAACATGCTCATGACCTTTGATGGTCTGGGTCAATACACAACCCAATCCCAGTTGAGAAGCATCCGTCTGTAAAGTGAAAGGCTCGTTGAAGTCTGGACATGTCAAAATAGGTGAAGAAATTAAACATTGTTTGACGTCTTGAAAAGCGGCTTCAGCCTCGGCATCCCAAATAAATTTGATGTTCTTGCGTGTGAGACGGTTTAACGGAGCAACACGAGTAGCAAAATTCTTGACAAAACGTCTATACCATGAAATCATCCCTACAAATCTTCGTACCTCCTTACTGGTTTTCGGAGTAGGATAATTGACCATACACTCAATCTTATCGGGATCGGCCCGTAAACCTTGTTGATCGATAACGTAGCCTAAATATTTAATTTGTGGCTTCACAAACTCGCACTTCTCTCGATTCACCGTGAGTCCGGCTTCTAATAAACGGGTAAAAACTTTATCTAGAATTTCTAAATGTAAAGAAAATGTTGGGGTACCTATAACAATATCATCCAAATAGACCGACACATAAGGCGCTAAGTCAGAACCAAAAAGAGTATCTACAAGACGCTGAAAAGTCGCAGGGGCATTATGTAACCCAAACGGTAACCTTCGAAACTGAAAAAGACCTTTACCAGGAACAACAAACGCAGTCTTGGCCTTGCTCTCTTCTTCCAACTCAAGTTGCCAATATGCCGACTTCAAGTCTATCGATGATAAATAATGAGCATTGGAAAGACGATCTAAAATAACTGACATGTAGGGTAAGGAATAAGCATCTCGCTTTGTAACCTTATTAACTTTACGGAAATCTACACAGAAGCGATATTCATTATTCGGTTTCTTCACAATAACAATAAGAGAACTCCAAGGTGACGTGGAAGATTCAATGACACCAAGGTCTAACATTTTATCAACTTCCAAATTGATCTTCTCTTGGATATATGTCGAAACTGGATAATACCGTTGTTTGATAGAAATAGCATCCCCTGTGTCGATAACATGCTTCACCCCCTTAGCACAGCCTAAACCTGGATTCATATTCTCAAAGAAACGGTTAATTAAAATATCTAAAGTTTGCGTCTCTTTAGCAGATAAATCGGATTGAACTTTAATACCACAAAGCGCGGATTGACTACCAAACTCCCAGGAAAAATCACGAAGGTTAGGAACAATGTCCATGTCCTTCCAAAAATCTATACCTAAAATAATTTCATCAACAACATCTTCGATAACTAACGACTTGATAACTTTAACTTTATCTTCTAACTGAAAAGGTAAATAAAGTTCACCCAAAGGAATACACGTACGACCATCAGCTACAGAAATCTGAGAATAATTACGTTTCAAAGTTAACCCTAAATTTTTCAACTTCTTCCAACCTGGACCACCAATGACAGTCTGAGTAGCTCCAGAATCTAAAAGACATTTAAAAGTAATACCATAAACAACAACTACTAAATGCAGACGTGGATCTCCATCCTTACTTGAAAATAGACTACAAAGTCTTGACTTACGATATTGAACTTTAATGAAACTAAGCCAAGAAGTCCATGAAAGGTTTGCCGGTTGCTCGGTTAGGATCGACGTCCGGCGTCCCGTCGTCCTTGTGATCCGTTTCCCGAACAACGTTTACATGAAGTTGTGGTGACATCAGGTTCACCACACCAGAAACAAAATATTCGGTTTTGAGGCTTTCGGCATCGTTTAAACACACATGTCCTTCTTGCAAACAATTCCAGCATGTCTTTGAACTCGGAATGCTTCTTACTTCTCTACTGGAGCACACCTTGGTGTTGGACGTACAAGCTAAATCTGGTTCCAGCAGATCGACCTTCTGGATTGAAGACATTTTAAACCTTGAAGTAAGGTCTCTGGTTGTTTCTAGTTTCTTTCAAAGTTGAAGAAGTTCGGAGGTAATACCATAATCTTGCAGAGCGATTCCTTGCATATAAAATGGAAGTATGTTTCTTCTTAAAACGTTTAATTTCTCCCTTTCCGATGGTGGATGGGCTAACCTAGCAAACAAACTAATCATACACGCAAAGTAGTTGCCAACTTTCTCTTGCGGACCTTGAACTCGGGCACGAATTTCATTCCAGAGCTCATACTCGTAATCGACAGCTAAGTACTCTTCTCTCAAACGTCGAATAAAATCTTCCCACGAAGTAATCTGATTTCGTATAGATCGATACCAGATGAGAGCGCTACCTTGGAGTATATCAGTGATGGAATTCTTCAGATCATTTGCCGAAACGTTACGGGCCACTCGGAGTTCCTCGACTCTTTCAATAAAGGCATTGACACTAAGTCCAACACTATCTCCGGTGAACGAAATTCCCCACTTATGAACTGGAACAAACTTCGAACTACTGTTAACCTGAACCAAAGGTGGAACATTAATACTGGTAGTACCGCTGGTACTAGCTACATTAGACTTGGCCGAATCATTTACGGTCGAGTTCTTCTCCTCTAGAGTTTCTTCTACGATCTTCAGTTGTTCGAATAAACTACCAATGGATTTCTCCAGGGCTTCTTCCTTCTCTGGAACTTGTAACCTAACCAAACATCCATACAAATGTCTCAACTTAGTGTCGACGACCATAAATTCGTTTTGACCAGGATCGGAAATGTCATTGACATAGTCCGTTAACTCGATAACTTTCGCGTTACATTTCTCTACCTCACGACTAACATCCGGTTGGTAGTTATCAACAACTGGCAACTCACCATACTGTTCTGTCGATAAAAACTCTCTAAGTCTCTTCCTCATGGAAGTAACGGTTTCAGCTCTAAGACTAGTATGAGTATAACCTCGTACCATCAACTCAAACTCTAACTCATCACGTACCAATCGATGCGGATCCATATTCTCAAAATCTAACTAACTAATAAGAATCGAAGAAAGCCACCAAGTTATAACTTACTCAAAATTTCAAAACTATCTGGGTTTAGCTGCCACCCCTAATTTAATTCTCAACGAACTCGTAATCTAACTTATCCTATAATAACATGCCAACATGCAATAACCCCTATAAATGTTATATAACACAAATTTAGAAAATTGAACGATCTGAGGTCAACCTATAAACAATCGAACATAGGCGCAACGTTTCGAAGAAAAAGCCCCACGTTGGGCGCCAAAATCTGCTACCCTAAATGGGAAAAACTCAAAATAACCGAGGTAGCACTCGGACACGCTTTCCGACTAGCACTGGGAAGGTCGGGGTACTTGACGAGCTGTAAATAAATGAAAGGGCGCCAATCAGTTAGGAGCGTGTCCTTCAGAGGAACCAAGCAGCAACTGATAACTGACTTCCTGAAAATTTCTTCAAAGTACAAACCCAATAAAGGACTCTCAGATCGTTCAAATATTTAATAAAGAAATAATTAATAAGTAAATATATACAGGGTATCTCAGACATGACTCCCCAGACCTATAACTTTGTTATTTTTAAAAATAACTAGAATAAACTATATATATTCGTAAATGGGAGCAAATTCTCTATAACATGGGGCTACGCTATTGTTTTCATCGCCAACGAGTACAAATTACAACAATCAGTTGTTTCCATGGCAAACCTAGACTTCAACTTTCAATCGTATTTTTTTCGAGAATTTTCTTATGTAAGACCCATATTGGTTTACATGGTTATAAAGAGAATAAAGAGTACTATCAGAATGACCGAAAAAAAGCATAGTGTGCAATTTGAAAAAAAAAGTTGAATATCGCTGCCATAATATGAGTACAGATTTTCTAACGGGTGAGTTTTTTTCGATTTTTACTATGGGGATCTCGGAAACTACAGCAGATAGAAAAACGGTCAAATAGGGAAAGTAGTGCAGAATTATTAGCCGAACTAAATGACGTTTTCAAAGTTTGGAAAAAAGTCAAGGCCTACTAGATATTTTGAAAAATGTAGTTTTGGTCATTTTCTTTAAACCGATTTTTCTTAGTTGTTATAAATGATAGGAAAAAGCTTTAAATAGGAACGTTTTAGATCATTTCAAGCTGAATAAGCAGAATTAAGCAGATTTTATCTAGCGACTTTCGTTTCTGAGATATAACACAAACCTACTTTTTTTTAAATAGGAATCGTAGTTGGCTTTGACTTAATTAAATAGCTTATTCTTTTCTCTTTTCAATGATATACGAGTCGATATAGTTATTTTCATAAACAACCAAGTTACACGAGTTTAACTTTTAATAGAAGTAAAAACTTACCAGAGTTGGTCATGAATTAAAGAGAGCACATGCTTACAATTGAATAATAACGCAACAGATTACTAAGACAGGTACTTATCTAAAACTCTTATTCAAAAAACAATTGAAGTAGTAATACATATTAATTTTATCTTAGATATTCAAAATGCCCCCCATCACTTTGAACACACATTTCTCATCGCTTTAGAACGTCATTAATTGATCTTCTCAGTGAGCGTCGGCCGATGATATTGCATGAATTTAAAACCGCATATCGCAATTCTTCGATTGAATCATAAGTTTTTGAATATACTCTATTCCTAAGCGTTCCCCACAAGAATAAATCCAGAGGTGTAATATTTGTAGAGTGAGGCGGCCATGCAATCGCTATCCACTTGTCCGGATAAACTTGCTGTAAGTAATTTCTGACGTCTAAAAGATTATGTGGTGGCGCACCATCATGTTGAAAGCATAATAAATTTCTTCTCGTCGCCAAATCCAACTCATCTAGCATACTTTCGACTTCATTCTGCAAAAAGTTTAAATATCGAATTCCGGTTACTGATTCGTCAAAAAGATACGGGCTGATGAGCTTGGTCCCCAAAATTCCACACCATACGTTGAAGCCAAACCTAATTTGAGGTCTTTTTTCTTCCAAACGATGTGGATTTTCTTGATTCCACCAATGTTTATTATGCCTATTAAACATACCACAGTTTGTGAAACGACTCTCATCAGCCCATAAAATTTTAAAAGAAAAAGAATTGTCTAAATTATTTTGTTCTCTGAACCAATTACAAAAAGTGATCCTTTTCTGGTGATCTCCAACATGCAACGTTTGTCTAACAAAATTTGTAAGGATGAAATTTGTATTTTTTGAGCACACGAAGAACACTTCTCTGAGAAACACCAATTTGTGAAGAAATTTGTCTTGTGGAAGTCTCCGGATCTTGATTAACACAAGCCAAGACATTTATTTCTGTAGATTCAGCTATAATACCACGCTCATTTTTTGGTGCGACAAAAGAACCAAACTCTTGAAGATTTCGATACAGATTTCCAAAAGTTGGTAAGGACGGTTGACGTCGATCAATATAAAGATTAAAATATTCCTCAGCAGCCCTTGGGCTGTTTTTGTTACATCTAATGTAACGGGATAGCATACCAAGTTTTTCGTTGTTTGAATAAACCATAATATTTGTTAACAGCAATAAAAACAAACTTATGAACGAAGGGCTATTTAAGCAAGTGAAAAACGAAAACAGCAATAAAGTAATGCATGTAATTTAAACTGTCATATTATATCGATGACATTTCTCGATTGTAAAATTCATGGCCCACTCTAATATGCCTCTTCTTTAATAAAATAAAAGTTAAACTCGTGTAACTTAGTTGTTTATAAAAATAACTATGTCGACCCTTATATCATTGAAAAGAGAAAAAAATAAGCTATTTAATTAAGTCAAAGCCAACTACGGTTCCTATTTAAAAAAAAGTAGGTTTGCGTTATATCTCGGAAACGAAAGTTGATAGATAAAATCTGATTAATTTTGCTTATTCAGCTTGAAATTATCTAAAACTTTCCTATTTAGAGATTTTTTCTATCATTTATAACAACCAAGAAAAATCGGTTTGAAGAAAATGACGAAAACTACATTTTTCAAAATATATAGTAGGCCTTGACTTTTTTCCAAATTTTGAAAACGTCATTTAGTTCGGCTAATAATTCTGCACTACTTTCCCTATTTGACCGTTTTTCTATTTGCCATAGTTTCCGAGATCCCCATAGTAAAAATCGAAAAAAACTCACCCTGTATAGTTTATTATAGTTCTTTTTAAAAATAACAAAGTTATAGGCCTGGGGAGTGATGTCTGAGACACCCTGTATATAGACATGTACCAGAAAAACCAGTTAAATATATATAGAGATTGTAAATATCACAAGTAAATATACAGGGTTACTGGTAATTCGATACATTCCTTTGGAGATGTGATGGGACAGGAGCTAAGAAACAAATTTAACCCTAACATACATTATGCAAAACTCAATAGTTTTTGAGATATTTCAATTTTTGTGTTTTTCTCAAAAGTAGATCTTAATGTCTTTAAAGTTAATTTTTAAAAAATCTACTTGACATTTTCTGAACTTTTTGACTGGGTTACTTGTCCCACTCTATGGTCATCCGTTTCTAATGGAAAATATCCGGAAACATTTCGATCATGTGAAAATTTTAAATAAAAATTTATTAAAAATGATTTCTAAAAATCAGCTACGAAAATTGCCTATTCGTTTTTCTCAGAAATTATTTTTTTATTTTTGCATAATGTATGTTAGGTTTAATTTGTTTCTTAGCTCCTGTCCCATCATATCTCCAAAGGAATGTATCGAATTACCAATAACCCTGTATAACACATAAATATGTAACAGATAAATATATAACAATGAAGTATATAACGAATAAATATGTAACCTATAAATATAGCAAATAGACACAATATAGTCGAGACTGATTAACGCACCCGATACCGGAAATTGAACGGGACAGTTAAATTTTGAAAATAGTAAAAATCTAATCGGTGAATCAACAAAATTAGTAAATGACGGGTTAAACAATTACCTTTGAAGTCAAAGTTACACAGAAGTGACAAAATAAAAGATTACAAATGAATTATCGAGGTAACCTCAGTGTCGCAAGATAATAATCTCAAAACGTTGGTAATCGTAATAAATATAGGCCTGTATCTAACGCTAGTCCAAAATCGCGTACCATAAACTTATGTAAAAATGGACTAATTAGTCGCTATGCATTTCGCAACTAAACACAAAGTACTTGCGTCACTCTCAAATTCAGTTTCACGACAACTCAAGTGTCTTGATTATTAATAACAAAATAGTAGTTAAACTTTAAGAGATATACACTATATACAGCATAAATTAAATGATAACGATAACGTTAATGCAAACTGACTAAAGGCAAAGTTAAGACAAAGAATGCACTTCAATAATACAAGTGATATTAATACGAAATAATTAAAGCAAAGTTGAAACAAAGAATGCATTCAAATAATACAAATGATATTGATATAAATTAATTAAACAAAGTCGAAACAAAGAATACGAAGGTATCCTACCTACTTAATGTTATACAATAATAACCTGCAGGGTGACCTGAATTTACAGGATACAAATATCAAAAATTGTCTGACGAATCAAAATAAATCAAAAGCCTTCGGACGAAGGAAAATATATCAAGTCTACCTTACAGGTCAATCGGAAAACCACCAATATGGCAGGAGCTCTTCGTAGCCTAGAATCGGACTAGGAAAATACAGTACTCGACAGCAACAAACGGGGACATCAATTACAGCTTCCTAACAAACTCGGCACCATGTCCAATATAACTCGAAATAGTAAACCATCCAAGGTTCTTTACCAGCTGGGGGGAAACTTAACCCCAAATACAGCTTCCATAAAACGTGGCGTAAAATCTGGCGTATAAATTTCAATATAAATCCGGCGTAAATTCTAGCGTAAATTGGGCTTGTAAGGTCTTAAAGCCCACGAGTTGAAGGTAAAGATATCAGACGAACATAACCGCAAAAGGCGTGTAAGTTCTAGGAAGTCTCTATATCCAAAAATAACTGTCAATAACACTTGACGACAAACTACACAAATCCTAGAACTTCATAAATGGGTTTTTGGAACCTCGATTACCCATTAAAAATGTATCTTAACAAAGATAATTAAATGGTCTCCAAACCCTTACGTCTGTACTCTTCAAACGTTTAAACAGGAAAAGAAAGTAACTCGCCTAACTCCCCAGATTTCAGGAAAAGAAAATTAAAAATCCCTAGCTATACCAAGGTTATAAGATATACTATGTTTCAAATCCAATAGCCGTGAAATTCTATGTAACGCCTAACCGGAATTGTTGAAATGTTACAAAGGTAGAAAAACCTACGTTTGAATAAAGAAGAATTTGACTTTCTGCATAATCTTATTAAACATTATATAGGAGGACAAAATACGCAATTTCGAAAAGCAATCAGTGCTCGGGAAAAATTGGTTGTTTGTCTGAGGTAAGCTATGTTAGTGTATGTTTTTTATGGTTTAGTTATTTTTTTATAAAAAATATATTACTAATCAGTTTATGATTTGTACAAATAATCAATTTGTTAACTGAAATAATGTTGGCCTATTTGCCTCTGTTGTATCTTCCTGTATGCAGCTGGACTCCTCCGGTGAAAATACTTAGTAGATCGTCAAAGTTGAGGGTGCTTCTGCATAGCGAGATGAACAGCTTGTTGCCTCATGCTGTTGGCTTTCGTTTAAATTTATTTGGCACTCAAAACAGCATTACTTAATTGTAATTTAATTCTTGCCTGCTCAATCGGTGGTAACTTCTTTATCATTTTCGGCATACTCATAAAAAACATGTCAGTTTCATCCATCTCTGCTACAGCCGTATTTCTTCAAATTTGCGTTTTCTCAGAGTGGCAGTTTCCTTTAATACAGTTACCATTTCCTGAATGTAGTTATTACTTCCTGCCCGTTTGTTTCTTTTAATATTTTGCAGGCGCGATGAAACTTCTGTATCGTTCTTTGCTGTAGTGTCGTTTTTCATGTTTCTGTAGACTGTTTCATTAAGTTCTTGTTCCTTTTCTTCAGCCTATTGTAAAACTTCATTATCATCTTCTAAACTGTCTTGTGTATTATTATCCACTTCATCGGGAATCTGTATATCGTCTACGAAGTTCTCATTGCCAGTAATATTAGTTTGGGTTTTCCTACTGTGTAGAAAAGGTGAAAAAAATGACATTTTTACTTCGAACTTCCAAGGAGGTATGCTCTTAGCTACTTCTCCACTTTTCTTACCACGACACCTGTTCCATGCATTCAAATAGCATCTGCGTAATTTATCCCAATGGTTCTTCGCGGCTTCATGTGTAACAGAAGAAATAATGCAAAATCCATCCTACACATAACGTACACTATACTATACTTCCATTAAACTAACCTTTTTTTTTTTCAGATTTTTGGCAACCGCTAACTCATTTCGAAGTGTAGGGTTTAGTTTCCGACTAGGTTTTAGTACTGTGAGGAAAATAGTGATTGATGTTTGAGATGCCATTTGGCGTAATTTAGGACCCATTGTTATGCCAGAACCTAACAAAGAGTTGTGGAAAGAATCAGCAGGTAAATACAAAGAACGTTAGAATTTTCCCAACTGCATCGCAGCAATTGACGGGAAGCATATAAATATTCAGTGTCCAATTAATGCAGCCCCAAATTTTTACAACTACAAGGGAATACATTCTATTGTGCTGCTAGGACTTGTGGATGCTGAATATAAATTGATTACAATTGATATAGGCTCATATGGCAGAAATAGCGATGGAAGCGTATTTGCAAACTCAAGTTTTGGCAAACAACTTCATTACAACCAAATTCACGTTCCCGCTGCTATTCCTTTATTTGAAAATGGTGAACCACAACCACACGTTATTGTAGGGGACGAAGCCTTTCCGCTGAAAACCTACTTACTTAGACCATACAGCCGACATCATTTTGGAGGAGACGAGACTAAGAAAATGTTTAATTATCGCTTGTCTAGAGCTAGACGAGTAGTCTAGAATGCTTTTGGCATTCTACCCCCGCGGAGGAGAGTATTTCGTAAGCCTTTAGCTGCGTGATGCTTTCTCAATATGTTATGTAAGGAAAGTGATGAAATAGCACCTTTACCACCTAATACAGCCCTACAAATTATTGATGTACCGAAATTCCGGCGGTACCACTAAATCCGGCCTATCGGCCGGAACGGTAGTTCCGGCCGGATCCCAATCGCGATCTGGCCGGAATTTTCGAAAATTTTAAAATAGGTTCAATATAAGCAAAAAGCAAGAAAAACATTTTGAACTTTATTAAATTGAAAGTCGTTATTAATTCATAACAATATTTTTTTTAAACAAACGAATACATTTTATAAAAATAAATGTTGGCGCCTCGACAGTATTTCTGTTGTCGCAACTCTACTGAACTCGAAGATATTTATTCTTCATTAGTACTTGACGAGGCCACTAATTCAGTAGCAGCGCTACCCAAAGTTGATGCAAACATATCTCTTAAACGTACGCTCTTTTTAGCAGTTGCTTGCATGTTCTTTTTTCGTTTTTAACGCAGGGGGGACTTTCTTTTTTTCGTATCTCGAGGTTTAATTGTTAGCCTTAAAGTAAAATTAAGTATAAAAATTTTCTTATAAATAATTTGACGTGGTGAAAGAGTCGTGTAAAAGCAATATAAAATCTTGCGTTCACAGTTACAGCATAAGATAATGGGATTTATTAGGTGCAATCTCACAGGCAATTAAAAATGTGTAGAAACATTTTGTGATCTATTTGCTATTTGCTTGAAACAAAAACAAACTAACAATAATAGGAACAGCTAATAATAATGAATATGAAATAACACTTACCAAAAAACAAACAGAATACACAATTTATAATAGCACAATACTATTTCTTTTAAGACAATTAACTGCCAAATAATGTCACAGTAGTAGAATAAAGTAGGTTGAGAATTAGCAGACCCACTACACTAAACTCATTGACGTAGTATTACCCAGAGCGCAGTGTTTGTTGTAATGTTAGGAGTAAGTGAGGAGCAAGGGGATTGGAAGCCTCTCCATTGCGGGATGTATAAATTCAACTATTTATTTAGGAATAAAATTGCATTACGTGTTAATTATATCACTCTGTATCAAAATGTATTGCAATTTCAATCTTAACAAAAGTACGTTCATAAACAATGCTCAACGCTCGCACTTCTCAAACATACATACATAGGTATGCATAAAGCGATGCAAACGGTTCCACTCCGCTGTATCGCTACCCCTAGTTCCTGTATTACAACAAACGGTGGAACAGGATAGAGCGCGCTGGGTCTACTTCGTAATACTACGTCAATGACTAAACCTTATAAAGAAAACTAATAAATAAATGCACGACGCACCTTCAATGTAGCAATTGTATTAAAGTAGATACCAAACAAATAATATCAGCGGCATCGGCATGATACATAATAAAGAGATAATTAGGGAAACAATAATAAATAAATACGGCGAACAGGTCTTTGAAGTCGCCGGGTGCGGGTAACTAAAATGATTTACCTGCAGTCAAAACCATAAGAACAATTTTTGATAATATTGACCGGCCTCAGTACTACCGGCCCACCGAGAAAGTTCTCGAACTCCCGGCGGCCCAGTTCTCCCCTGCAGCAGTCGTGGAACTGTTTTATGGACATATGCCAAGTTGTTTGTAGGAGTACTATCTTTACCATGATAGATGATTGCTTTGTAAGTGTACCCGTCTGTTGTACATATTTTATAAGTTTTACTCCATATTTATGAGTTTTATTTGGAATACATTGACGAAAATGAAGCCGTCCTCTCCATGGCACCATTATTTCGTTGATTACGATATCGGTGCCAGGAGGTAAAACTAATTAAACATTTTCAATTTTTTAATGAGATAGATGCCTTACTTTAAACAAACGATCTCGAGTGTTTAGTTCTTCGTTATTAGCGAAGTGAATAAATTTTAGCAGCAGTAAAAAACGATCACACGTCATCTGAGATTTAATTGCCTAGTTCTACAGAGCAGAGGTTGTTATTAGACCAATATAGATGTAAATTAGGCAACGATACTAAACCTATGCACAAAATTATACAAAAAAAATCGTTGCATTTCCTCAGTATTCGTCTCCATCCATTTCTTTAATCTTGATTTTGGCTTGATTTTGGCTGTTCAAATACTGAATATATACCTGTTTGTGTCATTAACAATTAAATCTCATATTTTGTCCGTCACAAATAACGAAAATAGTTCTTTCACAGTCATACCATTCAATACAACATTCACTTCTGCTGCTCGCGTGGAAGATAATGGTAGAAGCACATTGCTGTCACGTCACGTGACCTCACGTGAAGTCACTATCTACTAAGATCAGTGAGATTGCTCGTAGAAGACGCATTTACGTCACGTAATAATGGCCGCACGTTCTCTACGTGAAAAAGTGTACAAAATGAATGACCATAATATTAGTGCTAATAGTTCATCTTCTTCAAAGTTTAAAGAAGAGTTGTTAGAAGTCGCTCGTAGATTAGTTATAAGAAACGAAATAAAAAAGACTAAGCAATGGATACACAACGTTAACTTAAAAATAGCAGAAAAAGCGAATTCCAGATTTTATTTCACGAGTTGGATGATGAAAATCGTTTTCAGATGTGCCTACGTTTGAATAAAGAAGAATTTGACTTTCTGTATAATCTTATTAAACATGATATAGGAGGACAAAATACGCAATTTCGAAAAGCAATCAGTGCTCGGGAAAAATTGGTTGTTTGTCTGAGGTAAGCTATGTTAGTGTATGTTTTTTATGGTTTAGTTATTTTTTTATAAAAAATATATTACTAATCAGTTTATGATTTGTACAAATAATCAATTTGTTAACTGAAATAATGTTGGCCTATTTGCGTCTGTTGTATCTTCCTGTATGCAGCTGGACTCCTCCGGTGAAAATACTTAGTAGATCGTCAAAGTTGAGGGTGCTTCTGCATAGCGAGATGAACAGCTTGTTGCCTCATGCTGTTGGCTTTCGTTTAAATTTATTTGGCACTCAAAACAGCATTACTTAATTGTAATTTAATTCTTGCCTGCTCAATCGGTGGTAACTTCTTTATCATTTTCGGCATACTCATAAAAAACATGTCAGTTTCATCCATCTCTGCTACAGCCGTATTTCTACGTTTTTCTTCAAATTTGCGTTTTCTCAGAGTGGCAGTTTCCTTTAATACAGTTACCATTTCCTGAAAGGAGTTATTACTTCCTGCCCGTTTATTTCTTTTAATACTTTGCAGGCGCGATGAAACTTCTGTATCGTTCTTTGCTGTAGTGTCGTTTTTCGTGTTTCTGTAGACTGTTTCATTGAGTTCTTGTTCCTTTTCTTCAGCCTACTGTAAAACTTCATTATCATCTTCTAAACTGTCTTGTGTATTATTATCCCCTTCATCGGGAATCTGTATATCGTCTACGAAGTTCTCATTGCCAGTAATACCATGAGATCGAAAAAAAGATGATTCTGAGCAGGCCTTGACTAGTACAACACGATTGGTTACACTGGTTCTAGAATGCCTATGAATTATAATGTGACAGTGACATTTCAAATGTAAGTCAGTTTTGCAATCTTGTTTCCAGAATTATTTAAGTTTATCGTTGTAATACTAGTGAAGGATCACATTTTGAACACCCACTCTAACATGTATTCATCTTAGTTTTCAGTTTGTTCCCTAAATAAATACTGTTTTGTGTTTTAATTTATTTGACATTGATTAACCTCTAACCTACTGCCACATTTTGAAATCAGTCTTGCTAATCGTGTTGTACTAGTCAAGGCCTGCTCAGAATCATCTTTTTTTCGATCTCATGGTATTAGTTTGGGTTTTCCTACTGTGTAGAGAAGGTGAAAAAAATGGCATTTGTACTTCGAACTTCCAAGGAGGTATGCTCTTAGCTACTTCTCCACTTTTCTTACCACGACACCTGTTCCGTGCATTCAAATAGTATCTGCGTAATTTATCCCAATGGTTCTTCGCGGCTTCATGTGTAACAGAAGAAATAATGCAAAATCCATCCTACACATAACGTACAGTATACTATACTTCCATTAAACTAACCTTTTTTTTCAGATTTTTGGCAACCGCTAACTCATTTCGAAGTGTAGGGTTTAGTTTCCGACTAGGTTTTAGTACTGTGAGGAAAATAGTGATTGATGTTTGAGATGCCATTTGGCGTAATTTAGGACCCATTGTTATGCCAGAACCTAACAAAGAGTTGTGGAAAGAATCAGCAGGTAAATACAAAGAACGTTAGAATTTTCCCAACTGCATCGCAGCAATTGACGGCAAGCATAATATAAATATTCAGTGTCCAATTAATGCAGCGCCAAATTTTTACAACTACAAGGGAATACATTCTATTGTGCTGCTAGCACTTGTGGATGCTGAATATAAATTTATTACAATTGATATAGGCCCATATGGCAGAAATAGCGATGGAAGCGTATTTGCAAACTCAAGTTTTGGCAAACAACTTCATTACAACCAAATTCACGTTCCCGCTGCTATTCCTTTATTTGAAAATGGTGAACCACAACCACACGTTATTGTAGGGGACGAAGCCTTTCCGCTGAAAACCTACTTACTTAGACCATAGAGCCGACATCATTTTGGAGGAGACGAGACTAAGAAAATGTTTAATTATCGCTTGTCTAGAGCTAGACGAGTAGTCGAGAATGCGTTTGGCATTCTACCCCCGCGGAGGAGAGTATTTCGTAAGCCTTTAGATGCGTGATGCTTTCTCAATATGTTATGTAAGGAAAGTGATGAAATAGCACCTTTACCACCTAATACAGCACTACAAATTAGGGATGTACCGAAATTCCGGCGGTACCACTAAATCCGGCCTATCGGCCGAAACTACCGTTCCGGCCGGATCCCAAAGCGGGATTGGCCGGAATTTTCGAAAATATTAAAATGGGTTCAATATAAGCAAAAAGCAAGAAAAACATTTTGAACTTTATTAAATTGAAAGTCGTTATTAATTCATAACAATATTTTTTTTAAACAAACGAATGCATTTTATAAAAATAAACATTACACTTAGATAACATTTTATAATAAAAAAAACACAAAAACAGCATAGGGAATAAGAGAATTAAGAGATATACATTTTATAAACCGAGGTACCTATAAAAAATATAAACCAAAGACTGCAAAAACTAATATTCATAATCATAATTTATTTTATTTAATTGTGATGAATAAATAAGAGCTTTTCTGCATTTTCAGAATTTAGCCTACACCTATTGTCAACATATATGTTACCAATTTCCGAAAATAGTCTCTCTGAATAAACACTGGTTGCTGGGCTAGATAAAAACTGCTTAACTAAATTAATTAGACCAGGAAATGTTCCACGGTGCCTGCTCCACCACTCAATTGGGTCTGACTTTTTATAAATATTCGGCATTCCTTAGTAAACGTCAAGTTGATGGAGTATGTCTATGTTGCCTGTCGAACCACTCATAGAGGATGCAGATGTCGAAGGTGGTACACAGTCATCGTAGCACTTCCACAGTGTGAAAGATGAATTTGTTGAAGAATCGTTTTTTGTCTTTATCCTCGCTCTTTTTTGGATAGCGGCTAATGGTTCTTCATCTTCATCTTCACTAATAACCACGCTATCCCCATCATCTACTTGTATTTCAGATACAGACTCATCGGTGTTGCTTTTATTAATTTCTGTGATTTTTCTCACAAGTTTGTTTTTAATATCTTCAACTATAGTATTACTTGAAAAATAGTATGCTTTATATCTGGGATCTAAAATAGTCGATATGATAAAGCAGTCCTTAGACTCCACATGGGAGAACCTTTTGTTCATTCCGGTAATGAGACTTTCTTTCATAGTTCCAACGCCATATAACTCTTCTATTTTATTAGACAAAAGGTATTGCTATAATACAGCAATTGTTGGAATTACTTCCGAAATAACTGAGTCCGTGCTGCTCATCAGTTTCGTTATCTCTTTAAAAGGTCTAAGTAATTCAAGGACAGATTGCAACAGGTCTCATTGATTATTGGTTAAATTATTTATACTGCTATTTTCAGTAAGATAAATAGTTATACAACGTCTCAAATGAAGTAACCTTTCTAACATGTAGAAAGTGGAGTTCCACCGCCCTACATCTTGGATAATTTTTTTCTGGTCCATATGAGTAGCCTGGTATCAATACCAGCCAAATCCATATTGGTCGATTTTACAGGAGAATAATAAAACTGTTACAGATCTCTATTAATGTTACCAAGTTTGAAAGCGTTTGATACTTACTCAATAGATGCCACTGAAATTGTTGGCATAAGCGAAAATAATAGTATGATCATATTTTGGAAGATATTTGGGTATTAAAAATGGAGGTGGCTGGTTTTGAAACTAGGAAGCGGAGTTGGCTGACTTTGAATCTATGAATAAGGATTCTAATGGGCAATAATACGAACAACTTGGAATGATTTTGTTAGAACGTTTATTTAAATTCCCAAACAATGAACTAAATGAAAAAATATATTCTTGAACTAAAAACAAATTAAACATTTCTTTTAGAAAATATTCAAACCAAATCACCCAGTTGTTCTTCCTGTGGTTGGCACAGCTCATTATCTTCGTCAGGATCACCATCTTCCTTATCATCTTTTTCAGGAGTTTGGTAATATTTTTTATGGACATTTTTATAAAAAAATAACTCCAGAAGACTATTCTAAAACACCCCATAATGCTTGACTAGCAAAACGTTGACATCTCGTAACTTTAATCGTTTTGGTTGTACTCCAAGACTAGGACTGATGCTAGTAACATTTTTTCCTCTTTTGCAAACATTTTTTAAGGCACCATAATCGGAATTGTAAACGGGCTCACCCCTTACATAAACTGACTGTTTTGAACGCGTCAAAATAAACCTTTTTGTCTGCTGGAATTGAAAATGCCACTGCCCAGGAACTTTGAAAACTTCTTGAGTTGCGGATCTCCAGTGGAAAATTTGAATGTCTCCTTGTGCTAAGTCGATGACTGTTGCATGTTTTTTTAAAAATGGCATAGTACTCTTGTGCATTGACTATGATTTCGTTATTTTTGATGTCACGTTCGATTAAGGCAAAAACGCGGTCAGCAGGGAGGAATGAATGCCCTGTTACTGGAAAGATTATTTCATTTGATTTTAACGAAGAAGGAGCATTACAGTGCAGCCATTTAGAGCACATTCCTATTAAGGTGGTATTCTTGTTCTGTCCACCACAACCATCTGCTACCAAACGTAGGGTATGAATGCCTTCCAAGCGAAGTGTAGAGAGGTGATGAAAAATACAACTAGATATTTCATTCGAGCCTTTGAGATAAGCATCTTCCGTCCAAACGTAACTGAATGAACATATAACTGACGCGAATAATATGTAGCCTGGTCCGGAAGTTTTGGAAGGGGTTGATTCTTTTGGCAATCAAATGAAATAATCAAGAGGCCATCCTTTAGTTCTTTCAGAAGTGAAAAAACTGACTTTGCCCGAAGTTTATGTATTTGTAAATCACGTTTCAATTCTTGTACGTAGTTTTGTATTCTCCTTTTCGACTTTAATTCTTTCGGACAACCGCAGGCAAGTCGAACACACATCTGTCCTTGGTGTGCCAAAACCAATGTTGAAATTAGTGTTAAAAATTTCTCTAAAATATGAAAGTTTCACTTTAAGATTTTCTGCTACAGTGCTGTTGTTGTAAATTGAAGAGAGTTTTGTTATATTTAACTCGGATGTTAAGTATTTGCGGTTGGTTTTATCTCGGCAATAGTGAGATTCAAGGGGCTTCAATTTTCAAATAAATGTGCAAACTTCGTCTTTTCTTTCAGCAAACCTTTCCGAATGCCGGTCTCCCCCCCCTTGTCTCAAAGGCACCTCTGCCAGTTCCAAAATGCCTTTTTGCTACTCCATTGATTCTATTTTTTGTTAACAACAGAATGTTTAAAAATGCTGTTCTACACACAGGAACAATAACTCCAGTATTTTTAAGGCGTACCAAATATTTGCTAAAGAAACAGGCATGGAAGGATTATTTAAATAACAAGAATGAACATAAGTATAGAGTTTATAAAGAACACAGGACGAAAGTAAAAAATATGGTGTTTGAAGCTAAACAAAAGTCATGGGAAAATTTTGGAAAAAGAATCGAAGAGGCAAACAGAGGAAACCGTAAATTATTCTATAAAGCAGTGAAGACAATACGGAAAGGAAAGACAAATCAGCCGATAACAATAAAAAGTAAGGAGGGTATACTGTTAAAAGATAAAGATTCAGTTATGGACAGATGGAAAGAATACTTCAGTGACTTACTTAATCCGACAGAATTAAAAGCCGAAGACAATAGTGACCAAGACACAAACGACCTACTTGAGGGAGAAAATGAAGCGCTTACCTTAGAAGAAGTTAAAGAAACAGTTAAAGAAATAAGGATTGGAAAACCACCTGGACATGATGGAGTAACACCAGATATGATTAAGCATTTAGGGGAAAAAGGATTAAATCTACTCTATCATATTTGTAATAAGATATGGAAGGATGAAGAAATACCGAAGGACTGGGAAGTAGGTGTCATTATGCCCATACATAAAAAGGGTGATAAAAAAGAGTGTCAGAATTATCGAGGGATAACACTATTAAGTTCTGTAGCGAAGGTGTACGAAAGAGTGTTAGCAAATAGGTTACGCACAAGCATAGAGTCACAATTAAGCAGATCACAAAGTGGATTTAGAAGAGGCCATAACATCCAAGACCACATATTCTCGTTGAAACAAATTATTGACAAAATATTAAGACAGGAGAGAGGGATACCTAGCGTTCATTGACCTAGAAATGGCGTTTGATAGGACACCTAGAAACAAAATATCGGAAAGTTTGCAACAACGAGGTATTAGTCGAAAACTAATAAATGGAATAAAAAGCCTCTATAACCAAAACGTTAACTATGTTAGAACACATAACATGCAGTCACAAACATTCTCTACAAAAGAAGGGCTACGACAGGGAGGTGTATTAAGTCCGCTACTTTTCATTATATTGATGGACGATATAACTAAACAAGTAGCCACAAAGACAAAAGGCCTTGAGGTAGGATATAAAAACTTGCAAAAGGTTGACTTAACAGAGTGTGCGTTCGCGGACGACGTCGTAATAATGGCCAACACGGAACGGAATTTACAGAATAATTTAAGAATATGGTATGAAACTCTAGAATCCTATAGATTAAAAATAAATATTAGCAAAACTAAGGTAATGGTTTTAACAAACGACGAAGACAAGGAAATTAACATCAGACTAGACAATGCTATTATAGAACAGGTGAAGGAATTTAAGTATCTGGGTGTAATAATAGATAGCAAAGGGGAACAAGAAAAGGATATTAAAGAACGAATTGAGAAAGCACTTAAAACTTATTACAGCATTGAGCATATGTACATCTATTGTCAAGAAGAAGGAGATCTCTAGAGAAACAAAAATGTTGGTGTATAAAACTATCTTTCAACCAATTATGCTGTTTGGAAGTGAGACTTGGGTTTTATCGGACAGTATGAAGAGCCGGATACAAGCAGTAGACATGAAGTTTCTAAGAGCGGTAAAAGGTATAACGAGAAGAGACCGAATAAGGAACCAGGAAGTAAGGGAGGGGCTGGATGTCAAACCAATACTAGAAACCATAGAAAGCAAGCAATTGGGATGGTGGGGACATTTACAGAGACTGGATAACAACAGGCAAGTAAAGAAAATTTGGGAAGCAAGAACAATAAACAGAAGATGTAGCGGCAGACCGAGGAGAAACATGGGATGATGTTATTAACAAACTATTGAAAAAGAAAAACTCAAACGGGAACGAAGCAAAAGTGTTGGCACGCAATAAAAAAAACTGGAACAAATTCTGTGCATAAAGTGCTTTTTACAGTGTAGTAGTGTAGTAACTAGCAACTATAAGAAACCCGACACCTCACGGTATAAGGGTACGGATTATATATATACGAAATATTTGATCGTCATAGTTTTAGGTACGCCTTCGCCAGTAACAGGCCTCCTTCGCTGTGATTTAACCACGTTTATGTATTTTAAAATGAAATTATCTTCATGTATTTTATCAGAAAATGCATAAAAAGCTTGATGGAACTCGTACATATCTGTCATTGCAAGTGTACTGCATTTGATATTTTTGGAGTTATCTCCACAGGTGGGGTATTGTGGTAAAGCAACAGAGGAATACCTACAACAAGAGGAAGAAAACGCAAAATGGTGGCAAGAACAAAAGAAATTTCTTTACATACTTACTTTTTTACTTTTTCTTTGGCCCTCTTCCACTGCTTGGGATTTCTTGACTTTCTTTGGTTTGTTCTTTGGTGCTTTCCATTTTTCAAATGTTGAAAAATAGTTCAAAATCACAAAGAAACACTAGTTTTTGTCTTAACAAACCAACAACAATTAACGTTTTAACGTGCACTAGATCAGAAAAATCTTGGATTGTGTGGGACGTAGACATCGACTACTCTGATTGGTTGAATAGGAGTAGTCTGATTTTGATACTATACACAAGCTGGAGATGGCTGATTTTGATAGTAAGCCTTAACTTAAAAGCCGGATATCACCACTAAAACGCAGGATTTATCTGGTTTTGATACTTACAGGCTGTAGAGGATTCTATAATCTTTATAATGGTACCAATATCTAAATTTTTTAAATTTTTGGAGATGGCTGGTTTTGATACTGGGCTACTCATATTCAACTCTTGTTGTATTTCACTTAATTTGCTGCATGCTAAAGAAGAGTGATTGAAATGAGTTGCAATTCGGCGGGCAGTACTAATCATATCTGATACGGTTCTTTGAGAATTTTTACTGTCATTGATTATTAATTGCATTTTGTGTATACAACACCCCTCGCTGTTTATTTCTGCATTTTTACAACCTTTGACCATATTAGCTCCGCTGTCTCTTAACAATAAACGAATTTTTTGTTTCTCAATGGCCCAGCTGTTTGTCAAGGTTGTAATTTTGTTGGCTATTGCAAGTCCGGTATGACTTCCTGAAAATTTATCGCAACACAAAATAACATTGTGTTTTTCCCACATTTCTAAAATCCAGTGGCCTGTGGTACTAATAAAACTCATTCGTTTTTGAACATGTCAAAATATTTGATGTAGAAGAAATAGATGTCGCTTTACTTAAAACGTTGGAAATTTTTTCCCTAACCCTTACGTAAATATCAGGGATTATTTTTTCACTACAATATTTTCTGGAGGGTGTTTTATATTGAGGAACAATAGTATTTGCAGTCTCTTAAAACCAGTATTTTCTACCAAGGAAAACGGTTGATTATCCATACAAAGTATTTCCGCAATTTTATAATGAATTCTCTCTGCACGTTTATCATTGATGTCCCATACTTTGTGTAAAGATTCAGCCAAAGTTGGCTGTCTGGTTTGGACAGAGCATGTAGATGTAGATGCAGAACTGTCTTTCTCTACGGAATAAATTCAATAAATTAAAACTTTTTTATTGTAATTTTCTAATTTTATTATTAAAATATGCTCAAGCGCTAATCTTTAACCTTATTTTCGATTTTCATTAATGTAATCGTAATCAAATAATCATGAACATGAACCATGAATTAACATAATAAAAAATAAAAATAAATATACCGGGTGTAACAAGATCACGGTACGCCCCCCTTTTTTCCTTTAGTTTTCAAAATAAATGGTTGAAATTTGGGACATCCTATATACTTAATAAACGTCACTTTTTGACATATTAAATGATTATTTTCCACTTCCGGTTTCACCGGAAGTAACACTAACTTTTGTTTTTCAAATAGAATACCCTATATATTAATGCATTTTTGAATTCTGCACAATTTTCTGAATCCACTGATACCACATAAGTGACATTTCAGTCTTCAATATTTATTTTAATTTAATTTTTAGTTTTCTATTTAAGTGTTCCACGACTGTTTCGATTTATTCTAATTGAGCCGTGTAATACTAGAAAAATCGAAATCCCGTCGAAAATACTAAATTATGTGATTTATGAGCAAATAAAGTTCATCAAAATGGTTTTTGGGACAAAACACAATCAAGAGAGGGGGAAAAATCAAAATGGTCTCAAAATATTTCTTTTAAAACAAATCAATTTGACTTGTTCAACCGTTTTTCACTAATTCCTACGGGGAAAAAGTAAATCCGGGTATTGAAAGTTTATGCGTTCTCTGTATAATATAAAAATATGAAACCTTAACCTACTAATAAATTCAAGCTTAATAAGTACAAAAACGAGGTAAAATTATTTTCTAACAATTACCTTTAACAAAAAAATAAAAGAATGTTTATAAAACAATTACGGTAAAAAACATTAACCTGCAGTATAATAATTAGGAAAACGTGGTAAATGTTTGATAATTACTTTTAATAACTGCTTATAATAGATAAGTAACAAATAAAATTTAAAAAATGCAAAGCATTTCAATTGAACTTCGTAACACAACATAACCTAAAAGAAATTAATGTTCCGCTAGTTGCTATAAGATATTCTGAAAAGTACAAAGGTACCGGCTTTTCCGCTCAAGAGAAAAGGAATAGAAAATTTAGAAAGATTATTGCTGTTACAGCCTATGTAATTGTATTGACCAGTTTTGCTGAATAACGTTTAACTGAGCACTACCGGATTTAAACATATAATCGCGCATTATACCTTGCCTCATTGAAGAATACAAATTGTAGATGTTTAATAAAATAAAGAACAAACTTTGGTGCAGATTGTCAATTAGTAAACAAGTCGATGAAAAATTAGAATACCGATTGGCAATGGCAATGAATAATACTTGTGGTTGATGTTCCAAAAAATGTGCGGGTAAAAAGCAAATTAAAAACTTCACAGCTATGAAGAAATGTGAGAACGAATAAATTATATGTGGCAAAGAAATAAGTTATATCTACAATCGAAGCTTTATTTCTATTCTATGAACAACTACTTTTGATTTTCATATGGACGCCATATTGAATTTTGTCGTAACTTCATAGCCTACTACGCGAATAAAGAAAAAATGTATTTTATTCCCATTCTTCTTCAAAAACTCCGTACGTGTGATACATCGTTGAAAAGAGAAAAAAGAGCTAAGTTTAGTTACGGCAAAATTCAATATGGCGTCCATATGAAAATCAAAAGTAGTTGTTCATAGAATAGAAACAAAGCGTCATAAATATAAACAAATGTGTACGCGCGAAATTCCTTTTAATAAAGAAAAGACTGGCAAAGTTTAATTTACACATATATTGTATTTCGATAAAACATAAGAATACAAAGAACTTATGGACTCTACGGAGGTCGGTGACAGAGTAATTCAAATATAAAAATAAATTTCATATTAATTCTTGAGTTTTGACCGAAGCCAAAAAATCCGTTGCAAAACATGACTAAGCTTCACACATGTTGTTAGTTGACCGTTAAAGTTTTCATTTTAATGACCTATAAAATAAATGCGAATTCGCTTCTAACTTGGGGTTTGTATATTTCCTTCCCCTTGTTGACATATTGTGTTAAGAAAAACTGAGAATATAAACGATATAAAGAATAATTGATTAATTAACTATAAACGTAATGCAAAAGTGTCAAAATATATGCGCTTGGTACACTATCACTCATGCGAGATTGACCTTTTCACGCACTTCCACCCCGTCGGTACGCACTTTTGTCACAAATACTACACCTCGTCGATGGGAAGAACAGCCAGCTTCCGGACTGAACGGGTGTAGCCTCCTTGGTTGGTTCGGACAGTGGCTACACGGATGAGACCATCAGACCCAGGAAATACCTTTTCGATACGGCCTACTTTCCACTTCATCGGTGGTAAGTTGTCTTAAGCTATCAGTACCAGAGTACCACTATGCAGACCTGGAACAGGACGGCACCATTTCGGTTTAGGTTGGAGTTGAGTTAAGACCTCGAGGCTCCAACGTTTCCAAAAGTGTTGCTTTAATTTTTGGATTCTCTCCCAGCGACTTAGTCGATTTTCTGGTACTTCGATGATATCACGCTCCGGCAGACCGGATAAACTTTCTCCGATCAGAAAGTGGGCGGGAGTTAGTACTTGGAAATCAGAAGGATCGTTGGAGATAGGAGTCAATGGGTGAGAGTTTACAATGGCTTCGATTTGGGACATAAGGGTTATAGCCTCTTCGTGGGTCAAGTTAGCGTTCATTACAACTCTTTTTAAATGATATTTTGTTGATCTTACTAATCTCTCCCAAAGACCTCCAAAGTTTGGGGATTGAGGTGGAATAAATTTCCAAATTATGTTTTCGCTCGATAAAAAAGGTTGTATTTTATTTTTTAAATTTCCGTCATTTAAAAATTTACAAATCTGGTCTAATGGTGCTTTTGCACCAACGAAAGTTTTCGCGTTATCGCAATAAATGTGAGAGGCTTTGCCTCGTCTTGCAAAAAATCGTTTGAGAGCGTTCAAGAAACACCCCGAGGTCAGATCACTAACTACCTCTAAATGTATCGCTTTGGTTACCATACAGACAAATAACGCAACCCACGCTTTAACTGTTTTCGTACTTCGTTTACCCCCTTGTTTGATATAGTATATTGGACCGAAGTAATCCAGACCAACCTTCAGAAACTGTCTACAGGGTGTGAGCCTATCTTTCGGCAAGTCTCCCATTTTCTGCTCAGTTAGACGCGGAGATACGCGGAAACAGGTGACACACGAATGTATTACCTTTCTTATTTCATTTCTAGCTCTAAGAGGCCAGTACCGAGTTCTGAGGGAAGCTAAAGTTTGTGTTGGCCCTGCATGGAACAAGAGAATGTGTTCTTTTCTGATAAGCAAATGAGTCACATGATGCTTGGTCGGTAATAAAATAGGGAATTTTCGATCGAAATTCTGAGGAGCATTACG
Source organism: Melanotus villosus (assembly GCA_963082815.1). Lineage (NCBI taxonomy): Eukaryota > Metazoa > Arthropoda > Insecta > Coleoptera > Elateridae > Melanotus > Melanotus villosus. The sequence goes on along the minus strand of OY720427.1, from coordinate 15,823,835 downwards.
CAACCTACCACCCAGTCTCATTTGCCCATCTTTGTCGATAAATGGGTCCAGAGAATACAGTTTGCTGTTTTTAGCAACAGGCTGACGATTATTGAGCGCTAGATATTCCTCCGAAAATTCACGTGTTTGCACGTTTCGAATGATAACATTATGAGACTCATTAAGTTCTTCTGTCGATAAAGAACCGCTGCGTTTATGGTTTTTATTGCGTAAATTGTAGATATACCTAAGACAATAGGCCGTAACGCGTTGTAATTTTTGGAATGAAGATTATTTAGCTAGCAACGGGAATTCTGGAATAACCGAAATTACTAAGACCTGCTTGCGTTTTTCCGGAGTATAATCTCCTTCCGTTGTTGGTTGGAAACGATTTTCTGGCCAGTCTGAATTGTTTTTCGATAAAAATTCAGGACCTTTCCAGTATAAGTTTGAGCTAATTTGCCTGGGATAAGCGCCCCGAGAGATTATGTCTGCTGGATTACTTTTGCTTTCTACGTGATACCAATCTTTGATATTACTTAGACCTTGAATTTTTGCCACTCGATTGGCCACGAATACTTGCCAAGTATTAGGATTTGCATTTAAATAATGTAGGACGATCATAGAATCGGTAAAGAAATATTTTTTGGTAATACTCAGATTTAGTTCTCGAGTTACACGATCCATCAATTCGGCTCCTAGCAGCGCTGCGCTTAATTCTAAGCGTGGCAGAGACAGTACTTTGAGAGGGCTAACACGCGATTTACTACAAATTAGGTTCACCTTATAAGCTTTGTTCTCGATTTTGGTTCTGATGTACACTACAGCACCGTAAGCTCGAAGAGATGCATCACAGAATGTTATGAGGTCTGTTTCTGCGCTAGTTTTTGGAATTATCTTCCGAGGAATATTAATTTCGTTCAAGTATTCAAGTTCGTGGACCAATTTTATCCACTCACTACTAATATTTTGGGGAACTGGATCGTCCCAGTCTAACTTCAGTGTCCACAACTCTTGCATAAGAATTTTCGCTTTAATTAGGACAGGTGAAATTATGCCGATGGGGTCATAAATTTTAGCGATAGAACTTAAAATCGATCGTTTCGTTAGATTACCGGTCATTGGTTGCGTTTGAATGCGATAATTGAGTGTATCGTTTGAAGGATCCCACCATAACCCAAGTACCTTCGCCGTTTCACCCTTATTAAGGTCTACCATTTCCTTTAAACCAGGTGTTGATGAGTTGGGAATAATTTCGGGAATGTTACTATTCCATTTTGCGAGTTTGAACCCACCACGACCTAGAACTTTTATTAGTTGTTCGCGTAATTCCACCGCGTCGTTAAAATTTCCTAACCCAGTCAATATGTCGTCAGTAAATCTATCTTCTTTTAATACCCGGCTGGCAGCGGAAAACTCGCTGGCTGCATCCGAGGCCAACTCCAGAACACAACGAATTGCTGTGTATGGAGAATTTGTAAGTCCAAATACAAGTTTGTTAAGTCGATATATTTTTATTGGTTTATTTTCATTGAAGCGCCAAAACAACAGCTGATATTTTGTGTCTTTCGCAGCAATTTTTATTTGCAAGAACATTTTCTCTATGTCGCAAGATATTACTACTTCGTGAGTGCGAAACCGAATTAATATTGCAAATGGATCGTTTTGTAAATTAGGACCGGTCATTAAATTGTCGTTAAGACTCAGGCCGTTGCTTGATTTTGCAGAGCCGTCATAAACTATTCGTATTTTCGGTTTCTTAAGATCCCGTTTAAATACGCCTGAATGCGGTAAATAAAATACGTTTTTGTTTTCGATTTCTTGAGTAGATATCTCTTCTAAGTATCCGTTTTCAAGTAACTCACTCATCGCTTTACTATACATTTCTTTATAATCGCTATTTTTTCTGAATTTTCTTTCCAACGAAATAAATCGCCTCATTACGTTTCGAGATGAATCTCCGAGGTTAACTATGTTGGTTTTAAACGGTAATTCAATAATAAACCGACCATCGTTTGGGTCGCCACGATAGGTATTAACGAACTGTTCTTCACATTCGATTTCTTCCGCGTTCCAGTTATTTTTTATAGGCGCGACCTCTTCCTGAACCCAGAAACGCTCTAATAAATCATTTAAATCGTTATTTTGGCTATTTTTTACGACTACATTACACGATGTGACCGGTTTCTGATCTTCGTCAGTGAATGCGCCCCCAACTATCCAACCCAATAATGTTTTTGAAAGATACAAATTTGGAGCAGATAATTTAATTCTACCGATACATAAAAGACTCCAAAAGGTCTCCGCTCCTAATAACAGGTCGATGGGACCTGTTAGAATTGGGGTTTGCTAAATTCACGTTTTCAGGAATTTTTAGCGTAGTTTTGTCGAAAGATTCAATTGGGAGATTCGTTGTTACGTTCCTTAAAATACAACACTCTATGGAAGCTTCGTAAGGATGATGTGACGAACGCAAGGTGATATTTGCCGTTTTCCTAGTATTGTTGCAGGTATCGTTTACACCAGCTATGGATACGTTGGTTTTACTAGTTCTTAAATTTAATAATTCACACATTGATTCCGACATTATGTTTATTTGAGATCCGACGTCTAACAGAGAACGGCATTTCCTAAATTTTCCGGAAGAATCCTTAACTAATACGATTGCAGTTGACAACACGACATGCGTTTTCGATAACGTTGTGCAATGATTAGCACTAGTAGGGGTTTGCTGCTGATCTGCAGGCGTAGGTTCGTGTATCAAGGTGTGATGAAGACGAGACTGACATAGCATACAGCCCGATGATTTGCATTCCGATAATTTATGATTTGATCTTAAACAATTTGAACAAAGGTTACGATTTTTAACTTCCTTTGCTCGTTCGCTGACGCTTAAACGAAGAAATTCTTCACCCTGATTGATAAAATGAGATAACATGAGAGGTACGAGAAAGTACCGGTTTCGCGTGATCGTTCGTATTCGTTTTCCCGTGATGATGATGATGAGGCTGCTTATCGATTGGCCTCTGCCTTTTATCTTGATTCAAGGACTCAAGTACGACGCGTTTCTTTTCTAAGAATTCGGTTACTTGCGCTAAGGTAAGAGGATCTGAATTTAATAAAGTATTTTCAAATTCCCTCCTAGTATGATAATCTAACTTGTTCATGATTACCGTAACGAGCATCGCGTCCCAGGAATCCACGGGTATTTTCAAAACTTTGAGCGCTTCTAAAATGCTGGTAACATCGTCTATAAGTTTTTGCAGAGATTCTGCTGAGGATTTATTTATTTCGGGGGAACTTAATATCGCTTGGACGTGACCTTGTATGATCAAACGTGTGTTTTTATATCGCTTTTGTAGAACTGCCCATGCTGAGTCATAATTTTCGCTAGATATGGACAATGACCCGATGGCGCGGGATGCTTCACCTGTCAGACACGATTTTAAATAGTGGAATTTTTGACAGGCGTCGAGTGAATGGTTGTTATGAATTAAACTTTGAAATGCATCATAAAAGGGTAGCCAGTCCGTGTGTGTCCCAGAAAATGCAGGGAGCTTTATCACGGGTAGTTTGACGTTAAGCTGCGGAGGTGCCGGAAATACTGGTTTTGGGCTAGAACTGGCAGAGATGGGAGACGCAATATTTTTATCAAATAAAGTTTGTAACTCACTTAATACGGTAGGTATACCACAATTTTCCAAATGTACTCATTTCTGAAAGATTGGCCTACTGATAGCCCTCGTTTTCGTCAGGAGAACTGTCGCCTTGTTCACCTGGGGTTTCGCAACACATAATATCGATATTAACATTTTCGAACTCTTCACGAATTTTGTGCATTTCCCCAATGCGACTTTCTACTTCTTTCGGGTTTACACCTGCCGCGAATTGTTTCCCGAACGCCTCGATATCCGCTAATTATGATTTAATTTGTTTCCTTTTCGCTAATAACCTTTTTAAATCGGCTATAAATGCCATTTTTTTTCTTTTTTTTAAAGAATCGATTGTAAATTACGCTTTCAAGGATCGGTAGGGATAGGATATTGCCCACTTACCTGACGATCATAGATACTCTTGAGTAATCTCCGTCGCGAAGAAAACGATTCGATGATTCGATCCCTGTTATTAAACGACGATGCCTCTTTATGATTGGCGAGGAACTTCGTTGATTTCGTTTTCTGATCTCGTTGACGATCAGCAGATATTAGACGATAGTGGTACTCTCCAGGTACGCACATATAGTTCACTTAGGGCTCGCTTTTACGTTTTCGCGACGACTTCACCCAGTAGAACCTTTTGAACGATTTTTCGATAAGCACTTAGTATTCGCTTTACGTTTTCGCGACGATTTCACCAAGTTTATCTTGTTATACGATTTTTCGATAATGCACTTAGTGTTCGCTTTACGTTTTCGCGACGATTTTCACTAAGTTTTGAACGAATTCTCCGGTTTTTCTACCCGGCTCGAAGGACTAATGTACGCGCGAAATTCCTTTTAATAAAGAAAAGACTGGCAAAGTTTAATTTACACATATATTGTATTTCGATAAAACATAAGAATACAAAGAACTTATGGACTCTATGGAGGTCGGTGACAGTAATTCAAATATAAAAATAAATTTCATGTTAATTCTTGAGTTTTGACCGAAGCCAAGAAATCCGTTGCAAAACATGACTAAGCTTCACACATGTTGTTAGTTGACCATTAAAGTTTTCATTTTAATGACCTGTAAAATAAATGCGAATTCGCTTCTAACTTGGGGTTTGTACAAAATTGTACCACCCGATTCTCCGTAAAAAAGTGCCTTCACAATGTACAAGTCTTGAAACTAATAACTTAATACTTTCCGAGATATTTTGGAAAACAGAAAACTCCAAATTTCGGGTTTTCCAAGATATCTAGAAAACAGTCAAAGTTGGCTGTGAGTTCTCAACGGATGTGAAATGAGCATTAAAATTCCTAAAACTTTCCCTATTTAACCAACTTTGTAGCTTTTATAGTTTCCGAGATCCTAATGGTGGGGATTGAATTTGGGACACACTGTATAAGTCAAATGGGTGTGTGTACGGGCATACGTTCGGTTGCGAAATACATTAGGATTATCTTTAAGGCACGTTATTAATGCATGTTTTGAGGGCATGTTACCCTTGCTAAATACCATATGAACTAAAATTATTTAGATAAGGGATGGCCATGGTGAACAAAATCACTGTCTTTGATAGGTTCAGCTTGTTGTTGGTTCTACATGTCAATTAAATGTCAGTTTCGATTTGAATTTATATTCATCATGGTATTCTCGAAACGCATTTGAAAACATGAAAAGGCGTGTAAATTTATGTTTGCATGAGAATGGTGGCCATTTTCAACATCTAATGTAATAAATTGAAAATAAACCCGTAGTTTAATAACTAAGTCTTATTTGACAAGCTGATTAGCTTACATAACCTATATAATTTCAACTACTGACGATGAATCAAACATGCAAGGTACGTTCAGAATTCCAAAGCCGCCACCCTTTATCTAAATAATTTTTGTTCATATGGTATATGTTGAAAAGTAGTTAACATCAGCTATCTTCATCCTTAGTCCACCGATGTTGAACAACCCTCTTACATTTCTGCGAAGAGTAGTTTTTTTTTAATTCTGCACTGTAGTTTATGCAACGCAAACGAGGAAGGCGAAGATGCATTGCTTACAATACTTTCCCCGCTAGGACTTTTCCAGCTAGGAGAAGTCTCAGAAAGTGACATTCTTCGCTGTGGAGTTTCCGAACCAGATAAATCTGCAACATTAAGAAACTAATAGAACCCATTTGAAAGTTTTATATAGTTAACTTGGTTAGTCAGAATACAATCAGTAAAATCAATTGTCAATATTCTGACCGATTTGTTCAAGTTGAAAAGTTAAATAAGCTACATTTGAAAAACTTATAACGACTATTTGTCTGATCAATAAGAATCTCTTATAAGAGAGTTAAATAAACTACACCGAAGAACGAATGTGCCTCTCTCTCTCTCTCTATCAAACACTCTCACTAAAAATAGCAGCATAAGTAATCGAAAAAAATTAACACCCACCTGATAATTGTCGATGTGATTTTGGTGTTCTTTGGGAAGACTCACGAAATTTGCTTCTTTTAGGAGTTTTTAGAGGAGACAATACTTAAAAGTTGAACTTGGATGTTGACAAACGTGTGAGACGTACTGTGCTGGGTCTAGTCAAAGGACGAATGTTTGTTGAACATGAAGGTGCAGTTTTTGAATCTGTACAATCATCTGTAAATATATAAATGTCAATAATAAAAAACAGTGCATTAAGAAAAAACAATACCTTCATCTTCTTGAAATGTTTCCAACATTTCACTTGTTGTACACTCATACGGCTCAGGTGTAACGGATTTTGTTGTAGCAGGAGCATCATTATCACTACTGGAACCATCGCAGTGTGAAATATTGCAATCGGGCTTGTCAAAACCTTTTGTTGTTCTATCGAGACATCCGATTAACTCGAGCGATGAAGGATAATCTGCTATGTCATCATAATTGGGGTTTTCTAGCACAGGCTCCAATTCTTCAAGTGTTTTTCCTCTGAACTGAGAAAAATCGGCTCCCACTACAGATAAAAAGTTCGCCAATTTTGCCCCCAGCAGTGGCATTTCCATAAGTTTGTAACTGAAATTGTGTACCTCTTGTGAATGACCCATGAATTTAGCTAATGTTGTAACGGTATTGGTATCTAAATTCATCAATTGCGACTTGTTTACGAAGGAGAGTTGCGGTCAATGTCGCAGGATTCTTTGCTGGACTATGTTCAGAAAAGTGTCTGATATATCTTCCCGCATAAAAGTACCCAGATCTACTTTGGTTTGCAAATAAATACAGATTGGTATCAGGAATGTTAGCTTCTTTTCTATAATGAAGCAACAGGTCAATTTGTTTCACTTGGTGATCATCTACTAAAACACACAAATGTCTTTCGCGTTTTCCCAATAGTTTCACTGCCACATATTTATCAGCAAATACACGTTCTAATCGTGTCATGGATTCTCTAAGTTCCGAGTTGGTGCTTTCTTTGTGATTGTACATTTCCAAAGTTAAACGGGACACTTCTCCAAGTCTATTGAATACTGTAAGTTGAACCAAGACAGTTTGAGATAATTTCTCCCGCGCATGCATATCAAAACGTTTTTTCAAAATACCAAAATTTTTTTCGGCTTGATCTTTCAAGAATTTCATAAACAGCTTCACATCAGATATGTCAGGAATACGACTTGTCCTTGTTAATCGACTCATAGCCAAGCAATTTCGGGCTGTTTTTCCCACCAATTTGTTGAACATTCGAAAGTGATAATCTTTGTAATGTTTGAGAGATTCTATTTGTTCTGAAGAAAAGTGACCTTTATTTAACATAACATAATCAAAGTAATGTTCCGCTAGCTGCTTTATGACATTTTGATAGTACAAAGCTACGGAAGGTTTTTCGTAAGAATAGTTAATTGCATCATAACCCGAAATAATGTTTACAGCTCTGATTAGGTGACTTCTATACTTGTCTACAACGAAGCATTCAAAAAGTTGACTGATGTTACAATCGATGTTACTTTTAATTGTATGAATTAGTTTTGCTGAATAACGTAAGCATTCTCGATCGTTGTACTGCCTGTCTTTTCGGAATTTATTTAACTGAGCAGTCCCGGAAGCCAATAACAATATGGCCGTGTCGTTTCCTATAAAATCGTATAACATGTCTTGTCTCATCGAAGATTGCAAATTAGTTACTAGATCTCTATCCTCTTCTGGCAAAATGTCATCTTGAAGTTGTTTAGCACAATTTAATGCCTCTACACTTCGCATTAGTGACAGAACTCTCATTTTGTTGGCCTCACGATTCATGCAAAACATTGTTTGTCTGGCTAAACCATTTTTATGAAAACTACCCTTATAATCAGTGCACTCAACATATCCGTCAATACCTTTCGATTTCGGATTTCTCACAACTATACGTTGCCCCAAAGGTAACTTACAATTTCACTTACTGTCTCCTTCTTTTCTTATTTTCTTAAATATTGCATTTCTTTCCGCTGATCCCGCAGGTAAAACCAATAACTGCTTAATCACAATTTCATTTCTATGCATAGTACTCAAATGACGTGTCAAAGTAGAAACTAGTTTTCCACAAAATAAACAAGAGTGTCGTTTTTGTTTAACCAATGTATCTGCGTTTTCAGTTAAATTTCTTGAGGGGCCAGCTATTGCAATTTGAGATGATTCAACTGATTCTGCGTTGTCGGAATTTCTTGAGGGGCCAGCTATGGCAATTTGAGATGGGCAAGTGATGCAATTTAAGAAGATGAACCAACTGATGCGATGAGAAATCAGTGGTGTTAGTGGTATCACTAATAGGTGTTACTGCTGAAAATGATTAAAAATAATATATAATGAGTAATTTGTAAATGAAAAATATTTTATTAACAAGATCAAAAAAGAAAAAGAAAAATTATTCTATTTGTACAGATTAAAAGGGTTAATTAAATTCATATCGTTAACAAGATAAGAAAAATTAAAGAGAAAAATCCAAATCGATAAAAGCAAAGTACCTATAGGGTCGAGAATCATGTATTCGCCGAGTTATATTTTAAGTGTTTATTACTTATCAACAACAGAAAACAACAGAAGTATACACAAAAAGAACGATTCGTTCACCAACCCAATTGCGAGTGGTTTACAAGTGGTCGGTGGTGATGCAACAGCACACACTTTCTCTTTTGCTAGACCATTGGGGATGAGATCCCACCAACACAAGTATGTACAACTGATTGAATACAAACAAAATATGCGGAGACATATCCCGCTAACAGTAGCTATACCGCATGAGGTATACATTACATACATTCATGAACAATTCAGATCCTGGCCGAAAATTAAACTGGTTTTTTAATACTTTTTCTCAGTGCATCCCCTATGAGATATCACTACCGAAAAGACGTAATTAAATTTTGAGTTATACAGGGTGTTTCAGAACTGCACGGCACCATTTTAGGGATGTGTTCTCTAGTACAAAATATTACGATTTACCTAAAATTACCTTAGTCCAAAAGTTAATATTTAGGGAGATACAGGGTGTCAAAGCCGAAATTTTAATTTTAATTTTTTACTGTAATTTCAAAAGTTTTCGAAATATTGACATGAAAATTGGGGAAACTACCTTTCTTGGGACGGGAAATAATAATCCGTCCTCAATTTTAATATTGATCTTTAAAGAACCTTATTTTTGCTGCACCTAACACCTTAAACATACTTCAACTTTTTTATACTTAAAGTTAGGACAGATTTAATTTAAAAAAACAATTGCCTCATCTTTTTCATACAAAAAAGGTATACTAGTTAAATGTCTCTAGAGTTAACCGTTTCCAAGATATTTGCTATTTATGTAAGTAATGCAACATCTTTTTCATCTTTTAAACATTCTGTAACGCAGTAGGCTTGTAGTTAAAACAAAAAATTTGGATATTCTTGCCAAAAACAAGTTATAGGACACAAAGTAATGGTGGATCAGTGGAATATTTGTCATTAAAAAAATTTCAGATTTTAGTGTAAAGCGAGGTGTAAAGTAATGCTGTTTAAGGGCTGAAAAATGTAGCATCTCTTACTGCAACAGCAAATATCTTGGAAACGGTTAACCTTAGAGACATTTAACTAGTATACCTTTTTTGTATAAAAAAGATGAGGCAATTGTTTTTTTCAATTAAATCTGTCCTAACTTTAAGTATAAACAAGTTGAAGTATGTTCAAGGTGTTAGGTGCAGCAAAAATAAGGTTCTTTAAAGATCAATATTAAAATTGAGGACGGATTATTATTTCTCGTCCCAAGAAAGGTAGTTTCCCCAATTTTCATGTCAATATTTTGAAAACTTTTGAAATTACAGCAAAAAATTAAAATTAAAATTTCGGCTTTGACATCCTGTATCGCCCTAAATATTAACTTTTGGACTAAGGTAATTTTAGGTAAATCGTAATATTTTGTACTAGAGAACACATCCCTAAAATGGTGCCGTGCAGTTCTGAAACACCCTGTATACTCGTATATTCTCAAACGTGAGTTAATTGGAACTCAAAAATTTTCAAATCAGATACACTTATAAAGGGCAAATTACACCAAATTTTTCAATATTTTCGTTAAAGGGGTGAAATTAACAAGCCATATTTCCTTTAACATTAGAATGTATTACACTGCAATTACAATTTTAATGTTTTGTAACTCGCATTAATATTGATTATATCGGTGTCTTGTCATAAATTTGCCTTTTATTAACGTGAATTATTATGCTTTGCTGTTACACGTCCGAATATTTTTTTTTACATTTTGTTTTTGAGTTTTTACAAATACACGTTTTTTAATAAAAACGCACCAACCTCAATAATGAGTCGCATTTTATAGAATTGTTTCAATCAAAGCTTCGTATATGGGGCCCATGAACCTCCAGCTAACATGTATGTACCATTCATTATGAAAGGAACATCCTGTACATGAAGTTTATTGTATGCTTTTACGTGCGACCCTGTATTCAAGCGTATTTTGGAATATTTTGTATATCAGGTAGTTCGACATCCTTCTCTGTTGTACTTGATTATTGAAACGGGGAGTAGGTACTAACTCCAAAATATTGTGAAGTCAATCAACAAATTAATAAAAAATTGGTCTTAACTCCAATTAACCGAAAGCAACCGTTTTTATTGGTTATATTATTCAACAGAGAGTCCCAAATCTTTACAACTGGAAAATGCAAACTGTAAAATGTTCAAACTTGACAAATTCTAAACCATAAAATACTAACCTTTTGAATTAGAGAAATCAATTTTTTAGTATTGGTCATTGTGTACATCTATTTATATTAAAAAAGATGAAGATGAAAAAACATGCGGTCAATCATGTAATCGAAAATAGGCATTGCCGTAAGTTAATACAAAAATCAAGTCATCATTTTCCAATATAACAACCATGAATTAGTACTTACAATGTTACAAATATTAATTAAATTTCATTTGTTTCTAATGTTTTAACCTCAGCACACACCTAAGCAAAAATACACTAATTAAGAAAAAACATAATGCATTAACTAGGTAAGTAGCTAAAAAATTACTTAAAAGAAATGAGAGAGATTAATAACAGAAGCATGTACTTACATCCCAATTTTACTAATGAAGACAACTCGTTAACATAAGTAATGTGATAAAACCATTGAAATCTTCATGGTATTGCTCAGTTCCTATCAATTGTGCGGGAGACAAACAAGAAAAGACCTTCCATGCGAGTTGGTTTTAATTTCGAATTATTAAAGATGAACCTGATGAAGTAGCTGAAATAAAATAATAGAAGATACATAATTGAAAATATGAAGAAATACATGTAATGCTTACCATTACAATCAGTTAGTGCACATGGATTGGTAGAAAGCAGAAACGAAACCGTATTAGCATCCTCCGGCTTGTATTTGAATGTGTACTTCCCAACGTGATATGGATTTGACAAGGTTAGTCGGAAAAATCCTTTATCGCCCTCTTTATTGTACACCAAGGTTGATTGCAGAGAAATAGAGATATCGAAAAGAATTCATAAATTCATACTATAAATGAAATAAAAATTATTCGTGAAATGTGTCAGTTAACAATAGCAACATTACTATTATACAATAAATTTTGTTAAAATTGAAGTCATGCATCAACTGTAAGTAAATTAGTGTTTGTTCAATTTCATATTTGAGTCAAAAACTTATTGGAATTTAATGTGAGGGTAGAACATGGAGAGCTTTCAACTTCTTTCGCAAAAAGTTATCGAACAACTGACTTCCTTGAAGACATGTTAAGTGTAGTTGATTATTTGGCCACCAAATTTAGTGTTTATGCAGGATAGGAACAAAAAAGTGTCTGTCTAGATTAAAATTGACAGTTGGCTATGAAAGGATACACGTTTGCTGTGAAAATAATACGTTGGCTGTGAAAATAGTACGTTCGGCAGTGGAAAAGGATGTGGCTTAGATAAATAAATGAGGCTAGGATAGAATGTGGCTAAGAAGACGAAGCATTGAAAAGTGATGTGGCAAGGAAAATTTCTCAGTCATGTAACCCGGAGACTGGACCCTCTGTCCCACACTTTGGGCACGTTTTTCTCCTCCGATCTCCGGGGATGTGGAACCGCTCGCAGGTGTTGCAAAGTAAGTGTTTGCACTCTTCAAAATAGCCGTACTTCCCTTTCGCAATCGGCATACAACAGGAGTTGCACGCTAATGCTGAAAAAAAAGTATCGGTAAGCTTTGAGTTGACGAACCTTTTTCATACAGTCGAACTTGGATATAACGAACACCGTTATAGCAACGTTCAGATACAGTGAACCATCTTTGAAGAACAAAACAATTTTCCCATGTTTACTGTGTATTATGAACGCAATCAGTTATAACAACGATCGGTTCTAACAAATAAATTGTTCCCTTGGAATTCGCTATAACCGTGAATATCGGCACATGAATAACTACACTACATTTCCTCAAAGACAACAGCGGAATACAAAAAATAATCCCTTCGGATGAAAAAATACGTGTTTTCGTAAGTCTAATATACGTGTCCCGATATTCATAAATTTTCATGATTTTTTTTCCACGACGGGACTTTTATAATATTTTCTTTTTAATCTTGATGATTTTGATTGTGGGCGACCTTGCCCTCAAATGAATAGACATCGTTACAACTGCGCGAAAATTGGCACATAGGTACATACTACACCACATTTCTTCAAAGATCATGATCGGAGAATTTACCTAAAAAACACACTCGAGTTCGAGTGGAAGCATAATCCATCATTGCACATTTTACGTAGCATAAGGATGAATCTAAAATTATTTGAAAACAATGTAAACATTGCTTGTATAAATCAGTAACAAAAAAAAAATTATGTAGGACGGCAGAGTTTACGAAAACATAGAAATAAACATTAATTTTCAATGATGTGAACACCTGCTTCAAATTAAAAACAAAACAGAAAAAACACAGCACAGTATAAAATTTCGGAAGTGGTCTCACTATACAGGGTGCGAGAAAAGTAAGGAATATATTTGTTTAAGCTTTTCTACTTTATTTTTGGAAAAAATCCTGGGACTGGTCGATTTTTATTTTCAAATGCAAAGTTTTTAAAGCACAAATCATATTTGCATTTATACCAGTGGTGGCTCAAGGGGGAGGGGTCCTTTTTTTAATGGAATGGGAAGATCCCAGTTTGTTATTATGCCTCAACCGATTTTCAATTCTATTTCAAGGTTGCAGAAGGGTAAAGAAATTTGAAACCTCTCATTCCGTTTAAAAAAATGGCTTCCTCTTCCTTGAGCCGCCACTGGTAAAATTGTAAATATTTTTTGTGCTTTAAAAATTCCGCATTTAAAAATAAACATCGATCTGTCCGAGAATATTTACTAAAAATAAAGTAGAAAAACTTTAAATGATATGACTTTTCTCGCTTAAAAAAATTCAGGATCAAAATTGTTTTTATTTTGTTTTTGATCAACGGATTTCAATTTCTTATTGAAGGTTAGGGAGGGCATAATGGGGAGTCTTTGCAAAAAAATGGGAGCCCCCATTCCATTTTTAAAAAAGGGCCCTCCCCCGGAGCCGTCCCTGGTATAAATGCAAATTATGCATTGTGCTTTAAAAACACCGCATTTGAAAATAAAAATCGACCTATCCGAGGACCTTTTCTAAACTTGAAGTAGAAAAATTTGTACAAACATATTCTTACTTTTCTCGTTTAAAAAATGACAGAATTCAAATAACCGCCACTTTGTTTTTGCTCAACCGATTTAAAATTTATGTAGAAGGTTGGAGAGGACCCCCTCCCTTGAGCCGCCACTGGTATAAATGCAAATTTATGATTTGTGCTCTAAAAACTTCGCATTTGAAAATAAAAATCGACCTGTACGAGGATTTCTTCCAAAAATAATGTAACGGTTTTAAAACGTTTTAAACCTTCAGTTCGTTGTGTGAATTATTAATTAACAAATATTAAAATTATTAAGCAACGAAGAAACACGAAATAACAACTTAACACTAAAACACAACACTAATATTAATTCTAATACAAAACAGTAATATTAACCCGTAACACTAATTAATTTATTTGTACAGTTTGTTTATTTATAACTATTCACGTACATTTATATTAACTTCACCGACACACAACATATTCGCGACCGTTTATGTAGGCTGGATTAGACTGCCCGTGTTCATTTTGTCGCGCCTTATATACCCCAGCTGGTCCTTCCAGAACTCCATTCCAGAAAGTTCCACTAGTCGCGCGAGTATGAGTAACCGTCGACCCTTGTGGAAGCTTCTCGGCGGATGACGAATACGATCCCACACCTGTGCTGACGCATCTCGTTACACTGCCCCCTTCTTCCAGTCTGTGCTGTCCCAGAACAGATTTTGGCCCTTGAGTCCTGAAGAAAGGGTCATGACGGTATCGGCATTGTTCTCCGCTTCTGCATGTTCCACTGCGGTAGAAATAACAGTCTACACTCCTCTTCGTTTCAGATGCTGACTTTACATTAAAACTGCAGACCAGGATAGCCACACCGGAATCCTTGAAGTCAACCTCCAGCATGTTTCGTACGATCCTCCAATCTAACTGATCCAGCCCACAGCCGAGTTTGGGAACTGCGAACTTATTAACGCCCTTAGTGAACAGGTCCTTCTTTAAATCCCATAGAGCATTCTAGAGGTCTCCATAATCCTGTTTCTAGTAATGGAACTGTTTCATAACTAAATAATAAACGAAGCGTTGTTGATCTGGGAGATGTAAGGTTTTGCCGACCGTGGGGTACTGTCTTTGGAGCTCGTCTAGTCGCCCAAACTTCTTCTTAAATACAACCGCAACTAGCCTTGTAACACCCAAACTTGGGGTTAATGCTTTGGGGTAGTTCAGCCGAAGTCAGGGTAGCTCGAATAAAAATTAACACAGAGACTTTTATAGAACGTTATAACAAATAAAATTTATTTCAAAGGGTAAACAAATAATAATGGAACTGCTGGTAAACTATGTACAATATACAGGGTGAATAAAAAGTATGGAACCTCGATGTTAGCGCCTTTATTATTAGTTTTAGAAAAAAAATTTTAGACAAAAGGTTTATAACAAATTATTTTCCACAAACTGATGGTTTTAAATATTTTTTTCAAGGTCGTACCTTTGCGCTATGACGTCATCGATACGTTTTTTAAATGGCAACCTATATTTTTTAGGTCGAAATTTTATAGCATTTTTTTTTCTCTTTATGACCATCTAAAAATATCATACGGTTGAATAAGCGAAATTTCTAGAAAAATCAAGTTGAATGTTATTCGTACCAGTATTTAATGTACGGACTTTTATCACAAAAATTAAACACATGACTATTAAAAACAAATACAAACAATGTTTCATATCCAATAGTAACGTGATTGCTTTATTTTTAATATGAAAACAATCATACGAAAAATTTTCCCAAAACTTTAGTTACATACGTTACACGAACTTGCACAACATCTGGTTTTACGAATACATTTACAATACATGCAATAAAATACAATTAAAATTACAAGAACACAAGGAGTATAAGTCCAAAATGAATAATAATTAATACGATTAGAATTATGTGTAGAGTTATTGATTTAATCTGTTAATCTATCTATATCTTCTAGTTTATAACCAGCCAAATTTAACTCGTCCAAATGAGTGTTAATCGATTTATAATTCCTACTTTTTTAAATTCTTCGCAACAATCAACAGTTATATCTAATGGTGGTACAAATTCAGCTAAAACTACACTGGAATAAATACGTTGAGGTGACAATAATGCTGAACTATAATATGCCTTACAAGTTTCATTTAAAGTAAATTTTCCTACGCCATCTACTTTTACATAATAAATTTTGTTTTCTTTACAAGATACAGTTAATGTTTCATCATTGTGCAAAACGAATAGCCAAGAATTAACATTAGTTAATTGTGACCAAATGATTACATTAATTTCTACAATTCTTTTATCACAAGATTCTGGTATACTGCTAGCATGTTAGTACAGTTTAACCTCACAGTGTTCCTGCTGATGAGTTAAATAAATTGCTTGTTGCTGTTTACATAAACAATTATTCGAAAAATACTCTATACAATCCTTAAACTGCAATTCAGTTATAAGCAAATAATTCATTTTATTCTTACTTACAGCCAGGTATTTAGAACTGGTCTGGATAAAAATGTAATTATTATCTGCATATTTTGTTGGTAACGGATAAAGTTTATTTATTTATTTTGTTTTGCAGCCAACAGTTTCCAATTACAGGCTACATTTAATATTATGGAATTATAATGAAATATATCACTATTTAATACAAGAGTTATTATCAAAGAAAATAACTACATAAAAGACATAAAAACACAAACACAGGCGCTTATACCCACACCACCCAATAACTTCATTAGGTTTCAATCCCATAATTTTATTTAACCCAAAATATGCCTCTCCTAAACGCAACCATCATTTCGGGCAAGCTTAATACTTGGTAGGAGGATCGGACACTAAACGCACATTTTTCAGTGTCGTATTGAAGAAGTCGATGCTTACTATTTATTATATTCGCAAATCTACGCATTCTACTATATGGTGAATTTATTAAAATATTTGTTCGTATATAGCAGTGGTTCTCAACCTTTTTGCAACGCGCCCAATTTTTATGCCAAAAATAAAAATATTTAAATCGCTTACTAGTTCAGCATTTTTATTAATAATAAAAACAAAGTTTAACAAATAAGTATTTATTTTTTCAACAGCTAATGACTTCCCTGATCTTGCAGCTTTGACAGGAGTTGTTCAATTCTTGCTTCAATAGTTTGTGAAAGGGCAATTCTAATCGCAGGTTCCACTTGAAGCCGATTTCTTGCCTTATTCTTAATTGCAGATAGTGCTGAAAATCCAGCTTCGCACAAATAAGTCGTTGAGAAAGGCTATAACAAATTGAATGCCTTTTGAGCTAAATTGCTGTATTCCCCAACTAAGGATGCCCAGAAATAATTAAGACTCTTTTTCGTATGTAAAAGTTCTAAAATTTGGTCCGAAGAAAGTTCTAGTAACTTCTGATTCTCTTCAAATGATAAAAGTTTGGAATTACTTTCCAGGAATGGATTGAGAATCCACATATTATCCTTCCAAATATCTTGTCATTCGAAAAATAATCGGAAAATTTATTTTTTAGTTTCTCTAAATGTATTTTAACGACGCAGCACATTATATCTTGTTGAATTTAATTTATTTTCTTCGGTTAAATTAAAAAGCGATGGAAACATAATCAGTTCTTTTTTGTCTACAAGTGTTATCCAAAAATTAATTTTATTTTTAAAAGCTTCTATTTTATTTGTAGAAGAAAACAAATTATTTTAAAAACCCTGCATACTTAGGTTTAAGTCGTTCAACAACGCAAATATATCGGCGAGGTATGCCACTTTTGCCACCCATAAGTTATCATTAAAATACTGAGTCAATGGTGAATTTTGATCTTTCAAAATATCTCAATTTCAGTTTTAAGCTCGAATAATCTGGAAAGCACTTTTCCTCGAGAGAGGCATCGTACGTGTGAATGTAACAACAAATGCGTATGGGCGACACCCACCTCATTACAAAAGACAGAAAAAGTTCGGGAATAAAGAGCACTTGCACAAAAATAGTTAATAATTTTCACACACTGATTTAAAATGTTATGCAAATTCTCACCCATATCTTTAGCAGCAAGTTCTTCCCGATGTATAAAGCAGTGTGTTGTAATCATGTATTCATTAGCGATATTTTTTATTCGGCTAACAAGTCCATTGTGTCGCCCCGTCATAGCAGCTGCTCCGTCGGTGCAAATACCAACACAATTTTTCCAGCATAAATCTTTTTCCATAAAATATCCATTTATGGCAGTAAAAATTTTTTCCGATGTAGTATGGGTCTCTAATTGTGGATAACAAAGTAACTCTTCGCTAATATTTTTCAGATCATGATCAACATATCTAATATAAATCAAAGGGGTAGCTCCGCTACTGATATCTGTAGATTCATCTAATTGTATGGCAAAGTAGGGAGATTTTCTAACTTTTTCGATTAACTGTTCTTCAATATCGTTAGAAATATCATGAATGCGCCTAGCTAATGTGTCATTGGACAATGGAATTTTATTGATTTTTTGGAAAGCTTCGAATTTTGTATTTAAATCGTTATCTTCAAAAGTTATTGGCTCTAAATTAACTTGTATTGGCTGTATTTCTACATCACGTTCGCTTAAATTAAAAATTGAAATTGGGCAAATATTATTTATAGGTTTTGTTAAACAATTTCCTAAATACAATTTTTTTGTTAACATTTTAGATTCACATAGTTCTGATTATAACAAAGTTTATGTATTTGACGATTTTTTTTACTCGATTGCTCTTTTCACTTTCGAACGTTCTGATTAGAACGAAGTTTAAGTATTTAACGAATTTTCTGTTTATAATGTATTAACACTTCAAGATTATAACAAAGTTTCTGTGTTTAACGAAGTTTCTGTTTATGATGAGTTGCTTTTATTTTCGAAATTTGATTATGTATTTTATTGCACTTTATATAAACTTATTTGAAGTTCGCTGCATTTTTTCGAATTGTTGCACTTAATACTTGAGTAAATTTTCGATAATGTGTTGTATTTAAATTAGGCCGACACTGATTTTACCGGATTTAATCGCGTTTTAATCACATTTAGTCTCACTTAACTGCTGTCACTAAAATTTTGTTGCATTCCACCTTCGTATTACATAAAACATAAAAAAGCTGCAAGGCGTTTATTTTTTTATTTAATATGTATTCGTAGGATACGGACGTGTGCAAGTATTGTGTGAAATTTTAGTTAATAGTTGTTTATAAAGTTAATAATGAATTTTGTTATCGAATTGTACAAAAGAACCAAATTACGTGTTTATTGCCGTAATGCAACTCGAATGTTACTTCTTATTAAGATGAGAACAACGCAACTTCTACTGCAATTGCCCACTTATGCCGTGCTTTATCTTTTTGCTGTCTTAACCTATCAAATTTACCCTCGTTGGCGACATTTAATTATTTGCTGCGTCAACGGGAATTAAAACTATGGGAACGTTCTTACACATCGGTCTCTTTTTCTGCAAGCACCTTGACTTTCTTCTAAATAATTTGGGCTAAAGATACAGCTGGGGCTGTAGTGTCAGCTGTGTCAGTTGGAACATGTAATAATTCCGTTATAAGGAGTTCTTTAAATTTTGTTATTGGCAAATAGTCGTTTGCAACCTCTTGATGTAATATGTAAGCATTCACCAATGCCGTACCCATTAGCAGCTCAACTGCCAATTTACTTACGGTACCATTTTACTCCTCTTCTCAGGGGTGACGAATAGGCTTTCATTTGGTCAGAAAGGTCAATGAAACCTTTACACTTATTGTAGTCACTAATTATTTTTGGCTTTTGTACTCCACCACCTCTTTGTTTTACTGTAACAAGTTCATCTTTGTCTTTAGGACTGAGTACTAAAACATCTCTCTTATCCCCCCCATTTTAGACCTACCACACCTGTGTTGCTCTCGGCTGCGAAAACTTCATTCTTTTGAAGTTTTTTAGTTGGGAGATTGAGGGCTTTCTATTTGTACGTAATGCGTGTTCCCGTCTCTGAGCGTATGAGCTAATGCAACACTTGTGTAGTAATTGTTGGTATATAGTGTTCTGCCCTTAACGAGTAAATTATTTTATTTCATACTGTCTGGTAAATTCAGTTTCCCGGCGCCATTTTGTGTCCGGAAAATGAGCTATTACGGTATCAGAGCCGGAAAATGTTGCTTGGCAACATTTTCCGGATAGTTATTTTATGCACCCAATCAGAGCCCGTAAAAGTCTAACCAAGCCACACCTACCGGCTTTGACACAGTAATGTCACATGTTGACGTTTTGAAAAAGCGTCACATGTAAAAATTAAAAATCAAATTGTTGACAGTATGAAATAAAATACATAACGACATTCGTCCGTGAACTCTTTTTACAGTACTCGTTTCGAGTTTCAAGACTCGGCTCCTTGCGTCGCCTCGTCTTTAAACATCTTACTCGTACTGTAAAATATGAGTTCCCGGACTTGTGACGTTAATTACTATATAAATGCAATTACTCAGGTTGACATACAGTTTTTTCGGTTCCGCAATATACGCTAAGATTAAAGATATATCCTTTATTCACACATAACTTGAGTAACTTTATCCTAAATTTATGGCGTTTGTTTTTTATGTATTGTCTAAAAGGCAAACGCCCTCTAAAAGGGACAATTGTTTCGTCAATGCAAAGCTCGTCTTGGGGGTTAACATGAGCTTGAAAGGTAACTAAAAGTTTATCAATGAGGGGGTTTATTTTATGAAGGCGATGTACTATGACGTCTTCATTATTATTGAAATGGATCATTTTTAGTAAGAGCTGAAATCTATTTGTGCTCATCAACGATTTTATTTTGTTGGAGTATAAAAATTATGTCTGCCAATACGCCTGAATATGGTATGAATGGTATCTGAAGCAACCCCATCCAAATGATAATTCCAAAAAAATCTCTCGATTTCTTCCGAGTTGGTATCTACCCAAGTTTTTATTCTAGACTTTCGTAAATTATTTTTTTCTTGCATTGTTCGGCATAACGATTCGTTTCAATAACAATATGGTTTATGATGTCATCGGTGACCATAAGTTTATAAAGGCCATATGGAGTTTTACCATAAAATTGTTCATATATTTCTGCTTTTACGCCAGGATTCTGCTCCGTAAACGGAAATGTATTTAGATAATTATCTTGGACTGGTCCCCATGTAAGGTCATTCGCTGGAAGGTGGTGTATCCTCGCCTTCTGAAGATGCCCAGTCATCCACTCGAAACTGAGAAACAACATCTTCTAGTGTTTGCGTGATATTGCTCGTAGTGGTAGAGATCCTGGTAGACGTGTTGGCATTGCTTTTTCTCGAAGTCGATGCTGTACTCGTACTGGGCAGGTAAATATCTATTTAAAAAAGGTTTGGGATTACAAGAGGTCAAATATCCTGGAGTTTCAAAATAACAGTGCCGTAGCTAGGGTGTGGCAAAGGTGGCATTTGCCACAGGCGCACAGACTTTAGGGGCGCTCATTTCCCTTACGAAAACTACGATGTTTAATGAAATTTCAATGGGACATTCAAAATTTCAGTTTATTTTAAATCACATTGTATTTAGGAAATAATAATAGTAATGTTGATGGTGCGACGCCCGATGACAGCTTGACAATCCCAGTAATCTCATTTTCTCCAACTCTGGCTACGCTCGGGTAGCTTGGCGCTCATTCAAAACAAAACGATGTATCTAAAGGCGCCCGAATGATTCAGGGACTCTCGAATAAGATTAAAAAATATAGAAAAAACTTTTTTTACACCTCTGATTCAGTCCTCAAAGGCCCTAGGAGAGAAAATTGGCAAAAAACCTAAAATGTCTGGAGAGAAAGCAAGCGCCGAAGCTCATCTTTTTGATTCCACCACGCAGTTGAGAGTAGGATTGTTGCAGGTGCTTGACTCAATCATCATGCAAATTCAAGAAAGATTGTCTCTCTTAATGAGGTGGCACTTGATTTTGGGTTTTTAAACGGACTTTCTATAGAGACAACGACTGTGGAGGAACTGAAAAAAGAGCTGCAGATCGCGCACTAAAATATCCTTATGATTTCTGATATAATGATATGCCTATGAACTGACTTCAGAAATAGGAAGCCTCAAATTTCAATGCAAGACACTGTTTTAAAATTTCATTGAAATGGGACGGGACCATTGAAAATTATGCAAGCTATTATATCAACTGTCTGTTGAAAATATCTACTCAAACATACAGACAGTTTTGAGAATATTTCTAGTCTCCCAGTAACTACTGCTACGTGCGAGCGTTCCTTCAGTAAGCTTAAGCTTGTGAAGTCATATTTACGTTCTTCTGTATGACAAGAGCGAGCAACAGATATGTCTATAATTTCAATTGAAAAATCAACTACAACTACTTTAAATTATGATGATATTATAGACATATTTACCGAGTCTAAATCTAGGAAAGTCAAACTTTAAGTTAGATGTCTCAGTTGTGTAATGTAAGAGAACAAGACATAAATGTGATATTTTTATTTGTTCAAAGAATATATTTTTCCGACAAACGTTTAAAAATGTTACTTTCCCGCACTCATTTTGCGTGCGGGAAAGTCCACTTTCCCGCACTAGTGCGGGAAAGTGAAAAATCAGAAAATCGCATAGCAACCATCCTTACTAGATTATTACTTTAAAAAGAAATGTCAAACTTGACAACTTAAAAACTTACAAAATGATAGTTTTGGACGATTCCTAAACGTTTGTAGGAAAAACGTTGTTCATAACACGTGCGGGAAGAGCGATTCCGAAACTCATGCAGGTACATCGTCCTGCATTCGTTTCGGAATCGCTAACTTCCCGCACTTGTTATGAAAATAACTATTCAGTTATTGTTAGGTGTTTGCAATATTTGGGAAAAGTGCATTTATTATTTATTTATTTGTTTAGACATGTGTGACAAAAAATCTTGCAATATTCACTGTTTTAGTATTTTTTTAACATGTTTCTGTATTTTTGGTCCTATATCCTATATGTATTATTATGTTAAGGTTTGATTTATAAAAGATGTACCTAGTTTAAATTTTATCAGATTTTTTATTTCGGGTTGAAGGTAGGGGGGGGGGGCGAAAAACTACTGACGTGCCACAGGCGCCAGTTAGTCTAGCTACGGCACTGCAAAATAATATTTTGAAAACATGCTGTACTCGGTCTAAAACCAAGATTTACAAAATATAAAATATTACTCGAATCTGTATAATAACAAAATTTTATGTACTAGTTTGAGTAAATAATAAACTTAGCTTGATTAGATGATCTGTCTGCTCTAACTTTCACGCGCTTACGTTTTCTGAAACTTGCGGAAGAGTCACTACTGTCGGCGCTTTCTGTGTGATAGTCGTCCTATAAATGAACATCTCCAAAAAGTGAATTATCTTCGTCAGACAACAATTTAATCAGATTTTGTAAACGTGCTTGCTCTTTTTCGTATGCCATTTTTAGAAGTGCGAATGCGCTGTATTTATATACAATATAACAAACAATATATTTCCAAACACACACGAGATTCTCACCAAATGAACTGCATCTACTACACACTACAACAAACAACAACGTAGGGGAGAGTGCTGTACCTTGATACCTAGTTACCTTATTTGCAGACGACACATCTGTTATACTATCGGCGGATAACTTGATAAATTTAAGCTCTATGGCCACTGAATGTGTGACCAGAATGCAGGACTATTGCCGCGATAATGGCCTTATTTTAAATACCGATAAGACGGAAGTTATATCCTATTCTGCTATTGAATTACCCTACAGTTTATTAGTTAAATTAAATGGAAAAAGTCTAAAAACTAGTCAAAATATTCGTTTTTTGGGACTGCAACTAGACTCTAAATTGAATTGGAAGGGTCACGTCGCTAAAGTCATAAGGGCCTTATCGACTCAATGTTATGTGTTCTGGAGACTAAGGAACTGTGTGGACAGGTCCGTCTTGTTATCATACTATAATGCTTATGTCAATAGTACCATATCGTATGGTACTGTTTGCTGGGGTAATTCCACTGACGTTAAGGATGTGCTGATCTTACAAAAAAGAATTTTAAGAATCATTTTATCTCTCTCCCAACGAGAATCCTGCCGGACAGCCTTCTGTACCTTAGGAATATTAACTGTTGTCTCCATTTATATCTTACAATCAGTAGTTCATATAAAAAACAACTTATCAGAATTTTCTAAAATAAGTGATAATAGTCCTTACGCTTTACGTAATGGAAATATCTTAGTTTTACCAAAACATACACTCGCCCTTAGTGCAAACAGTTCTTATATTTTACCAATAAAATTATTCAACTGCCTACCGGATCACGTTAAAAATATAAGTAACTCCATATTATTTAAGAAGCAGGTAAAAATATTATTATTGAGTAATACATTTTATTCTGTAGAAGAATTTTTACAATTTAAATTTGTGTAAGTGTTAATGTTACTGTATATGTACACATATGTATGTTTTTAAATTGACGATTCCGATACACTGTAGTGTCTAATGGAACAATAAAATTATTATTATTATTATTATTATACCAAATTATTTTAAATGCTTGTAATCAGTAAATAGAAATAGTTAGATTTTAAAAAAAAATTTATAAGACACCAATTATTGAGTATACCTATCTCATTACAATATTATTATTATTCTTATCAAATACGTCTGTACAAGTCGATCAGAAACAATTAAAAAAAAAATAAATTTATCTCAAGGTACAGCATCATCTTGTACCTTGAGCCACAGGGTAATGTATCTTGAACCGCGCATGGAAAATTAAAAATATGCTCTGAAACGCATAAAAAATGATTAGAAACACAAAAAGCAACAGGTAAAGTGATGAGCTGTTTCTAAAATATTTATTGGTCTACAACAAAATTAGTTTACTGAACATTATAACTACGAAAATCAACAGGAAAAGTCAAGTAACATTGTTGACGAGTTGATCCTAAAGGTGTCATTGATGGTGGCAACTTTAATACGATGTCCTCTGTTGATACTTCATAAACTGTAGAAGATTCTTCGAGCGTAAACTTGCTTGAAAATGGTCGTTTCTTTAAATATATAACGTTCAACTCACCACACTCTTTTGAAAGTACTTTAGCCACATAATAGTTTAATTGCTTTTTTCCGGGTATTTTAATTAGAATAAAATCTTCTTCGTTAATAGTTTCATTTTCCAACTGTTCCTCTAGTTGCTGAGCTTCTATTTCATCTGATAGACTTGTATCGTCATCTGAATTGGATGGTAAATCTGGTAAATCATCTGAACTTGAAGAATTAGATTTGGCGGATGGTTTGTCTGAAAATACCTGTCCCTTAACAACTTCGATTTTTTTTCTTTTTTTCAGTTCTTCTTTCTTTTCAGGCTCTACATACCCTTTTGCGGCACTTCGCTCTTTTTCAGGAGTATCAGTCTCAATGCGAGATCTCCCTTTTTGTCTACCTTTTTGTGTAGATTTTCTCACCTGGGATTTGGGAAATGGTTTTAATATTTCTGGCGTTATACTGTCTGTTATTATATTGGTTGAATTACCGAGAATCTCTTCAGCACGTGTTTGAGAGGGATGTTGAAGGATTAATATTTGACGTATCCGAGGTGTCTTGAAAAGGACGATCAGTAACATTTGATGGTGCGAACTCATGCTTATCGAAAATATTCTCTATTAGAGGTACAATCCCTGATACTCTAAACCCACTGATTATATTGTTTGGGGTAAAACTCGGCGGATACGCATACCCACCATTTCAGCAATCTCATAGATGCTAAGAGGCTTTCCACTATTACCAGGAGTTAACATCCATTGACTAACTGCTGAATTTTAGTATGTTTTAAAAGGACCGAACACTGTCCTATCCAGCGGTTGCATTTTATGGCTGGTATGGGGATGAAACGTAAGTAAAAGTATCCCAACTTCTTTGCATCGAATAATAGCAGGTATAGACACGTGACTATCGTGGTTATCCATTATTAGAATAACTTTATCATCAATAGTTGGCTTAACGTGACTGATAAAATGGTCCAAAAATTTAAAAAATAACACTTCGTTCGACCAACCTGAAGGTGCGGCTGCACCTATTGCTCCAGGAGGCGCCCCTTTCATCATATTGTGATCTTTTAAATTTACTCTCGGAAATATGAGCATCGAGGGTATGCTGTTTCCACTGCCATTTACTGCGGCAATCATCGTCACATTTACTCCTCGTTCTCCCGAAGTCATACTACCGATCTGTTTTACCCCTTTTGGAGCAAGCACGTTGGGTGGGTTATGAACTGTACTGATTCCTGTTTCGTCGCAGCTCCATATTCTTGCTTCGGAAAATTGGTTTCTTTTTAATATGTTTTTATAATTATCAAAGAACTTTGCTACTGTTGTTTTATTGAAGCCCGTAGAACGTACAAGACTAGTGGCTTCCGGTTTACGCAAAGATAATTCTTTGCTATACGTTTTACGAAATCCTCGCAACCACGACTTTCCTGCTTGTCCATTTTCATTCTATGTGTCTGGATACTGTTTATTCTTTGCACTTGCGTATTGGTCTGCAAGCATTCGAACTTCAGGCAAGGTTAAACCATAATATAGTCGTGCAGCTTTTTTTAGGTAGGCAACGAGATGGAGTTCTTCTTCTTTGGAGAAAACTCTGTGAATATCGTAAGAGACACTATACTCAAATGTCTCTTTATTGGAATCTTTGATTTTTTAATATGTCGCATTAGTGTAGCCCTTGAAACATTGTGAACCTTGGCTGCTTCCCTAACTGATAAATTGTCATCCAAAACATCCCTTAAAGCAGCTTCAAACCCATTTTCATTAATCGGTGGTCTCTTGACTCCAATCTTACTGCGAGACATGTTTTCCACAATAGGCGAGTTCTACTCTTGTGGGTACCGAGTATCTTAAATAGATTATTATATTTACTTTAGCTTGTCTTTTGTAATCCTATGAAATTTTAAATTACGGTGGTAATTAGTCAAATCTGATACTATGAAAAACTATCCAATTCGCAAGCATAAATAAGTTACAAATATTACCCACAAGCAGGTTCTATATATAACATGTTGAGTTATTCAAAAAAATATTTTAGATTTTTGATTGGATTCTATTTGTTTGTTACCCTTAAGACTTAAACAGTCAATGCTGTAGTTAAAGTGCATTCATTCATAGAATGAAAATTGAACAGCTGATATTTTATCAAATTAGAAGCTACCTTATTAGTTATTACCAAACATGATTTTGTTAGGAGTACTCTAAACTCTTTAATTTGAGTAACAGAATAAATTAAGTTTATAACTGGCAATGCAGGTATTGAAACCTTAAAATTAACTTGATGTGATTTTGCTATTACTTGTTTACATCAACAAAACTGCATCCCTCACATCGTCTGCTGTAGTCTAAACTGATCATAAAAATACCCATGAATAATATTATATTTCTTTAATGCAATCTGACCACGAGGTCTAAACTCTAAAAATTAAAAAGGTCAGGTTATACTGACTGTCTGACTATCACTTCACAGCCAACCAGTTTTAGCCTACTGTTTGTAATTAAACAAAACATGCAAAATAACAAAACACAATCCCTTCTCATGTTAGAATGCAGACTCAGTTTATTGGGTACTTGGTTATAACCAAGGCAAGGAATAATATGGACTTGACAATGTAGAAATATGCGCATATACAGGGTGCTTAAAAAATGGCGAAACAACGCTATACCAAACTATTCAAGGACACCCCCTGAGTACTAGAAAAATGTTAAAAAAAATTCTACCTGCTGATTCCGTAAAGATAGAGGTTTTAATTTACGGTAGATGTGGCAACCATGTGTGCTTTATTATTATATTTTATTTACGATACCTAAACGGTGCTTCAGGAAATCAACATCTTAATTAAATTAATTTTATCAACAAAGCAGATTTTCGAATATTTTAGCATTAAAGTGGATGTTCGAAATTACCGCCACCTACGACTACACAAGTTCTAGCTCTCTTGACGATAGTCTCAGACACTCACTGCAGCATGTCTCTAGTTACCAGCCGGAAAGCCTCTTGAATTCGTTGAACAGGTTGTTGTTAACAGGTGTTTGGTGGAGGTGGCTCTTTACAACACTTCATAAGAAGAAGTCCAAAGTAGTCAAGTCGGGACTTCTTGCTGGCCACAAAAAAGTACCATTTCTACCAATCCACCTGTTGGAGTAATGGATGTCCAGCCAATTTCTCACGGCGGCCACACTATGACCTGGCGCACCATCCATTTGAAACCAAGAGTTATGTACTGCAGCTAACGGAATATTATCAACGAGATCTACAAAGGTTTCTTCCAAAAAATTTAAAAAAGATTCCCCGTTTAACCTCTCTGGAAGGAAGACTGGGCCCAGCAATTTGTTACCCAATATTCCAGCCCATTATATTTACACTAAAGCGGCGTTGGTCATTTCTCCGGTATGTTACTTGGGGATTTTCCAAACTGTAGAAATGTGCGTTATGCTGATTGAACATACCATCTCGGCTGAAGTTTGCTTCATCCGTCCACGTGGCACGACTTGAAAAAGCTGGGTTTTCTTCAGTTCGTCCTATTAACTAATTGCAGTAATTTAATCTCGCACCGAGGTCTTATGGTTGCAGCGAATGAGCTTTGGTGTAATGGTGTGGGTGGCGTTCCTCGTCATGAATGACAACCCAAACGTGGCGTCGATTGACTCCAAGCTCTTCTGCGATACTCCTGGTACTCCTTGCAGGCGCTTCTCCAATTCTTGCAAGAACAGCATCTTCCATGTCAGGAGTTCGCACAGATCTTGGACGTCAACGATCGGAAAATCCGGTAGGAACAAAGCTTCCGGTTTCCAGTAACCGCTGGTCCAGTCTTCTAAAAACATTGGGATGAGGATGTATCCTTTGTGGAAATCTTTCGGCGTAGATCCTAGCAGCAGCATGTGCGTTGTCTTTACATCTACCAAATGCCAAATACATGTCTCTGTATTCTCGAGCTGAAAACATTATGTTTATTGCTTGACGTACAATGAAAGTAGTAAGTTTTTAGTGACACTTAGAATTTATGTTTCTGTCAACTGACATTAATCAATAAGTCAAAGTAAATTCATAGGTAACTGAATGCAATTACTTACCAAATTAACAGCTTGGTTGCCAAATCATTTTTAGGATGATTTTTGTGCAAAACATGAAAAATAAAACTTCATATCAAGGTACTATTTATTGATTTTAAATAAAAATTATTGTTGAACATCATTTTAAATATGTCTTTCAATAGAAAAGTTATTGAAATATTCAGGATTGGTTAATAATAAAAATTTCAAATTCCGATCTTATAACCTCCGTATCTTTAAGGATTCACGAGAGAATTTTTTTAACATTTTTCTAGTACTCAGGGGGTGTTCCTGAATAGTCCGATATAGCGCTGTTTCGCCATTTTTTAAGCACCCTGTATATGCATTAAAAATAGTCAAAATGTTCACCAAATGTGCATCATTTTCTTTTAAAATACACAGTGTTTCCTCGAATTATGTATTTAAAACGACAGTTTTCAGCAACGGCTTAGTTTATTTTTACAAAAATACACAAAATATAAAAACAAATTAGTTAATTACATCTAATACTAAAACTTCCTAAGTCCCACAACATCATATAAAATAAACTAATCTTAACTTATTCTTAATTATTTATTTGAACTTGGAAGGCAGTTTCCTAATTTTAATCTTTATTTTTTATCGAACTATAACAATTGATAATTAAATGTTTTTCTAAATTAGCTAGAAGAAAAGACTCCCTTTTGTCGGTTAAAATATTTTTATATACAGAAAAATTTCTTTCCACGTCAACTGACGTAATTGGGGCATTTTTTACTTAACTTAACTACTTAACTCCTCACAATTTCAAACAAAAGGGAATTTAAAGCTTCTTAGAATATGCTTGTAGTTATTTGGGTTAAAAATTTGTGTTTTATGGAAAATAAAGGCAAACTAAGAATTATCGATGTAAAAATGTATGCACAAATGATCGCACAATCTTCTTAAAATGAATTTTTTATTTTGGAGCCGATACGCTCGAATATCCTTTTGTTTATCAAAATTTTAATTTTAAATTTTAATTTTAAATTTTAATTTTAAATTTTAATTTTAAATTTTAATTTTAAATTTTAATTTTAAATTTTAATTTTAAATTTTAATTTTAAATTTTAATTTTAAATTTTAATTTTAAATTTTAATTTTAAATTTTAATTTTAAATTTTAATTTTATGCACAAGGCTCCTGAAATATGCAAAATATGCAAAAATTAATTGGCTTAATTAAACTCCATTTGCGTAGATACGCGCAGATCAAAAATCTCAGATCTGACATACTATTAATTTAGAACATCCATTTGCATAAAATCACTGCCTTGGTTATAACGTATAATCGGTAATAACGTACAGATTTCGGTATGTTCAGAGTTCCATTAATAATTGTAATGCAATATTTTTTTGGACAATCTTAGGGAACCTATTAATGCGACTGCGCCAAACCTGTATAGAGACGCATACACTAAAAAATGGAAAATATACAATTTCATCATAAATTATTTTTTCTCAATTCAAATAAATTATAGTGGCCCTAAAATTATTTTTTCTATGACACTTCATTATATTCAAAGATGATAATTATGTTTTATAAGGACTTCAGTATATTATGTTTGGCACGGGTGTTTCCTGATATAACACTGTATATCGTATTGCGGTTGTAACGTTCAGAATCAATTTTTGGCTCATTTATTTTCTTAATATTTTAATTTACGACAGAAAAATTTATATTTTTCATATGTATTTTACAGCATTCATCGCTGTAGCCATGTGGTTTACCTACCAATTTAAAAAAAAGCGATAAAGTGCTTTTTGTAAGAAATTACGTTACCCTTGTTGGTATATACCTGCAAATGTTCTTCAGGTTCCCAGCTATTAAAAGCGTGTTCAATGCCATTTTAATAAGTATTCAGTAACTCCCGTTTCTGGGTGAAACCGTTTATCCAAAATTTTTCAACGGGATAGGAAGTATCGGCATCCCCTTCGATTCTTTGGATGTTTTTTTGGACTACTTCTTCTTGTTAATATGGAGCCGTTTTTCGTAAGAGGTTGCTTGAGATGCGTCAGCAGAAGCAATCATATCCATATTTATCTAGTACTCGTCGATGGGTTTTCTTCGAGTGATTCAATAATACATAATAATAATAATAATAATAATAATAATAACAATATCTGTGGGACGTCAGCCGAGCTGTATACGCAGCCGCCACTGTTTTATGTCCTGTACGCAATAACAACCAAAACGTACGTAAGGATGAACGGCGTATACAGCAGTTGACAAAAAAGGTGACGGTTGCACGATGAGAGACATCCAAGATACAATGTGTGATGGATGTTCTTAAGGGCACTATCCGCCCTACATCAAAAATTAAGCGCATTGTTAGTAGGTTTCGCGCTAACTATCACACGCTCAACCTATCTACAACAATTCTTATGAAGCGAAAGGCAGTAGATAGAGTTCGAGCGTTGTCTCTCGCCAAGAGGAAATTGGTTAACAAAGTCAGGTGGATTAAGGAGAATAACATCTTCAACTCCAATCCTTCCTCACTTTTTCGTTCCAAAAATGAAGCTCCTCGCAGCCCACCTTCGGCTGACGTTATAGAGACCTTCTGGAAGGGGATCTACGAGAATGCCATCCCTGTCAGAGACAGTTCCGTGCTAGTACAGTTCCGGCAGTATTGCGACGAACATCTTCCGCAAGCCGAAGACTGCCCTCCCATAACGGACATTGAGATAAGGCGCGCCCTCAGAGGAAAACGCAATTTCTCTGCCCCAGGAATTGACGCCATTAATAATTTCTGGTGGAAATTCTTCCCGTCCGTGCACCCTCATCTCGCGAGGGTGTTCACTGAATTTATCTCGGGTCACGCAACTATCCCAGAGTGGCTGGGGGAGAGCAGAACTGTGCTGATCCCAAAATCGGGGGATTTGTCCAGACCCCAAAACTACAGGCCAATTACCTGCCTCAACACGCTGTATAAAATATTCACCAGCGTGTTATACGAACGTATCCTGAGCTCCATTTCTCCCGTATGGGAAAACCGCCTGCGGTAAATTTATCGAAAGCAATTTATCGAATGGCAATTGACCGAATGCAGTTTATCGAAAAACAATTGACCGAACAGCAATTTATCGAATAAGCAATTTATCGAATGACAATTGAACGAATGGTAAATTTATCGAAATAAAAGCAATTCGTTTCTTTTGTAAATGCTTTGAAGTTGATTTATAATTTTAACGAAAAATTAGAGGAAGGAATGCACATTCTTCAAGAATTAGAAAGCTATTATTGTGAATCTCTGCAATTGTAATAGTCATGGCTTATCGCTAATGGGGTGGCTCCTAATCTCGGAAAATTCCAAAGCTAATTGCTGTGTTGTGTATCGAAAAATTAGAAGAAGGAATGCACATTCTTGAAGAATTAGAAAGCTATTATGTAACTACTTTGAAACTGGCTTTTAAAGCATATCTACTAAAATATTAAAATACTACTTCAAAGCCTGTTAGCGCTACCCAGGAAACACCACGTGGAGGTCGGCTTACTAGTTTCCCTTTTTTTTTTAACTTTTTTGTCTTATTTAATTTTTTTTTAACTTTTTTGTCTTATTTAATTTTTTTGTATTACTTTTTTCTTATTTATTTTTTTTTGTATTTATACCTTTTTCTTCTATGGATTCTATTATGATATTTTAAGTTTAAGTCCTTAATAGTATGCTATTTTAATAAGCAGTATTGTGTGCGATGCCACGCAGATAGTCATGCATGTTATTTCTGTCAAAGTTTTCAGCAAGTTGTTTTATTCTATGAGCACAGTCTCTGTACTTTTTACGACTACTTGTTGCTTCTTGTCCACTTACATATTGTTCGATTCGCAATTCGTGAAGCCCTTATTCCCTCTGAATTGCTTCAATAAATTTCCAGATGTTTGGATGATCTGCAGAAATTTGTTGTTCAAAACCTCGATGCCAACCTTCTACAGAATTGTTGGTTTTTGGCAAACCTTAAACTGCTGCATCAAAGCAATTCCATAAAATATGTGAAAATCGTGGCTCTCGACGACGCTGGCGTCGCTGTGGACGCCCTATCCACGTATCTTCGAAATAATCAATAATTGGTTGTAACTCTGCTGGCAGAATATCGTCATCGCACAACATTTCAAAAGCTTCGACCACATATTGCGTAGGAACAAATGCTATTGCAGAAAGTAATCTCACTTTCAAAGCAAAATCTGCATCTGTTTCGTATCTTGCTTTCAGTCCATGTGATTGGATTTGGCGATAAACACATTGACAAAAATGGAAAAAACAACCACGATGCGTCGATTGAGGGAATGCACTCACCATTGCATTGATCATGGCAGGTTCAAAATCGGTCATAATGGTTGATGGTCCTAGTAAGGGTTGCAATTCCTTCACTTCTCTTAATAATCTGTTGTATGTGTCTTCTCTTTTGTCAGGTAGCAGTGCATATATCAATGGTATAGCATTATTTTGTTTTAATTCATGAATGGTAAACAATTGGTAAAAAAGATGTGGCACAGTTTTAAAAGTACCGTCGGCATACCAATGCTCCGACTATGCTAGAAGTCCAAGATTTCGTCTCGTACTAAATATTAAAATGCGATCTTCTGCGGGCCCGGAATCAAATAAAAGAAACGGCTCCCCACGTTTGGTGTTCGTAAATTCTTCAGGAAAAATAATGGCACTACGTTGAGTAGGTAAAGCTGGAGCAGCATTCTGCTTTTGGCGAATATTTCTTATTGTCCTTTTGATAATATCTACCTTTGGAAGTTGAGCTGCACCCGCTTGAGTAACTGTTGCAGTAGCATTGGACACAATATAGTGAGGTGCGTCTTGAGTATTTCTAGCACTGTCACGGATGTTATTCATAACTTTACTTGCTTCTACATGTGCTGCATCGGCAGCATGATTATGATTATCACTCTTTTTAGTCACTTGATCTTCGACTGTGATAACACGACCACCACATTTAGTTTTTCTGTAGTTTTCACATCTCCAGTAAATTGTGGTATCAACTTTTCGATCTTGATAAAATAACTGACCATCCACGTATAATTTTTTCTTGCTCTTTTCACTATTTATAAAGACTAAAGGCATTTTGTAATATTTTTGTTGCGCTTCACTCAAAGTAACAATTGCAAGTAAATGGTATTCGTAAGGGGTCAGGCTTTTATATCCGTAATAATGATTAGTAACCCAATAGCGATACACAACACAGCAATTAGCTTTGGAATTTTCCGAGATTAGGAGCCACCCCATTAGCGATAAGCCATGACTATTACAATTGCAGAGATTCACAATAATAGCTTTCTAATTCTTGAAGAATGTGCATTCCTTCCTCTAATTTTTCGTTAAAATTATAAATCAACATCAAAGCATTTACAAAAGAAACGAATTGCTTTTATTTCGATAAATTTACCATTCGTTCAATTGTCATTCGATAAATTGCTTATTCGATAAATTGCTGTTCGGTCAATTGTTTTTCGATAAACTGCATTCGGTCAATTGCCATTCGATAAATTGCTTTCGATAAATTCACCTAGACCCTGGGAAAACATATATGAACAGCGAGGATCGAAGCGAGGCCATTCAGGTTGTAAAGACAACTTATTAGTAGACCGCTGTATATGCAGCGATGCAGTTCACTACAGACGCAACCTATCAATGGCTTGGGTGGATTATGCGAAGGCATTTGATACCACATCCCACGAGTTGATCATTCGCTTGCTGGGAGACCTCCATATCCACCCTGATATAGCGAGATGTGTAGAAAGTCTGATGCTGCTCTGGAAGACAAAATTTGCCATAAGATCCGGCAAGGAAGTGGTATCTACAGAGTGGATCACAATCCAGCGCGATGTTTTCCAAGGGGATTCCTTGAGTCCGCTTCTCTTTTGCATTTCGCTATTGCCGCTTTCGATCGAGCTCAGGAAAGGCAGAGGTTACATGGCCGGGCCGCGCAGTAGACGTCGGCATAAAGTCACCCATTTGTTTTATATGGATGACTTAAAGCTTTATGCCGGCAGCAGGGGAGACCTTCAGAGCTCCCTTGACACTGTATCTACCTATAGTACTGCGATCGGCATGAGTTTGGGGATGGACAAATGCGCTGTGTTTCATCTGAACAGAGGCCGACCACCGGATGAGGTTGAAGATGTTCATCTGGTAGATGGGAACATCGTGAGACATCTAGATGTCGGAGAGTCATACAAGTTTTTGGGCATCCAGCAAAGTGGCATGCAGGATGGGTCCGCTGTAAAAAAGGCTCTCCGCAGCAAGTATAAATCGCGCCTCCGACAGATTTGGCGATCGCAACTGTCGGGTAAGAATAAGGTCGCCGCGACGAATATGCTTGCTGTCCCGATTCTTCTGTACTCTTTCGGCGTTACGAAGTGGAACGTCGTAGAGTTACAAACGCTCGACCAAGAAACCAGAAAGATCATGAACATCAATCGTAGTTTGCATCCGAAGTCCTCTGTTCAGCGCATTTACCTCCCACGTCATCTTGGAGGTAGGGGTCTTCTAAGCCTGGAGTGTCTGCACGATCGTGTCGTCCTGGATACATGTCACCGTGTGTTAAGGGGTAATGATCCGCTCATGTTGTTTGTTAGGTCACATGAGCAAGCGGGGAACGGGGCCTTTCTTTTTCAAGCGTCCCGCAGGGCTGCAGAAAAGCTCGGACTACAAGAGCTCTCACCAGATCGGCATATAGCCGACGGTGCTCCTAATCTTGAGGAGCATGTGACAACCGTCAGCTCAAGAACGAAGAAGGCAGAATACGATCGTCTGATGAGAGAACATATGGGAAAGGCGATACACTCCCAGTTCTTTCGTCATGTGGAGCGAGAGGGTCTTTCTCGAGAACTTACCTTCGCCTTCTTGAAGTCGGCCGGTCTGAAGTCCGAGACTGAGGGGTTTGTACTGGCATGCCAGGATGGTGTGCTTAACACGCTGGTGTATCGTAACATCGTCTTTCAGGAACATCTTCCTACTGCCTGTAGAGCGTGTAAGGCCCATCCCGAGACACTTATGCATATATTGTCAGCGTGCCCCTCATACGCTGTGTCGTTATACATCAGAAGACACAATGCAGCCCTGAGAGTGCTCTATTATCATCTAAGGCACTCTTACGGTATTGACAATGTACCTGTAATACCGTATGTCCCCGTTGAGATCGAGTCCGTGGTGGAAAATACCAGATGTCGGATATACTGGAATTATTCATTTCCCACCACGAGACAACTCCAAGCAACCAAGCCGGATATAGTTCTGCTGGACTTAGATGTTAAATGTTTGTATGTCATCGAACTTTCTTGTCCAGCAGAACCTAACATCACATCTAAGGAGATCGAGGAGAGAGAAGTATAGAGATCTCTTGTCCGTACTTGGAAAATTGTATCCAGGACATAGGGTGAAGTTGGCCGTTTTGATTATTGGGGTCCTAGGCGGGATAAAGGCAAGCTTCGTCCGGGAACTTGAGATCATCCCGGAATGCAGGTCAGTTTCGGCCTCCCTGACCTGCAGAATACAAAAAGCAGTACTTCTTGGCTCCCTCCACATCGCGAGGGCGCACGAGGTGGTGTAATCCGTGCTCGCACATCACCAGGGTTTGGGATGCGAGCACGTGGAAGGGCCCTACAGGTGATGCCAGGTATGATGAGTCACCCGACCTGAAGTTGGTAGAGCCTGTAGGAGATCTGGGAACCCTCTAACGTGAGTGATCGGGTGCTAGGTTCTGTCCTATCCCCGGGGTGAACGGAGGAGGGCTTCCCAGAGAGACCATCTGTCCCTAATGGATATAATAACAATATTAATAACATGGTCGTTTACTGGCCAAATGTTGAAAACATATATTTATCTACATAAATGGAAACATAAAAATCTAAGTTTTATATTTACCCAACAATGTGATTGGTATGATGAAATTACATCGTACCACCTGCTCTACCACTTATTAACTCTATAAATGAAGTAAATAAATAGCAATGCCTACGAATTACACAAGCTTAAAATATATAAAGAGTTATAACTTATAACATAACGTATTAACACAATCAATTAATTTTTTTTTGGCAAAATGTTGTGCAGGCTACCTACGTAAGGGTAAATGCAGAAAGGGTGGCTACTTGTACCTAACTACCGAGGTAGTCCCTCGGACACGCTACTGACAGCTAGTGGGAAGGGTCGGGATTCTTCGAATGCTGGAAAAGAAAGGGCGTCAACCACTTGTAAGCGTGTCTTGCAAAAGAAGCAGAACCGTAACTGATAAGAGTTCTCCTGCAAATAACTTCAAAACACTAGGTACCCCAATAACCCAATAAAGTACACCTTCAGATCGTTCAGATAAATAGCTATATTCAGTGTATATGTATAAATAACAATAGATGTATAATATAACAAATAACATGCATATAATAACATATAGGTAAATATCACAGTAAATATTGGGGAGGGGAAGAATCTATTGCAAAACGGGTGAAGCCCAACACTCCAGAACAATACGTTGTCTAGATCTAGCAAAATTAATAACACAAAGCTAAAGTGAAAATAAATGTATGCGGATTAAGTGAATTGCCGATAAATATCCGAGGTCGCAAGGGTGACGATATACAGTGTGGTACAAAAGTATGGAACAAATTCAATATTTCCTGAACTAATTGTTTTTTGGCAAAACGCTCGGACAGGTATAGCGATTTAAATTACGGTGCATATTTTAAGAGGAATCGAATTTTTTTTGCGACAGTCATTTTTCTACGGTGACGTTATCGCCCTTTTTTTTAAATAGGAACTTGCATATTTGACAATTGCAGTAGATAGTCCTTTTTTTTCTCTTTCTAACCGTGCAAAAGTTTTATACCCTCACATAAGATTTTTTTTTGAGAAAATTGTCAAAATAGTTTTACGTCCAGTAGGCCTATCAACAACAGCAAAAGCATCTAGAACTCGATATTTTTTTTTATTTTGAGCTAACTTTCACTCAAAGTGTCAAATTAGTTCGACTTAGTGTAGATATTAAGCAGCAAGATTATGCATCTTACAGAAACAGAGAGAATTGAGATATTAATTATGATTGGATGTGGCGACAGGAGCAGAACTCAAGAAGAAGTCTGCCGATTATTCAATGAAATTCACCCACACCGTCCAGCCATTACAAGATCAACGGATTGGCAGACGAGGTGCTATAGAGTGGCCTCCTAGATCTCCAGATCTAACGCCGCTTGATTTCTTTTTATGGGGTTACCTAAAAAGTAAAGTGTACATAAGAAAACCTCGGGATTTAGAAGAGCTGAAGCTGCGAATCCGAGAAGAAATACGCAGAATCACACCAGAAACAATTCGTAGTGTACTGCAGGAATTTATTTTTCGATTGGGGTATTGCCAAGAGGTTAATGGCCGTCAGTTCAAACATTTACTGTAGTTATTGTATAGAAATGTACCATTGTACCAGGCCTACTGGACGTAAAACTATTTTGGCAATTTTCTCAAAAAAAATCTTATGTGAGGGTATAAAACTTTTGCACGGTTAGAAAGAGAAAAAAAGGACTATCTACTGCAATTGTCAAATATGCAAGTTCCTATTTAAAAAAAAGGGCGATAACGTCACCGTAGAAAAATGACTGTCGCAAAAAAAATTCGATTCCTCTTAAAATATGCACCGTAATTTAAATCGCTATACCTGTCCGAGCGTTTTTCCAAAAAACAATTATTTCAGTAGATATTGAATTTGTTCCATACTTTTGTACCATACTGTATAAACCAATAACGTACGCAAGATGGTCGAAGCAGATCTGGTTCGGTAACTTATCGTATAATCGCGTAAACCTTGGTGTTAAAAGATATGAATCAGAGAGACTTAATTGGTCCTCCATTAGCATTGCGTAACTCTGACGTCAAGATAGACGGTAATTCGACTTATTTGAATAAATAAAAATTACAAGCGATAAGTACTGTGTAGCGATTAAGCACATAAAACTAGATTAGCAGTGGACACAAACGGCTCTAAATGGAAACGCTTGCTTTCACTTCTTTAATTAAACTTCATGTAAAATTTAATTATTTATTATTAATGTTAGAATTAAGAGACACACAACATTGGCATTAATAAATGCTAACCAAATAGCTGAACAAACTTCTGCTATTAAAAGATATAAACAAGATTAACAACCTGCTTGTCATGCGAGGTTTTCACGTCTAGTGAGACTAGAGCCCGCCTGCTACCCCCACAAACGGGATGCAGCTGCGAGTAGGGATGCAAAATCATACACTCCCCGCCTTGAAATCAACCAGATTTCAACGAGACTCAGATACAAATGATACCTGAACAGTAAATGGCACAAATAACGAGAAACACAACTACAAATATTTACAATAAATGTGGGAGGAAGAACTCCCAAAAAACAAATGATACATGGTAATATAACAAATGCAACTGTGGTACAAAAAACCAAAAGCTCTAAAAAGTTAAACATATAGAGTTGTACCGAAGTACACAATTAATAACGCAACTAGCACTGCGTTGGCAACACGCACAAACGATGCACGGAACGACGCACAACACTTCCATTTGCCAGCCTTAAGGAGGCAGCACGAAGAACGTTGTCGTGGCCATGGTGGAGCTGAATGACACGGCCAAGGATCCACTGAAGTGGAGGCAAGTTGTCGTCTTGAAGCATGACGACGGTGTCTATCTGGAGGAGGTCCGGCAGATGCTTGAACCATTTCTGACGTCGCTGAAAGTCAGAGACTACCTCCTTGCTCCAACGCTTCCAAAAATGTTGAACCATTTGTTGAGATCGTTGAAAAAGTCGTAAGCGATTTTCCGGAAGGTGAGCAATATCGGGTTCCGGTAAGGAGTTTAATGGACGGCCAATTAGAAAGTGACCAGGAGACAATGGGGTAAGGTCATCAGGGTCAGCAGAGATTCGGGATAACGGCCTTGAGTTTAAAATTGACTCTATCATTGTTAGAGTCGTGTACAAATGTTCAAATACCAAATTCGCGTTACCGAGAACACGTTTCAAATGTGTTTTGACTGATTTAACAGCCGCTTCCCAAAGACCACCTTCATGGGGCGCCCTTGGGTTTATAAATTCCCACTTGATTGAAAAGTTTGATACAAAATTAGTAATTTTGTCCCGCGACTCTTTCGCGTGTAGTAGCGAATGCAAGTTATCAAGTTTACCCTTTGCACCTCGAAAATTAGTAGCGTTGTCACTTGACATACAGTTAGGGATGCCCCTACGAGCGATAAATCGTTTTAACATGTTTATAAAGGCGTCCGTAGACAAGGACGTAACAAGTTCTAAATGTATGGCACGAGTTATCATGCAAACAAATACACAAATATAGCATTTTGTGAGGCGCGCACCCCTTGTGCTTCTGTCTTTTGCCATTATTGGGCCGGCGTAATCTAAACCGACGTTGTAAAACGGGTAGACTGCGTTCAGCCTAGTTCCGGGCATATTTCCCATCAAAGGGTGCCGAATAACTGGTTTGGTTCGAAAACACGGAACGCAAGTCCTTAAAAGTTTTTTAATGTGCGAAAGGCCACCGATTGGCCAAAAACGTTCTCTAATGTTGTAGAGCAATTGTTGTGCGCCACCATGTAGTAGCTCCTTGTGGTAACTGCGAACAATTAGTTCGGTAAGCTTGTGGTTTTTGGGCAACAACAATGGATGTTTTTTATCATACCCAAAGTTAGAATTTGTTAACCGACCCCCAACGCGAAGGCACCCATAAGCATCCAAGAAGGGATTGAGGGCTTGAATATTGGAAGATTTCAAGTTACGATTGCTCTCTATGGCCTTAATTTCCATAGAGAATGACTCCTGCTGACATAGCTTCGTTAGCGCTAGCAAGGAGTTTTTAAGTTCATTGACCTTCAATGGTCCATTTTGTTTGTCGGAATTACGACTATTATGTATGAATCGGAGAACATAAGAGAAGACTCTTTGTAGCTTTCCTAGAGAGGAATATTTTTCGAAAATA
This sequence comes from Melanotus villosus, assembly GCA_963082815.1. Classification (NCBI taxonomy): domain Eukaryota; kingdom Metazoa; phylum Arthropoda; class Insecta; order Coleoptera; family Elateridae; genus Melanotus; species Melanotus villosus. The sequence continues at coordinate 15,783,041 of OY720427.1, read as the reverse complement.
GGATCCCTTGACCGCGCGAAGGTAGCGTTTATCAAGGTTGTATGTTTCCTTTCGTTTGATTCATTTGAGTCAATAATGTTAGAATTGACGTTCCACTGGGACTCACCGTTAACGAGGAATTCTGGACCTTGAAACCATAATCTATTGGATTGCAGGTCAGAGACATTTGTTCCGCGTGAAATTAGGTCCGCAGGATTATTTGACGTGGCAACATGGTACCAATCCTCAGAGTTAGTACACTCTTGAATAACTGCGATGCGATTTGCAACAAAGACCTTGTAATTGTTTGGGGCGGAGTTAATCCAATTTAATACTATTTTGGAATCAGTCCACAGAAAAACGTTATGAAAAACAATGTCTAGAGAATTAAGTATTTTGAAACACCATTGTGCCATTAGCACAGCGGCACAGAGCTCTAAACGAGGGATGGTGACAGTGCGCAATGGAGCGACCTTTGATTTGGAGAATAGTAAGTGGCTGCGCACGCTGCCGTCAAGGAGGACATAGCGCGCATAAAAACAACAACCAAACGCGACGGAGCTGCTGTCGCTGAAACCGTGCAGTTCGACCCGCGAATAAGAAGCGAGGGAACTAGACGACGCAGCAGGCTCATACGCGGCGGCAAGATTAGAAGGTGCCGATGCAACGTACCTTGGAATACGGATGCTGCTTAAACCTACAAGTTGATCCTTGAAGTTAGACCATTGGGAATAGAGGACTTCTGGAATAGGGTCGTCCCAACCTAGCCCGAGCTGCCATAATCTTTGAATGAGTAGTTTGCCTTGAATGACAAGTGGGGAAAAGAACCCTAAAGGATCGAAAAGTTTCGACACAACGGATAAAGTTTTCCTTTTGGTAGGTACTGACTTCTCGTCAGGTAGTTCGATGCTACAAAATAAGGAATCGTTCAATGAGTTCCAATGAATACCTAGCGTTTTTGAATCAGAACGCTCCTCAATGGGCAATGTAGCGAATTCAATACTTCCGGAGCTCGCGGTATCGAGAACTTCCGGTACGTTTGAAAGAAATTTACGAATTGTAAATCCAGCTGAGGAAAGTATGACGGAAAGGTTTTCTTTGATTTTTATGGCACCTTCCACCGAGTCCGTGGAAAATAGTAGGTCATCCATATAGAAATGTTTGGAAATGACCTCGGAAGCTTCCGGAAAGGAATCTTTATGCGACTCAGCGAGGTACTTTAAACACCGTGTAGCCAAATAACTGGCTGACGTAGTGCCATACGTGACCGTATTCAGACGGTAGATATCGAGGGTTTTTTCAGGGTTATCCCTCCAAAGAATGTGCTGGAATTTACGACAAGGAGGATCGACATTGATCATACGGTACATTTTCGCAATGTCACCGCATAGGGCGACTGGATGCGTTCGAAAGCGAAGTAAAATATCGAATAGGTTGTCTTGGACTTGAGGTCCGGTAACCTGTGTTTCATTGACCGAAATGTTTGTAGATGACCTTGCACTGGCATCGAAAACCACACGCAACTTGGTCGTAATGGATGACTGTTTGATTACAGCATGATGTGGATAAAATTGCGGAGGAATGTCCGCGGTGTCAATGCAACCGTTGACAGTCTTGATGACACTGGATACCGTAGGGTTATGAATTTCGGATTCAGAAATTTTGGTCATGTGACCCATGGACTCGTATTCAGCCATGAATTTGGAATATTCTCTGAGAAGCTCAGGAGATTTTTGGAGTCGTTTCTCCAAATGAAAGAAACGGGATTCTGCTGTTTGTTTGGAATCACCTAACAACGATAATTTCGCATTGAATGGTATTGAAACCACCAGATGACCAGTGTCATCCAGACGAATGGTGTTCGTGAAATGCTCTTCGCAAAATCTCTCTTCGTCTGAGAGTAATGATTGCTTGCTAATGGGAACGGGATTATCTAATTCCCAAAATCTGGTTAATGACTGATGTAGGTCCAGATCAGGATCACTGGCCTCAGTTATGGCATGACACGATATCGTCGAAGTTTCATGACGAAAGGCGCTTGAGGAAGCAAAATTGGCTGGTAAGTCACCTGCGACAACCCAGCCTAATAATGTGCCTTGCAAGGTCGGCAAGAAGGTACCTAACGAAACCCTTTGAGGTAAAAGTATTTTATAGAACATGGTAGATCCAAGCAAAATATCGATGTCTCCGGGTTTGTTGTAAGAACTGTCCGCGAGACGTAGATGAGATGGAATCTCTAGAAGATCCTTGTTGAACCGAACTCGAGGGAGCTGGTCGGTAATTGTAGGTACGACTAAACAGTCGATGTTTGATTTGAAACGCCTAGTAGTGGATTCTAAATCCACAGAGGTATATTTTGAGCAAGACGAAACGGCGTCATTTACTCCTCTCAAAATGAGATTAATGGGTTTGCACGGAGAATTTAAAATTTTGCATAAACCCTCGGTAATAAGATTATGTTGTGAGCCGGGGTCTAGCAGGCCACGAACGGTGAAACTCTCGTTGCCACTGCTGACCTTGACTTGGACAGTGGCTAATAGGACCTCCGCGGTTCTAGAAAAATTGCAAGTAGAAATGCTAGCAGTAGTTCCAGCTGATGAGGGAACTGCTTCTGGACCACCAGGAGAGGGACTCGAATTATTCGAGCTTGGCTGGCCTTTATTTTGGTAGGAAAGCATTCTTGAAACAGAGTAACGTATTATGTCGTTGCTTACAGTGCTTACAATTGAAGGTAGATGTACACTTCGATTTGGTGCCGTGACAAAGGCACACTAGGCAAAGTTTTAAAGATCTTGCCTTGTGAAAGCGAGCCTTAGTAGATAAGGCCAAAAAGGATGGGCAACGATTTAAAAGGTGTTGCTCCTTGCACAGGGCACATGAATACGACGTTTGAGCTAGCGCATAAGATCCCTTAATATTACTTTTCTTAGGGGAATTTAAAGGTTTGGTGACGTTACTCGAATCGTCAATGACATTACACCTCTCTGATAAGAATTGAGAAATTTCCTGAATTGACGGAATTCTCTTGGGGAATTTTTCGGCGAATTTTGCCGAGGTATGAGGGTCAGATTTATTTTTCACTATGTAGGCAATGACTGCGTCCTTGTACTCGACGTCGGTCATGTTTTCGTTTTCAACTGCCCGTAAATGTTTGATAAGGTTATCATAAAATTCTCTTAAGTTTGAATTCCTTGTCAATTTAGGGGATTCGAACAGCGCATCAAAATGACTGAAAATTAATAGTTTTCTGTTTTCGTAGCGCGCCTTAAGCAACTGGATCGCGACGTTGAAATTTGATTCTGTAGATTTGAGTTCATTTATCATTTTGCCGGCAGGACCTTTCAAACAATTTTTTAAATACAGAAATTTTTCCGTTTGGGATAGGCCAGCATTAGAGCCTACGAGAGCTTCGAAAGTTTCGAAAAAACTTCTGAAATTTTGGAAACTCCCGTCAAAGCATGGTAGCGAAATTTTTGGGAGCTTGATATTATCTCTTGTGACGCGGTTGCTAGCAAGGGATTCTGCTGAATTACTACGAGAAGCCATTTTTAGTTTGTTCTCCTGTAATAAACTTTCAGCTGTGACCATAAATCCAAAATATTGCTTACGAAAATCCGCAAACGTTGGTAACGTATCACTACTCGCATTGCTAGCTGCTATTGAACTAATAGCTCTTTCGTATTTATCCAATAGCGGCTTAAAGTACTCGAATTCAATTTGGAGCCGTTTTAAATCGGCTTCTAATAAATTTTCATCAGTAGAACTGAGTAACAAACCGAAGTCTTGTACTTGCTCCATTATGTGTTGAGCGCTAATAAGTAATAATTTTACTTCTTTATTAGGTGCCATATTAATCGAATAATGGCCAAAATAACTTTAAAAACAAAATGCTTTAAATAGAACAACGCCCAATCGAACGTAATTAAGTTGCAATGGCAAAAAACATTTAACACAAGGTGTGAATCGTAAATACAGTTCGTAAGCGAACTGCACCTGTATATCAAGCTGACAACGCGACGTATCTTTCGCAACAAAAACAACGTACTTAAATATTTGTACGATTTATAATTGATATGACAAAAATTAGCAAAAACAAATGCCATCAGGATGTCAAAGCACAATGTAAAAAACGTGTTACTAATTGCCGCTTCAAATATGCAACAATAAAATTCGACGAATTTAATTTTGAAACCGCCGTAAATGTAATAGGTAATAGGTAGATAAGGAAGGAATACTCACATTTATTTGCCGACAGACAAAACGCGCCGCTGTCCCAGACTAAACATCGCAGGAAAACGACACCTGTGAAACTCGTATTCACGATCTCAGAGCGTGCTTTTCTGTTGTGGTCTCTCTTCAGCATGTAGAACACGGATGCGTGCTCTTCGTCTTACACATGGGGACGTAAATGCCGAAATGGTTATTTAAAACTGGATCACACACAACATATCGTTATTCATGGAATAACTGTTTGTTGATTAAAATCCGGCTGAAGGACCAATTTATGTAGCAATTAAGCACATAAAACTAGATTAGCAGTGGACACAAACGGCTCTAAATGGAAACGCTTGCTTTCACTTCTTTAATTAAACTTCATGTAAAATTTAATTATTTATTATTAATGTTAGAATTAAGAGACACACAACATTGGCATTAATAAATGCTAACCAAATAGCTGAACAAACTTCTGCTATTAAAAGATATAAACAAGATTAACAACCTGCTTGTCATGCGAGGTTTTCACGTCTAGTGAGACTAGAGCCCGCCTGCTACCCCCACAAACGGGATGCAGCTGCGAGTAGGGATGCAAAATCATACATACTGATTAAATAGAAAAAACGTTACGTGTTGTTCTAAGTATTACAAATATTAAAGTTAAACTCCCGTGCTGGTAGCGTGAGGTACTTCCCGCGCACTTAAACAAAGTTACAAAATTGTGATTGCTACTTATCAACAATAATTTTTGAACACCGAAAAGCAAGGAGTACAAGTGAAGCCCGCACCCCCTGCGAATATCAAGATCTACAGTAAGTAATATAACACACTAATCTAATACAAGAAATAAGTGACAACACTTCGGCAATCTTAATTCACCGAGTAAACTTAACAACGTATAACCTCAAATAATCTTAGGCCCCGCAAACATGAAATTAACGTGGAGAAATGCTACCTTACGAAGATTCTTTGAATGACGGAAACCCCGAAGGATAGGCGTTCTTTCCAGATCCGGCTACTGCAGCAGGCTTTCCCAAAAATGTATCTTCGGACGTGGAAAATGTGGTAAGATAAATCTTCAAGAAACTTTCTCAGGTGCAAATCTTCTTCCCAAATCCAATAATTAACAAACCATAGAATACGAACATGCATCAAACCACATGCCTTACAAGATGCGGTTATCCAAAATAACCCTCCAAAAACCGGGCTACAAAAATCGAAAGGGGACGTTAGGGAATTCTACATGAGGAACAACAAAGCAGTAATTACCTTTTAAAAGATCTCGAAGCCCTCAAGTCGTGTACGCGGAAAATAACCATACATGTGCTTGATTATATTAAGCTTCCAAAACCAAAAATTCTTGTATCGCTCACAAAATATCTATCCAACATTACTTAATATAATCCTTAAACTCTATCTTGATGTTGGATTATCCGAATAAAAGGTGAATTAATTAAATTACTTTCCAGCCATCAGGAGCACATCAACTTTCGACGACACGACTTTTCGAAAAGGACCTCAAAATTAGGGAGGGGTTCCAAATATCCCCAAAAGGCTCAGGATCACCAACCAAAAAAACAACCCAAATTTGCTAACAACAAATGCCCTTCCCACTCAAGAGGTCAATAGGCAACCAAACTACCACTAAGGCAAACGTGCGGGTCTAACTATGACTTGCAAACTAAAGAAATTACAAGGACCCTGTAATAGCAGTTGTATTTTAAAGGTATTTTTCTATTTGAGTTCTTTAATGACTACTTTATGAAACTCGTTTGGGTGCCGTACTTCAAGTCGCGTACGGGTCAGATCCTCTTTAATAACAATTCCTGTGCCTTTAAGGAGTTTTTGGTTTTGTAGCACTTTTTGACGTTCACGATAGCTGGTAAATTTGACAATCCTAAATAAGGAAAGAAAGTACGACCAAGAGACGTCCTTCAAGGATTTAACCTCCTTGTTAAGTTACCATCACGATATACAGTCTGTTCTACAAAAAGGGCCCAAGACTATAGCGACTTCAATTGTGATTTAATCTTCAACAAACCATATACAGTGTGTTTCACTTTACATGAAGCCACCTAAATAACTATTTTATTAATACCGCAATTAGGATAAAATTTTTACCAGTGATAGAGGCCATTAAGACGAATCTTTTTTGTAGGAATGAATTTTTTTTAGAGTTCAAATCTAGCCAACGATTACAATAAAAACTAGCGTTTCAAATAAAGTCATAGCAGCGATTAAGATAGAGCAAAAAAGTATTTAAAAAAGTTGTTGCTAATCACAAAAATACTCCAAATACGAAGTTTCGCTGAAAAATTTAATTTTTTAATTTTCTACATTTTTGTGTGAACTGATTAAAAAATTCCTTATCCCAAATATCAAGTGTGCGATGAACAATCTAAACAATTAAAAATCGTTTGAAACGTCAGCTCACAAAACAATTTACATGGAATTATTGTTGTTTGATTAGTGATGGCTGAACAACGATTAAGTATTCCTGAAAAAGTAGAAAAATTAAAGTTAAAATTTTTCAGCGAAACTTCATATTTGGAGTATTTTTGGGATTAGCAACAACTTTTTTAAATATTTTTTTGCTCTATTTTAATCGCTACTATGACTTTACTTGAAACGCTAGTTTTTATTTTAATCATAGTTGGCTAGATTTGGACTCTAAAAAAAATTCATTCTTACAAAAAAGATTCGCCTTAATGGCCTCTATTATCACTGGTAAAAATTTTATACTAATTGCGTTATTAATAACATAGTTATTTAGGTGGCTTCATGTAAAGTGAAACACACTGTATATTATTTAACGGGACACTTTTAGCTACAACTTGGCGAAAAAAATTCTTTTTTAAACACCTTCATGTGTTTGTTGTGACGTCACCGACAATTTTTTTAAATTGCTCGGTATAATTTTTTTTATGTATTCTTGTAGAGAATTTTAAGTACTTTTCACCGGTCTAGACTTTTAATAGGGTTACACTATGAAACTTTTGCAAAAAATGCAAAAAACCTGGTTTGAGCTAGTAGGCTGTTAAATCCAAAATTCTCTGGAAATTCTGTCGGGAAAACGATCAGGATAAAGCCTCTGCGCTTGAACACTATTTTTGTGGCACTCAAAATAAACTTGTAGCATATCTACTAGTTCATTAATATTTTCCATTTTGGGATGGTTAACATTAAACAAAATGAACTTCTTTAGGCAATTCGGAACATCAAATAAGCGACGCAGTTGTTTTCAGCTTGCTTAATTATCATCACCAATTGTTTGTTCCAGAGAATTTTGGATTTAACAGCCTACTAGCTCTAACCAGTTTTTTGCATTTTTTACAAAAGTTTCCAGTGTAACCCTACTAAAAGTCTAGACCGGTGGAAAGTACTTAAAATTTTCTACAAGAATACATAAAAAAATATACCGAACAATTTAAACAAATTGTCGGTGACGTCACAACAAACACATGAAGGTGAAATCACAAAAGTTATCCCATTTCCAAGAATTACCATCGATTATACCACCAATATAAGAATTAACAGCAGCAGTACCCAAGTAAATCTTTGCAGCTAATCTGAACTGCGTGGCTAACAGGCTGAAATCGAAGAGAAACGTTAGGGGAATATTTAAATGGGAAACAATAGAAAGTCGCTTACCTTATTAGATATAGAAAGCCCACATGTCGTTCAAAGTGAGGTTGGAATTATAACCACCATGTGCCTGAGTTAACGAAGCCAAAAATACCATATCAGGTAATTAAACCAATCCAAAACTGCTTCTAATTAACTCGTAACTAATGCTGAGGTATCCGGATCACCCATATAAACGTGCATCAAAAATTATGTTTTAGATATCCTCAAGCATAACCAACCTGGACAACGACTTTGGCAAGCAGAAGGAAATCGACTCAAAAATATCGGAAAGACCAACGCAGAAAAAGAATTCAAAATATCCCTATATAATGAAGGTCGAACTATAGGTAACTTAAAATACCGCAAAGTTCTGCGTATTGCCTAACTATAACGCGTTTGCAAAACCAAACTTAGAAATGTTAGAAAGGTGACAAACAACCTGTAGCAACGCAGTAAACAATAAATGCATACAATTTTGCGAGATTTTCGTATCGTGCGCGGCTAAACGATACCTTACGTGGTGGCGTCAGCTGATGACGTAATTGGCGATGGTAATCGGATCCGAGTCGTCACTAAACAGGTTACGGAATTCGAATCTAGTGACAAAATTGTCGAAACGAGTCGTTTGCGAGTTACAGAATCCCACTACTGTTGCATGTGTTGTTATTGGCTGTTAGTGGGTGAATGATATTTGGCTGTATTAATAATTTCTTGTGGGCCTGCCACATAGTCGCATCTCTTGGTTGAAGTTCCTCAATGTATTTATTGTATAAACTGAACCTGTATTTGTCCAATTGTATTTTGACTTGGTGCGTGAGTTGGTTGGTTAGAGCTTTTAGGTGTGGCCTTCAAATCCTTTGCCATTCGCGTCTGGTTATGTTTTTCAGTTTAATTACTTTTAAGATTTCAATTGGTGTATGCGAACAGCTATGCTTTTTTCGCGTCCTTGGTGTTAGGGCTGGTTGTACGCTAGTTTTTACTGCTTCTGTATACTGACTGACTGCCTCGTCTATGTCGTCAGTTGAATGAATAGGTCCTGGGCTTTTGATATTCTTATCTAGTTCACGTTGAAACTTGTTCCAGTCCATTTTGCGTTTTATTAATCTAGGTATAACAGGTATTTGTTGTGGTTCATTGTAGAATGATAAGATTACAGGTAAGTGATAGGAGTCTAGTTCGTTCAGAGCAGTTTGATAGATTGGTTTATGGAAGTTTTTAATTAGAACTACGTCTAAAATATCCGGTTTGTGGTCTGGTCTATAGGGATAATAGGTATAGTCCTTAGGGGCTGATATTTGTATGTTGTGGTTAATCATGATGTTGTTTAATCTGGTACCATTCGGATTATTAGCTCTACATCCCCAGTATTTAAGTTTGTAATTTTGGTCTCCTATTAGTAATGTTGATTCATTTATGTGGAATATTTTGATTATGTCTTCTTCCAGTATTAATGAAACATTTTATACATAAACCCACGTTGAACGTGCTGCACATCGTTCGTATAATCGATGTACAGTTATAACCTGCAGAGCGCTTCTTTTTACTTCCTTCTGTTTGTTTTACCGAATGATTCAGTCCGTCATATCGTATATTATCTAGTACTCTACTAGAGAATGTTTTAGGGGTTGCCACTCTTCCTGGACTCTTTGATGGTACGCCACGTCATATCTTTTTATATAGGTTTGTACAATGTTGCGACGGAATTGTAATTGGGTGATTGATCCTCCAAAAGATTTATGCGGTTGCCAGGCGTTATGGATGGATACGTCTAAAATCCAGGTGAAGGGGCACAACCACCATTTTTTGGCTCGAATTCCAACCCTATGACGAGACACATTTTCATCCATGAGGTCAACGCCACCCATGGATGAATTATACTTTGCCGTTATATTTGGTCTTGGTACAGAAATATTATTTTTTTTCTGCTTGAGAGTATCTTCGAACATTACCTATAGGATGAACACCATTAGACGTGGAGGCCATTGTTACTGCGCTGTTGTCAACCCAGCGCACAAATATATTATGCCATTATTTCGGTCTATGACAGATTCGTAGCTTCCTTTTGCCTTTTTTCCACGAGTTTGTTTCGGAGTCAGCGGGCAATCTTTAGGAATACGATTTCCCCTAATTATGCCGGTACCGCCATATCCGGCTTCTTTCCAGGGTTTTAATAAATTTACACCAGTTAATAAATTAGCAAAATGTAATTGATATGGGTGTATTCCTTTGAGTTGAGATACTTCATACATCTTAGTGACAAAAGGGGCCCTGGCTTTACCAAATAAGACCACATACTCCTGTGAACGCCGTGGATTATTACCTGTTGAGTAAATAATAATTAGTATTTTTTTAATAGATTGTTTGTCTGTATTTATTGTTACCCTGGTATAGCTCCAAGTTGATCAAATAACCAGAAGTGGTATTCAGACACCACATCTTGTATCCAAAGTGTATTGGTTTTTCCCTAATAGATTGCTTGCAACTATGTCTGCCATAATATTTAATCATACTTTAATCATAACATAAATTATTTGCTGGAACAAAGTGTTGCAAGCAATTATTTTTGATCCTGTCCATCAGGGGTCGCAATTTCCAAATTTTGTCTGATAGGTCTGAATTGTTATTATTTGCACAATACAAAAATCTGGAAATCTGAAGGAAACGATCTCGGCGCATTGAATTCACTGCCATATTATTCCTCATGTCTGCCTCTGAATCCCAATAATATCTTTTGCCTGGTAATTCATTGTACCCACTCAAAATCAGTATAGCCAGATAACATTTCAGATCCCCAACCGAAACCTTTGGATCGCTATTATTTGTGAATAATGCGTAATTTGAGATTTCTTGAACTAGATATAAAATCAACTCTTCATCAAAATATTTTTCAAAAAGCTCCACTGGCGACAAATTCGACAACGCCGCAAAATTTGGAGGAGGAAATTCTTTTCCGTTCGGTTCTATGTCCCCAATTATCCATTCAATATTTTGTTTAGCAGGTAGCGTCTTCCGCTTTTTATCTGAACTGCACGGTGGTTTTTTAGAAGTTTTTAGAAGATTTCCTTCAATACGCCGGTAATTGAGCCGTATTATTTCGGCTGGTGCTCGGAGCTGCGAACTAGGTAAATTGTCTAATGTCCCCCCTGCATCTTCGTCCCCAGAATCCTCGTCTGTCAAGATCGAAGCATCAGGAGGTTCCATAAAAATTTCATCGATGTCATCACTAAATGGTATTTCAAGGGCTTCTTGTAAACTAAATCCTCTCCTATAAAACAGAAAAGTTCGAGTATGTACAATTACGGTAGTGCAAGCGCCTAGCATTGCCAAGTGGCAACGCGTTAAATGGCGTGTGCCACGTGAAGACGATATTATAAAACAAACAGAAATTTGAGGAAAAACGAATCTACATCTATATTTTACACGATGCAGGTATTTATATAGCAAATAAAAATAATATAACAAAGTTATACTTACTCAAACTTAGGTTCCACCATGTTTCTCGCAAATCTCAAAACACAACCGATTCTGAGCATCTTAGTAGTTGAGAGAATACGATAGCTAGCGCCAGTGTGCATTAGAAATCTGCCTTGAGCCCGTTGCTATATGGCGTTTAAGGATTTAAACGATGTACTAGAATGACTGTAATTGAGGTTAGGAATAAAGACAATTGCCCAACTAACTAGCCTACATATGAATTTTATGTTTAAACTTACCTAATTTTCACCACACTGAATCACGAATCACTTCATAGAAATTTCAAGCAGAGGCAAAATCAATATTTAATAGCGATTCAATTAAAATCATCAAAGGAGTAATGCATATGCTCAATCCTACATAAGCACGCATTTATTAAGCTGCTGTCAAACGCACATGTCCACTATTGTCGTTTCTTGAAAGTTATAGTTAGTGCTCCGTCTCTCCACCTGATCCAACTCTCCTCCCTTTACCCTATAGAGATATTTATTGAAAAAAAATTCCAAACCTAAAATTCAAAAACAATTTTGAATTAGTAATACTAGATGTAATATCAAGAGACATATTTACTGCCAGCATTTGTATTGGAACTTCCAGTCAAATCTTGCACATGTTGTCCAGTTAAATCTTTAGTTATATTGTCTCGAAATTGGTTGCTTTCATCGACAAATCCTACATTAGCGTCACTAGTTGCAGTGGCAGCATGATCAGTCTGTATCTAGTAGTTTTGTATCGACTGAGAAGACAGCGCCAGCGACCTTTCTATAAAAAAATAATAAAGGTAGTTATGATAAGTGATCTTATAATACGAACAAGTACAAATTACATAATCTTTTAAATGAGTTTAAAATAATTTTCAAAAGCTAATTATGAACAAAGAAAATTACAATTATTATTCTAACGAAACAATTGATCATTCACCATCAGGTTTTACTGATGTAGTCGAGGTTTTAATAACTTTTGGGGAAACTGGTGGTCTTGGAAGAATTTGAACAGATTTAGTAGCACCTTCGTCTTAACTGCCCGTCTGCTCCTTTTAATATTGCCGAAGTCCGATTCCGATGAGAGAATATCAGACGTTTCTTCGCATTTCCTCAATTTGTTCTTAGCTTTATCAATGCCATCTGTTGAAATAAAATTATAGATAAATATAGATTGCCTACACAGAGAAAACATAAAAAAGGGTGGATGGAAAATATTTTTAGTTAAAATAAAAAAGCTTGCGCTATTACACTTATGTAGTCGTAAAGACAAAACTACTACACATACGTACCACACTTAAAAAACATGCGTTTTACGGCGTAAAGTTTCCAATTAATTTCATTGGGTTCTTTGGGAGCTGCAAGTGCTTTGTTGAAAGAGTTACGTGTTTTATATGGTGGCCAAAAAACCTGTTGCTTTAGGGCATTAAGCGAGGAGGAGTGAACCAAACCTATAGAACTGTTGTCCAAAAATTCCACCCCAACATTACCATTTTTTTTATTTACGTGACCTGCAAACTGCACTGAGAAAAATAATTTGTTCAGCCAACCTGAAATACATTAAGCCAACATGCTTTGCGTGTTGTATATAAACAATAGTCTCGGTATATTGAAACAACAAAGAAAAACTGTCACACACATATTGTTGTTTAAAACGATATAAATGTTCAGTTAATGCAGAAATGTTCTTTTTAGTCAAGGCAAAACTTACGCTGGTTTGAATAATCAAACCTTTGTCACAATATAAATTTGTAATTAAAACAAAATGTTAAACGTTCAAATAAGGTACGTGAAAAGTATGAATGAATGTGTACCGTTTTTCACCCAAATGCATAACTATTTCATTGAAAGTTTATAGTATGACGATTGAAATACCAGTAATCCTTGAATCAAAATGCGCTCATTTTGTTACAACTTTCTTAGCGGCATAAATCAAAATTGTTTGAAGTTTGCTTCAATATTAACAAGACCGTTGACTGAAACGTCCTAGGTTATTGCTACAAACCATTAGATATGTATTTTATAATTTTTGTTTCAATAATACACAGTTATTTATAGTAAACGAATTTATTTGGGCAACACATAAAAGGAAAGTAGTACAACAGCATACTTAAATGACATTCATTAAGGTTTTGTTAAAAGTCAGTTAGGAATATTTTGCCGCTTTGATTAATATGTGTTGAATATGTATGGAAATCTACCAGGCTATCATATTTTAAACATTCTAAATTATTAGATTCCACCAATTCATAACTATTATAATGATTTATGTATGATACAGTATTGTATTCCTGTACAAGAAAATAAACATCATTTGCTTCGTTTACCAATATAACTCGAATCTTTGCAAATAAGGGAATGAAGTTAAAAAAGTTTACTAAAATTACGGAATTAATATGATATGTAACGCACTCTACTTTAAGCCACGAAATTTCAATGCAATTGTCTGTCACTGTGGGCCTAACCATGGCAAGATATTTAGAATGATCAAGATAATCTTTTGAAAGAGTTGTATCAACTGCACCAAACTCAAAATTACTGGTTATGCCTTTTTTCCTAATACACGTTGACAGAACACCATCTGATGTCGTACAGCGAGTGTATATGGAATATTTTTCCTAGAAGTAACTGTATTAGCAACAGTTTTGAAGTGCCTATGTTTGCCTTCATACCGAACTGACGATACATGTAAAAGAGGACCTAGCATTGTTAATAACCTGGGATAATGAATTAAAAAGTGATGCTTCGGTTTTAAATTTCCAAAGCGTTTAATATATCTATGGTGGGTGGGCAAAAGAATTTAAGTCAAAAACATGCAAACTAAGAAAACATCACTTTTAGTTTTGCGCAACACATTTTTAGCGTATTTAGGCTCAGCTTGTCAATGTAAAAGATGAAAGGTATTCAAGGGCTGTTTTAATTTACTGAAAATAATAAGTACTATAGGAAATTTTGTTCTAAAATATCTATTTGTGAAAATAATGTGACTTGTACTATTTTGAGCAACCCAAATTGTGTGAGTTATATCACTACACACACAAAAATATTACTTATACTGTAATGTACCGCTTACACTAAGAGACTTATAGTATTATACACAATCAAAACTCGTTGGTTTTTTAAAAAGTTTTATTGATTGTAGCAAAACAAAAAAGCGAACACAAAACCTTAGCCAAAACTAAAATTTTTTATTAAGCATACAAAAGAAAATTGTGAATAAACTTATTCTTGGTCTTGGTCAAATTCTACAATGTCCGGGTAAATATCTTCTGCAGTTGCAGATGTTGGCAAGTCAAGGTAAAACCGTCTAAAATGAACAGATATAAGTGGTAACAGATCAATCAAATTGAACTTCTTCTCTTCAGATATAGGAGGCTTACGTGAATAGCACTTTCCAGGCGAAAGAATTTCAGTTTTACCACGTCTTGCAAATAAAATTTCTTGAAACTGCTCTTCATTGTCGAGTGACTTTTTAAAATACATTTTTCCTGGCTCCTTTGTGTATCTAAACCATTGTGAGTCATGCCACTTAAACGGATTTCCCATAGAATCTTTTTTTCTAAGAACCAAGGAATTTTTGTATAAATCCGCAAAGTTTAAAAACATGTCATGAGTTAACTCTTTTACCAAAAACTTACGTCGTTTTCCTACTGTTCTCACTGCGGTAGATTGTTCTAGAAGGTTTTGGGATAAATCAGGTGTTTCCGGGTGCTATTTAACAAATAGATTGTGTTTTAATAACGTTTAATAGGGGTTTCTGTTAGAAATAAAGTCAGAACAGCGATAAATTAGCGGGTTAGTGAGTTAGAAAGAACCGCGTGGCCATTTTGGGGCGCGGTCGCGGTAAATTATTCTAGAAGGTTTGGGATAAATCAGGTGTTTCCGGGTGCTTTTTAACAAATAGATTGTGTTTTAACAACGTTTACTAGGGGTTCCTGTTAGAAATAAAGTCAGAACAGCGATAAATTAGCGGGTTAGTGAGTTAGAAAGAACCGCGTGGCCATTTTGGGGCGCGGTCGCGGTAAATTATTCTAGAAGGTCTTGGGATAAATCAGGTGTTTCCGGGTGCTTTTTAACAAATAGATTGTGTTTTAATAACGTTTACTAGGGGTTCCTGTTAGAAATAAAGTTAGAACAGCGATAAATTAGCGGGTGAGTGAATTAGAAAGAACCGCGTGGCCATTTTGGGGCGCGGTTGTGGTAAATTGTTCTAGAACAAAGTAGAAGGTTTTGGGATAAATCAGGTGTTTCCGGGTGCTTTTTAACAAATAGATTGTGTTTTAATAACGTTTACTAGGGGTTTCTGTTAGAAATAAAGTCAGAACAGCGATAAATTAGCAGGTTAGAGAATTAGAAAGAACCGCGTGGCCATTTTGGGGCGCGGTCGCGGGTGACCGGTGTAGGAATACATCGTACGAGCGGTCCGGTTTCGTGACGTCAGCGGTGTAGGAATACATCGGACAGTTTCGATTTAAAGGAGTATTTAAACAAGGGGTAAAGAGTTTTAAAAATAAACAAGGTAGATTCACGGTAAATTAGCAGTTTAGTGAAAAGTAAAAACCGCGTGTACGCGGCCATCTTGGGTGCGGTCGTGAACGGTGTAGGAATACATCGTACGAGCGGTCCGGGTTTGTGACGTAGGCGGTGTAGGAATACATCGGACAGCTTCGTGATTTAAAGGAGTGTTTTAAAGGAGTATTTAAACAAGGGGTAAGGAGTTTAAAAATAAACAACGTAGATTCGCGGTAAATTAGCAGTTTAGTGAAAAGTAAAAACCGCGTGTTCGCGGCCATCTTGGGTGCGGTCGCGGGTGAACGGTGTAGGAACACATCGGTGTAGGAATACATCGTACGAGCGGTCCGGGTTTGTGACGTCAGCAGTGTAGGAATACATTGGACAGTTCCGCGTAAATAGGTGTTTGCGGGTGCGGCCATCTTGGACCCGCCGGCCATCCGGTCCCGGGGTACGGGTAAGTATTGAAACTGCCTATTTGAGTGTACTTTCAGGGCGGATTGATCAGTCGATTTAATTAAGGTTGGATTGTGTGTGTATTTTCTTCTAGGTGTTCCTTTACAGGAGGTTGGATTGTGTGTGTATTTCTTAGGTGTTCTTTTACAGGAGGTCGGACTGTGTGGGTATTTTCTTTCCAGGTGTTCTTTACAGGAGGTTGGAGTGTGTATTTTCTTTCTAGGTGTTCTTTTACAGGAATTTTCCATTACAGGGCGTGTTTAGGTGGATCGGTTGCTTCCAGGGGTGACGAGGGCTCGCCGTGAGCGGGCCAACTCCTCTTAAGGTTAGGTTTTCAGGCGCGATGCCGACGACAAGGAGGACCGAGGAGGCAGCAAAGCGAACGACGGCAGAAGAACAAGTCGCTATGGATTGCGAAAGCAGGGGATTGAGGCGAAGAAAGGAGACGAGTAGCAGCAGTGAAGAACAGCGGCGCCCCTCAACAACAGACAGAAGGAGAAAGAAGGTCGGCAGGATTATGGAAGCCAGACCGCAGAAGGAGGCGGATTCCAGTGCTGCCAACGAATCCAGCGGCGACGAGAATGTGGAAGTCGTGGCAAGGGAGGCGCAGAGGCCACAAAAGGAGAGCAGCCAAGAAAAGGAGGTCAGCATGGGGGCTCGCGACAGTGCAAACTCCGAGAGCGAGGGATCCAGAAGGATGCCGATCCCGAGGTGGATGGAGAAGAATCCCGTAGGCGAGGCGCGGGTCATCCGGGAGAGTATGAAGGCTCTCCTCCAAAAGAGGGCGAAGGGCAGCCCCGAGTTGATGATGCACGTCTTGGAGTCCTTTGACAGCATCGTAAACATGGTGGTCGACGTCGAGCTGAGGAATCAGCGACTGGAGGGATTTCTGTTAGCGAGAGAGCAGCAGCAGAAGGAGGCACAGAAGGAGAAGAAACAAAAGGAGGAACGGCCCAGAGAAAACAGGAGGCCAGCGGAGAGCGAGGTGGAAGGTCAGCGCCCGAGACCAACATACCGCCAAGTAGTTAAGAGGCTGCAGGAGAAAAGCCGAGAGCGGCCAGTCGTGGTTCTGAGGCAAGCGGAGGGGGCAGACAGGAAGACCAGCCAGCAGCTGAAGAGGGAGGTGGTAAGGCAGGTGGACATCCGGAAGGAAGGCGTCCAAGTCAAGGAGATCCGCTGCATGAAGAACTCAGGGGTAGCGGTAGAGGTTCTGAACCTAGAAGAGGCGAAGAAGCTGGAGGCGTCCGAACAGTGGAATACTGTGGGCCTGAGGGCAGAAAGGGAGAAAAGGAGGCACCCGTGCATAGTAGTGTACGGCGTCGAGGAAGAGACGGCGGCAGAACTCACGAGGGTAGCGTACGCCATGAACGGGTTATGCCGGGATGACCGCACCGAGGAAGAATTCCGCGCGGCTTTCAAGCCGATCAGGGTCACCGGCGACAAACGGACGGAGAGACGCGATTGGGTGGTGGAAGTCGAACCCAGACTCTACCGGGAGATGGTCCAGAGAGGGAGAATGAATCTGACCTGGGGTGTAAGCAGGGTCCGCGATTACATCCCGCTGACCAGGTGCTTTGCCTGCGGATGCTTCGGGCACTACGCGAGGGACTGCGAGGTGAAGAAGGACGTCTGCTACAGGTGCGGCAGCGACGCACACAGGGCGTTCGAATGTCGGGAAGAGGAGACATGCGCTCAATGCCGAGCAGCCCGGAGGCCCAGCGGGCACAGGATGAACGGCGAAGAGTGCCCTATCGTGTGGCGGATGATCCGGCGGGTGATCGAAAGAACCGCTTATGGCAGATAGACGATTACCAGATCGACAGGTGGGCGTAAATGGGGAGCGAATCTTCAAGTTCTTACAAGTAAACCTTGGTAAGGGGAAAGAGGCGACGGACGAACTCAGGGAATTGGCGGTTAGGGAAAAGGTAGATGTGCTCCTTCTTCAAGAGCCCTACCGAGGCGCGGGGAGAATCTGGGGATTCGGGGTAAACCTTAGGATTTTTCAGCAGCAGACGGACTACCCGGGAGCGGGTATCGTGGTGGTGAACCCGGAGATGAACGTCGTTCAGATAGGGTGGCTATGCACACCGCATTGCGTGGTCGTATGGGTTAGGGATCTCGATCTCTATGTAATCTCGGCATACTTCCAGTTCCGGGAGGATATAGAGATCCATATCGACGCGGTGCAGCGGATACTGACAGCGCTAGCAGGGAAATCGGTGCTAATCGCGGTGGACTCCAACGCGAGGAGTAGAACCTGGGGCGATAGGTTAACGAACGATAGGGGGGACGCGATGGAGGACTTCATCGAGGTGAATAGGCTTTGGTTGGTGAATGACGGAAGACAAATGAGTACGTTCTCCAATGGGAGGGCGGAATCATGGATCGACCTGACACTGACCAAGGATCTGGGCGCGATTCAGGTGATAGATTGGAGGGTAGAGGACGGGCAGGTCTCGAGCGACCACAGAGTCATCAGGTACGAGATCCGCTCCGGGCGGCAACCGGAGATCGAGAGGCCGCTGGAGAGGCCCGCGATACGAAGGGCGAACTGGGAAAGGTACAGACAGCTCCTAGAAGGTCACTTGGACCAACCTATGGAGGAAATCGCGGACAGGCAAGGGTTGGAGGATCGGGTCAGGGACGTAACGGGGGTACTAAGTAGGGCATCCGAGGAAGCAATTCCGAGGATTAAACGAACGGCGAAAAGAACTACCTGGTGGACGGCGGAACTAACCAGGGAGAAAGGGAGGGTAAACGCGGCACGAAGGGCATATCAGAGGGAGGGTCCCGACGGAAACAGGAGGGAGCGCAGGCGGGAATATTTGAGGTGCCGGAACACCTATCATTACAAAATCAAGAAGGCGAAGCAGGATAGTTGGCGGGACTTTGTAGATCGAGCCGGTAACGAGAACCCGTTCGGTATTATTTACAAACTAGCGTGCGGAAAAATCAGGAAAAGGGAGGGTTACATGGCGATGGTCAACGACGCGACGCGAGCGGTAGACTGGGAGGGGTCCATGAACATCCTCCTCGACGAGCTGATCAAAACTGATCCAGCCGAGGAGGATGAAGAGTGGCATCGCGAAGTTAGAGCCGAAACGGGAGACGCGCCTGACGTCGAAAACACGGAGGAGTTCACGATGGAGGAAGCGGAAATCGTCGTACAAAACTTACCGAGAGGTAAGGCGCCGGGTTCGGATAGGGTCGTCTACGAGATGATCAGGGAAGCTTGGCCGGTTATCGGGGAGAATCTGCTAAAGATCTGGAACGAGTGTCTGCGACTAGGGGTCTTTCCGGGTGAATGGAAATCCGGAGATTTAGTGCTGTTGCTGAAAGGGGAGGAGAGGGATAGATCGAGTCCTTCGTCATACAGGCCGATCAGTCTACTATCGGTGCTAGGAAAGTTCTTGGAGAAGCTAGTTCTAGGAAGGCTAGAAACCAGCCTAGAAGGGGAAGGTAGCGGGAACCAGTACGGCTTCAGGCGAGGGCGATCCACTATAGACGCCCTCGAGAAATGCAGAACGGTAGTAGAAACGTCGCAGGAGAGCTTCGTCATGGGGATCTTTCTGGACGTCAAGGGTGCCTTTGACACCCTCTAGTGGCCAGATATCCTCAGGGTCCTAAAAGAGAGACGGTGCCCGAGGAATCTTTATCTTCTTATTAGAGATTACCTCACAGACAGGAAGGTCGCACTCCGAGAAGGTAGCGATAGCGTGGAGAGGGTCTGCGAAAGGGGCTGTCCACAGGGGTCAATATTGGGTCCATTCTTCTGGAACCTAGTATTCGACGAGAACCTTGTGGACGATCAACCGTGGTGTAGCAAGGTCGCGTACGCGGACGACGAAGTCATCATCGTCGAGGGAAGCTCAAGGGGTGAGCTCGAGGTCCGAGCTAGCGAAGTATTGGGTAGGACCGTGGAGTGGTGCAACCGGCACAAACTCCATCTCTCGGAAGAGAAGTCGGTGGGCCTTATGCTCAAAAAGAGGGGTAGGATGGCCAGGAGGCCGCGCGTTCGGATGGGGAACAGATGGCTCAGGTGGGTGAGGGAGGTCAGACACTTGGGAGTCTTCTGGGGGGAGAACATGGCGGTCGTCCCACACATGAGGGAGATCAACCAGCGGGGGCGGAAGTTGGGAGGAAGCCTAAAGCGACACGTCAAGGCGAGGTGGGGTTTGAGCCACGAAACCCTGGAGGTCCTCCATAGGGGAGTTTTAGAGCCAGCCACCCTCTACGGAGCGGAGGTCTGGTTCGACAAACTTAACGGCAGGCTCAGGGAACGAATGAGTGTCGCTCAACGCCCGATGCTTCTCGCATCTACAAAGGCGTACAGGACGGCATCCACGGCCGCGCTAGGTGTCATCGCAAAGCGAATGCCCCTCGTGCTGAGGGCGGAGGAGAGGTGGCTTCGCAGAAAGGTCCGGAAGAGAGTCCCGGTAGAAAGAGGAGATTTCGTGTTCGATGGGGAAGAGGAGTCGGTTGAAAGGGCGCTCGTCGAAGCCCGCGACTATGTGTTAGCGAAATGGGAGAACGAGTGGAATGAATCAGACAAGGGAAGGATCACACACGGTTTCTTTCCCAGTGTGACAGAGAGGTTGGAAATGGGATGGGTTGCACCCTCGTACTGGATTACCCAGCTCCTGACAGGACACGGGGACTTCAGGGCGAGGTTGCACTCGTTCGGTTTGGCGAACGGGGGAGAGTGTGAATGCGGGGCGCAGGACACGAGCGAGCACCTCCTCGTGGACTGCGCCAATCCAGAGGTCGAAAGGGAAAGGGGGTTGTTGCAAGTTTTCATGGCGCAGCGGGGTATAGGGTGGCCACCACAACCACAAGATCTGGTAACGGAAGAAACCTACGGCAGGTTTAAAGAGTTCGCCGAGAGAGTCCTCAAAGACAGGGAAGAGCAACGTCGTCAGGGAGAGTAATCCCTTTACGCGAGGTTCTGTGACACGTTCAGGCAGTCCGTCCGGCGGATGATGAGCCCGGACTAGGCCCAGGAGTGCTGGAAGCCCCCGGGCGATTCCGTCGGCTGCCTGGTGGCAATCGTGGTGCATCGCTCCGCATTCGTCAGCTGTGAGGCTTCACATAGTGACGATGTACGGGTTAGATTTTCAGGTCGCTCCGGAGAGAAGAGGAGTCCAGTTTCCCCTCCCTGAACAGTACGGCGGATGAGCCCGGGTTAAGCCCGGAGGGCGGTCCCCCGGGCGATTCCGCCGGCTTTACAGGGAACATAGCGGTCAATCGTCCCACCTCAGGGACAAGGAGGTGATTAGGGCTTGTACCTGCTCCCGGCGAGCGAAGCTCGAAGCTTGTACTCGTCGGGAGCAGGCGAAGCGAAGTGCGGCAATACTCGGGAGTCGTTCGGTGGGTATCAGCAACCACCGAGGGTGCTACTGCCCTAGGCGTATGTTCGGCGTTAATATTTTCTTCTCCACAGAGGTCCTTACCAGAGGGCGCATTTGCATGATGCATCTGGTAGCTTAATAGTTGGCTTTATGACTACCTCGGGTTCGGGTACCAAGCCACCTTGCTCGGAAACGGGCGGGGGACCCGATTGCGGTAGGATTCGAGGTGGTGGTGGTAACTAGCCGTTACGGTGAGGCTTGGCGCCGGGATACATTGGATCCCGGAGCCAACCCGGCAAAATAATGCCTGAGCCGTAATCAGGAAGTCAGTGTGCTAGGCTGACGCCCGGCCTTCATGTCGGGTGGGGTAGGCTGGTGCAACGGCTGAACCCGCTCCCTCCCCAAGACGTCCCTCGAGACGCCGAGAGCGCTGCTGGCGTACGCGCCTGCGGAGCTCTCGACGTGCCGAGGGAGGGTAGATATGCTTAACTGCTAGGTGCTACCCCAGGTCACGACCGGTCACGTTCTAATGGTGTTCTCACTAACTGATACCAATCATGTGGATGAGAAATTTCCATTTCCAACTTTTTTTTCTGCTTCTCTATTAGCGCGTGATCGACGTCACATTCCATATGACTGTGACCGCTGACCATAAACTTGTGATCAATAGTTTCTAAAAACTTGTTACGTTGCATAACAGTCAGAAGCATTGCAGCTACATGTGAGTTTTTGTTTTGGCCACCACATGTATCTGAATAAAGAATAACCCTCTTTATATCAGGTGGCAAATTTATTAATTCTAAAAAGAGACATGTCGCAATTTGGTTTCCCCCACGACCACCTTCGCCTTCATGCCACATAAAGCAAGTTACTGATCCATTCCCTAGATCATGAAGCGTTAAGTTGTATGTCCATAATTGCCTTTTGTAAAAGGAAACTGATGAATTTACGAACGGCGTTGGAAGGCACTGCTGAAGATCAAATGTGTAGCACTTTGTATCCCTATTTTCTTTAGCGTATATTTTGTCAGCATCTTTTTTTTGTAAGCATCATCCGCTTCCACGTGGTGTGAATCGACTTCTCTTTGAATACTTTCTTTTTGGGAGTCTTCGGCAACAGTAAGCTTCATGTGTAAAACATCGCACTTATGACATGTATCTACTTTAGGCTGTTTAAACGATAACTTAAGCTTATGAAACTCGCCTTCGTAAATGCGTCTTGAAACCGGAACTTTTCGATTCTCTAAGTACAAACTGTACATTTTTTGCAAGGTCAAATGGGGAGCTAAATATTTTTTATCATTTTTCCTTCTAGTGTAGTGGGATTCATAAGACGGAAATGAATTTATATGTTGCACTACTTCAAGTATTATCTCCGGACTGAATTTGTTCGCAGGTTCATGACAACCTCGTTTGTCAGTATAAACCACCCCAGAAACTGATTTACCGGAGTTTCGTAATGCCAACGTAACAAACATTTGTGTCTCACCTAAAGTTTTCATAAAACAACCCCTACAAATCTTGACTTTTTGTCCATTAATTTTAAAATAGAAGGTGTGGCTTATTTCTCTGTTTTTGGATTTAGCCGGATCATTTGTACGCGTCCTTTTTACTGCGGTTTTTGTTGTCTCAGAGTGGTTGGCAATATAAGTAACTCTCCTATCTCTGCTTCCAAGAGCCCAGTATTCTTCAAAAATAGATTTTCTCGTATTTTATGGTAGTTTGTCCCGACATTTCAACCTGCAGCTTGGTAAAATGATCATTTTACGCGGCTTTATTTCTTTGCCTTTTGCCGTAACGTACATTTGACCCGTATTCCTTTTTATCTTCCTTTCATTTCTGTTTTTTCTTGTATTGGGCCCTTCTTTTAATCTCTTCTTTGTAATTACCGTCACCACTTCTACTTTCTCTGCAACATCTGCTTCCTTTGTTGTTAACTTTTGCCGTACAACTGCTAATGGAACTTCATCACTGTTAGAAGCATTTGACTCGTCCTATAAAACATCATCTTCTGGATCATAGCTTTTATCTTTCACACTATCATCATCGTCAAAATTATATAAATCGGTACTTTCATATAGCGTTTCAGCGTTTTCGGAGATTTTTAACAAACCTAGAAAAAAATCATTTGTTGTTTACTTAATGGAAAACGGCCATTTTACCATGTAGAAAATAGTAGATTAAAGATTATGAGACATAAAAAATGGTTGTTTCCAAAATGATTTTTTTACGAACCACATGCTTATCAACTAAATATTTACGAATGTTTGCTGTGACGTATATTACAAACTAACCTGGTGAGTTTTCACGCAGATTGATGGTGTTCTTCATTAAAACATCCACATTTTCAAAACATGGAAATACAGCGTCACTAAATTCAACATTATTTATTGGTGAATCAGCGGTCGCAACAGGTTCCGGACGAGCAAGTGGTGGCAACCCTATAAGTTTTTAATCCATTTAAACATATTACTTTTAATTCAAACTTAGGTACTACCTTACCTAGGTCTTGGCGAGCAAGATCCACCATTCGTTTTGATCTTTCTGATGCCATTAAAGTCTTAAAAACACTTTTCAAAACACAGAAAAACACTTAAAGCAAACTTAACACGTTGTTTATGTTTTTCGCGACAAGCATAACCTCAAAATACACTAAATAAATAGGAATCTTTATTTGTAACTAGTCCTGTTTCTTTGGTATTGGTAGTATAAGTCGACTTATTTTATAAAAAATATATATTTTAAATAGGGTAAAAGAGTATAAGTCAACTTATACTGGTTTTCCTACCCAGAAATGTTTCTTTTCCAAGTTGTACTGTATAGACCAACTTCAATAACACACCTATTTATTTTAATTGACTTATACTATTTAGACCATCGGGTAGAACGTCTTTTTTTATATGTATAAGTAACTTAAACTCATTTTCCCAAAACTGTGACTTATACTCATTTGCCCACCCACTATAGATATAAGGTATGGTGTTCTTGAATCAGACATGTTAACAATTCTGCATCTTTTGCAACTACATTTTGATTTTCAATAATTTCAGTTATCTTACACAGCGTCAAATAAATATCGCACACCTCGTTCTGTAATGGAATTAAATCACCAATAATTAGGGACAGATATTTTACAAAATTTTTCATTTCTGAAGCTGACATTATAATGTGCTTTTTAAGCAAGTGACTTTTCTGAATTACTGGTGGTTTATTTTCAGTAGGTAACCTTAAAATCGAAATAAATAAGTCTATTATTCAAGGTTTCAAGATCAAAATACTTTTGAATTACAATAAAATGGTGTAAAATATGTCCCAAATCATATCGGCATACACCTTCATAAACATCATGCATGATATCGCATGCCAGATTTTTTGCAACATGATAGTGTGAAAGTGTATTCCATATAGAATCCTCTTTGACTCCAGTAGTGAAACTAGCTAAATCTGCAATATAGTTATCTACATCTCGCAACATGGTTGTATCTTCACGAACTTGTCTGTATGCAGTGTCTTTATCACATCTGCAGAATCTGCAGAAATATGTACTACTAAAAGATTCAGTAAACCCAAGAAATGAGTGTATTCCTAAATTGTCGCCTAAAATTAAAACGACTGAAAAATATAAATGTATATTACCAATTTCAGTATTAATTTCAAGGCCAAGGGTCTATAAAGCTATCAAATCCTGCACCATTTTATAATATGTTTTAGAATTACCAAACATTTTGCGGTCTTCTGAAAAATTAAGTTGTGCCAAAAATATATTTTCAAGCTTGGAGCTAACCTGTGGTGGTAAACAAGCCAAATTAAAATAAACTGCTGCAACTTTATGAACACCAGCATGGGAGCCTAACGGGTTCCCTACTTCAAAATCGTCAAAATAAACAAATAAAGGTAAAACAATTTTATTCTGGTATTGCAACATCAAATTCTTCCATAATTTCCCTTGGACAATATTAAGAATTTCTTCATTGTTATTATTGCTTTTCAAACTATCAATATATTTAACAATACTGACATATACACCAGGAATTTCTAAAAATGCTTTTAATGTCTTACTTACAGGGATATAATAGGCAAAACATGGAACAATATCTAATGTATTTCTAAATTTTTTTCTTTTGCAACTCTTCATTTGACCAATTTCTACCGATTCTACGGGTATTAACCCATTACTTTGTTTAAAAAAATTCAGTCGTCGATATTCAGTATCTAAATTTTGAAAACGATTTCGTATGCATGAATAGAATTCTTTAATATCATCATCATTTTCTTTTAAACTCAATGCATGCTTTTGCTCTAACATCACCAAAGGCTCGGCAAACATATCTTTGACGTTTGTTATTATATGTTGTATGGTACTTCTTGGTACCTAATGAATACTGACTATAAAGTTTGGAAATAAATGCAGTCGATGAGCTGGTTACACAATCTTTAAAATTCTCTAATGTAACACAGTTTGAATGATTTTCTAAATTAGAAGGAACTTCAAAATTACTTGTTATTTCTATCGGACTTTGTGATGTAAGTTCAGATACTTGAGTAGTTAAATATTCCGTATTTTCTGTTAACTGATTTGTATGTTTACGAAGCAGATGCTGTTTAAATGAAAGTATTGTACAAAAAGAACGAAAGCAATTAGTTTGTCTACGGCTAAATTTTCTAGCATATCTATGTCTTATTCTGACATGGAACATAAAATCTTTCAAGATAGAAAATTTACTTTTGCAACATGGACAAAAAATCATTTCGTCTTAAACGCTTAAATCAGCGGTTCTCAACCTGTGCGGCGCGCCCCCTTGGGGGGGCGCGAAATAATGGAAGGGGGGCGCGAAGACGCCAGAAGAATGAGGCAAAAATTACAGAATAGCTATTTATGGTATAAGTCAATAAAGAGAAATTTATCCACGAAAGGAAAAGTTTGGCGGGAGCATTACACCCCGTATGTGGACCGCGAGCGATTGAACATCGATGCATGTTTTCACGACGCGGCGGTCAGTATTGTCAGACATGGCAAAATTTTGCAATTCGTGGTGGAATCTTGGGCTTGTATTAGCGACGTAGCAGCGGCAGAGCAAAATAGATTTAGATTGATACTGGTATTTTATTAGTACTCCAATAAAATGGTTGGGGGGGGGGGCGTGGTTAAAATGAATTAAGAAAAGTGGGTCTCAAATACTAAAACGTTGAGAAACGCTGGCTTAAATACTAATTACAGCTAAGTATACTAGATAATGATGTAAGTAAATAATGAAAAACGTTATAACCTATTAAGCATAACAACTGAAGATATAAGAAGATACATCAAACATAGATCTTAAATAAACTCGAAAATTTTCAATTTTTAAACACAAAGGAACAGTAGATTATACATTATACAATAAAAAAATATTTTAAATATGCTTAAACAGTTAATTTACAAAGGAATAGTTCATTCTTGGATATCTTTAATAAGCTGATATACGTACGGAATCTTAGCGTCCCACTTGGTATTAATTTTGTAAACACAGTGTTGTATTAATAACCATATATGTTCAGATTCTTTCGGGTATTCAGCACAAAGGACGTGGTAGCATTTAAAGAGCCGATCAAAACAATTAAGGACAGAAGTGCTCTTATACATCATTCCACGATTAGGTATGCATCTTTAATATCTGTCAGTGCCTGTCCTACAACAATCATATATGGCTGTGTACTTCTATTCATACATAGATTGATAAAGATTTTTTTTGTTTTTAATTATTTCTTCAATCTCAGAAGGCACCTGAAAAACATAAATATTAAAGTAATTTAAAGACATCAGGTAAACCTGACAATAAATTTTAATTTTATATAAAATACCATTGATCAAACTTTACCTTTATATGATTAATTATGCTCTCTTGGCATTCTCTAATTGATGGTTTCCAGTGGGCGTTTTGAATCCTTATGCGCCCCTTTGGTGGAAATAGAGATGCCAAGGTTGTAATTTGTACAGCACTTTTGCTATCTAAAAATTGTTAGTGCAATTAGAATTATCAGATCTCACTAGAAAGTGTGTTGAACCTACCTTCACTTAAATCCATTGATAAGAGATTTATCGTTTCTTCATTACTTTTATTGGCATTTAATCTAAGGGCAACTAGTTTGTTAAAAAACCAATCCCATTTTGTATACAAATTCATTGAACACGTTTGATACATTTGGATAAAATCATGGTCAATCTAAAAGTGATGTTCTGGTTATTTGTTTTGTATGAATTAATAATTATATACGTTTTATTACCAAAGTACAAGCGTCTCTATGCTTCAGTATAGGCCAGTTGTCAATAAATGTATCTACAGTAGAGACTGTACTACTACGTCTTAAACTGAAGGTATTTTGCCAGTGTTTTATTACTATATCCCAAGGTTCTCTGAAATTTTTCAGCCAGATCACGCTTTCTTCCATGTCTGGTGCTAAATATCATAAGTAATAATAAATTAGTTTCAGGAAAAAAAAATTTTAATAAATGCGATTCACAATAAGCAAACCACGTTTTTCTAAATTTATAATTTGTAAACTAATTACTTACTTGCTGTACTGCCCTTTAGTTGATCTTCTATTTCTGTTTCATTACCTATTACAACAGTTCTGTTATTATACAGTCTCTTTAAATTTCTATATTTATCTATAAGCTTTCCGTTTGCATTAACGGGCTTATTTTTGATAGATTCTCTTGAGCTTATCCGAGGAATGTAATAGGTACCGACAGTTTCTGATGGGAAAAGCTCTACAATTTTTTGTGAAATATTTTCAAAGTCTTCATTGGTTAATTTTCTACAAATAATAAATTATATATAAATAAATTACGATTTAATTTACTTTATTGTAAGTACCCTGAACATTCCGATATCAAACCATTTATTAGTAACTCTACCAATGTGTTTCTGGTTTTACTACTAAGACTCTTATCCTTTTTAAAACTGGCCAATACATACTTTCCGGCATTCGTCGAATTCAAAAATTCTTTTAAATTTAAACTATATGACCGTCTGCATGCCCGGTCAAAATTCTCTAGACCAAGAAACGCATGTTCTTTTCGTGTTGCAATTTTAAAAGCATTTGCAACTTCATCAGTAAAAATGATTTCATTTATTGAGTCTTCTGAAGATGATGCAGTTGATGGCCCGGCAATAGATACATACGATATTTCTTCGTTTGTTTTGTTACGCTAAAGATAATAAAAATAAACTCATACACTTTTATTACTTCAAATATGTACCTACATTGTTATCTCTACCTCTTTTTCAATGACTACGTCCATTTTCGTAATGTTTTGATAATACTTTAACTTCTCCAAAAATTTTAATCGTGGCCCTATTTTTGGAATTAATTCCTTAACAGTATTTTCATCGAGCATCATTAATGCAGCTTCATCGATTTCTTGTTCTTAAAATAATGTAAACGGTTACTTATTTAACACTGTATAAAATTATGTGTTAAGGCGAAATATAAAAATTACTGAATTACTTAATATCTGTGAATTTCAACACCATTTAGGGAGTAATAGTACCTACATACATTAATCATCTATAGGTAAAGTTTGAAATGCGTATATTGTTTTAAGATAAATGAAAATACATATAAACAACCATTATCATCATATTCTTATATTCGCGAAATTTATGAATACATAAATACGTAAATCGTTAATTAAAGTTTTTTCAAATACACTAAAAATTCCGTAATACGTGTAAGTACGTAGGTATATGTATGTACAAACAAAAACTTTTAATATTTATATAAATACTACATTCTAATGATGTGAAATCAACTTACCCACAAACACTTCAACAAGCTCGGTGAATCCCCAGTCCACCAACAAAGCGTCCATTTTACAATTACATTTTTCTATAACTGAAATATAAACGAATTTGACATGAGTTTTACAGGATGACAGTATATCGTGAAAACGTTAATTTTTTGAATTTCAAACATTAAGCGAGGATTAGAATGCTATACCATTACCGAACTAACAGGTTTTATTAAACACGGGAACTGTAAAATAATTGTCACTAACATAGTGCAATACAGCGTAATGCTGTCCGATACAATGGTTTTCCTTCTAATAAAATTGTAATACGTTACGATAATAATAATATATACCATATAATACATACCTGTACTGCTATTATTACTGCACTTGCACTTATTGTTGCACTACACTTTATAACGCCCAAACTTAAATAATTTAGCAAATGGAAGCTGAATAGGTACTAAACGTTACGTCCGCAATTCGAATTAGAATGAAACCTGATGCATTTTGCACTGAATTCACTGACTCAGCATATTTATGCATATGTTATGACTACCAATTTCAATAAGAACATTGATTCAGTCAACAGTACGCATATTTCTTTTAAACAGTTTTTATGGAAACCGCAGTAGTATTTGAAACAAACAACTAAATACTTAAACGATTAGAATAAATAGCTTAATTCAAACCTCCCACATCTTCTTTTAATATTTAACTTTATTTGTGGCAACATGTTGGTGAGTAATGTAATAAACTCGTAATTATTTTAGTACAAACAATATAATATATTGAATGAAAATGACATCCGTTTGATACCCAACCAATATTCACTGAACATTTAGAAGAATATTTTCAGGTTGACATCTTTATTTTAGTTGAAATAAACTGTAACCGTTAAAACAACCAATTTTTGTTTGAAACAATCAAAAATCTTTCTAATGAACATGTAAATTTTGAGATGCAAGAAATGGTTCATCTAACACTTCCATTTTTCTCAGTGTACAAATAAAACAAAACCTGTACTTATTGTTGTAGTAGTGCTCCACACCTTTTCAGTTTAACATCAAACCAAGCGCCCAAATATCCCATTTACTGCATTTACTCGTTATAAGCTTAAGCATAATAAACAAAAGTGTTTACACTAGTAGAAAACATAAATTGCAGCACGAAACCAATAAGGAGGCACCAAAGACTTACTATTTAGTAGATACTTAATGGTCACTGACAAATTTCGTTGGTTATTGAAACAGAACAAAACCAAGAGAAATTGAACACCACACAACACTACAACTTTACAGCAATGGCATAGACGCGTAGATTGGCGCCTTGACTTGATACTTGATCGAGGCAAGAAGGACTTCAACGGTTGGCGATTTCCCTGAACGAAAAACCTGCTTCCCGTAAACCAACAATTCGCCCTCTGTCGAATTCGCTCAACTACTGGTAAACTTGACGTCTCCTTACTCTAGGCATAATCAGACACTCGAAACACTTTCAACTAAAGAATAGGAACCGAAAAAGTGGAAAGAATTCAAAAAATGATTGTACTTGTTGATCACCACCTCTAAAATGTGACACCAAAAAATTGAAAATGCCACAACTACTTGATGGTCGGCTTTCAAATTTTGATTAACTATAACCTTGGACTAGTCCAATGTTCCTGCCAAATTTGGCCAAAAATTTCCCATCCCTTCTAGGTGTTGCAGTTTTTGTGTCACTGAGTATATTTAATTTATATGTCACCAAAGCAAGACCACAATATGACGTGATATGTGGTACGTCATTTTAATGTCATTTATTGGACGTCAATATGTCGTCGATTTTTGGTCCACTGACGTCTCTTGACGAGTAATCACCAGATTTTCACGTCATTATGCCGTACCCTTGCTACTATGGAACATGCTTTTAGTTGTCTGAACATTTTGTTGTTATAGACTTCCAAGGACTGATGTGCCAATTAAAGCTTTTGTGATAACGAAGAGCAGCAAGGTGAACTCGGCGTTGGTATGAACTTCGTTGTACTAAATTCAGTCGTTTCCCCATATTGAATCTAGCAACGATGTTGATTAAACGCTCGGTTCTTAAATTATTTTCATTTTCCAGTAATAAATGTGCCTTTCGGATAAGTAAATTTATTATTCCTAAAATTATCAGACGATATTTATTGAATTTTCTCAAATGTCAACAAACAAATGAAGAACATATCTATTAAATGAAAATAATTATTTCTAGCTTTTAATTCCGAAATTTTATCGATTGATGTTTTTTATAAATTATTGCAAATATTTTCTAGACATTCTGAATGATCGTCGAAAACGTGATGAAACTGTAAATCGTGTTTGAGTAATTGTAAATCTCTTGCTTCACTCTTGGAATGCTCATAGATTGAGCATTTCGCCCGCTTCTGGAGAAGCAATATTTTCTGTTGCGTTAGCAACTTTCTGCCGTTACAATCTGTGCTGGTATCTTTCTTTATTATAAGCAATCTCTTGCCATAGTTTTTTAGTGCATGGTGGGTGCACTCAGATTTTTTAATACCCTTACCATAAGGTACCTTCTCTTTTAGTTTAGAAAATAGTCACGAGTCTCCATCCGCAATAAACTGTTGGTATCGTACCGCATGCATTGCTTCACTACGATAAAAACCTTCAGTAGCCATATCTGCTTCCATAGAAGGTGCAGAACCGTCCCAGTTTTTAAAACAAACGTGTTCCCTCTAGGTAACGTATTTCTATTTGCGATAAAGGCACACACACAGCAATATTTATTTCTCACAGAAACTTGTAATAATCATAAATAAACGTAAAGAACTGTCAAAAATAATCGACGTTTGTTTATGATTTTGTGCTTAACACGGGCAGAATAGTTAATTTTGCTCCTATGCTTTATAGGTCCTCGGCCCAGTATTTTGTTCGGTGCGGGAACACCGAGCACCCGACACTTACGATTATTTATAGATCCATCTATACGTTTCACTCACAACAAATATTGAAGTTTCACTATATGTATGAATGTGTATATCTGTAACCGCATAGAAAAGCATCTAAATTTCGAAAATACTTTAGGGTTTAAAAACCAATATTATGCAATTTATTGTTACATTAAATGAAAAAAAGCAGTTTATTAATACGTAGACAAATTAAAGTATATAATTATTGAAACAAAAATACATTAAATCTAATATAAAGTAAATTGCGATTTATGGAGTATGTATTTGATTAAAGCAGTTAAGACACATGCCGGGCATTTCAGAGCAATTACTACAAACGCTTGTTACTTTTGATATTTTTTTGTTAGATGCACGGCTGCTGTACGTGCGTCGTAAATTTTTATAGAGTCGAGTTAGCGCGATTGCCTAGTGCGGACGTGCCAGCGATTTGTTTAACCCTTATGGTACTACGCTACTTTGTGCTGCGTAAAGGACTGCGTGGGGTCCTTGAGCGACCCCACACTTTTTTAAGATAAATGGTTGCAAAAGTGGGTGGAAATCTTAAAACATAGCTGTATAAATATATTTTTGATGAAATATTTTAATTAAAGTTAAAACCGAGGCTATGCTGCAAGCACGATGTCGCGCCAGCTTCGGTTGAAGCAAAGCATACCTTAGTAACAAAACAATAAGTGTTTTTAATATTTTTATTATAGCTGGCACACAGAGCATAATAATAGTAACAAAAGAACAAAACAATGAACAATTCGAATTAAACTAAATGCAAAATTGAAAAAAATCACTTTCAAGCCATTCAACATTCATGGATTTTCATGATCGCAGCAGTAAACGTTCTTCATGATTTCACCATGTCTGTGGTTTTCACAGATGAACATTTGACAAGAATTACATTTGATATCAATCTTTCTGTCGGTAGACCTAGGACAAAGGCGGCATCTTCCGCGCTTCCGAGCTTGAGACTCCAGTACGTCTTGCACTCCCTCAGTTGGGTGAATATTCACCCCGCATGCCTCAATAGCCCCTAGCACGTGTTGATTATTTCGCAAAGAAGGTACACGCAATTTCATGTTTTCTTTTGCGTGTTGTCCTCCTAACATTTTTAGAAAATATCGTCGTCCGAATGAACAGGATTTCATCCATTCCGGATTTTTCGTCGTATAAATGACATAGGCATTCAATGCGGCCGTATCCAATAACTGCATAAATATTCTGAAGGGCCAGCTAGCAGTACGTCGTGCGCATGTGTACTCGCGAATGAGTTTGTCGGCATTATCCACGGCGCCTTTGGTAGAATTGTAGTCTTCAATCATTGTCGGTTTTTTGCCTTCTTTTTCAGAGATATCAGGCTTGTCATGTTGGGATGATAGTAAATGGACCATTCTTCCCTTTTTAGGCACATATGAAACTAAAGAAAGATTGTCTGAAAAGGCAAACTTTGACGAATGCACGCTTCTACCTGCCATTTTCTTCAATTCCTCTGGAGTGTCGGGTTTATTCTTTCTAGCCGTTCCCAAAATTGTAATTCTTTTCGTAAGCAATTCTTCAGCCAAAGATGCCGAGGTAAAAAAGTTGTCTGTGGTGACTCCACGACCTGTATTGAAAAGCGGTATCATTAGATGTTTTACAACCCATGCCCCTTGGTTCTTTTCTGGCTGCGCACCCGGAAGCTTGCCAGTGTATATTTGTAAATTGTACAGATAAGTCGTCTCAACGTCAGCCAAGGCCCAAATTTTAATCCCGTATTTTGAGGGCTTAGATTTGCTGTATTGGCGCAATGGGCAATTTCCTCGAAAGGCCACTAATTGTTCGTCTATTGTTAGTGATTCACCTGGTACAAAACTTTTTTTGCAGTTTTCAACTAATTTGTCCCATATGTTTCGGATTGCTGCTAACTTATCCGTTTCTCGTCTAATTTGTCTTGTCATTTTATCATCAAATCTAAGGAATGTACGAATAGCGATAAATCTATCACGTGACATTGCCGCTGTGAAAATTGACCTTCGTACTGATTCATCTGTCGTCCACATTTCCGTCGTATGTTCTTTTCTGAAACGCAAAGCTCCTGCTCAAAGTAGAACTCCAATAAAAGCATCTAACTCAACTTCCGTCAGTATCTTCCAATTTTTTTGTTTATCTGTATTTTTTTCATTATAAAATCCATAAACTCTTTTAGCTTCTTCATTAGTCTGTCTGCAAATTATTTCTCTTATATCATTCGTGAGAAATAGGTTGAAAGTATCCAAAACGTCAGTTGCAGTAGACGAATACTGTGTTAGTCCTGTTTTTTCAACTAAGATGTTATGACAACGACGACAGCCACGTCTAGTTTGATTTGGTGTCCACAACTTTCCAGATTTAGCTTTATATTGGTTGAAAGTCGACTCACCTTCTTCAGCTTCATTATCTGACGTAGCAACATCTTCGTTTTCTTGCTCAGGAATATAATCACCATCCTCCTCTTCTACATATTCAACGTTATCCTCGTCTTCTGACACAACCTCTTCATTATCCGAGTCAACAAAATCGTCATCAGATAACCTCAAAATCTAATCCTCAAGCTCTTGTTGTGTGAGCGAGTGGCTTCTTTCATATGACATTATGCAAGATCTAAAATAGTAGATATTATAAATATTTTTGTTAGCATATTCTATGTAGGCGTATAAGTACTTACAGTAAGCTAATTATCAAATTTCCCTCAGTTGGGTGAATATTCACCCCGCATGCCTCAATAGCCCCTAGCACGTGTTGATTATTTCGCAAAGAAGGTACACGCAATTTCATGTTTTCTTTTGCGTGTTGTCCTCCTAACATTTTTAGAAAATATCGTCGTCCGAATGAACAGGATTTCATCCATTCCGGATTTTTGTCGTATAAATGACATAGGCATTCAATGCGGCCGTATCCAATAACTGCATAAATATTCTGAAGGGCCAGCTAGCAGTACGTCGTGCGCATGTGTACTCGCGAATGAGTTTGTCGGCATTATCCACGGCGCCTTTGGTAGAATTGTAGTCTTCAATCATTGTCGGTTTTTTGCCTTCTTTTTCAGAGATATCAGGCTTGTCATGTTGGGATGATAGTAAATGGACCATTCTTCCCTTTTTAGGCACATATGAAACTAAAGAAAGATTGTCTGAAAAGGCAAACTTTGACGAATGCACGCTTCTACCTGCCATTTTCTTCAATTCCTCTGGAGTGTCGGGTTTATTCTTTCTAGCCGTTCCCAAAATTGTAATTCTTTTCGTAAGCAATTCTTCAGCCAAAGATGCCGAGGTAAAAAAGTTGTCTGTGGTGACTCCACGACCTGTATTGAAAAGCGGTATCATTAGATGTTTTACAACCCATGCCCCTTGGTTCTTTTCTGGCTGCGCACCCGGAAGCTTGCCAGTGTATATTTGTAAATTGTACAGATAAGTCGTCTCAACGTCAGCCAAGGCCCAAATTTTAATCCCGTATTTTGAGGGCTTAGATTTGCTGTATTGGCGCAATGGGCAATTTCCTCGAAAGGCCACTAATTGTTCGTCTATTGTTAGTGATTCACCTGGTACAAAACTTTTTTTGCAGTTTTCAACTAATTTGTCCCATATGTTTCGGATTGCTGCTAACTTATCCGTTTCTCGTCTAATTTGTCTTGTCATTTTATCATCAAATCTAAGGAATGTACGAATAGCGATAAATCTATCACGTGACATTGCCGCTGTGAAAATTGACCTTCGTACTGATTCATCTGTCGTCCACATTTCCGTCGTATGTTCTTTTCTGAAACGCAAAGCTCCTGCTCAAAGTAGAACTCCAATAAAAGCATCTAACTCAACTTCCGTCAGTATCTTCCAATTTTTTTGTTTATCTGTATTTTTTTCATTATAAAATCCATAAACTCTTTTAGCTTCTTCATTAGTCTGTCTGCAAATTATTTCTCTTATATCATTCGTGAGAAATAGGTTGAAAGTATCCAAAACGTCAGTTGCAGTAGACGAATACTGTGTTAGTCCTGTTTTTTCAACTAAGATGTTATGACAACGACGACAGCCACGTCTAGTTTGATTTGGTGTCCACAACTTTCCAGATTTAGCTTTATATTGGTTGAAAGTCGACTCACCTTCTTCAGCTTCATTATCTGACGTAGCAACATCTTCGTTTTCTTGCTCAGGAATATAATCACCATCCTCCTCTTCTACATATTCAACGTTATCCTCGTCTTCTGACACAACCTCTTCATTATCCGAGTCAACAAAATCGTCATCAGATAACCTCAAAATCTAATCCTCAAGCTCTTGTTGTGTGAGCGAGTGGCTTCTTTCATATGACATTATGCAAGATCTAAAATAGTAGATATTATAAATATTTTTGTTAGCATATTCTATGTAGGCGTATAAGTACTTACAGTAAGCTAATTATCAAATTTCCGCACTGATATAACACTGACACAGCACTAACAGAGCATAAAAGTGACAGCGGTAAAACAGGTATGTGAATTACCAACAAAATGGCGCATTAAGCTACGTGTTTTTGACCGACATAAAATACTACGTGTGCTTGGCTGCAGGACCCCAAACAACTTTTTTACTATTACTATCAAAATTAAAAAAATCCCGGGATGTTGTATATGTTATTATTCGTTAAATGAAATGAATAGACAAGCGAGAAGACAAATACTGTAAAAAAAACATTTCAAAAGATTTTTGATAAAAACAATTTTTGGGGCAGAAAACGACCTCAGCAGTACTCTAAGGGTTAAATTGCGTTTCAATTCCTTCGAGCTTACACGAGTGTAGATTCATCATTACGGCTCTCATCTGCGGGCCTTATCAGCCCAATGTCGACCATTTCAACGAAAAGAAAGCTAGCATCTGTTTTAACGAAAATCATAAAAAATACATTTGCACCGAGTTGGCTCCTTTATCTAAGAATAAATATTACTTGCCTGAACAGGCGGAAAATCAGTTAAATGACACTGTAAACGAAGCAGATAAGCCAAGAATTCCACCTATATTTTTGCACGACGTGAACAACTATCAAGCGATAGTGACCGATATTAAAACAATTGCAAAAAATGAATTCACAACACCGAACAGGACAGATGGGTTAAAAATTAATCGAACATCAATTGAAGATTTCCGAATAGTGACTAAGTATTACACAGAACATAATCTACCATACCACACGTATCATGATCCTAAATAAAGAAACTCTAAACGTAACCTTTAAGGTGCGTATAGACATGCAACAGAATAGAGTAACGTAACTCCGTCGCGTATCAATTATAACGACAGATCAATAAAAATACCAATTAGGGTAGGCTGTGAAATTGAATTATTTTGAATTGGTACTTTAGCCACATCCACAAAATGACATTTTATAACGTTTGTAATTCAATCGTTGCTTCTGTTCGTCTAAGCGGCGGTCCACTTCCACTTTTACGAGCGACACTACCACTTTCTCTCAAAAAAATGCACAGATTTAGTTACAACGTCGCCGTGTATCACATACGCGAACATTTTGACGTTCCATATTATTTTATAAATCGAGTACATGTCTCAGATAGTTGATCACGATGGATGTTGCTGCAGCAGCGTACATAGTGATGGATTATTTAGTACGATACAAACGGAGGGAAAGGCGATGCTGGCTGACACAGTTGTATTCAAATAGAAATAAGTATGGAGGGCAGCATTTACTTGCGGATTTCAAGTTCCAAACAGTTAGCGGCTTTTATAAAAACTTTACACGAATATCACCCACGGACTTTGAATATTTGGTTAATTTAATCAGTCCGAAAGTATCGCGGCAAGATACACACTGGAGGAAGGCTATATCTGTTCAAGAGAGGTTGGCAGTGACTATTCGTTTTTTAGCGACTGGTGATTCGTATACTAGCCTCCAGTATCTTTTCAAAATATCGAAGCAATCGATAAGCAATATAGTTTCAGAAGTATGCCAAGCTCTCGTAGAAGGTTTGAAAGAAAATATAAAGCTTAGTAAACAATTTTACTTACAAAATTTTCAATTTACCTGATTAATTATGTTTCAAAAACTGACTTATTGATATCCGGCATATCTAATAAAGAAAATTGCGATTCGGCGAAAGGAGATTCAGGTGGAAGGTATGATGATTGATTGGAGCGAGATTCATTGGAGTGATTCGATTCAGTAAGAGATGGACATTGCGAAGGTGTGTACTGCGGAGATGGAGATGGTAAATGTGTATATTGCGATGGATGAGATCGAGTCAATTGGTGGTAAACTGGAGGCTGTTGGTTAACTTGAGAAGAGCCAGGAATAGAATAATGACAACTTTCATTAGGCTTGGATGAGGATGACTGATATTGAACATGTGTAGGATATGGTTGGGGCAGAATGTGAGATGATGGAGGATATGATTGAGGCGAAACGAAAGAAGATAGAGAGGGTCTACTATAGCAACCTCTGTCAGCTGTGAATAAAATATTCATTATGTCCTGTTGTACAGCTGCTTGTACATCAGCAGAATACTTCTGAAGTTTTGTAGGCACCAGATTTCCAAAAACTTGGCACTCATTTTGATTTCCTTGAGGCATTTTCGACGCGTTTGATAATATTCGGAAAGCTCATCTAGTTTTTCATCCTGAATACTTCTTTTCTTTTTCTTTGGTGGTAGTCGAGGGGATACAATATTTGTGGAATGGGCCTTTTGTGTTTCTTCTGAAAGTGCTTGAGTTACCTCATTCTGAGTTGAAGGTGGATAATCTTCCTGCAGTTGCGCTTCATGAGTTCCTTGCGAAGCTGCAGATTCATTGTTTAAGGCTTCTTCAATATTCGCAGACTCATTTGCTTCAGCCTCTTCACTGGCCTCCTCATCTGGAATCTGCAATGAAAACACATAGGTACTTTTCTGCTGTCTAGTAATCGAAACAATAAAATATTGGTTCCACTTATTATTCAACAATCTTTGTTTCAGATACCCACAACGCCAGAAAAATGGCTGGAAGTAGAAAAACAGTTTAGAGAGATTTGGAACTTTCTGCGCTGTTTAGGTGCCCTAGATAATAATAATAATAATAATAATAATAATAATAATAATAAATTTTATTGACTACAAGTCAAAGGCAAGGTTCGGCCAAAGGCTGTTCTTCCACCTAACCCGTACATCAATTTGAACAAAATTATTTATTTGTTGAAGCCAACAACATCAAAATGAAACCAGCTAATGAGACACAGACATAGACAAAACAGAAATAAACATGAAAAAACCGTCGTTGCAATTTAAGGTGAAATACAGCAAAAAAAATTTATAAATTATACATAGGAATTATAACGGCCAGGGTGGCGCAGTGGTAAGAGCGTCAGGCTAGCGTTGCGCTAGTCCTCTGTTCGAATCTCACTGGGTGCAAGTTTTCCCGGAGTTCGGTATCGAGCCCTGGTGACCATTCGTCGTTGGGCACCTAATTAACGACGCTCTCCTCCGAATACCGATCTACGAGGAAGAGTAACAAGGTTCTATACGTACACACACATACACTATACACATGGTGCTGTATGTAGGCAAGAAACGGCGCACTAATCACGTGACTCGCATGCGGGCCGGATTGTGAATTTCACGCGTAAGACCACATACGCTAACTCACCAGCCTCAACACCGAAAGGTATAAGAGGATAACGATTACATACATACATAGGAATTATACAACTTTTTAATAAGATACTTAAAAGAACTATATGTTAGAGACTTTAGACTTTCGGGTATGCTATTATATAGTGTAGGCGCAAGATAAGAAAATGATGCCTTGAACTTCGTTTTCCTGTATGTTGGCACTATAAACAAGTCCTTAATTCGCATAGCATAATTATAATGTTTGCAAACCAATTTATCGAGCAAGTAGTGTGGAGTACCAGTCAGTTTTACTTTATGGACCAGACAGAGATAAGTAGCTTTTAATCGAGCATCCACAGTAGTCATTTTGGCACGTATTCGATATGCTGAAATATGATCATATTTCCGTACACCGTACACAAAGCGTAAGCACGAGTTTTGCAAAATTGTGATTCTATTTTTATCCGTCTGTGTTAAATTGGGTATATAAACACACGAACAATAGTCTAGAATCGGCAAAATTAAGGTATTTATCAGACGCAACTTAATGTCGGGGGTTAAATCATGCCTGAATTTATACAAATGCCGTAATTTAATTCTAGCAGCTGTAAGTTTTGTATTCAGGTGCTCTGTAAATTTAAGGTTTTCGTCTATTAATACACCTAATATTTTCGTGCAAGAACTGGCCTTGAGTGATACACCATCCAATACTATGTCCGGAATATATGTATAGTTGCCGACAACAAGAAGAGAAGATTTACTTGCATTTATTTTTAAATCATTTTTTTCCACCCATGACACTAATTTTTGTAGTTCGTTATTTACTAACTCACACTGTTCATCAATAATGGTTGGATCAATAGTTGCCATTAGTTGCGTGTCGTCTGCATATGAGTGGGCACTGCAAAAATTCAAGATAGAGGGCAAGTCCGCTATGTAAATTAGAAAAAATAAGGGCCCAGAATTGACCCCTGGGGTACTCCGCACTCCAGGGGAAATTGAGTAGACCTAACCGTATCCATATTATTATAAGCCATGCAAACTTGAAAGGACCTGTTGTGCAAATAATTGTAACACCATTTAACTGCATTTTTAGAAAAATTATAATATTTAAGTTTAGCGAGAAGCATGCTATGGTTAACCATGTCAAATGCCTTGGAAAAATCAATCTGTATTAACACGGAAATTTTTGATTTGTCATAGTTATTTAATAATGTATCTATTATACTCAAAAGGCAAGTGTTTGTGCTATGGCCAGTTCTAAAGCCAGACTGATTAGTTGGTAGAATATTATTCTCTGTACAGAATTGCATAATTTGTTCATAGCAAACTCTCTCCAAAACCTTAGACAAAGTTGGAAGAATAGATATAGGGCGCAGGTCATCAAAAGTGGCACAATTTTTTTGTTTTGGTATTGGTGTGACAATGGCGGTCTTCCACACATCCGGAACCTCACATTCAAGAATGCAGGTATTAAGAATATGCGTAATGTAGTCCTTGATTACGGGCAAGATGAATAAGATCATTTTCAAACATATGCTATCCGCACCAGTGGCGTTGGATGTTTGTTTAATTAATATATTCACTACTGTCTCACTTTCGGTACATTTAAAGTTAAAAGGTTGACTAGTTTGATTAAAAAGCGAATTATTTATATTTAGGTCTAACGAATTAAGGATTGCATTAGTGTTACTGACTTTGTCAAATAGATATTTTCCGTAAGTATCAGGTATGCAAAGTGCTTCGGGAATATTCCTTGCAATATTGTCCTTAACGCCTAAATGTTTAATATTGTTCCAAAGTTTATAAGAATCATTACAATTTTTATTAATTTCATATTGTAAAAATGCTTCTTTTTCTCTACGAATTGCAGCCGTTGTAAAATTGCGAAGTTGTTTATAATATTCTAATTTACCTTGAGTTTTATGTTTTTTATATTCTAAAAAGGCTTTATCGCGCTTTTTCTGCATAATTCTAATTACTGGAGTTATCCACGGACTGAAATTTTTCGAGGTTTTTACAGTTTTAATAGGAGCATGTTTGTCAAACAGTGAAACAATATTCTTATTTAAGTATTCTAATTTTGTATTAACATTTTCAAGCGTTAAAATACAATTCCAATTAATCTTTTCACAGTCTGCAATGAATGTCTCAGAATTAATATTTCTAAAGTCTCTGTACCTATAGAACCTTTCTTTTTCCACACATTTTGGAAAATTTAAATAACAATATGTACCGTAGTGATCCGTAAAATTTGTGCAGTCTATAACATCGGCATATGAATATAAAGAATAATCTGAAATCGTGATAATATCCAATAAAGTTTTAGTAGATGGTCGAGTGTAACTTTGAATCAATTGATGCATATTATAAGCCGATAATATATTTTTAACATAGATACAGCGAGCATCGCTTGATAATAAATCAACATTGATGTCGCCTGCACAGATTATACAATCAGCTTGGGAATAAAAATCAGCAAAAATTGAATCCAAAATACTAAGTTCTTTGTAGAATTCTCTATGAGGATTATAGATAACTCCAATAATAATTTTCCGATTATTTACTGTAATTTGGATCCAAAGATGCTCAATATTGTTACGTATTACAAATGGTGTATCTAAAACTTTGAAAATGATACAGTTACGGACATAGAAGGCAACACCTCCGCCACGTTTATCTGCTCTATGTAAACTAATTAATTTGTAACCATCTATTTGAAACATTTGAGATGGAGAGGCGTCACTGATCCATGTCTCAGTAACTGCTAAGATATCAAAATGATAATCAAATACAAAGTCCTTGAATTGAGAGAAACATGAATTTAAAGATCTAACATTTATATGACC
Source organism: Melanotus villosus (assembly GCA_963082815.1). Taxonomy (NCBI): domain Eukaryota; kingdom Metazoa; phylum Arthropoda; class Insecta; order Coleoptera; family Elateridae; genus Melanotus; species Melanotus villosus. The sequence continues at coordinate 15,740,304 of OY720427.1, read as the reverse complement.
AACTGTAAACTGAGTAATTTTGGAGGCCACGGCCAATAAATTAAAACAGATGTGTCTGTGTCTAACACGAAGTAACAGAAATTTACAAAATAAAAATAAGCAATTAAACAAAACAATACAAGACTCAGCTAAGGTGTCAGAGTTCAGTCAGCTGTGAACTGGCTTAGTTGATTAAACAAAATAAAGAAATTAATAAAGAAATTAATAAATAAATGAATAAAGAAATGAATAAATAAAGAAAAATGAATGAAATTAATCACAAAGATCATTTATACTATTTATATAGAGCTTAGTGTCCTTCCCATTCTTTTTAATTTTAGCAATCACACGACCGTCAATGGTCCAAACATTATTAAAATTGAACTTATCTGCCGCAGCCTTGAGGAGTTCGAGCCTGGCTTTGGTGAGATCCTCGCGGAGTGTGATTCCTGATCCTTTAAGTTTCTTCTTATCATGGAATACCTTACTACGGGTTCGGTAACTCACGAACTTGACGATGATGGGACGGTTTGATCCATTTTTAGGTTTCCCTAAACGATGACAACGGTCAATATCGTCCTTAGAGATGACGACTTTTAATTTATCCCGTATCAAGTTAACTACAGTTTCATCGCACTGTTCGTTGGGACTTTCGGGTAAACCAAATACACGCAGACTGTTACGGCGCGTGTATTGTTCAAGATCGTCCGCACACTTTTCGTAAGATTTACATGACATTTTTAGAATATTATTCTCCTCTTTCAGGCCACTCACTTGATTTTCTAATGTCTTAATTTTGTCTTCGAACACTTTTTGTACGGCAGCAGACACTTCTTTCACTATTACTTCTATAAACTCCTTACTAGAGGTTAATCTGCTTATCGAAGATGTTATCATCTCGGTGATAATTGTATGATTGTCGCGGGTAAGCATTTTTGTAAATAATTTATTATTTATGAAAAGAAAGTGCACCTTACATACGTTATTTGCAGAAATAGAATCAACTACACCAGCTCACACGAAACACGTCTAGCTGCGTTGGCTGTGCATGCTAACTGGGAAGATGGGAAGCACGTCGTTTTGTAAGCACCGATTAACACCGGGAGTGAGTTTTTTAGTTATAAGTCGACTTTTAGTGTAGTTTTGTTTGCTTTGGCGGATGCTCAGTATAACTTTTTATACGTGAATGCAAGAGGTCAAGGCCGAATTTCGGATGGTGGCATATTTAAGAACAGTTCCCTTGGCAAGAAACTACAGAGAGGTGACTTGAATTTTCCGCAAGCTGAACCATTAGAAGGTAGACGGAAAGAGATTCCATATTTTTTCGTTGGAGACGAAGCTGTTGCTTTAAGCGATACTCTAATGAAACCGTTTTCCGCAATACATCCCAAAGGTTCGGCTCAGAGAATTTTCAACTATAGGTTATCCCGTGCTAGAAGAACTATCGAGAATGTGTTTGGCATATTATCAGCAGTTTTTAGAGTACTTCGCAAACCTTTGTTGTTAGAACCTCAGAGAGCTGAACTGATTATAATGGCAGTAGTCCATTTACATAATTTTGCAAGAAAAAGCCCCGCCTCCCTTTCTTTATACACTCCTCGTGGGACATTTGACGAAGACAATGACAGGGGGTTATCAGAAGGAACTTGCAGAACCGTGGACAATGAGCCAAGGACCTCATTAATATCCATCAGAAATATTCCTAGGAGAGCACCCATAGATGCCCAAGAGATACGAAACGAAATAGCGGATTTTTTTCAAAATGAAGGTCGAATTGTATGGCAAAACCAGTATGCATAAATAAAGATTTGGTATATACTTACAGTGCTTTTACTTTTTCGTACTGAGTTTTTATCCCACAGGAACGTAAGCTTTTGAATGCAAACCAACTGCTTTCATATACATACATCATCTCGGCCTGCAATAGAAAAGGACCTGTTCAGGTTAAATGAATTTAGATATTTAATTAAACCGTCTCCCCAAAAATTAATAAATTCGTTTTAAACTTAAACTCGTACATAAAATCAGAAATTAATAAAGCAAAAACTAGGCGGGTGATCTAGGTGGCCATGGTGTGATACAAACTTCTAAAAATGCTTTTTAGACTATAAACAACCTATCTAGCTAGGTAAAACGAGTTTAAAACGAATTAATTAATTTCCAAAAGTGCATTTTTTCCATTCGTTATTTACATACCTGTTCCAGTACCACGGGATTTCTTTATTTTCGTTTTCATTTCTCTCTTTTTAGAGCTGACAATAAAGCCGTCATTTTCTTTTTGCACTCTTCGGTAGTCCCGTTCAATTCACTAGCTATCCCGTTTCAAGCGTCGTTTTTTTGAATTTTGTTGTAATACCTCGGGTGTTTTGGATTCCACAGTATTTCATGAAATCTATAAATTTCAATAAAACGCAGGGTGTTTTCTTGTGTCCACTCCATTGTTGCACAAACTGTACTAAAACTAAAAATGCTGCAAAACGTTAAATCGATCTCTATATGCACCTTTTACACTAGAGCGTCTAGACATTTAAGGAGACGCATAACATAACCTCGAAACGTTTCTTTGATGCGGCGCTAGAAAACCGCCAACAGATGGAACGCGATATTGTCACGGTGTTCCGCTGTTACGTAGTTGCAGTGCGCCGTCCACACTGAGCGCGACGCAGTTACGCAGCGGAATTACGTTACAACAGAAAAATATGAACGTAAGACCAGTTTGAATGTTAAATATTGAATGCCCTCGTTCAGACGTGTCAATCGAGCTTGAACTCCAACTGGACGCTCTCATAATAGTAATCATTTGAATTATTCGTATAAAAGTGCGTAAGAAGAATAGACACGGTCTGCTACATTTTGGGTGATAAAATCTCTTTATTAAACAATACCTAGCAACCTAAATTTAAAGGCACCATGATTTTTATTCTAAAATTCACGTCGCCAAGGAAAGTGTGGATAAAATGTTTACAGCAACAGTGTCGTCAAGGAAAGTGGGGATACAATATTTATAGCAACACTTTATCCACCCTTCACGTTAAAATGTTGCTTTGATAACTAGATTTCACCGTCGAAACAAAAAAGGAATTAAGAAATTAGAGTGTAAGAAAATTTTGCAAGAAGTTCATAGTCGTATTGTAACGAAGGGGTTTTTGTTTATTTATTGATTATGATGGTAGAGTCTTATACCCCTTCAGTTACGAATGCTAATGCTTGGCTTTTGCGAGAAGTATTCATTTAATAATACACGATCAAACTAACATCAAATATATTGTTATAAGTTTACATTCAAACATTATTTAACTGGTCTACAAATATGAAATCCCAAACACTTAAATAGTTCTAAGTCTGATGGACTTAATACAAAACATAAAATATTAACATTACTTATCTACTTAGATGAATAACACATCTTTACAAAATATATTTAACTCAACCCTTGGCTGAGGGCCAAGGATCCGAGTAAAGACCTCTCGTCTGATCTTACTTAGACCTCTCAGAGGTGTGATATTTCCACAATTTCGAAGTCGTAAGTGAGGTCAGTTAATATGTTTTATATATTATATATGGCATTATCATTTCCAATGTATCCGATGGTTGTAAGGATTGGGAAATATGTGAATTGTTTTCGCGAGTGTTACTATATTTCAATTCGATTTTTTGTATATAGGATAAGTGTACATTTGACATCTGTATTGCAATTTTGAAAATCAATAATCTTTATTTATATTTGTATACTAAATATAAATACGATATGGCAACAATTGACACTGTATAGGTGTCGATTGTAACAAGGCAAGTGTCAATTGTGACAAATTAAATTATAACAAAATAACAAAAAAATCGCTATAAGGATGAATATAAATGACTACACATATATTGACAAAACTCAAATTTTATTCTAGTAGAAAATAAATGTAGGTAATTCAACTAACAGTATGAATAAACCAAATTTTATATATTAAATTAATAAAATAAACATTAATCCACGCATGAATCTGATAGACAATTAATGCAAACATCGAAAAAATCATTATTTGTACAACTGACATGTGCTTATTACCTGCAACTAAGGCAGCTTTCTCACTAACGCGACTGGTCGCTTGCAACTGATTGCATATGAATAATGCAACTGGTTTCATGAAACTGACTCATTACTTTACTAACATCTTTTGATATCAGCTGAAGTCACGTCATATGCGTCATATGCGAAGCTCGAATCGTATGCAACTGGCCTTCCCAGTCACGCAGTTGCATCGCACGGAATTGTTGTATGCATATTCAATTTTTAAAATGCCTACCCGCGAGGAAATACTGAGTTTAAAACCTGTTGGAGAGGTTGAAAAATTTCCAATTTTGTATAACAATAAATTGGATGGATATTCCATACGCGATTGTGTTGATGCAGCGTGGGCAAGCGTAGCACATAATATGAAAGATATAGGTAAATAATTGTTTCTGCTTTATTAAAATTACAACCAATTTTAATTTAAAAAATTATGTAATTCGAGGCAATAATTATTTTGTTGGAAGAATATGCAGAGCATTTTTTCTGTTTTTGTCAAGTACAGCAAAAATCTAACCTAGTCACTTTTATCATTATTCATCATTATCTTCATTTCGGTTTATACAATACTTCCACTGCCAAGGTAGTGAAGCTTGGGGTCTAATAAAATAATTAGCAAGATAGTTCCTAAAGCTACTACCCGTATGCCTGTTCTCAGCCACAACAACATTTTGAAAGTGGTTCAACGGCGACATATCTTCATCACCATCATCCGTATTCACTGTCGAATCATAAGTTTTTCCTTCTCTTTTTCTTACAAAATTATGAAGTACACACACAGAACGAATAATAGAGTTTATTGTTTTTTCGTCTTCACATAAAATCGGTCTCATTAATACCCGAAACTTCTTGCAAGCCATACCAAATGTACTGTTAAGTTTAATTACGTTTGATGTTATTTTTTCTAATGCTGGTTCAGTAGCAAGAAATTGTTAGTATAAGTGAAGTAAGCAAACACGTTTTAATTTAAGATTGGATATATTTACACTTTACACTTTAGCAATTTATAAGCAAGTTTAGCAAGTATTTACGTCGCGCGGTACAAACAGGGAACTGGCTAATGTTGGCCTTCCCTTCAAGCTCGAAGGGTAGCAAAAAGTAGCCCATGCGCAAACAAACTTGCTTAACTGGGGTTATTTTGAATACAAATATTGCAAGCAAGAAAATATCGTTAACATATACATCCCGTAGTTTTCCGAGCTCTGGAAATTCTGTAGTTGAAAATTCTTTTTATATCATCTAAAGCTTTCCTTGGAAAAGTCGCATTAGGTATGTTTGCAGAGGAAAAGCTTAACCCTTTAGTGCCCAAATTAGGAAAAAATAAAAAATCTTTTATATTTTCTGTTTAAATAGTTTTATTTATTCAAAATGAAGTTAGTAACAACAAAAAAAAAAATTTTTTTTATTAACAGGTTAAAAAAAATAGGTGGTTCCATGCCGAATCCACTAGGTTTTTCGAGCTTACGGAGAAAATAAATAGTCTTTGTTTCTTCTAAAAAAGTGCAGTAAAATAAAAGTCAAATATTTATTTAGAATGAAAATCTAAAAAACAATTTTTCTTATCATTAAGACATAAGCCTACTTTACAGGTTGAGAACTGCCATTTGGTACGATGAGGTTCATTTGCAGAGCTGCATTTTGCACATCTCAGGGAACTTCCTCGGACTGGCATGTGTGCAGCTTGCGCGTATCTAACTTCTTGTAGAGCTTGAGGTTTGTATCTTCTTTGCGGAGTTGTATCACGACTAGTTGACGGTCTTCCTCTTTTTTGTAAATTATTTACACCAATAAGTCCTCTAGCAACAGCTAAACGAAATGTTTTCAGATCAAGGGAATGACTTGTTTCCCTCTGTCGAAATATTATGAAACAATTTGCAATAGTAACATCTACAAAGTACCAAAAAATACGAGTCCACCATCTCTTGCTCTTTCTATTTATTTTGTAACAAGATTTCACCATATCGGCTTTATCCACATATCCCATATGACTGTTATAATCCTTTACCATTTGTGGGTATGATATCTGTTCTAACGTACCGTCTTTCTTCCTTCTGTTCACTGTTGTATTATCATTTGGGTTGTGAAAGTTGCTCAAGAAGTAAATTGGCTTTTTGTCAATCCACTTGACACAAACAACATTATTCTCATTTGCTCTAAATTCAGACATACCTCTAGTCATTTGTTTGTCACTCAGAAAATCGTTAGGCAAACCTTTTCTATCTTTTCTAACAGTACCACAGGCGTAAATGTCATTTTCTTTTAGCTCCTCGACTAGATCCAGTGCAGAAAAACAAATTGTCGAAATATACCTTGTGAAAAGTTTCTCTAAGTTCCATGGTAAGGTCTTTTACTACTCTAGAACCTAAGTGCTTTTCAGTGGAATTTTTAGTTTTTCCCGTATACAGTGTGTCCCCGGATGGAGTTGACAATAGGTATGATTTACCAAAAATTTTCGAATTCGATTTTCATATTTTGGGATTAATTCCTGCTCGGTCTGAAACTTATTTTTAGTTCACTTTCGATTTTTTTAAATCAAGTAGGCCTTTACAGTTGAGCAAAAACTCTTTTCGTTTCAAGTAAAGTACCTTTTCCGTTCACAGTACGCCAATGTGTTACTAAGAAAAGTTGTTCAGAATGAAATGTTATGGTGTTATGCAAATTTTCAGAACGATCGGACTACTTTAATAAAATTCATTATTAGTCAATTTCGTTTCAGGTAAAGTACTGTTTATGTTCACAGTACGCCAATGTGTTGCTACGAAAAGTTGTTCAGAATGAAAAGTTATGGCGTTATGCAAATTTTCAGAACGATCGGCCTACTTTGATAATAGAAATTGATAATAGGAGAAGAATATTTATTATTAATTTTACGACGATAAGTCATTCTTTATTAAAAATTCTGAAAATTTGCATAACACCATCACTTTTCATTCTGAACAACTTTTCTTAGTAACACATTGGCGTACTGTGAACGGAAACAGTACTTTACCTGAAACGAAATTGACTAATAATGAATTTTATCAAAGTAGGCCGATCGTTCTGAAAATTTGCATAACACGATAACTTTTCATTCTGAACAACTTTTCTTAGTAACATATTGGCGTACTGTGAACGGAAAAGGTACTTTACTTGAAACGAAAAGAGTTTTTGCTCAACTGTAAAGGCCTACTTGATTTAAAAAAATCGAAAGTGAACTAAAAATAAGTTTCAGCCGAGCAGGGATTAATCCCAAAATATGAAAATCCAATTCGAAAATTTTTGGTCCATCATACCTATTGTCAACTCCATCCGGGGACACACTGTATATTTCAAACTGTGAGATATATTCAGACGAGTTTGCGCGAACCCATACTTTATATCCTCGTTTGATCGGTTTTAGGGGCATATATTGTCTTAGTGAAGATCTACCCTTGAACTGTATCATAGACTCATCTACAGACTGATATTCATCGGCTGAGTAGTAATATGTATAGGTTTCAGTCAGTTTGTTCAGGAAGGGCCTAACTTTGTATAATTTATCGTAGTTTGGATCATCCCTTTTTGGTTCAAGAGTATTGTCATTCAAATGTAAATTATTTCTAATCCATTCGAAACGATTCTTTGACATTTGCTGCGATATAAATTCATCTCTAAGCTCTGAATTGGATGACCAATAATCACGATAGGATGGAAGTTTCTTGATACCCATGACAATAACTATACCAATAAAGATCTTTATTTCTGTAACAGTAACTGGTGTGTATGAGGTCGTTGTAGCTTTTTGAACGGAATATACGTTGATTTGGAAAGCTATATGTTCCAACAAGTCTTAGGGAAATAAATACAAAAATATATCAATGGGTAGAGACATTTCATCAGAAAAATTCTTTCGGCCTGACTCTTGCACGAATGGAAATGTACAGGGTGGCCCAATTTCGATGTTTTTAAATGGGAAGTACCCTTAATATCGGAGATAGACAAAAACTGATGTCGGAGTCCAGGGCTCTTTTTTGATGCAGGTTCAAGTCCCGAAAACAAAATTCCGCTATCTTTTGTTATTTTTTAGTTATAGCCCAAAATTCACAATTTGGCCATATCGAAAACTTCAAATAACTCTCTTGGTTTTGAAGATATCCAAAAACGGTAAAAACATTCTACAGGCACTTTTTCAAGTAGAATACGATAGTTAATTCAGATATCTTTTAATTTTCATGTTTTAAGAATTATGACATAAAGTTGGTATTTTTTAAATATAAGTCGTAGTTGGCCATGATACCATTAAATTGCATATTTTTTCTGCTTTCCGAAAATATATAGTTTATGGGGGTTAAATGCAGTAACAATACCTTTTTTGAACAAAATCATATTATATGATGTTGTTAGCAAGTAGTAGGCCATGGTTCATGATATCAAAACAAAAAATAATAGATCGGTTACATGTGACGGCACTAGGCCATCAGCTGAACACTTGAAGGGTAAACAAAGAGTAGATTTGTATGCACCGGTATACTAATTTTACCAAAAAGAAAATATTACATATTACAATATCAAACTGAATAAAGATGTGTTTAACCAGATGAAGGATGGTTTAGCCTACATACCTAATTACGAAATTTTCAGTTACCTACTTAAAATTTTCCCCGCGGTCAGTTGATACGAACGTAATTGAAAATTTTATCGTGAATTAAAAGGAGTATTAGGGAACGTGATATTTCCTAGAGAAATCAGTTAGAGAAAAGCTCTGGAAAACAAGAAACTAAAAATTTTGCCAGGTTATATGTAGAAACTTGGAAAATCTCCATATGTCAAGATAATGAAAAGCTGTTAAAGATAACACGAGATTTTCTACATAATATTAAATTAATTATTTATTTTGTTAACTTTCACAACCGTCGTTCATTTTCAGTCGGGCGCGTTATTGTGTGCCTGGTGACGTCACATGCACCCGCTCTATTAGCTTTTGTTTATTGCTATCATGAACCATGGCCTACTAATTGCTAACAGCATCATATAATCTAATTTTGTCCAAAAGAGGTATTGTTACTGAATTTAACCCCCATAAACTATTTATTTTCGGAAAGCAGAAAAAATATGCAATTTAATGGTACCATGGCCAACTGCGACTTATATTTAAAAAATACCAACTTTATGTCATAATTCTTAAAACATGAAAATTAGAAGATATCTGAATTAACTATCGTATTCTACTTGAAAAAGTGCCTGTAGAATGTTTTTACCGTTTTTGAATATCTTCAAAACCAACAGAGTTATTTGAAGTTTTCGATATGGCCAAATTTTGAATTTTGGGCTATAACTAAAAAATAACAAAAGATAGCGGAATTTTGTTTTCGGGACTTGAACCTGCATCAAAAAAGGGCCCTGGACTCCGACATCAGTTTTTGCCTATCTCGGTTATTAAGGGTACTTCCCATTTAAAAACATCGAAAATGGGCCACCAGTATTGGTCAGTTTTATCAAAGTAGGCCGATCATTCTGAAAATTTGCATAACTCCAGAACTTTTTATTCTGAACAACTTTTCTTAGTAAAATATTGGCGTACTGTGAATGGAAACAGTACTTTACCTGAAACGAAATTGACAAATAATGAATTTTATCAAAGTAGGCCGATCGTTCTGAAAATTTGTACGCCGCCATAACTTTTCATTCTGAACACCTTTTCTTAGTAACACTTTGGCGTACTGTGAACGGAAAAGGTACTTTACCTGAAACGAAAAGAGTTATTGCTCAACTGTAAAGGCCTACTTGATTTTAAAAAATCGAAAGTAAACTAAAAATAAGTTTCAGACCAAGCAGGGCGGAATCCCAAAATATGAAATTCCAATTCGAAAATTTTTGGTCAATCATACCTATTGTAAACTCAATCCAGGGACATACTGTAGAATATACAGGGTGACATTGAAAAAACTACAATGCATAGTACCACGCGATAGAGGACCATAAAATAATAAAAAAAGTTCTTATACGCTAATGTCCGATCGCCTTTTTTTTTCAAGATACTAGCCAACTACAGGAAAGCGTTTCAACGCGTTAAAAATATGATAATATTCTAATAATACTCGAAACTAAAATACACAAGATAGCCACCTGCAAGGGCATAGTGTGCACCAATTTTGGTTCAATTATGCCTTCACAATCGGAAGAAATTTAAAAAAATTTAAATTTTCTAACAAACTTTTAACATCCTGTATCTTAAAAAAAAGACGATCGGACATTAGCGTATAAGAACTTTTTTTATTATTTTATGGTCCTCTATCGCGTGGTACTACTACTAGTTTTTTCAATGTCACCCTGTATAAGGTTATTCAAAAGTAAGTTACATTTTGAAGTAGTTGTAACATTTGTAAGAATTAACATATACAGGGTGAATAAAAAGTAAGGAACCTCGGTGCTGGGCCTTTATTATTAGTTTTTAAAAAAAAGTTTTAGATAAAAGTTTTATAACAAATGATTTTCCACAAACTGATGGTTTTAAATATTTTTTTCAAGGTCATACGTTTGCGCTATGACGTCATCGCCACTTTTTTTAAATGCCAACCTACGAGGGTATATCAAATTTAAAAGGGACTGATTGTTTTTAAAACTGTAGCTTTATTTTACAATATTTACAAAAACATATTATTTTTCCACATAACCTCCCGCCCTAGAAATACACTTTTCCCAACGGATTGGGAGCTTTTTAATCCCGTCATCGTAGAAACTCGTCGGACGTTCACGTAGCCATTGGAGCACAAACTCCCCCACCGCTTGGTCGTCGTCAAAAACGTTGGCCTCCAAGCGCTTCTTTCAGGGGTCCAAAAAGATGAAAGTCACAAGGTAACAAGTCTGGACTGTAGGGAGGATGTTCCAACGTTTCCCAGCCTAGTCTGTCGAATTTTTGCCTCGTAGCGTTTGCTGAATGAGGCCTGGCGTCCGACAACAGATGCGAAACCCATCTCGCGGACACTTTGTGAAATTCCAAGTCCAATGTCACAATTTGTTGGCCACTCCCGTAACTAATGTTGAGTTGTTCGGCGATTTCACAAAGGGTTATGCGCCTATCGCCCTCCATGAGATTCGGGACCGCCTCTATGTTGGCTTCGGTCACGCTCGTCCTGGGGCAGCGATCGTGGCTCTGGTTCTTGACTTTTTCACGCCCTCCAGAAAATTCTTTGTGCCATATAAAATCACGGGTTCTTGACAAGGTGTTGTCCCCGAACTGTGCCTGTAACCTCTGCAAAATTTTGGATGGATTCACCCCCTCCTTGGCCAAAAACTTGATAACAATCCGTTGCTCCACGGAGACATGTACTTCTTTCTCGCTCATGGTTTTTTTAATACTGAAGGGACCTGAGGGAAGTGGGGTCCTTTCTACCCTCTCCCTAACCGCCCAGGCTACCTGAAAATCCACCCCTTCCAGGTCTACGACCCCTCTGGAATTTTAAAAACAAATTTGATATACCCTCGTATATTTTTTAGGTCGAAATTTTATAGCATTTTTTTTCTCTTTACCACCGTCTAAAAATATCATAGGGTTGCATAAACGAAATTTCTAGAAAAATCAAGTGGAATGTTATTCGTACCAGTATTTAATGTACGTACTTTTATCACAGAAATTAAACATATGACTATTAAAAACAAACACAAACAATGTTTAACATTACTTTATTACAGAAGATGTTCAAATTGTTCGCCATTAACTATCTGACAATGTCCAATTGGATGAGAGAAATATGCGAAATGAAAGATTGCCTTGGAAACAAATGCAAATTTCGCTTGTGACAGGTTGTGTTTATTAAATAATAAGACAATAATTATTGTAATTTAAACTGCTTGAGAAAGTGATTCTCAACTATGGTACAGAAACAGAACGCATCGAAATTTTGATGATACTTGAATACGGTGAAAGAAGAAGATCCCATTTCGAGGTGCGTGATATATTTAATAGGGAACATCCCTTTGGTTCCAGCAAGATGGAGCCCCCCCCCCCCCCCATTATTTGGATACAATTTTTGAGAATAGGTGGATCGGTAGAAGGGGTAGTATCGAATGACCAGCCCGATCGCCCGATTGGAATCCGCTGGATTTTTTCTTGTGGGGCCATCTTAAAAGTAAAGTTTACACAAACAGGCCCAGAAATTTACAAGAGTTAAAAATTCGTATCCGGGAAGAAATACGGACAATACCAGCCGAAGTAATTCGGAATGTATTACAGGGATTTTCACATCGAATTGGACACTGTCAGATAGTTAATGGCGAACAATTTGAACATCTTCTGTAATAAATTAATGTTAAACATTGTTTGTATTTGTTTGTAATAGTCATGTGTTTAATGTTTGTGATAAAAGTACGTACATTAAATACTGGTACGAATAACATTCAACTTGATTTTTCTAGAAATTTCGCTTATGCAACCGTATGATATTTTTAGATGGTCATAAAGAGAAAAAAATTTGCTGAATGAGTGTATGAGTAGTAACACACAAACGTTTGGAGCTTCTGTTTCTCTCCCCTTGATGTAGAAGCGGTAGCGTGAAGTGCGACGTATGTTATAACTAAGATAATCTTTAACCTTCTTATTGTGGGCGGTGAGGGGCGTATTGGTGGCTAGAGCTGTGTAAGTCACGTGCTCCGGAGTCCTCTTAAGAAAACGTGAAAAATATCAAGGTTATCCAAATTTCTTCAAATTTGGTAGGTGGGTAGAAAACTGAAAAAGAAACAACTTTTGCATTTAACATTTTTCGCAATTTTGAAAAATAACTTAACTTTTTGTAATTTTTTTGAAAATATGTCGAATTTGACAGGTATAGCCGATCGAGAAAAAAAATCGGAACGTCATTTTGCATTATTTTCAAAGCAAAAACTGTTCATCAAATCTAAATTTTCGTAAATTAAATAATAAAAAAAAGTCCCATATGATGCGGACTTTAACAGTGACGCTCTATATAAAGCATTACTAATGTATAACACATATTATTTCCACCTGCGACGAGACGGCTACCTATATTTTAAATCGTTAGGGCTCAAATGAAATGAGCCTTCGTACGCATAAGAAATATATGTAAGAACGAACAGAGAACGGAAATTGCCGATATCAATTGCTTTCTTAAGTTACCCGAAGGCTCGCCATTCTAGAGCCCCAGTACGTGTCTTACTACGCTAGGGTATTGTTATTTGGTCAGCTTGAGACTTGTATTGAATTCGTTGTTTCGGTGTCCTTTTTTTGGGTAAAAAATGACCGAAAATAATATAGTGCATTCTGAAAGTGAATTTTAAAACTCTTCCATTAAAGGAAAAACAAACAATTTTGACAAAAAAGTTATCGAACATTGTATTTCTCAGAAAGACAGAAGACTAGATTTTGTGTATAAACAGTAGTATTTTTAAGGGATTATTGTGTTGTGTGAGTGTGTGTTTTTTTTACGTCTGTACATAAAACTTTTTCTATTTGTATGTAATTGCTCAGCTACTGAAGGTGAGTGTTTATTATACAGTGAATGGCTAAAGTATGGAATAAATTAATTAAAACTGAAACAAACCAGTTTTCGCACAATTCCTCGGAACACGTCGATTTTATTTTCTGAAACTGCACATTTTTCCATTAAATTCGATTCGAGTAATGACGTAAGCGACATTTTTTTTAAATAGAACCGCCTTACTTTATTTCGAGTTTCGAAAGATCTTTTAATTGTCAAAATGTTAACATAAAATTTTGATACCAAATTTTTTGTCAATTCATCTATACATATCAACAAGTTAGTGGTGGTTGAACAACCTGGCAGAAAACCATGCTGTGATTTTAGTATTAAGTTATTTCTGAATAGGAAGTTCAGAATATTCCGCACAATGACTTTCTCCATGGTTTTGAATATTATTGATGTCAACGATATCGGTCTATAGTTGCTTGCTAATGTATTATCTCCTTTTTTATACATTTGAGTTACATAGGCCATTTCCCATTCAGCTGGCACTGATTTCGTTTCTAGTGATAAATTCATGGTGTATGTAAAAACACGACTTAGAATACACGGACAACTTTTCAATAGTAATGTGGGTATTTCATGTGGTCCTGGGGCACTGTTTGCATCTAGTTCAGAAAATATTTTTTTAATAGCTCCAGCATCGAAGGCGATATCAGTTATCTCGTTTACCGATCTGGCGATCGTTTCAATCGTGGGTATATCAGAATCCCCTTCTCTCACAAATGATTTTGAAAATTCCTAGGCAAAAATGTTTGTTATTTTCTTCATACAATTTGTCATCTCATTTTTGTTTCCATCCCAAATTGTTGTGGGAACACCATTTTTGTTGAAGTTTTACTCTTCGTAAATTTATAAAAAAAATTCACATTTTCAGTTGTCCTTGGTGCCGCTTCATATGATTTCCTTTCAGACAACGATATATCCGTACATTGGTTTCTCAAGGCTTTGTACTCATTATATGCTTCATTGTTACCTCCGCGGTATGGACGGCGAAGAATAACGTAGGCAATTCGATTTGGTAAAGATTTCGTATATTTAGATAGTATGCACGATAAGTTATCTACACAGGCTAGGCAATATATTGCAATGAGCCTCACGTTGGTGTGCAATTAATTGCAAAGATCCACTTTTTAAAAACCGTCTGACTGTTCAATTTTTAAAATATAATTTTGACATTTCCAGCTAGCTCAATATAATACATTTTAATTAATTTTTAGAGAATCTCCTAACTCAGGTCGCCAAAAGGGATCGCTTTGTGAACTTTAAACTTTTATTAAAATTCACAAAGTTATTTTAAATAAACGCCTTCTAAATTATGTAAACCTTTACAAATAATAACCACTAAATAATTTTTTTTAAACAATTAACAAATTTAACAACTACCTTTTATAATCCACCCGAACAACACACCTCCTGTTTCTCTTCTAAATTTATGAGCTTCTCACTTACTTCTTCCTATCAACACCCGTAACAAACCAATTCCAATTACATTAAACAGCTTATTCAACTTCCTTTTTAATAAATCCAAAATTATAATTGATATTCCAAGTAAGTATTTTATTTTATGATTATCCCATATTTTACAATTCCAAAATTACATTTTTATATAATATTTATAATCTGTTCTGAGCATTGAATGTACTTGGACCAGCTTTGTTCCTTCTAGTTTGTCTTGTCTGAGCTGCATCCAGATGAGAATTGGGTGCACTCAAAGGTAAAGCATCTTCCGCATCAGAATCGCCCCCGATGTCAGAACATATTGCTTGCTCTTCAGTAATTTCAATAAATGCTTCATTAGCCAGTTCTTCTAATTCTGCTTTAGAAAGAGCTCGGCAATTTTCGTAATTTCTAGCCATCCTGAAACATTTTTGAGTTTGATTTCATGGCATACGATTACTGTACTACGAGTGCACAGATAAAAACTAAAATATTATCTAAGTGTATTGAAAAATTTGAAAACCAATACTTTGAACTGATAAAATATATAATGTATGCCGTAAATAAATGCAAAATAAAAATTTTCAGTACTAGTTATTAGGAAAAAAGTTAGGTTTTTGGAAGTCCTACGTAATCTAACATTGGTAATTCCAAACAAATTTTTTATCTAAAATACCAAAAAGCAACACTATTTGTCAAATGAATATTGCACAATTGCAGCAGAATCCTTTCCAAATACATTACATACTAATTTACTTACCCTAAGCACTCGGTAAATAACAAAAAACCACTTCAAATTACATTCAACAACAATAAACGTTATTTACTATACCACGGGAAGTCTTTGGGTGAATAATTTCCACCTTTGACAGATCAGCTGGCATAATACCTAAAATAACAACTGCAGTGGCGCTGCAATGTGGTAGTGGCTCCAGTACCATCTCGCGCCATCTATATTTGCATATGGGAATATATTTTCCCAATGAAACTTAACGGTGTAGTAGGTGGGAAATTATTTACCCACTGCGCTATAAAGGGTTAAATTATAACTTCCTGCATCAAGATATTCCCTAAATATATCATATCAAAAACCCTACCTTGTTTGTGTGAAATTTTGTTTTAAAACAAGTTTTCTCAATTTTATTTATTTAAATTAATTTTGCCTTTAAATATTTTGACTTTTAAAATTTATATGTCATTTTTGACATTTAATTTAATTTTGACTTTTAAAATATTTTGACTTTTAAAATTTATATTTGTCATTTTTGACATTTAAATTAATTTTGACTTAAAATATTTTAACTTTCAAAATTTATGTTTGTCAGTTTTGACATTTAAATTAATTTTGACTTAAAATAATCTTTCTAAATTCTTTTAATTTTCCTCAAATGGGTATAACATTGATATATGAAAAATTAGAGGAATTTTTTATGTATTAATTTCAATTTAATTATCAAACAAATTTCAGTTTTCAATTTTAAAATTTAAATAATTTTTTGGAATAAATTTCAATTAAATTTTTCATTTGGTTCATGTAAATAGTATTTAACAATAAACAATTAACATTTTAACAAATAAGCATTTTTACAAGTAAACTGAATTATAACACATTCTAAAATTCTGGTGGACCTTTTAGTTCTTTTATACACAATTTTGAATTAGTTTTAATTCTGTATTTATTAAATTCTTTTGAATTAAAATACCTATTTTTAAATTTTAAAAACCGATTTCTTTTATTTGGATGCAAATTATTATTTTTCTTAAATCATTGTTAATTGATTTTTGAAATTTATAATTCAATGAGTTTGTCTGCATTTTATTTTTCATACGATTATTATTCAACCTATTCTTAACCATTTTAAGTTTATTTAGTTTTGAAAACCTCTTTTTAACCTGTTTAGTCAATTTTATTTCATATTTTAATTTTCCAGTTTTGATAAATAATTTAATATTTTGTTTAATTAAATTCTTCTTATTTATCCTTACATAATTCTTTAGAGCACCATCTTTGATTACCCCTGAATTTTCTTTTTCGCTATCCTTTATTTCATTTTCTCCATAAATATTACATTTCCATATTTCTTATTTTCATCCATTACCATTTCATTTATTACCGTTTCAATATTTTCATCTAATTCGGCAATTTCATCTTGTACGCCTTCATATTCTAATGTAACTTCTTCTTCCTCATATTTAACAATTTTATTTTTATTTAATTCAATAACTTCAGGATTATTAACATTATTAATATTTTCCTGAACTTCTATTTCATCTTGTACACCTTCATATTCTTTAATTATTTCTTCATATTCTAATATAACCTCTTCCTCCTCATATTTAACATTTTTAAATATTTCTCTTATTTCTTTGCATAATTCTTGTTTATTTTTTACCAATTCTTCTTTCAATTCATTAAATTGCTTATTATTTTGTTGAATTTCTTCTTTCAATTCTTTAAATTGTTTCTAATTTGCTTCTTTCAACTCTTCATATCGCTTCTTTGACTCTTCATCTCTCTTCTTGAAATCTTCTTTAATTTCACCTAATTTTTCATCTTACTTATTATCCAATCCACTTAACTGTTTCTCCAATCTATCATCCAATCTACTTAATTGTTTCTTGGTCACTTCATCTCGTTTCTTGGTCTCTTCATCTCGTTTCTTGGTCTCTTCATATCGATTATTTAATTTTTGCATTAATATTTGTATGAAATTCTCATCAAATTGAGCTGGAGTTGTAATAATTGAAGAAGTTTGAATTTGTAGTTGATCAGCTACACTTTGAGGTTCTTCTTCTAATTAATTGTTCACCTGTATTTTCATGTTCCTCTTTAACCTCAACTATTTCCATTTCATTTTCCTCCTCTTGTTCCATTTCTTGTTCTTTATCTTTCCTAGAACTTCTTAAAATTCTTCTGCCCTCGCTCATATTATCAATTTCAAAACTTTAATAAAATATCTGTATCTTTAAATTGAATTTTATTATTTGAATATTTAAGCAAAATTTCACACAAACAATGAACAATCAAGTTTGTCAATATTTATCAATCTGTCAAATTTAATAAACTCAAATTAACATTTACTATTAAACAATTCACATATTTATCTTCTATGAAGGACCCCACAAAATTTTAATAGTGACCCTACCTTGCCTTACAAAACCCCTTCAAAATTATTAATAATATCTGATTACTAACGTGTCAAACTTGTAATGGTGACCCTACCAAATATGAACAACCACTTTTAAACCCCGCATTACTAATATCAAATTTATTAAAATGTTAAGCCCCACGTTGCTGGTGCCAATTAATTGCAAAGAGCCTCACGTTGGTGTGCAATTAATTGCAAAGACCCTCTTTTCAAAAACCGTGTGACTGTTCAATTTTTAAAATATAATTTTGACATTTCTAACTAGCTCAATATAATAAATTTTAATTAATTTTTAGAGAATCTCCTAACTCAGGTCGCCAAAAGGGATCGCTTTGTGAGCTTTAAACTTTTATTAAAATTCACAAAGTTATTTTAACTAAACACCTTCTAAAGTATGTAAACCTTTACAAATTATAACAACTAAACAATTTTTTTTAAACAATTAACAAATTTAACAACTACCTTTTATAATCCACCCGAACAACACACCTCCTATTTCTCTTCTAAAATTTATCAGCTTTTCACTTACTTCTTCCTATCAACACCCGTAACTAACCAATTCCAATTACATTAAACAGCTTATGCAACTTCTTTTTTAATAAATCCAAAATTATAATTGATTTTCCAGGTAAGTATTTTATTTTATGATTATCCCATATTTTTCAATTCCAAAATTACATTTTTATACAATATTTATAATCTTCCAATTAACATTCAATTAAATAATAGTTTTATTTGCTTTTAAGCTATATTTATATGAAAATAAATTACTTTTAGGCTTTAGTTTTCTAAAACCAAATTCTGTAATTTATAACCACCTTCTTCTATTTATTTATTTTCATATCTCCTTAGTTTCTAAGTTTTTAACACACTATGACTATTTTATATGACATATTTACAACTGACGCAACTAGATTTTCTACTCTATTTATTTACAATACTAAATTTCTAACTTATAACTATTTACATTTTATTAACATTAAAGTTAAAATTAACAACTAACATTTTAACATTATTTACATTATTTTAAAAGGTGTTTTTTTTCCTGCATCAAGATATTCCCTAAATATATCATATCAATATATACACAGGGATATAGAGGGGAAGAGGATATTTGTACAAGGGACTGGTTAAGGAGACGTCGGAATACCGACGGGTTCGTAGGGCGTCGGCTGACGGTCGGCGAAGACGGCGGTGACGGACGTCGGCGGTGGTCTTGAAGGCTGGGATGCTGGCGGCTGGCGAACGGCTTGGCGGAGACGACGGGTGACGGACGTCAGCGGCGTGTCTCGAAGTCGAACTGGTAGCGTGGTCAGTAGTTAGCAACTACGAGGGCGGAAGTGGATTGCTTCGTTCTGGTCCGAGCTCCTGTATTTGTACCCTTGGAACGGGAGTGCAGCATAGGCTCTCTGGGGAATCCCGTGGTCGTGCCGTAGGCACGGCGGGGAATTACATGCCGTGGTGCAGCGGGATTGGTCGGAAAGAGTGTTGTAGGCGGAGCCTATTGGTACCACAATAGCGGTTGGCGGTAGTCCGGTAACATTCCCCACCCCCCGTCAAGGCTGTACGCTGCTTCAGGTTTTAAGGGAGATACTAAAGGGAGGTAGGAACAGACCAGATAATAGAAAATATGTACAGGCTTTAACTAAAACTAGAAATTGTCCAGGCTTATAACTAAAAACTAGAAATTGTCTAGGCTTATAACTAAAAACTAGAAATTGTTGAGGCTTATAACTAAAATTGTCCTTGAGGGTCTTATGATACACTTTGTCACACGCGTGACTTTTGTTTGTTACGCACGTCACTGTGCTGCTTCCTCTTGGGGTTGGCGGGGTGTTAGTCGTAGGTCGTCTACGCATACCTTGGAGGGGTGGCCATCGTCTCGGTCGACCCAGCAGGTCGTGGGGCCGGCGGGTTCGATGACGCGGTGTGGGCCGGTCCAGGGTCGGCCGAAACGGCCTTTCCGGGGCTGGAAGGTCCTTGCCATGACCAGGTCGCCCTGTTGGAATGTTACTTGGGATCGGCGGTCCGGTACGTATCGGTTCCTGTACCTGTGTTTGTTCATATGGGCTCGGCGTATTCGTTGTTCCCGGGGAGGTCCTTGGTTGTTGGCTCGTAGAGGGTCGTGGTGTTGCGCTAGCCATTCCCCGGGTCTGGGCAGATCGTAACCCAGGAGGGCCCAGGCAGGGGTGACTCCGGTAGCGCTGTTCCGGCGGCTCCGGAGGTTGTATAGGATGATGGGGAGCACCAGTCCCAGTCAGTAGGGTCTCGGCCTTGGAGGTGCGCCCTTAGTCCCTTCTTGAGCTCCTGGTTTCTCCTTTCCACCGTCCCAGACCACGGACAGGAACTGGGGTCCGTTATCCGTCAGCATCGGGCGCGGATAGCCGAAGCGCTGGACCACTTGTTCTTCCAGGGTCTGAATGAGGGTGCCGGCGGTGGTTTGTGGCAAGGGAAACGCCTCCATCCATCAGCTGAAGACGTCTGAAACCACCAGAATATGCTTATTCCCGGTGCGGGGGACGATGTATGGCGCCATCAGGTCCACGGAGACGGTTTCCCATGGACGTACAGGGGGTCGTGGTCTCAGTGGCGCGTGTTGCTGGGGTTGCCTTCTTTTAGTGCTGGCGCAGATCCAACACTGGCGGACGTAGTCCTGTGTGTCGTAGATAATGGTGGGCTAGCCGTAATGCTGTCGGATGGCTCATAAGGTGTCTTCCCCTCCTGGGTGGCCGGCCGTGGGGCTGTGGTGGGTCGTGGAAATGATACAGCACCCTGTGTTGGACTTCGTTGGGGACGATCAGGAGGTCGGTATCGTCCTCGTGTTTCCAAAGGTACCCGTCGCGGACTTGGTAGTCCCTCAGGAGCGCCTGTTCGCGGGGTGTCTGGGGGCCGTTGTTGTGGATTTCCTCCCATACCCGCATCATGTTGGCGGCGTGTGGGTTTCGCTGCTGTGCGTCCTTCACTTCGTTCGACAGGTCTGCGGCGTTGACGAACATGAGGGATGGGTGGGCTTCGCCGAGCGGGTCCGCGGTTGGCGGTTCGGAAGGCAGCATCCTCTCGACGTCTGTGGTAGTTAGGGCTATCGTCTGGTCTGTGGACTGGCGGGACAGGTGGTCCGGAAGCCCGTTATCCTTCCCGGGGCAGTGCACGACGTCGAACGAGAACTCCTGGAGCAGGAGTGCCCAGCGGGTCAATTTGGATTTGTCGTCCTTGGTGCGGTCGAACCAGTGGAGGGCTCGGCTGTACGTCCGGAGGGTAAATCGTCGATCCTCAAGGTAGGGGTGGTATCGTTTGACCGCCCAGATGACGGCGAGGCACTCTTGTTCGTTTACGTGGTAGTTTCAGAAATTGTATCGCTTTCCAAGTTCATCAACGCCACTGCAATATATGATCGAAAATCTACTTGAGATATTTAGTTTTTGTTTCCGATCCTGTAGATTTTCCAGGCGTTCACAACTGTGCTGTCAGTTAAATTTATAAACAGTGGCCACCTCCATTTTTTTCCCACGTATACGAATCCGGTAATTTGCAATCCCGTTGTCGTGCAAGTCAACTCCTCCCATGAACTTATTGTACTCAGATATCACGTTTGGTTGAGAAATTGCTACTTCTTTCTTCTATTTGCGATCATAGCGCTTGGCACTGACTAGTGGTAAAACGGTGCCGTTATTTGTTGCAATTGTTACTACGGAGTTACCATTCCAGCGCACCAGCAAAATTTCAGCCGACTTGTCAAACGCAGTAACATAAGAACCCGTTGCTTTTTTCACAAATGTTTTTATTGATTCCAGTGGACATTTGGCAATTATATTGTCGCGAATGGTTCCTGTCGCTGAAAACTTATTTTCAAGGAGGTATTTCAATAAATTATAGGAAAAAAAATTATCAAAAAAGATTCTGTGCTCTACGGAATCTTTTACCACAGATAATAGTAGAGTGATCGGAGCCCCGCAAAATGACTTCTGTGGGGGTCTCGGGGTTACAACTTGAAACCTTGACGAAACGAAAGTTTGTATTTTGATGTTTCAAAATCCAAAAGCCGTCAAAAATCGGCCTGTGCAGAAAGGCACTATAATCAAAATTCGAGTTATCTAGCGTACTGTATAGAAGAGAACTTGAACAATTTTTTGATGCCAAATTTGTAAATAGTTTTGTGGAATTGAATTCTTTATGAATTTTCGAAAATTGCTCAATACACGAACTCTTACGCATGAAAATAAGTTAAATCTTCGATATCTCGATTCGTACAGCTGCAAAATTTAATTCAATTTCATCTTTTTTTCCGCTCAACCTGCCGATACTTGAAAACGCGGCGTCATATCGAAAAATTGCATTCTTGAAAAAAGTTTGCTTTGTCTATGTAGAAGCCGAACACACAAGAATTATAATTTTTAATGGTTTTGTAAACGAGATATGCAATTAAATGTTATCACATGTTAAAATTGTGGTATTTTCGGGACTCCGAGCTCGGCGTCCCCACCCTGGTTCGCCTATCTTGCGTCTCTAGATTACCCGCAGCTCCATTTTACTCGCACTTTAAGCGTTGATACAAATATTAGACTGAAGTGACTGATGAAGTGAAGTAAAGCAGTTTCAAATCATATATCATTTTATTTATTGGGATAAATAAACATTTCAGGAGGCAGACAGAAAAGTCAGTAGGTTTACTTAGTAACTAATAATGTTGATTCATTTTTGCTGTGTTATAAACTTAAAAAGCCAATAGAATAAAGTTGGGTTGGCTTGTTTCCTTACAGTCAGTTCTCAAACAAAAATGGCTACAACAGATACCACAAGTTCTGAGAGTGAACTAGAATCAACGATAAAATTTAAAACCAAAAATGGGCCGACGTGCGTTTTTTGTAAAAAAGTAGGAGCTTCTACAGTACATGCATCAGAAAAATGTTTCAGTACTTTCGCGAAATGTGCAGAACTTCGGCAAACTATTGGAAAATCTGTAGATTCCGAGATTCGCGATGCAATCACTGACGGCAAAAGTGGAAACTGGCAACATTTGGTTTGGCACAAATCATGCTATTTGACTTATACCAGCAAAAAAATATAGAAGTTTTACGTAAGAAACAACAGAGACGTGAAGAATATGAAGCAGCCGGAATATTACCACCACCACCTCCACCCCCAGTTGGTAGAAGTGTACGTAAAGAATTTTTTGACAGAAATAAATGTGTATTTTGTCAGAAACGTTCACCTGGGAAACCAGGTTTGTCCCAAGTAATGTCTAAAAACATCGAAAAAGAATTTAGAAATATAGCTGCAACAAATTTCGACATTTTAAAAAGAATTGGTTCTAACGATTTAATTGCAATGGAAGTGAAATACCATCTAAATTGCTTCATGATAGAAGTAAAAAAAAAATAAAAAACGATCTGACTCAGGTACAACTATTGTTGAAAAAGAACAGACACAGATACAGCTGTAATGATTATAATGTTACACTATGCACATACATAAAAAATTTACACGAATTCATTCATCGTCGGACGCCTCGGAATCACATTCTGCAGTCGATTCTAAAACATTTCGGATTGTCAGTTCATTTTTACAAGATTTCTGACCCATACAGTTGCAGGAACCAATGCAACCTATACGATTCTTTATACAAGTACAAACTTTACTTCTGCAGTCTAAAAAACATGATGGGATAAAATTTAAGAAATATTAAATTTTAAATATGAGAAAAATACCTTTCTTGCAACCACACGATGCCAAGACATCTAACTTTTCGGGGAAGGCAGGAAGAGTACTTAGTATCGGTGTGATATTACCTTCGACGTCTATATTCCAGCCAAAATCAGTAACGTTGGGTAAGTGTGGCTGTGGTTGTAAAGAATTTACCCACACTTTAGTCTGGTAATACGACCTCAAGCAATGTTGTCTTAGAGAGTCTTCAGTTGGTGGTAACTTTGTAATTGTAGTAGAAGTCGCCATTATTCCTCTTAGTACGTTTACTGAAGTAATGTCAACATTTGTTGAATATAGTTTTAGTATGAAATTGTGCAGGTTTCTGAACATTTCCTCCGAGAATTCGTCAATGCCGACTCGGTGTAAATATTCATAATACTGTGTATAAATTTTCCAGCATGTTTCTTTACCAAACCCTGTTATTTGACTAGTTGTATGACAACCACTGAAAGCATGGAATGCAGGCAGGTTCTCACAGAGGTTGTCAGGCATAATAATTTCATGGACGGCTATATACAGTGTGGTACAAAAGTATGGAACAAATTCAATATCTACTGAAATAATTGTTTTTTGGAAAAACGCTCGGACAGGTATAGCGATTTAAATTACGGTGCATATTTTAAGAGGAATCGAATTTTTTTTGCGACAGTCATTTGTCTACGGTGACGTTATCGCCCTTTTTTTTAAATAGGAACTTGCATATTTGACAATTGCAGTAGATAGTCCTTTTTTTTCTCTTTCTAACCGTGCAAAAGTTTTATACCCTCACATAAGAGGGGTACTAGACCCAGCTCACGTTCCGCATGGGTGGGATAACAATAGACACGTATACGAAAAATCGACCCTGCCATTCGGGCATTTCGAATCCAAAATGTTTCGGATAAAAAATTGTTCTCTCCTAAATCGACCCCTCTCTTTCCGAATCCCCAAAGCGACCCCGCCGGACACGAAAAAACGGGTTTTAAAAAATTTCCCCCACCACTTTTGATAGGTGGGAACGGCCGTATCTTCGAAATTACGCACGCTAAGGGACAACCGACCACGGAAACGTCATTAGGAGGGTCTCATTACCCCCTAATCCGAATTTCAACCTTCTACGAAAAAGTTGATTTTGGCATTTTCGAAGGACCATATCTCAAAAAAAATCTTATGTGAGGGTATAAAACTTTTGCACGGTTAGAAAGAGAAAAAAAGGACTATCTACTGCAATTGTCAAATATGCAAGTTCCTATTTAAAAAAAGGGCGATAACGTCACCGTAGAAAAATGACTGTCGCAAAAAAAATTCGATTCCTCTTAAAATATGCACCGTAATTTAAATCGCTATACCTGTACGAGCGTTTTTCCAAAAAACAATTATTTCAGTAGATATTGAATTTGTTCCATACTTTTGTACCACACTGTATTGTGTGGCATCACCTCTTCCAGTTTTGAGCCATATTTCTTTTGTCAGGTGATGTTTGAAATGTACCAAAAGAACTAGAACATCCGTGTCATTGGAGTCAATAATACATCGTTCATAACCAGACATCTTAGCTGAAAGGATATGCAACAGAATCCTAGTATCGGCTTCTTCATGATTCGATGTTAATATGTCTTCGTTTGATATTTCAAAATTTGACCGATACTGTAGAATATTTGTGAAGCCGCCGCTCGTAACAAAATTGATGTGTTTGTCTGAAGAGTATTCGCACAATCTTTGTGACAAAAAGTTGGTCAACTGATTCTTTATTATATGTGGAATGAATGAACAGATTCCATTGCTGTGGTAGTGGAACATCGGTATTTTCAATCACCCTTTGAATAGTGGACCGTGAGCCCCTTTTCACCCGAGTTGTGCTCTTTATTGAATTGTTTTTGTAATAATCAAATACTACATCAATCCTTTGGGCATTAAAATTGTTTCTGAATATGATATTTGAAAAAATTGAAGCATACTCTCCGAAAGTTTTACATTGTGCTGGCTTTCCCAGAGCTTGCACCACGGCCATGCCATCGAAAATGTGACATGTCATTTGTTGGCTATTTTCAGGCAAAGTCTTGTAGGGGGTCGTGTAACCTAGGATAATGTTTCCCAACGCGCTTTTATTTGAAGGTAAGTTTAAATGGCCATTAACTGCTAAAGACATTGGAAACGAAGTTAATTCATACTGGAATATATCTTGGTAATCAACATTCCGACCCATTTCTTTTGCGGCTAAAATTTTTTGCAAAAATTGTTGTCCTTGTAGAGTTTGTGACTTTAATGGAGCACTCCCCTCTTTGTTTTGGTAGTTTTCAATATATTCTGTTTTTTAAGCGGTTTGTAAAATTGTAGTGTGACTATCTCATCTATGAATAATTTTAATGCAGCTTCACCTGTTTCTTTTGCTTTGAGCCGAGAATTTTGCAATTCTTTTGTAAATATTTCTTTTGTAGAAATTGAAATCAAAGAGTTACCCCCATACGAAAACACTTCATACCTAATCAATTGTTGTACTAAGCTTAAAAGAGTTCGTTCATCGATGGCAATTCTTTGTTTCCCCATTTCAATGTTTTGGCTGGAACTATCACCAAGTAGTTCAATAGAAGACAAAAAAGATTTTGTAATTAGGCCGATTTCATTATAACTCGGATACCACTCATCTAACCTGCTACTGTTTTTAGTCAAACCAACAATTCCACCAGCATCTTTCGAAGTTCTGTTCACGTGTTCCAATGCTTGAACTACGGAAATACGATTGAAATTTCCCCCAAGCCTTTTGACAACAAAATTGCCTTTTGTAAATTCTTCGTGTACTTCTGGAGCTGAATTTTGCAAATTTAACATGTCGCATAAATATACACATCCCCAGCGAGAGTAATTTGTATGGTCATATGCAAAAAAACAAGGTAACATGTTTCTGAAAGCCCGTAAATGTAATGTCCAGTTTCCACATCTTTCACTGTACAAAAACTCCAATATAATTTCGACAAGCTGGCGACTGATCACTAAGAAACTCTGTAAAAGCATCCATTAATTCTTGACAATTGTTAACAATTTGGAAAAAGTTCGCTGCACTTTTGTTTTCTTCAATTGCTTTATAAACTTCATTGGCCATTAACTTAGAAAGATCCAAAGTGTGGATTAAATCACTGTTACATTCTAATAACCATTTTTCAAACATCGGAAACAATATTCTCATTAGGCTTTCATACGTTAATTTATGTGCTCTTATAGCTTTATTCCATTTTTTTCCAGTTAATATTCCAACGACCGTGGATTCTCCATACAAACCGGATTCTAACCATACATCACTCAATCCAGATTTTTCCATGTGTTGGCCTAAAACTTTCAAAAAATTTAGCATTACGTGGAAACCACCCATTCTAATGATAAAGTTGCCACATTCTTCTGATTTCATCCATTGGATTTCTTTGGCCTTAAAATAGATGCCTTGATCAAAAGTAATCACGGTGTAATTTATATTTAATTTTTTTGCTATATAACTACATTTCTTCATGGTTGTCCACACAGTGTCATATTCTGAGGCAACGTATGGTAAAAGAGGTAAATAACCGTACACGGAGGTCGCTGCATTATCATCGTGTAACAATTTTGAAAATCCAGACCATTGTGGCACAACAACTTCTTGATTCGACTCATCTTTAACAGTTCTACAAAGAATCCAGCTAAAATAGTAACAACGTATGAAATCGCCTTTTTCATTTTCAGCCAAAAGTATATCTTTCTTTATTCCAACTGGTACAGCTCTATTCGATTTATTGTAGTTTATTTTACGCAGTAAGTGAAAGTTTTCAGGAATGCCTAATTTTACATTGTAAGGTAGGATTTTTAGGGCATTAGGTATATCAGTTCTTGCAGGACCTTTCTGAAAAGCCACTATTTGGGTTCCATGGAAAGTCGGCGATTTGTCTAGAGTTTCTTCCAAAATATCGATGTTGTCAGCTGCGAATTGTACGAACCTATTAGGAACAAGTTGCCGAGGAATGTAACAGTTATCATTTTCTATATATCTCGCTATTTCGTTGTGCGCTATACTATTTATGTACCGCAAAACGTCATATGGCACGGAATGACCACATGCATGCAAGGATTCCACAATTTTTTTTGACCTTGTCTCTTGGTGAATCATTATACCTAGACCTATGTGTTTGGGTGTAAGTTTCCGCCCTTTAGAGCGATTATAAATAATATCTTGGCAAATATTTAGTACCCTTACATCATCTTCATTTACTTCATTTAAAATTAATAAGCTTATAATCCAGATAAGGCTTGGGGGTATGTATTTTTTATAATTTTGAATGTTGAGGTTCATGTTTTCTACGTAATCAGGTACATTGTCGATTTCAGACCTGATATCCGCACATATTTTGTGACGCTGAGACAATTCGGAAACGCCAGTAAATAATATAGGATTTGTGTCAGATGATGTTGACGCTGCCGCATCAATTAAGTTATGAATAGTTTCAAATTTCTGGACAGGGGGAATGACGAGAGATGATTCGTTCGCTTTCTGGGATTTGATTATTTCAATTTTGCTCCCAAAGTGTTGCTTTAAACATTCTACAAAAGTCCGTTTTGATTTTACTCCACCTAATGCTGTGTATCTCTTATATATTATATACAGCCGTCCATTTTTCGAGTGCCACTATGGGGATCTCGCTTATCTTAAGAGATACGAAGTTGGTTAAATTAGGGCAAAGTTGCGCATTTTCGTGCTGAATAATAATCTGAAAAGAAATTTGAAATATCTTCAATAGTTTTGAAAATATCGCAAAAAAACGAAAATTTCTGATTTTCGTTTTTAAGTTTTTTTGCGATAAACTAATCGTACTAGACATTTCTAACCAAGACATAATTCAGACACTTTTTTATGGAGAATTTGAATATGGCATCCCCTTTTCAATAATTTTCAAGATGACGGAGAAACACCTGGCAACTTCATTTTTTCTTATGGACGCCATTTTGGATTTTAACATTTTGAGATTACGTTTTTTTTTCTCTTTACAACGATGTATCACACATGGTGGTCCAATATCACGTTTTTGCCAAAAATCCAATTTTTCATTTTTTGCGAAGAGTGCTTTGGAAAAACAAAACGTTCTTTTGTTGTGAACAAAATTTTGATAGTTTGATCGGTCTGTCTGGTCGCGGCGTTGGCATGGAATTAGTTGTGTTGAGAAAATTCGATTTTCAACTGAACAAAATGAAACATTCGTTTTGCAAGAAAATTGTAGTTCAAATTAGAATGAAATACATACACTCTCTTCCTAAGATTTGCTATAGCTCTTGACACACCCCTTCTTCTAATGTTGTGCCTGAGAGTGGTGACAATTCTTTGACGAAGTTCATCAAGGTCGGCTGGCAATGTTTTGTAAATTTTATTTTTCATTGTCCCCCACAAAAAATAGTCCAAGGGTGATATGTCAGGCGACCGCGCCGGCCAGCGTGTGTTTTTTAAGGGTTCTCCAAACAACTTGATGTGACGGAAAATTCAGCTGGGCTACAACTTCTCTTGAGGAGACAGATGGATTGTCTTGCAGCTTGCACCTAATTAAGAATTAAATGATGAATATTTTAGTATTTGTAATCATGTATAATTTTTACCGCTTGCAAAATTCCCTGCTCATATTCATTGGGCCTATCGCCATATTCTCGTCTAGGTCTTTTAAACAAACCATATTCGCCCAAGTTTCTGTGCAGCAAAGCAAAATACCTCAAACTAGGTTGTTGCCGCTCTGGATAACGCTGCAAATATGTTGCCGCAGTCATGTGGGCATTTCGATGCGAAGTGTAGTAAATTATTTGTATCACATCTCTTTGTTCTTCACTTGAAAAAGGCATTTTCGAGATAAAAGTAGCACAAACGTAAATGACAAGACTTGAAATAGGATCAAACTGTCAAAATTTTGTTCACAACAAAAGAACGTTTTGTTTTTCCAAAGCACTCTTCGCAAAAAATAAAAAATTGGATTTTTGGCAAAAATGTGATATTGGACCACCATATGTGATACATCGTTGTAAAGAGAAAAAAAAACGTAATCTCAAATTGTTAAAATCCAAAATGGCGTCCATAAGAAAAAATAAAATTGCCAGGTGTTTCCCCGTTATCTTGAAAATTATTGAAAAGGGGATGCCATATTCGAATTCTCCATAAAAAAGTGTCTATATAATGTCTTGGTTAGAAATGTCTAGTACGATTAGTTTATCGTAAAAAAATTAAAAACGAAAATCAGAAATTTTCGTTTTTTTGCGATATTTTCAAAACTATTGAAGATATTTCAAATTTCTTTTCGGATTATTATTCAGCACGAAAATGCGCAACTTTGCCCTAATTTAACCAACTTCGTATCTCTTAAGATAAGCGAGATTCCCATAGTGGCACTCGAAAAATGGACAGGCTGTATAGATGTCAGTGCAAAACCCTTTCCTTTTACTAAGCCATTTTCTACATTTGTGAACACATTTTTCAAAGCTGTATCTGTGTCTGTTTTTTTTTCAACAATAGTTGTACCTGAGTCAGATCGTTTTTTATTTTTTTACTTCTATCATGAAGCAATTTAGATGGTATTTCACTTCCATTGCAATTAAATCGTTAGAACCAATTCTTTTTAAAATGTCGAAATTTGTTGCAGCTATATTTCTAAATTCTTTTTCGATGTTTTTAGACATTACTTGGGACAAACCTGGTTTCCCAGGTGAACGTTTCTGACAAAATACACATTTATTTATGTCAAAAAATTCTTTACGTACACTTCTACCAACTGGGGGTGGAGGTGGTGGTGGTAATATTCCGGCTGCTTCATATTCTTCACGTCTCTGTTGTTTCTTACGTAAAACTTCTATATTTTTTTGCTGGTATAAGTCAAATAACATGATTTGTGCCAAACCAAATGTTGCCAGTTTCCACTTTTGCCGTCAGTGATTGCATCGCGAATCTCGGAATCTACAGATTTTCCAATAGTTTGCCGAAGTTCTGCACATTTCGCGAAAGTACTGAAACATTTTTCTGATGCATGTACTGTAGAAGCTCCTACTTTTTTACAAAAAACGCACGTCGGCCCATTTTTGGTTTTAAATTTTATCGTTGATTCTAGTTCACTCTCAGAACTTGTGGTATCTGTTGTAGCCATTTTTGTTTGAGAACTGACTGTAAGGAAACAAGCCAACCCAACTTTATTCTATTGGCTTTTTAAGTTTATAACACAGCAAAAATGAATCAACATTATTAGTTACTAAGTAAACCTACTTACTTCTCTGTCTGCCTCCTGAAATGTTTATTTATCCCAATAAATAAAATGATATTATATGATTTGAAACTGCTTTACTTCACTTCATCAGTCACTTCAGTCTAATATTTGTATCAACGCTTAAAGTGCGAGTGAAATGGAGCTGCGGGTAATCTAGAGACGCAAGATAGGCGAACCAGGGTGGGGACGCCGAGCTCGGAGTCCCGAAAATACCAAAATTTTAACATGTGATAACATTTAATTGCATATCTCGTTTACAAAACCATTAAAAATTATAATTCTTATGTGTTCGGCTTCTACATAGACAAAGCAAACTTTTTTCAAGAATGCAATTTTTCGATATGACGCCGCGTTTTCAAGTATCGGCAGGTTGAGCGGAAAAAAAGATGAAATTGAATTAAATTTTGCAGCTGTACGAATCGAGATATCGAAGATTTAACTTATTTTCATGCGTAAGAGCTCGTGTATTGAGCAATTTTCGAAAATTCATAAAGAA
Organism: Melanotus villosus; assembly: GCA_963082815.1. Classification (NCBI taxonomy): domain Eukaryota; kingdom Metazoa; phylum Arthropoda; class Insecta; order Coleoptera; family Elateridae; genus Melanotus; species Melanotus villosus. The sequence continues at coordinate 15,708,790 of OY720427.1, read as the reverse complement.
TTCAATTCCACAAAACTATTTACAAATTTGGCATCAAAAAATTGTTCAAGTTCTCTTCTATACAGTACGCTAGATAACTCGAATTTTGATTATAGTGCCTTTCTGCACAGGCCGATTTTTGACGGCTTTTGGATTTTGAAACATCAAAATACAAACTTTCGTTTCGTCAAGGTTTCAAGTTGTAACCCCGAAACCCCCACATAAGTCATTTTTAAGCGTCTATCGGAGCGCCGATCACTCTACTATAAGACGTCTATCACAACTTGCGCACCTAGTCCTAAACCTTTGTCTTCAGTAATTCTTCTATTATATTATTAACACCATCGTAAGGTTCCAGCTGAAACAAGTAGCCATCTGCAGAAGCAAGACACCATAACTTGAAATAAAGCGAACTGGTTTACTTTTTATGAACATTTTGGCTGAATGCCTCCCAAGTATGGAACCATTTCTTCGTCGATTGAGATGTTATGAGAAAATATCTCGAACTGCAGATCTTTCTCATTCATCAGGTCGAAAATTGGACGTAATTTCGTAAATTTGTCGGCTTTATCTAAATCTGAATTATCCGATAAATGTATGCGTTTTATTGATTCAAACTTGTTCTTTGGCATGCATTTTCTTACTATTTCTGCTCCTTTATTTGAATCCAGGCTCCAATACATTCTTTGTTGTGGTAGTTTATAATAACCGGATAAGATAAGTTGTATTCCAATTAATTTTCTCAGGTGTACCGCAGTGAGTTGGAAGTCATGCCTGTTTTGCTGTTTAACATATTCATTAGAAAACGCAACTATTTTATCAATCATCGTGCCTGTGAAATATAAAGAAAAAACTTCAAGCGGCCAGAGAGATTCAACACTTGCTTGAATATTCATCTCCAAGAATATCGTCGTCAAAATTCTCTTCATCTGTCAGCTTATCCACTTCTGGAGGAATAATAATAGCATCTAAATCATCATCGCTCATGTTTTCTATTTCTGCTATTAGTTCTTGTTGTGTAAGTGGCCTGCGCATGTTACAATTGTAGGCAGCCATATCTAAGCAAACGATTATTAGCAAAAGAGTGTGCAATATAACTAAATATAACTTACTTCAATTATAAAATCACCTGCACAATAACTGCAAAATCAGGTATCAAATGTCCAATCTTAAACTAAAATACTTCTAGCCTTATTATTATACAGGCTGTTTGATAAAAAACGGAGCAAGCCGTAGCACTCTTATTTATTAACTGATTTTAATAAAAAAAATGTTTGGTCTTATAACTCACAAAAATCTACATTTTGCCGTAAAAAAAATTTTTTTTCGGCCTCATTGGTTAAGCGTGGTGACGTCATGATGAATTTTTTAAATTACACTCTACAGGGTGATTCAAAAGGTATGGTCCAAACTTAAGGGTGTGATTGGTGATATTAAAATGAGCAAAAAATGCCAATAAACTCATGCCCGATTCGCAATTGTTTTCTAGTTATAACAACATTTACGATAATTTATTATTCATAAAGAACGTATACAATTACAAGAAAAATTAAAAAATATCACAACAAATGTTTAAAATGTCCACCTTGTACTTGTATACAAAGTTGGCAACGCCGACGCAGGGAATCTCGAACATTCCTCAACTGTTGAGGATGTCTTCGAATATCTTCAACAGCTTCATTTATTCTATTAACTAAATCGACCTGAATTTCCGATGCATAAACTTTTTCTTTTAAGTCACCCCACAAGTAAAAATCTAGTGGAGTAATGTCGGGCGAACGAGCCGGCCATAGTACTGGACTGCCTTTTCCAACCTAGCGCCAGCGCTGTGGAAAGCGGTTATTGGGTGGTCAGGCTGTCTCCGGTGAGGATACCTTCTCCCATAGTTTACCACTGCTGCACGGTCACTTTCGCTGCAATAACCATACACAAAATGCATTTCTGCATAATCGCGTACCACATTTATTGAAAACTACGCCAGTTCAAGCTTGAAACGTCCTCTGCCATAAGAAATTAACATTTGTTTTACTTATTTCCTAGATAACGTGATTTGACAGAATACAGATAGAAACAAAGAAAACCTTTGTAACTGGATAACAGTTGGAAATAAGACATGGGTTTATTAACATTTTTTGCTTATTTTAACATCACCAATCACACCCTTAAGTTTGGACCATACCTTTTGAATCACCCTGTATATATTTTTTTAGATATTCTCATAGAGAATTTTTTTCTCTTTTCAACCGTGTAAATATTTCATATGGTTGCATAATAAAACTTTCGAGTTAAAGACAAAAAACCAATACAAGACTGAAACATTACGAACTTGTATCATGTCCGTCAATTCATCAGAATCCATTTTCTAATGGTTTTTCAGAGGAAATGCAACAACGCTGATTAAAAACACAAAGAAAACACTTGACACTTCAGTAACGTTTAGGGCGACTGTTTTTTGTTTCAAGTTATTTTAATTTAATGGCCTACTGGCTTGTATTGGTATTTTGTCTTTAACTCGAAAGTTTTATTATGCAACCATATGAAATATTTACACGGTTGAAAAGAGAAAAAAATTCTCCATGAGAATATCTAAAAAAATATATAGAGTGTAATTTAAAAAATTCATCATGACGTCACCACGCTTAACCAATGAGGCCGAAAAAAATTTTTTTTTACGGCAAAATGTAGATTTTTATGAGTTATTCGACCATACATTTTTTTTATTACAATCAGTTAATAAATAAGAGTGCTACGGCTTGCTCCGTTTTTTATCAAACAGCCTGTATTATGTAACACTAACGCAAACTTAGAACTTAGGAGTAAATTGCAACAACATCCAGACAGGAAAACACTGTATCGAGTGGATCGAGCAGGCAGGTAACTGGCTAAAGGGCGAACTATGACGCATCTGCCCAAGCGTGCGTCAACGCACGGACAAGTTTGAACCTGTTTTATGCTTAAAAATTCTTACTTGATAGATGTAACAATTATAATTTCTTCAAGTGTTGTAAGTTTTAGATAAGCGTCATCAGGGATTTTATCATAAAAAAGATCGACCATAAAGCTGCAGATGATTTTGGAAATCACTGCAAATACCCCTAAAATTCCAAACATTTATTTTCCTTCATATACTATAAATAAGCAAATTAACAATTTGAAAGATTTTTAAATAAAAACTTGGAATGTTCTCAATCATCTGACATAAAAAAGGTGAAATTTTATCAAAACTGCAATTAGAAGTTTTACAAAAATTGTTTGAGATTGAACTGCAACCTCAAGTGATTATTTGCAATCAAGGCTCCAATAATTGGTCAACACTGTCACATTTAGGTGCCACAAAAGGATGTTCAAAGATCGCCATAAATAATAATTCCATTTATACTATTTATGATCCTCCTCACCTCATAAAAAGTCTACGAAATAATGTAATGAATACAAAATTGCAGGTTTATATAGGAGGGAAAAGAATTGATTGGTACGATTTTACCAATACGTATGCAATTGCAATGTGGCTAGATCTATGGTAAAGATAACAGATCGGCATATTAAGCCGTCCACATTTCAAAAAATGCGTGTTAAATATGCTGCCCAAACTTTCAGCAATTCAGTGACCGCTGCAATAAAAACAGCTTTCGCGACGGGACAATTAAAAAGTGACACTGCTGAAACAACGGCATTGTTTTTTAAAAAAATAAATAATTTATTCGACTGCATGAACAGTAGTTCATTAAAAGATGCAAATCCATATAAACGTGGTCTTTCTGTTTATAAACATCTGTCATATAATACGCTTAAGGAATCACTGGATTATTTTCAAAATATAAAATTTTTCGAAAATGGAAAATAACGAAAAAATATATATTGCATAGAAGGATTCCAGTGGTCAATTAATGCCACGTTAATGTTATGGGATGATTTGAAAAAAGAAGGAGTCAAATGCCTCTTAACTAACAGACCAAACCAAGATCCTTTGGAAAATGCGCTTTCTATGGTAAGAAACCGAGGAGGTTATAACCCGCAGCCAACAGTTAGAGAATTTTGTCTTGCTTTGCAGCATAGCATGCACATCAGATTGCAAATGCCCATCGAACAAGCAAATTGCGAAATCGATAACGATGAACTGAATCTTCAACAATCGAAGTGCCAATGGAAGAGGAAGGAAAAGACCGAGTGATACAAGAAGAAGATGATGATGAAGAAGAAGACGACGAAGAGCAATTATTACTTCAAGAAATGCAACAGGCTGTCGCCCTCTTTCATTAGAGTCTTGTTCAGCAACATACATTGCCGGGTACTTAGCCAATTATTTATTAAAAAAAATACACTGTGACTCTTGCAAAAAGCAATTAACTGAAATTGAAGCGCCAATTAAGGAAAATGAATTATTAATTTTAAATAGAGACCATGGAATCCCCGACATTGAAATAAATTATTTAGTTAGACCTACTTATAATTTTTCCCAAATTGTTGTATATTTGTTGCAAATATGTGATTCATTATATGTATTACAAATATAGTACTCATTTCGGTTTCCTGGCAAAAATTAAACTGCAATAATAAATATTGTAAATAAAATTTATAGTAATTGGTTAAGTGACTGTGAATGTCATAGATTAATTATTATTAACCAGCTAATAAAAATAAAAATGTATCGTGCTTTAAAGTGGTCGGTAAACAGTAGTATAAACAAAAAATCCGATACAATTATAAAACAACACAGAAAAGTAAGAATTTTGTCTTGTTGAATTTAATTAGTATAAATAATTATTTTAGTTGTAAATGACATATTATACAGGGTGTTAATATGACTATGTTACAACTTTGTCGGGGAGCTCATTACTGATCTTTCTTGCTGTAGACAAAAATGGGATAATTATTTTTGTTGTCAATTCGACAATTTGAGGCTTATTATTTTTACATTATTTGCCTACGGCACAAAATACTGTTTCAGTCTATACTATTACTAAGTCATAAATTGTAAATTACTGTTCTTTAGAAAATACGTAATTTAATTATTTTTTTTTCCTGGCGCCGGCGCGCATGTTTCATCGGTATCCACCGGTGATAAAACTATCGTCGACGCGACGTTTAAATAAACTCGTATTGTTCGGGCTGAGCAATGTTGCAACACTGCAATACAGGAATCAGCAGCAACACCTGTGAAAAACACGTTTTATTATCAGTTTCTACCACTGGCCAACTTTTTCAGTTCTTGTTGCAGTTACAGCTCATTGGTACATATTTGTACCACCACTGAATGGTAGTGACCTCTACAAACAAAAAAGTAGAAAGTGGTATGTATTTGTACCAATGGCACTTTGTGCATTTGGGAAATAAGTGTTGGTCAATTTCAGTTAATTTGTTGATTATTTTTGCAATTTGTGGTTGACTACTGTATAAAAAGGTAAGTACTAACTCTAATTAATACATTTAAATCATGATGCAGCCATCTAATGGTCTTAGATCTCCGTTTCGAGTAAAATAAGGATGCATGTGTTATTGTGAGGTTATGCTGTCAAATTATTAAAAGTTACAAGTGATTTTTAAAAAATCAATTGTAAGGGAAAGTGGTACACAGTGGAACGAAAAAAAAAGATTTATTTATAAAATATCAGTTTAATAAAAAAAAAGTAAAACTAACTACATAGACTTATAAAACAATGTTTAGACTAACATAAAATACAAAAAAACTTTAATATTGTTTGAAATTAAAAAAGATATATTTAAAAAAAACGCATAGTTCCACTGTGTACCGCATGTGGTACACAGTGGAACAACACAATGGCTACAGTGAAACATGTTTTTATAAAATTAACTCAGTGAATAACATCGAGTATAATAAAAAAGAAAATTAAATAAAGATAAATGAATATAAATAAAACAATATACCTAACTTAGCGAACATCTAACGACCCAAAATTTATAGCAAACTTCGAATAACTACGAATTCGTTTATTTACTGAAGAAACCAATGGTTGAGGCAAAACATATTTAATGTCACTGTTTTTCACCAACGAAATGTCGGGAACTGGTAGGAATAAAAAATAACAACCACTTAATTTTTTGGTTTTGCGAAGAACTGACACCTCGTAATCTTCATTCCTATCCAAGTCTGAAAGGATCTTTCCCACGTAATGAATACCCTTGGTAAATTACACAAGCACGAAATCACAGTTGTCTCTTCACTTTTTTGAGTTTTCTTGTAAGTTCCTGTGGAAGTTTAACTTTTGGTTTTCTTGGCGTTTGTGTTTTTAATTGTACTTTTTCAAGCAATGCATCTTTTTCTGGAGAATCGGTAATAATGGAGCTTTTGCCTCGTTTTCTTGTCATTTTGCGAGGTTGAGCTTTAGGGTATCCACGAATTTGTTCGGGAGAAATAAAATTTGTTTTTTCTTTGGAACCATTGGCTACTTCATTATTCTGCTCATCATCACTGCTTCTAATGACCATTGCCTTTTCAGGTCCTACGTTTTCTGGAGGTGGTGTGATGAGACCTCTGGCTGTACTAGAATCGGAAGTTGTCGCAGTTGCTGCTTGAATTTCAGCAAGATCTTCGCTGTTGCTATTATTTAAAGTGCGGTCAGTGACTGAAGACATTAAATAATCTTGCTCGGTAAAAACTGTATCGTCGAATGGGTGAATTCCAGTTCTTAAAACCAGAAATAATATTTGTAGGGGTCAATGCTTTTGCGTGTGCCTCACTTACACATTCGGCAATGTTATAAATAGTTAGCGGAATTCCGGGATGTCTAAGTAACCATGACTCACAAGATGCGTTGTAGAAAGCCTTGAAAGGAGCAAAAACCGATACGTCCAGAGGTTGCAGCTTGTTGCTGCAATGAGGGGGTAATGTTATTATATTGACTCCTGCTGCACGAACTTTTTCCACTACGTTAATTGAAATGTGGCTCTCGTGATTATCGAAAAGCAGTAGTGTTGGATTATTTTTACTGCTGTTGGTGTGCTTAATAAAATGATCCATGACATCAGAAAATAATTCTGTCTTCATCCAGCCCGAACTGTTCGCTAATCCTAGGGTTCCCAGTGGAGCTCCATTTAGCATGAGGTTTAAATTTCTTACGTGGAATTATCATAATTGGCGGTAAAAATATCCCATGGGCACAAATAATCGCACAAGTAGTAACTAGCTGCCCCATTTCTGCGCTCGTACAGCTGCTTACTTGTTTTACTCCTTTTTGGTACACAATTTTCTTAGGACAGTGCACTGTGGTTGTGCTAGTTTCATCTAGGTTATATATGCGCGATCCATCCGCAATAGTTGGCATGCGTTGTAGAAACATTCTTAAGGTTTTGAAACAAAGCATCGACATTGTTAAGTCATGAATTTTATCTAGTAACATCATTTCATTTCCGTTGCCTGGAAATCACTGTTTTGGTTTTGAAAATCACCTAGGCAAAAAAACATTCTGTTAAAAAATAATTAACGTAAGTCAAGTTCCGAGTTGTACGTATTTTCAATTTTCTGTTATTTCTTGATTTCAATTCTATATATAATTGTATACAGTTGAATATACTTTGTACATATCAATTACCTTGCATTTATGAATGTGTTATCGACGCCGGTCCAGCAGAGAATAATTCTTAGAATCAGCGATTCCAATTTCAATACCTTTACAAAACAGACAGTGTGTTTATTAAATGATGTCAATCTAGTTAAACTACATGCCCCTGGTTGTCGTAAGCTTAAATTTCGTCTTCTTTTATAAATGCTCTTAACCAATCCACTCCTGCTGCATGAGATTAATTCCAAGATTGTGGTATTTTTTTATTATTCCTAACAGCACACTCACAAGCCATCTTTCTCACACTAATAGTTGCCAAACCGTAAGCCATCTTACCACATGTGGTTATATATTCTGCTAACTTAAGTTCTTCTTCGTCAGTAAAAATTCTGTTTACAGCATAGTTTGGCACCATGTTAATTTCATCGCCAGCATTTTGTCGTTTCTTTTTAACATACCTACCTATGTAGAGTTGTTAGTTTAACATCCCAACGGTCTGCTGCATCACGGTTACTGAAACCGTCTTCAAGAACTGCTTTAACTGCAGCTAGCATAACCTCTTTGCTTGTATTACCAATTTTTCTATCTTTTTGTGTTCTAGGCGTCTGCAAATAGTTTAATTAGTTAATAAATTGCACTATTTTGATTATTAATATAAATTAACTTTAACTTAGTACACATTGGAACATGTGGTACACTGTGTACTACATAGGGTTGTTCCAGTGTGTACCATGTGATGTGTTTTTACTATTAGATGTCTATGGTCACTAAATAATTATAAGTTGGGTTATGTTTTATAAGGCAATGTTGCATTAAAATATAATATTTTCGATAGTGCAAAAAGATTTTGCATTAAAATGCAGGCAATTAAAATAACAAACTAAAACTAAAAAAATACTTCTTACCTTCAAAAACCGGACTTGTTCTTTAAACATACAGCACTACGTTGCATACAGTTAAGTTTTATATCACAACAAGGCTTTATACTAGCAACATTGGTGTTGTCATAATACTCCAAATTTGGCGCAATATTTAAAAAGATATTTCACTTGTTCCACTGTGTACCGCGTTCCACTGTGTACCACTGTCCCCTAAACTATTCCGTTTTTTTTTCTTGGACGAAGTTTTTTTGTTATGTACTATACTTCTTCTAGTTTCTAAATCTCCGAGTGATTTAACACAAATGTTTCTGGAAATCTTGTTATTTGAAATTCTGCACGTGAGAATCCATCGATCCCTACTTTTGAAGATGAAGCCGAACATTTTTTCAGTGTTTTTTCGAATATAAAATGTTATTTTTGTAATTTTTGGTGTTACTTTTTATGATTTATCCTAAAATAAAAATAAGAAATTGGGTAGTGGTACAAATATGTACCAATTGAACTTAGTTGTATGATACTCGACTGTACCTAAATGATTTGTATTTTTTCAGTGTTTTTTCGAATATAAAATGTTATTTTTGTAATCTTCGGTGTTACTGTTTATGAGTTATCCTAAATTTAAGATAAGAAATCAGGTAGTGGTATAATATGTACCAATGAAACTTAGATGTATGATATCTACTTAAACGATCTCTGGTACATATACGTACCGCCCGTTTTCAAAAAATTAAACATATTTTGAAAATGTTAATGCCATGAAAATGTTTCATAAGTGACCTAAAACAACTGTAGTAATTAAAATGTGCAATTCAGCAGGTTCCAGGGTTTTGCAATTTAAAGGGTTAAATAATCTGCCCCCTCCCCGTTCGACCCGCAAGCGGTTGTTCGGAATTTTCTACTGTGCTTGACTATCTTCCTAAGAATACGTCAATCAACGCTATAACTAAAACCAGAGATTACACGGACTGCCCTTCGTTGTAATCGCAAAATACGCATCGCATGTGAAGAATGCCCCCAACGCAATACAGTATAATTAATTTGAGAGCCAATAAGCGAATGATAAGCCAACAAAGGCAATTTCCCGCCAACTTGATCAGACAAAGTTCTAAGAACATACACATTTTTAGATATTTTGCCGCAAACATGCTCCACGTGAACGTCCCAACTTAAGGTAGGATTTAAATATACACCTAGAAATTTAACAGAATTTCCATTTTCGAATGGGTCCAGGCCCAAGTGCCTGTTTGTAAAAACAAGAGTGTAAGTTTTTGAATTATTTAATTTTAATTCATTGGCAAGAAACCACTCGCTAAGCTCTACTTTGGTGCTGTCAATTTTATCCAGAAGGTTACCTAAGCTACAAGTTGTTTCAATTACAGTAGTGCATCGGCAAACAAACTTAAGCCAGTTCTAGGAATGCTGTTGCGTATATCATTTATGAACACGAGAAAAAGTATTGGTCCCAGCACCGATCCCTGGGGTACGCCTCTAGAAATTGATTTAACATTAGATAGTTCACCATTAATTAAGGTACACTGTTTTCTATTACTAAGGTGAGATCTGATGAGGTCGGCACTGTTCCGATCAAAACCATAGTGTACTAATTTGTTTATTAAAATTTCGTGTGACACACAACCGAATGCCTTCTGCAAGTCGTAGAAGACTGTCCCGATAAATAGTCCGTCTTCGAAACCTTGAATTATTTTATTAACTAAATAATTTGTGGCTGTAGTTGTACACCAATCAGACCTAAAACCGAATTGGTAGCTACAAAATAGGTTACCTATGAGTTTCTAAGAAAGAATAGATTTGATTTTTCAAAAGAGTTTCAAAAATTTTCGATAAAATAGGCAACACCGAGATGGGTCTAAACATGCTAGGTTCATCTGCTGCATTGCTTTTACGGATCGGAATCACTTTTGCAAATTTTAGTGTCGAGGGAAAGGTATTCTGGCGCATGGGTGGTTTTACTCTGAATGGGGTTGTTTCAACAATGCACTTTATTACTTTGGGGTAGCTCAGAATAATTGGTAGAGTCTTGAAACCCAAACGCCACGTTAAATCTTAGCTTGGCACATTATGCGAGAGGGTGATTAATGAAACTATCTTTTGACCAACATTCATATATTTAATTATTAAGGGGCTTTATAAACTCTTACACGTAGTTCCAAACAAATCACAATTACTTTAAAACAACTTGATAAACATTAAGGAGTGCACTTCTGTTACAGTTAAAACAAATACGTTTTTACGAACATTAATGCTAATTAAGCTATAATAAAAGCTTATTAATTTCTAACATAGTTAAACTTAAAATTACTTAATAAATAAATTCTTTTATACAACCTGAGTCACGTCTTGAATACACTAACTAATGACTGTTCGGTTCGTGTTAACCCTCTTAACACTCGAAAGGCTCGCGACTAAAGACCATCCTAATTAATTGACATATGATTCTTATATACTGATTTTGGCCTCCAACCTTTTTATGCACGCCCGACAATCGTGATGTTTTGACCTTAATATTTGTCTGATCAGCGGTTCTCACGCTTTACAAGAATTTTGGTAACGTGTGTGTGGGCGGTCAATTATATCCTTTGTTCACTTTACTATGAACGTAAAGACTTTGACCTCGAATCACACACGTGTCTGTCGCGTCCCAGCTTGCGATATGACATCATCTCAGAGTACAGGCAAATGACTTTAACTCGCTTTAGCGCGTATGTGATTAATTCTAATTTTTAGGATTTACTAAATATTTGGCTTGCACCCACGAACACAAACTGAAAGTCATTTGGTTTTATGTACTGAAGTAATAATTAACTTTGAAAAGATTAACGGGAAATGTCAGTCGTATTTTGATTTACTTGAATATTTTGAATATTTAATAACTAACTATTTCACAGTATCATTTCTGATAGATTCGTTAATTAGCTTCGTTAATGGCCGTATGATAACGTCGAGAATACTCTTCATCATTAATGTATTCATGTCGTAAATATCACAACTGTTCTTATTTTTCAGACTTTTAACCACATCTCTTACTTGAATTTGGCTTACATCATTAAAACTGAATACTTGACACGACTTTGTCCTCGAATTTGTACAGAAGTGTTTGTATGACACAGTGATGTTGGTAAATCCTTAACGATATCATTCGGTACATTCACAAAATACTTGTTAAAATTATCGGCAGTTACATTTTCGGGGGAATTTAAAACGTTCGTTAGCATGCCTAAAGTAGTTCCAACAAGTTTTAGTTTGATTTCTGCTCGTTTTAATAAACTTAGAAAAATATGCCCTTTTGGTCAGTTTTATTTCTTTCTTACATTTGGTTCTGAATTTATCCACAGCTTCTTTTGCCACCAAAACTGGGTATTGCCTGTTCATATTGTAACGAAGAGGTTTTTGCTTTTATTGATTATGATGGTAGAGACTTATAGCAACTTCATTACGAGTGTTTAATGCTTTGCTTGTGCAAGAGGTTATATTAAAGTTCACGGTTAACTAACATCAAATATATTGTTATAAGTTTACATACAAACACATTTTAAATTGTTAAAACAAACATGATCCAAAATACATAACCAAATGAAAGACTCAATACATCGTACAAAAACATTATCCTTATCCTTAACATTTACTTATATGACTAATCTTCAAGAAGGCACACATCTTTATAACAATTAACCCAGCTGGCAAGGGTCTCACGTCTGAGTATTTAATCAGGCATCGTAGTGAGACTGAATTAGAGACTGTCTTTACTATGAAAAAGTTCACATATTTATACTGTCAAAATCTAAACATCTGCTCAAACTGTTTATACAATTTGTCATAATTATTGCGTTAAATAAACATTAGTCATGATCTTTCTTGTTATTTAATGCAGGTGCAATGCAGGTGTTGATTAGTCACTGCATGTTTATCTGCAAATATCGTAAGATATTGAAATGATTCATGATTTAACCAACATGTTCGCATGACACATATTTCTGCAGGTGCATCCTTAGATGACAAACACATTTAATTACTTCTTACTTTAAACAATCATTGCGTAACCTGTGATATCAGTCATACTCAAATATTAACTTATTTAACTTACTAATTCATTTCTTATGGAAATACTTTTACACAATATTTGATAATGCCCACTTCACTACAATATCTATAAGGAATTTTAGGAAATCACGCGAATTACGCAGTTTATGGCAAAACCACGCTAAGGAATTTAATTTATTTTGTTTATTTGAAACTGTAGATTTATGTGAAAATATTTTATTCGTGTACGAGGGCCAAGCTGAATTTATTGAAAATAAGAAAATCTAGTAGGCCATGAAAAACAAAACATACAGTATTAATTAGAGCAACTCTTTGTCTATCATTTGAAGTTTAGTTGTTGAAGTTACGTTCGTTGTAACTCAAGTTACTAATTTTTTAAAGTAACATTACAAGTAAAAAAATGGAATTAACCAGGGAGCATTTTCGAATCATAATTTTTATTATGATTGTAAAAAAGGTTTAAGCTCTTATGAGTGCAAAGGGAGTTTAGATTTAGCTTTTAATGAACAAGCACCTTCCTTGGCTACAATTTACCGATGTTATAAGGAATTTGAACGCCAAAGGAATTCTGTTCAGCATCACAAAGGAGCAGGGCGTCCCTCCTACGGCTGTTACCGACAAAAACATTGCTGCTGTTAAAAAAATAATTGAAGAGGACAATAAAGCCACTTATGCGGTAATAGAGCATCAACTCAAGATTGGATCCTCAGCTGTTAAAACAATAATACACGATCACCTGCATTTAAAAGAAAGGGGTCGTTTTGTGCCGCATCACCTTTCTGACTTCCAAAAAGCAGAGCCTGTAAGAATTCGCCATGAAACTTTAAATTTCTTAAATAATGGCGGACACCAAATTTTTTCCAAAACAGTGACAGGTGACGAAACTACCCGCCAAGAGAGTTGGGTATGGATTCACGAAGATGAGGAAACTCCAACAATGACCAAGAAGCAGCGAGCTATGAAAAAAGTTATGTATGCGGTATTCTTTAGAAGTACGGGCCTAGTAAATGCAATAAAGCTAGATGGACAAAAGACAGTTACAGCTAAATGGTACACTGAAAAATGTTTGCCTGAAGTGTTCAGTAGAGTTCCAGACAAGGGAATTATGCTCCACCATGATAATGCATCGTCCGATATGGCAGCTTTAACTCTCCAGTTTTTGGCTGGAAAAAATATAAAAGTAATAGAACATCCGCCGTACTCATCTGATGTAGCAATGTGCGACTTTTGGCTATTTTTTGGGCTTAAAAGGAATTTGGGGGGTAGAAGGTTTTTATTTTAAAGGTATTCCGAAAGAAGATTGGTTGGGAGCTTTCAAACAGGGAAAGAAAGAATGGTCAAGTGTATCATTGCTGCAGGGAATTACTTTGAGCATATTTAAAATAAAACCCTAGAAAATATTAACCGTATTTTTTATTCTCAATAAATTCAGCTTGGCCCTCGTATTCTCTTAAGATATTAATAAAACCAGTAAACTTATCATCAATGGTTACTGTGGGATCGTAGACCAAACACCAATCAGTTTCACTCAGTAACTGGTAAAAATTATTGATCCCCACTCTGGTAAGTGATCTAAAATTGATAACATTGTTTTTTAAGAACTTTTTGAAATAATGTAGGTTATAACAGATTAATATTGCTTTATGGTCGGAAAGATCCATATCAATCAATTTTGTCATGATAACTCATAATAATTGGTTATAACATTGTCTAGACAATTGTTAAGCCTAGTGTTGTCCTTAATAATTAGTTTATAATTATAAGAACTAAATAAATCAACAAAGCGCTCTGCTTTGATGTCATTCTAATTGCCAACTATTTGCAGATGATTTTAAAATTTATGGCAAGATTTCTTGTAATCATGATTGTCAATTGCTACAACAGGATTTAAATAAAATATATGAATGGTCATCAAACAATAAGCTATTTTTCAACGTAGCCAAAAATGTTCTGTGACATCATACACAAAAAAAAGTTAATAACAGATCGTCATTATAAACTTGGAAATGAAGCATTACAAAGAAAAACTTCTATTCAAGACTTAGGTGTAATATTTGATAATAAATTAACATTTTCTTTACATATTGATTATTGTGTAAATAAAGCATACAGAATGTTGGGATTTATTATAAGACATTCGAGGGGTTTGGCAAAAATCAGTAGCTATATTACACTCTTCAATATATTAGTGAGATGTCATTTGGAATATGCTTCAGTGGTATGGTCGGCGTTTTATTTTAATGCGATTGATGATATTGAGAAAATTCAAAAGAAATTTTTAAGATTCTTATATTATGAAAAATATGGTAACTATATTTTTGATATTCCATCTTCTATTTTGCGAAGAGAATTCAATTTCCTTTCTCTCCAAAATAAGCGTTACTTTTCAGCGTTGATATTTATTTATAAAGTTGCATGTCATCTCGTAGACAGTCCTTGCTCATTTATTTGTCGTTCAGAGTACCTTATTTTAATTCTAGAATCATTCATACGTTTTACATACCAATAACCAGAACAAATTATTTTATTAATGCTCCAATGTGCAGAATGTGTAGTAGGGTGGGCCGAAAATACACATTATTTTTTTTATCGATCGCTATACTCCGGAAAAGTCGCCTATTGTATAGTTAAGCAAAATGAAAAAAAAAATTCAAATAAAAAAAATATCTTCCGTTCGCGCATCGCACTCAAAGTTTTGAAAAATGCGGAAATTTTGTTGTTTTTCGTCAATTTGTTATAATTACTAAACTCACTACTATGAAAACGCTATAGGTCCTAATGTGAAGTTTGGGGTATGAGGAACACGAAAAAAAATTAAAACCTGTAATTTCAAAATATTTATTGTTCGCGCACAAAGCTCAAAAAACATAATTTTTCTTAAAAAATGGCGATATTTCGTAATTTCTTTTAATTTTACTTTTTCATCTTAAGTAAGCATACCTTTATAAATGGTAAACATATTTTTCATTTTCAATTTTTTATTTAAAAGAATGCACTTTATAGTCAGATTTTTGGGAAAAGTTGGGCATAATAGATCTTGATAAGAGGGTCGTCCTGATGAAGCCGTCTCTTGCATCAGCGCCACACACTTTTTTAGATGCTTCAGTCACAAGTTTGACACACCGTTCAACAGCCTGTGTGTGACAAGGGAAGCTTTGAAAATCCGGTTGCAGCAGTGCGCCAGTCTGTATTAGATTTTTGATGTCTTCATCCGTGATGTTCCTTATTAGTGGAGGAGGAGAGATATTGCAACTATCCCACCGAATCATGTTGACGTAGTCTGTTGCTTCGAAGTTGAGTTTCGGTATGGTGAAGTTTCGAATAGTCTTTCCCTTGGAAAGTGATCGAGCTTTCAACACTCGGCGGAGCCCCAGTTCTCTGACATGTCTTCGTTCATCCAGAATCATTGCAAGAATCAAATTTTCGGGGTGAGCAAAGAAAGCGTTTCGCTCAATTACTGGGTTGATGACTTGCAGTAAATTTTGAGTTAGGTATCGTGATGTTCTGATAGCTTCAAAAACTATCTTTGGACCGTCTGTGAAATTTTTGCTTGTTTTAATTTTGAACCAGAGAGGCATGTAACATTTTAAAATAAAATGTATCAACTGCTTAATTTCATCAGTAGGTTTTTCTAAGCTCACGTACAGTCTGAGAACTCTGTTTGCCGCAGTCAACCATCTAGAGTGTGAAAGCGGACCAGGATCACGTGCTGCCAAATCTTCTGAAATTGTACCTGTATTTATGGCAGCAGAAATATCAAGTAGGTATAATTGATCCTTGCTTAGTACTTTTCTCTCAACTTGGGGAATGGGGCATTCAACGCGTTCAAAACGAACCAGTGGAAGTATTTCACAGCCAGCCAGTTTTTTCCCGATCGGCCCACCGAAGGATTTAGGTCCTGTGGTAACACCATCCAAGTGATGAAATAGGTGATGGAACGGCAGTTCATTGAAGTGTAGGAGACATATAGACCACTGCATTGGTCTCCCAACGTGCAATTCGATCTGACGGAGAACACCTTTTTTCCAGCCAGTATTAATTACAGTTCCATCACTCCCAATCACACCAAGTTCTTCAATTATGGCCGAAGCTATATCTTTAGAAAGTCCTGTAGAGGGAGAAACATGGCCGATATATTCTGAACCGGGTTCTTGTATAAGGGAATAATGGTCTTCTTTTTCAGTTCTGCGAAAACGCTTTGAATTAATTTCTTTAATCACCATCGTATCGTCTTTTCTGCCATCAAAGTACAGACCACGGAGTGTTTCCTTAACAGATTGACTCTGCAAATCATTTGTGTTATGAGTTTTTCCTCTTCTTATTTTGTTTTTGTCAACGACATGGGAAGTGTCCGAGTCATTTATCACACCATAATCTTGAAGGACAGATGACGCGATCGCAGCTGTTGCTCGATCAGAGACTTCATAACGATCACTGACCAATGACGTTGTTTTTAGGTTGATCCTCATCTGCCAGAGTTTTTTTGGTTGTTGCCGCACCGGAGGCTTGAATAGATCAACGTCATTAGCATCATCTGAGACATCAGAATCTCCACTTAGTTGTATCTGTTCAGTGTCAGAATGTTCGGGTTTATAGGTCACTAGAGTTTCACTCGACGTACTTTGATGGGGCTGGGGCTCTTTGCTCTTGGTTTTTCTGTCAAGCCGTTTTGCGATTTTCCGTGTTTCCTGCAAGTCCAACGATCCAATCTTTCCCAAACCAAACTTTCTTAACAGGAAAATAAAACGTAACTCAATTACAGGGATTCGGTTGGCTTTATCACAATGACAATTTATTGAAATCGTGCACTCACACATGTTTGGAATTTTTTTGCAAGTGCAGTCCACGACAATTGGACATTTACACGCTGCTACATCGAAAAGCATAGCAGATTCACGTTTGAAATCGTCAATCCTTTTTTTGAATGCGGTCTTGTTTATATCGCGGTGGTACGACTTTCTTATCTTATAGTACTTATCATGGTACTTATTAATCAGCTGTACTACCCTATACTCGGACACCGCAGGAATAGAAGCTTTATCATACAAACACTTAATCTTTCTAGCCACTGCTCCAGCCACTTCACAAAAACTCACCCTTTTGTTGTTGGCGCGTAGTGACATCTGATATCGTTCTTGGAAGCAGCACATTAAGACATCTTCGTAATTAGGAAGCTTATTCGGCATAAAATCTCTTGGATTACCGAATATTGGGCATTCAAAATCTTTTCTTGTAGTGATTTTCATGGACGTAGCCATTTTTACCTCAATTTTCCGACATCAACAGTCAACACCTCAACAAGCAGGTGGAAACAAAGTCAAAACGCTTTCCGAGCAATTCACTGTCAGTGTCACATTAACAACTGCTGGAAATTGACTGAGAAACAAAAGAACTTGACGAACTGACAAAGGGGTGTTTCCATAGCAACGTGAATGGGCCACCAGTCAATCACGTGAAAGTTGAAATTAGAGCCGAAATTGTTAAAAATAGCATGTTTCATATGCTATGCGCAAACGGTTAATATTCAAAAATCGCTGATTTTTAATTTTTTTCGTGTTCCTCATGCCCCAAACTTCACATCAGGGCCTATAGCGTTTCGATAGTACTGAGTTTAGTAATTATAAAAAATTAACGAAAAACAGCAAAATTTTGCCATTTTTCAAAACTTTGAGTGCGATGCGCGAACGGAAGATATTTTTTTATTTGAAAGTATTTTTTTTCATTTTACTTAGCTATGCAAAAGGCAACTTTTCCGGGGTATAACGATCGAAAAAAAAATAAAGCGTTTTTTCAGCCCACCCTAATGTGTAGGATATTCAATCAGTTTGTTACAGAATGCGATATACAGCGTGATCATAAAGTTTAGAACAAAATTCATAATTGCGTTATTTAATATTTTCAAGAAAAACGCTCGGACAGGTCAATTTTATTTTTGAAAATTGCAGCTTATGACGTAAAAATGTTATTTATGACGTCACATATTTTTGCGCGATGACGTTATCAACAGTTGTTTTAAATGACAACCCCAATGTTGTTCTGCTGTTTTTCATAGACCTTCTTACTACTTAAATGGGGACGTAAAAAAATTGGTCCCTTACATAACAATTTTTTTGAGAAAATAACACTTTAAAAATTTTTTTTTTTAATTTATTATTTACACCACAATCTGTCTTATAGACATTCAGCAGTTATTTTAACATGTATTGACAAGAAATAAAATGAGAGACATGAAGGATATGCATCCATTGATGCACTCCTATATTAATCTTAATCTAGTTTAACATGATTGTTACACTAACTATCCTATTGATTATTCAACACCTCATTGTTGCACAAATCTATTAATTAGGTCTGCCGGTTTAAATCTTTTTAATCGAGGTTCCACTTCCTCGTCGTTGTCTATTAAGCACTCCACTAGGGCGTTTGGGTGGTCACTAATACGAACTTGGTAGCGCGCACTAAACTTTTGTATCTCTTCATTAATTGTTGGGATTGCAAGATCGCGTCTTATGGTCTCATTGGGGACGTACCATGGCGCATTAACTATGGATCTAAGTACTTTTGATTGGAATCTTCTAAGTATTTCGATGTTCGATGTCTTGGCGGTGCCCCACAGTTGTATGCCATAAGACCATATTGGTTTGAGCATGGTTTTGTAGAGGAGTATCTTGCTCTCCAGGGAAAGTTGCGACTTGCGCCCGATTAGCCAGTACATTTTTTGTAATTTCAGCTGTAATTGTTTCCGCTTTGCCCAAATGTGGGTCCTCCAGTTCAGTTTTCTATCCAGGTGAATGCCTAGATACTTTGCGCTCTCTGCTTGCGGGATCTGTTGGTTATTTATCTCCAGCGGTGGACAAGTGCCTCTTCTTAGTGTAAATGTAACTTGTGTCGATTTACTTTCATTTAATTTTATACGCCACTGATTACACCAGTGCTGAATTTTCTCCAAATGTGTTTGTAGCTGTTGGGATGCTTGATTTGGATCTGTATGCGATGTAAGAATAGCCGTATCATCGGCGAAGGTAGCTACCATGTTTCCTGCCACTGTCGGGAGGTCCGCTGTGAATAACAGGTACAGTGTGGGGCCCAGTACACTGCCTTGGGGCACTCCCGAGGTGATGGGATGTAGGGGTGTTACCTCGGTACCATATTTGACGAGGAATTGCCTATTAGTTAGGTACGATTGAAGAATTTCGAAATAGTCCGTGGGTAATGTTTTCTTGATTTTACAAAGGAGGCCCTCGTGCCAAACCTTGTCGAAGGCCTGTGTGACATCCAGGAAAACCGCGGCGCAGTATTTTCTCTCTTCGAAATTCTTGGTAATTTTATCCACTAGTCTGTGTACCTGTTCGATTGTTGCATGTTTTCTTCTGAACCCGAATTGATGGTCGGGTATGACGTGTTTATCCAGGAGAATTGGGTATAGTTTTTCTAAAAGCATTTTCTCGAATACTTTCGACAGAATTGGTAGAAGACTAATAGGTCTATAAGATGTGGGCTGGTCGCTAGGTTTACCTGGTTTTAGTATTACAATTATTATAGCATTTTTCCACTGGGCTGGAAAGTGCCGAAGTCTTAAGATTGCGTTGAAGATATAAGTTATGAACTGGTATCCGCTATCTGGTAATTCTTTTAGTATTTTGCCAGTGATTAGATCGTGGCCCGGCGCTTTATGGGAATTCACTTTTTTTAGAATAGTGGTTTCTACTTGGTAGGTGTTAAATTTTTTAACCGGGAGGCTCAGTTGGAACGGCATTTCCAGGACTGTGTGGACTTCTTCGTTATTTATTATCGGCGGGAGTGGTTTGAAAACATTTACTAGATGTTCCGCGAAGGTTAAAGCCTTTTCTCGGTCACTTTTTGCCCATGTATTGTTAGTGGTACGAATCGGAGCTTTATGTTGTTTGGGCTGCTTTAAGTGTCTTGTAGCTCGCCAGAGTGAATAGTCATCTGATTCCTTCGGTGATAACTGTTTCAAGAAGTTCTGTACGTTTTGGTTTCTTATGTTGCACAAAAGGGTCTTGAGCTCAGCAGTTGCGTGATTGAGTGCTCTTTTATCATTTGGATGTCTTGTTGTATGCCAAATTCTTCTTAGTCTGCGCTTCTCTGCGACCTTCTGTTTCACTATAATGGGACAGTTTACCGAACTGATGTGCTGCACGAGTACTGGTGTAGCCTGCCTCGCCGCTTCTTGAATGACTTGGTTAAAGTGGTCTAATGCCTCTTCTAGGTCCTTTGTTGTTTTTAGTGGGATTCCCGTTTGTAATGATGCGTTAACAAGTTCTTGGAAAAGGTTCCAGTCTGTGCCTTTATTGGTGAGAGAAGGTGTCTTTATATTTACCATTACATTTGTGCCCAGTGTCACTAGTACTGGTGAGTGGTCCGTCGAGAGGTCAAGGCAGGAATTTGCACTTAGTAAGTTTATATTGATGTTTTTTACGAAGCACAGGTCAAGCAAGTCCGGTTGTTTTCTTGGATCTGTGGGCCAGTATGTGGGCTCACCTGTGGACAAGGGTTGTAGACCTAAGTTATTTGCAGCTTTCAGCATTTCCCTTCCTTTGGTGGTGCTTAGTCGAGAGCCCCAGAATACGTGATTTGCATTGTAATCTCCGCCCGAGATAAATCGAGTACCCAAAGTATGAAAATAGTGCTCGTATGTTTCATGTTTGTTGTTGTGCCTTGGTGGGCAGTAGGCTGCTGATATTGTTAGCGGACCTAGCCAGTCTTCAATTTCTATCGTTGTAGCTTGTAATTGTGGTTGGCTGTATTTGGGAAGTTCGTGGTGCTTGATTGAATTTCTGATTATTATTGCTGTACCAGCGTGGGCGGTACCATCCGGGTGTTGGGTTGCATATACTTCATATCTAGGAATATTGAAGTAGCTACGGTCTGTGAAATGTGATTCTGAGATTAGTACGATGTCTATGCAGTGGTTTGTGATAAAGGCTATGAGTTCGTCTTTGTGATGTATTAGCCCGTTGGCGTTCCATACCGCTATTTTAAGGTGTTGGTCCATTAAGAGTTCGAGATACTATCGTGGTTAAGAGGTTTAACATCGTGCTCATTTGTTCCATTAGTTGTTTCATCATAAGTTTTAATTCGGTTATGTCATTTGTATGGTCTGTCATTCCGGTGTTTTGATGTTGAGGGATTTCATTGATTTGTTGAGGGTTGTTTGTTAAAGCTTGAGCATGAGTGAGGCCTGGTTGATAGAATCTTGTGCTAGGGAGTGTTTTTAGTCTTAGTGGAGGGAACATTCTTTGCTGATGTTGCTTGTATACTGGGCAACCCCTGTAATTCGCAGGGTGATTCCCGTTACAGTTCACACGTGTGACGTTATTGTATTTTTCTTTGTGATCGCATTCCGAAGTTGTATGAGATCCGGTGCACTTTACGCAACGAGGGGTTCTATTGCAGAAGTTTTTTGTATGCCCATGTTTCTGGCACCTGGAGCATTGTGGTACTGTACGTTTAGCACGTGGAGGTTCGAATTTGACCACGGAGTGCATAAGTTTGTCTACATTATAAACATCTTTGTTGTTGTCGGCCGGTTTTAGTTCTACAACAAAGAGGGGAAGCTCTTTTTTTGTAACCGCTTGTTTGACATTCCATATGTTAGTTATTTCATGTCCAAGTGTTTGTAGTTCCTCTTTTATTCCGTTCGGGCTGGTAGATGGATGTAGGTTCCTAAGGAACACTCGAAAGCTTCGCTCTTGCTTAATCTTATAGGTGTGATATTCTGTGTTCCTATCTGTTAGACCTTTAGTTATTTTTGTGTATTTTTCTGTTGTGTTTGGTTGGATTTTTATTTCATCGTTGGGTAGAGCCTTAAGTGTATATTCACCTTTAGCTATGACTTCTAAAAATTTAATTAATGGCTCAGTAGATTTAACACCTGAGACAAATATCGGTGGAGGTTTTGGTTCAGTTTTGTTTGATGTATTGGCTTCTTCTTGTGAATTATCCTTAGTAATCGGATCAAAACGGTTTGTGGGGTTTAACCAATAAGTTGTAGTTTTGGGTTGTTTATTCTGGTTTGTTTGTTTGTCTATGTTTTCTTGTCGACCACGTTTTTTATTAACAACAAATTGCCAGCCCGGGTCGTCAGATGCTAGCGGACCTTGATGCTGTTGAAAGGCAAATTGGGGCTGGTGTGAAGCGGTATTTTGAAGTTGGCGTGTATCCTGGACGGGAAGTTGCGTGTATGTGTTGTTTACGTTTGGAGTTTGAGTGTAAAGGTAGTTTTGTTGGGCAAATTGCATATGTTGGGCCGGGTCTATTTGCATTGGGAATTGTTGAGCAGACGGCGCCGTTGTGTTTTGATTTTGGTAATAGTAGGCCATAATGGCCTCAGATTATTAATTACCAGGAATACGAGCAGTGAATTAATATTAACAATTCAATTATTTATGTATTTAAAGTAAAGAGTAATCTTACGGTTCGTGACCGCAGGGTCACTGATTATCTTGTCGTCGGACTCCAGCCGCGATTGAGCACAACCTTACGCTTTAAAAGCCAAACGACAACTCACTTTAAAAAAATAAAAATTTAACTTTAATGGAAAAAAATTATTATTACACCCAAAAAACAAACAAAATTCACTGCCAAATGGTTGGTGTAGAACAATTTGCACATTTGTTTTATAAGTTAAGTTTATAATAACCTCGAATTAACCTAAATAGTCTAGAAGCTCCCGCTTCATTTAGTTGGCTTGCATTTGTTATTACAGGCGTTGTACAGTAATAGTCAGCGCAATCAGTATGGTGGTCAAATACAAGATTTGACCCATTTTCGATATCTCTTTTGAGACTTTCAACGTTTCTGTAATTCTGGTATTTTTTGTATGAAAGAATTTTCCTAGCTGCTAAGGACACATTGTTATTATCGTTCTTTAAACCGTAGCATCGTTTACCGTAATTTTTGATAACATGATTGGAACATTCAATCTTTACAGCCCACAAAGTATACAGGGTGATTCAAAAGTATTGCCATTAAATTAAATGGGTATATGCTGACCTTAATAGAAGTACATTAAAGCAAAAATTTAAAGCTTATTGCGATTTTTTTTATTTTAAATTTTGATACCCACTTTTGAGAACCGCTGGCTAATATGCGCGGTAGAAATTTGACCCCGCAGAAATAAATGAAGCATTACACAATTATGTAATTTATAGGTTTCACTTTTCTCTGCAATTTTTTCAGGATTAAGACTGATGACAGTAAACAATTAGTGGCATGTTTAAAAAGTGATATTAGGAAAAATGTTGGTAATAAAGTGAAACTGCACTAATTAATTCGGTCATACGGTTAGGATGACCTTCCGTTAACGCATTCGAACAGTGCAGTTTTACAGTGAAGAATGGACTAGCTAAGCTACGTCACATCACACGTGGGCTCTTTATCAGTACGGACAAGAAAGACGATTGATAAATTTAAATTTTTAATGTAAACAGAACTGACCTATTCCACTATTCCAGTTACCCCAAAACAATTTTTGTATTAATGTTTAAAATTTTTTTCTGAAGTTACGGTTTACTTGCGACACATGGTTTATTGAGAAAAGTTGCTCTATTTGATATGCTCTACCTACCCTTAAAATTAATGACAATACTTTTGAATCACCCTGTATTGACCACAAAATTTGGTAAAAAATTAAAAATACCCACTTCCTTTCCATAAAGCATCATTTCCTATATTTTTAGGTAAACACTCGAAACTCCATCGGCAGTGATTGTTTATAACGCAAGCGATGCATTTCGACACTACAATAGATTCCTTCAACAATAATATCCGCTTCCATTACTGAACAGGACCCCATCCAATTTTTAAAACATGTGTGAGACATTGGTTTTGTGCCTTTAGTTTCTGCCTAAGCACATATTATGCAAAATTTGTTAGGTACACCTAAATACAAAACTTTTTTGTTTCGCGGCCTATTATTACTGCCTGCAAAACTTATAGGTTGCTATTCTTTCTAACAGTAAGCCCTAGGAATTTAGCTTTCTTTACCACACCAAAAACTGCATTATAATTATGTTCATAACTGCGTTTAGACCAGTCTACATCTAAATATACACAACTACACGGATTTCCATCTTTATCAGTATGACCCCGTTCGACAGCTATCGCGTATTCCTCCTTACCAGCTTTTGCCATATTTGAGTAAAGGGTCCCACCCATATCTGTTATGTAGATATCATATTAAATTTTATTCGTTCATGGGTGATATTTTTTACCTTATTTAAGTCGTCCTGAATTGTGCAAAACATTGTATTTGAAAGGCTTGAAGTATTTAACGAGTTTAAGAATTTTTCATTATGTTTGTAGGTGTTATCAGTAGCAAGTGTACCCCACACTATTACTGTATTAATAGTTGACTTGGATTTTTGTGGATTTTTAGTAGAGAAAGTCACTTTTTTTCACATATTGCATTTATAAACAATGGGGGCTTACTAATCCACGTCTAGTTTCCTTTCCTATGATTAATCTACCAAAGGTGCAAGCCCTGGCATGATCTTCTGTCAGATATATGTCATATAACAATTTTATGATTAAAGAATGCTGCTTTGACACTAATCAGATACATTTATTTATAATAAAAAGACATTTAAGTAAGTTTGGTTTTTTACTGCAGGTTTACCAGCATATTCACTAAACATATTTCAAATTCAAGGGTATCCCAATTTCAAAACATTTGGGACATACATTACATACAGGGTGTTAGGTAAAAAAGTATTATAGATTTTTTTCTAATATGCATAGTTTCTGAGAAAAAGCATACTTTAAATTTTACTTTTTATTCTCGGGAAAAACAAAAACAAAGGGTTAAAGATGCAGGAACAAAATTTTTACGGATAAATAAGAGTCTAATACATCAAGTAACAATAAAACTTTAGTAACAACCACGAAATAATTAAAGTAAAAAAAAAAGAAAAAAATGGTATAAAAATTTGTTATTCCTTTTATCGTTACAAACCCACTCCTAAAGTTTGACAGAAGTATTACCTAACACCCTGTATATACAAATAAATTTGGTAACATACTGATTAAGCTTCATTACTACCCCATGCTGTGTCCAAATCAATAACCTGCTGTCGCGGTAATGGGCTGCTATCGGTAGATTTTAAATTCCAAACATCTTCCAAATTTTGTAAGACAATAAATAGCCGAAGGTTGCGATGGAAGTTTATAATTATCGGTAACGATAATTCCGTCATCTCTTTCAGAAAGCAATAAATTCATTCATTTACGTCTAAACAGTTAGTACATAAAGACCAAAAAACTTACTTCGTATATTGTTTGTTGCTTTCTTTTACAGCACCAAAATCGAATTGGTCTTACTCTTGGTGAAACGGTATTCAAACTGTTTTCTAGTTCATTGGAAATTGAGGCTCATCTCTGTGAGTTAATATAAAAAAACAGATGCATATACAGGGTGCCCATAATCTATCTCATTACATGGGTAACTTTCTTAATAGAAAAGATAGAGGATCGGTTAAATGGGGAAAGTTGGGCAGAATTACAAGCAGAATCTTATGCCACTTTCAAATTTGACGTATGTTATCAGCTTTTTTAAATTTTTTGAAAAAACTGAAAACGGTCGTTTTTTTCAATGTTGTACTGTTCCACGACCATTTACCTTAGAACTGAAGTAAAAGTGGCTTCTTGTAGATATTTTTGCGAAGAATTCGATAAAGTTACGCAAAATGTCATGGCCCGCTTGGTTTTCGAGATATAACATCAACTTGCTTTTATTTAAATGGCAATCATAGTTGGCTGTGATCTCATTAAATAGCTTTTGTTTTTCTGATTTCATTGATATAAGGTTCGATATACTTTACTCTTTTATTTTCTTTTTAAATGCTAAAAGAAGTTTATTGGTACAATTAAGCAGCAAAATAATACACACGTAGGCTTTGGAAACAGATGCTTCAAACAAAAACCCTGGCTGCCAATCAAACAAGTTGATTAAATTTGAAAACAAAATTTTTATTGATAATAATATGTACTATTAATGGTTTTAAGTGCATTATTACAAAAACAGCTTATAAATTAAATCTCCATTATGTACAAAAATTTCAATTTCATATTAAATGTTCAAAATGGCCCCGTTAACCTGTATGCACATTTGACATCTTCTAACCATCTCTCTATGCACTCTTTCCAAACTGTCACGTCGAATTCTTCTTATAACTAATGTAAAGCTGATCTCGCCTCTCGACAGTAAGATGGGGATTATTTTCAGACCAATAGATGTGATTGTGCCTATTAAATATGCCGTTGTTGGTAAATTTTGCCTCGTCAGTAAATGAAATACCGCGTGAAAAATTTGGGTTGTTGCCCGTTTCTCGTAAAAACCATCTAGCATAATGCAATCTTCTTTCTGAGTCGCCAGCATACAAGGTACATATTTCCAATATGAGATTTAACTGGCTTGAACTGATTTTGTTTTAAAATTAAAAGAGCTTTTTCTGCAGAAATAGCACACTCACTTGCAATTTCACGGGTAGATGTTGTTGGTTTGTAATTTACATATGCCAAAACTCTTTCTCGTCTTCTTTTTCAAACTTTTGCTTTTCATCATTCGGTTTCATAAATGACCATATTGTTTTAAATTGTTTTCTAATTTGGAAAAAAGCCTTTTATCTGGTTGTCTTCTTTCCATATATCTTTGCAATTACATTTCACTAGCTTCATTACTGTTTCTCTTCCTAGCGTCGTAACAAAAAAGCATGTCGTTTTTCTCTTCATTTGTACACATTGCCTATTTTAACGAATTTGTCTTCATAAAATAAATCAGTAACGCAACTTAAGTAAATCAATTTGTTTGACAACGGGGTTTTTTGTTTGAAGCTTCTGTTTCCAAAGCCTACCTGTGTATTATTTTGCTGCTTAATTGTACCAATAAACTTCTTTTAGCATTTAAAGAGAAAATATGAGAGTAAAGTATATCGAACCTTATATCAATGAAATCAGAAAAACAAAAGCTATTTAATGGGATCACAGCCAACTATGATTGCTATTTAAAAAAATGCAAGTTTATGTTGTATCTCGAAAACCAAGAGGGCCATGACATTTTGCGTAACTTTATCGAATTCTACGCAAAAATATCTGCAACAAGACACCTTTACTTCAGCTCTAAGGTAAATGGTCGTTGAATGATATAACATTGAAGAAAACGACCTTTTTCAGTTTTTTCGAAATAATAAAAAAAGTTGATGGCATATGTCAAATTTGAAAATGGCATGAGATTTTGCTTATAATTCTGCCCAACTTTCCCCATTTAACGGATCCTCTATCTTTTATATTAAGAAAGTTACCCATGTAATGAGATAGATTATGGGCACCCTGTATACACTATATACAGGTACTTTTTTATGGTTAAATTGGCAGAATTTGAAGGGAAATATGAGAATGCTATCATATTAGTAATAGTAATATCTCGTAAACTTGTAAAACATGTCATATACATTATAATTATTGTCAACCTCGTTACATACCTACCTATTTACATCATTAGGTTCACTGCAAGCTTTTCTTTTTGACCAAGAATCCCTTATTTTCTTTGCTCTATTTCCTCGACTTCAGTTACTGTTCCGTTTTTAATAATAGTTTTTTTTTTATTAATTTAGTTTGAATTGTTTTAGAAAATAAAATCTATGCAGTGTACGCGTTTAAATTCCCTTTGGCATTTGAATATTCATTTTTAGTTTATAAATCGCATTGCTTCGACAAGCTTTGGTTTCTTGGGAAACCATATTACTGTTTTGGATAACAAAAACATTAGAAGTTGATGAGAAGTGAATAAATTAGTCAAAACTTGAACATTAGAATTATATAAACAAGTGGAGTTTTCAAGAACATTTAGAAATACAAAATACATTAGATTAGTTGGTTTGAAGAATACATTGGAAAGAAACTACAATTTAGAAAA
The DNA here is from genome assembly GCA_963082815.1 of Melanotus villosus. Taxonomy (NCBI): domain Eukaryota; kingdom Metazoa; phylum Arthropoda; class Insecta; order Coleoptera; family Elateridae; genus Melanotus; species Melanotus villosus. The sequence goes on along the minus strand of OY720427.1, from coordinate 15,680,417 downwards.
AATAGCATTTGGCCAAACCAGGAAACATTATCAAGGTGAGTCGAAGCTATTTACACATTTAGTACGGTCCTTCGAGCAAACCTTTAGTTTTTATTAAACAGTTACCTTTTGCTCTACTTAGTCTAGGCTTCATTTTTGCCATTTATTTTACAAAAGTCACACTCCACGACACTTTTCAATCACAATACCATGCACCCACATGTGTAGTTCTTATTCGCACAGAACACAGGATATTGGAATAATGTATTTTGTTACACACTACACTTTTTGCGCTACCAGTGAATTCTGTCAAGTTGAAGTAATTAACTATACTATCAAAAATACGAATTGATAATAAATAAAAAGGGATAAAATCGCAAAAACCCCTAGTCTTCCAAGTATTTAAATTTTACCGCTTCAGTGTGGTGTCACTCTGTTTTCTTTCAGATTTTAGCTTTTAGATTTTAGCGCCATCTACTATAAACTCACTACATTCCGTGCTCACTTCTACAACTAAACATTAATTTTATACAGAATCTTATGGGACAAGAGTTTGTCATGATTAGCTCTCAAAACAAGACCGGTCTGATACGGTTTATTTTTAAAATTCAACCATGTGCTTTACTATGGGTGTCTTTGGCAACAAAAGCTGTACTTAGAAGGTTGCTATTTCTTATTATTTTTTAAGTATCTAGAACGTGTTTAAAATCTGTTAGTCTTAGCACATTTTGTTAAATAAATGTAGAAAAATTTATAATAAAATACCAAGTGGTTTCGACGCTGATCATGACAATCAAAGATGTAGCGATTTGTCTTCAAATTTCCTAGCCGCAACTGAAACGTCTATTTAGAGTTTAGTTATATGTGACCCCCATAAATCATCCTTAATATTCTTCGTTCCCAAATTTAAATTTTCTTTATATCTTCCACCTTTAAGACCCATGTTTCGCTAGCGTACAGTGCTACTGGTCTGATTACTGTGTTATATAGCCGCATTCTTGCTGCATACGATAAGTTTTTAGCTCCCAGAATCTGTTTCAAGTAGCAGTCTTCTTTAAATTTCCTCATTTCCTAATTATTAATTTTTTTTTAAATTAATGAAACAATCGGAACTAAGAAAACTAAATATAATAAAAAGAACGCCACAAGTTGCTATCCATTATCACAAAAATGTCACCACTTGTCATCACATTAAGTTGGCATTAAATGAAGTAAATGATTCACACTAAGAAAAACTGGTTAGTTTCAATGAAACGATAAGCATGAACGTGAGAGCAAAAATATAGAGTTTTCAATGCTCTGCATAAAGAAAATGCGTTTTCATGATTACCAACCAAAATGCGTATAATCTTTTTGAAACATTTATAATTGTCAACAACTTCGTCAGAAATTATGACGTTTAGTGATGTGCGATTGTATGTGCCTTATATATGTATAATACCAATCGATTAGGTGCTTCAAATTGTTCATAGCTTCATATTAATTATTTGGCATTAAATCACAGGATGCAAGAATATCCATAATATTTATATGGAATAGGATTATCCCACTTCCTATTCATATTCCTACAAAAAAGATTCTATACATTTTTTTTTGTAGAACCAACCGTTTTCGTCGTAGAGCGCAGAGAAAGTAGTCATTGAATAACTATGCACTCGTTTCCGCACCACCTCGGAAGTAGAATGCAAGGCGCGTTATTTTTTACATGGTTTCCCCACCCATGGTATACGGAATAACATATTATGTTATTGTAAATATGTTTGACAGTGAGACAATTGATTTAATAAGAAGAATGGGCTCTGTTGATAATTAAAATCTATTTCATCATTGATCAGTTGTGGTGAATTGCTGAATATCTTTGTCATCATCTTAATTTTCTGTTTATATCATATTTGCACATAGAATATCAAGTGGACTTTTATCGGCATCTATGTCGAAACCATCGGTATCTTCAGTTATATCAGTTCCAAAATTTAAACATGACTGACCATGGCAATATCCACAACCTGGGGAGCATTGTAAACCATTTTTTCTACATCTCCATCCTAGCAAAACCCAAGTATCTGTAATTGTCTATCGAGTGTTCAGATTTTTGAGCACCATATGAACTGTACTCCAGTATCAGCAATAATATCTGGAGAGCTATTTTGTTGTAAAAATATTTCAGCTAAATCGTGACGTGACGTTTTTCATACATTTTCATTATTTGAATTTTTCCTTTTCGAAGTTGTATCGCAGCCGGTGATAGCGTGCAAAAATAAAATGTGCTGCTTACAATATGGATACTTGCTGAGACTAACAGACGAATATGTTTGTTTCAACATTTTGTTCGCCAGGTTTTTTTAAGAAAATTGGTTGATGGTGTAACTGTGTACGTCCTATTAGAAGTACTAGCAGATCTTCCCCAACGATGACAGTAGTAGTAACTGTTGATGTTTCAATAGCTGTCTCGATGATGAGAACAGCAGCATCATCACGTGATTGTCTAGCCGTAATATTATCTTCTTCCAATTTTCGAATAAGCATTTCAATTAATCTGATTTTGTTCAATCGATTTGATAGAAACTTCTCTTGGCCGATTGGTACTGCCATTGTTTCACTGAAGTGAACTTCAAAAGATGTAGAAACAGCAGCAGTTCGTCTAAGCTGCTCCATAACTTTCACATTTTTACTATTATCGGAGTAACCGTCGAAGATGACAACCATATTTGTACCAAAATAGTTGAGCAAATAATTAACATATTTGTTGAGAATGGTAGTAAATGTGTCATTGTTTTGTCATACGACACGGTGCAGAAGAAACCCACCATCTATGACATATCGAGGATCTAATACCAGAGAGGCGGAAGAACCGAAAGTAGAATTTACAGGAGATGCGAAAAACGTTTGTAAATTTCACTATTGGATAAAATTGTTATATTTTTAGGTGAAAATACCTTTAAACAAATAAGAATAACACAAGAAAAACATTTTTATTTCTATAAAGCTTTTATTAGTTTTTTGGCTCATACGCCATCTGATTCACAAACTATTATATGTTCCCAGTGCCCCAAGAGGCGCATGAATTAGGGTAAAGTCAGGTAATATTAGCACCTTAAGGAAATATCACTGTAATTTTTTTTGTATTGCATTTATTGTATGAAAAATAGTTTTAAATGAGGTAGCATATATATCTCTCTTGCAAATTAGCATTTTTGGTTAACTTAAATCCCTTAAAAGGTTAAAAAAAAATTAAAAAAACACTAAAGGTGCTCATATTCCATGCATGTGCCCCAGTTAACCTGATGAGATTTAATTAGGCAAATTTGAATAAGAATGTGGATGTTTGTAATTAAACATTTTATTAACATCAATTATTTTGTTATCAATTTTGAACACACACGTTACTTTGTTTTAAACCGTATATCGCTTTCTTTAACTTAAACACTTTGAAGTCATTTCTTTCACTATCGAATGTTTCTGGTGGATATATATATATACGCCCCAGTAAACCATTTTACGTAATGTAGATGTAACATATATGTATTTTATAAACGTGCAACCTCTATGTGATGATTGCATTTACCTGTATGTTACCCCAATGTTCTGTTTAATTCCCGTATACTTTTACCAAAGTTCGCATGTAAAATAGATGTTGTAAATTATATGTAAATGCAACATCGACGCAGGGTATGTAAAACAGATGTTACAAATTATATGTAAATACAACGTCGATGTAGTATAGGTAAAATAGATGTCACATATTATATGTAAATGAAACATTGATGTGGTAACATACATTTTATGTCAGTGACGCTATATCTACATTGGAACATTGCATATATATTTCCATTTTGAGGTAAATGGGAAATTGAGGTTTAGACGTTTAGATATTTATTTATTAAACTGGAGTCAGATTTGAAAAACGCTATCTTAGATATTTTTTTTATTATAACAGGTATCCACATATTTCATACTGTTAACATTCACTAATTATAGCAGTATCTAATTCTACATTCGTTAACTTAATTTATCAAAATAATGTACTTGTAATAAAAATAGTAATAACATAATAATAATATAAAAATAATAATAATAATTAGTGTATGTAATAATGTCATTGCAAAAACTGAATACAATCGAACGAAATACTTCACAATGTTAATTTTTATAACAAATATTATTTTTTCTTAAATGCTCTTTGTAATAATTTTGTAGTATAAGTTAATATATTTTTTTGTGTACTCAATGGTAAACGGTCGTTTTACTATATAGAAAATAGTAAAGTAAGGTGGCATTTTACACGTTAGCAACACTTTACTCGTTAGCAACCAACACTTTACTCGTTAGCAACCAACACTTTACTCCTTAGCAACCAACACTTTACTCCTTAGCAACGCTTTATTCGTTAGCAACCAACACTTTATTCCTTAGCAACACAGTCTGTTTGTTTACTTGTTACTATGTACGTGTTGTAGTTGCTATGTTTCCGTACAAACATAACCTTGATGAATTTAACAAATTTGTCTAGAAAATTAGTTTCATTCGAACTTTCAGTACTTACACAAAAAAATAGCGTATTCAATGCGTAAGAAAAGTGTTACCACTTTTCTTTACTTGTAGAATAATCTACTAATAAATAGAAAATGCATGAGATCTGGCTGTGAAAATAAAAAATAATGTCTACTGGAAACTTTACTGTGTATTAATTGTTACTTAATTTTAAATTATTATTTTTTTTTTAATAAGACATACACCTAGATCAGCATATTGGTGCTATACATAGGTATTATGACAACATAGTACATAACATTAACAATTTTAAGGGACTAAGACCCTAGTTGCAGCAATTAAGTCTATTGTAATATACAGGGTCCGGCACTCCAAGTGTTACAAAGTTCAAAGCCCTAGGATAACAAAACCGCTGGCGCTAGCACTATCAACTAGGCACTGCAGAGTAGCTGCTTCAATTGTTTGTCAGTTTAGCGTTTGCATTCTGACGAGTAGGAGTCATTGTTGCCCTGGCCGCGATGGAAATTAATCGTAACGCTGTAATCGCCTTCCATTTGGAGGGAAAATCACCCCCTCAAATTTTCAAGTTGCTCAAAAATCAAAACGTGAACCGAATGTTTATCCATCGTACGATTAAGAGGTACCAGAAGACTTGGTCTGTAGGAAAACGTAACAAAGGTGGAAGAAAAAAGTTGGCTACCGGAGAAGCTATGGTCAAAAAAGTCCGGAAACAAATTCGAAGAAATCCGCGGCATAGTGCTAATGAATTGGCCAAAAGTCTAAAAGTATCTGACAGGAGCATCCGCCGCATACTGAAAGTGACCTTCAGGTTACGCCCTACAAAATACAGAAAAAGCATAAGCTTACTCCAGCTCAAATGAAAGTAAGACTTCAGAGAGCCAAGGAGTTAAAACGCCGGCACGCCAGCGGAGATTTGCCGAATATCGTATTTTCAGATGAGAAAAATTTCACGATCCAGCAGTTTGCAAACAAACAAAATGATCGCGTATGGTTAAAGAGAAAGTCGTTGGACAATTCAAGTCGACTAGTAGCTACGAGGAAGCAAGCCCTTGCTCAGGTCATGGTGTGAGCGGCGGTGACGGCAAACGGACGCTCACCACTCGTATTTTTCGACAAGGGTGTAAAGGTGAATGGAGCTGTCTACCGACAGACTGTCTTAGAAGGAGCTATGAAGCCTTGGACAAGCCAGCATTTCGGTTCAGACCCATACACTTTTCAACAGGATTCGGCCCCGTCGCATAAAGCTCGAGAAACGTAAGAATGGCTCCTTGACAACGTGCCGAATTTCATTTCCGCCGCCCTCTGGCCTCCGTACTCACCAGACGCTAACCCGATGGACTTTTCTATTTGGAGTATCCTGGAAGCCAAAGTGTGTACTAGAAAACATGAAAGCAATCATAGCTGAAAAGCAATTCTGAAGCGAGAATGGGAGAAAATCCCGCAAAGCCAGATTCGTGCCGCGTGCGATGCGTTTTGGACAAGATTGGACGCCATTATTCGAGCCAAAGGAGGGCATGTAGAATAAATTTTGTGTTTTTCTATCTATCTATGTTTTCTTGATGCCTATGTTGATGGTTAGACGGAGAAATCTTAACTAACACCCAATTTAGGTAAGTTTGAACTTGTAACACTTGGAGTGCCGGACCCTGTATAAATGGCAGTGTTTATATTATTTTTGGTTAGTTTAGTATCGGTAATCACTCACTTGGAATATTGCACTACACGCACTCACTTTTGTTGGCTCACCCATTGGGAAGTAGTATGTCTGTTGGAACACGTCTTTTTAGTCTTCTGGTCTCAGGGTGGACCGCATTATTGAGTCCAAAGTAGGTTGCACCACTACAATTGGTAATGTTGCTAAAGAATGACATAGATATTTGTCTTATGTAAATGGTAAATGGTATATTCAGTTCTCGGTGAATTTGAGTGTTTCTGATAAACCAGTCGGCATTGCATGTTATTCTAAGGATCTTGTTTTGTAGGACTTGGACTTTATTAATGTGGGTTTTAGTAGCGGTTCCCCAGATAACCGATCCATACATTATGATGGGTCTTATGAGCGATTTATACAGTAACAGGGAACAAGAAATTCTTAAGGGTGTCTTCTTATTTAGCAGTGGGTATAACATAGATAGTCGTGTGTAGCACTCATTTAATTTTCTATTTATGTGGTACCCCCACGTCAAGCGCTTGTCTAAGAATAGGCCAAGATATTTTACAGCACCATCGTTTGGGTTCCATTCTATGTCTTGATTGTTTATCGTTAGTCTATTTGGATTTGGAGAACGCCGAAGCGTAAATATCTTGGCTTGACATTTGTCTGCGTTTAAAACGATCCGCCATTTGTCACACCAAGACTGGAAGATGTTAATTCCTGTTTGTAACTCTTGGGCTGCTATTTCTAAATTAATATGCTGAACTATGAAAGCCGTGTCGTCGGCAAACATGGCTACTTCTACATTGTTGGGTATTGGAATATCGTAAACAAACAGACTATACAGGGCTGGTCCCAGGACCGATCCCTGGGGGACTCCAGCTGCGATCTCTTGGACCTCTGACAGTTTAGAGCCTAGCTTTACTCTAAAAGTTCGATTCTCCAAAAATGAAGCTACCGTTCTAAACAGAGTTGGTGGTATATTACAAAGTTTTAAGTTATACAGCAGGCCTTGGATCCATACTCTGTCAAACGCCTGCTTAACATCAAAGAACGCTATTACTGTGTGGCATTTGTTTTCAAATCCACTGTTAATTATGTTTGTTATTCGCAAGAGCTGGTGGGTAGTCGAATGGGATGGTCTGAATCCGAACTGTACTTTTGGCAGAATGTCCTGCTGTTCGATGAACGTGTGTAGCCTGGTTAGTATAACCTTCTCTAGTAGTTTAGATAACGTTGGAAGCAGGCTAATCGGCCTATAACTGCTCGGCTGGGATTTTTCTTTGCTAGGTTTGTGGAACATTACGATTTCTACATGTTTCCATGTACTGGGGAAATATCCGAGTCGTAGACAGGCATTAAATAGGCTGGCCAAGAATGCGAGAGATTTTTTTGTTAATTTTGTAAGGACAACATTAGGTATCAAATCGTGCCCAGGGGACTTTTTTAGTTTAAGTTTTGATATATGCCCGGCGAGTTCGTTTGGAGATACAGGTTCGGTGCAAAATTGGTGTTCAGCATTTAACACATGGGCATTTGCTTCAATGTCTATGTTGTGTTCCAAGAACTCGTTAGTAATTAGGTTGGGTTTGAATACGTTTCTGAGGTGGTTTGCAAATAGCTCGCATTTTTCGTGGTCGCTTTCGTAGTTTACCCCATTGCTTTTGAGAGTGGGTATTTCCTCTCTTTTACGTGTGATACGCTTGGTAGCTATCCATAGCGAATTATTAGATTCATCAATTTCAGAAAGGTAATGGTGGTAACTTGATAGGCGAAATTTATCGAGCTCCGCTTTAACCTGATGTGTGAGTTGGTTTAATCGTCGTTTATAGTATAGGTTCCGTGTATTTTGCCAATGTCTTCTGATCTTGTGCTTTTCTTTAATAAGATTTAGTATGTAGGTTGGTGGTTCTGGTATTTGTTTGTGTTGCCTATATCTGCTAGTGTCAGTGGAACGATGTACTGCATCGATTAGAGAATTTGTATAGTGTTCTACTGCACTATCTACGTCCTGGGGAGAAGTAAATTTTAAATTATACGTTGCATAGCAACTGAACATTCTAAAAGGCTTGCAGCAGCTTTTTTTTTAACAAACTACGAGGATGCCACCCCCCCCCCCGCATTTAAAATTTAAAGATAAAAACTACAGCGAGAGTAATAAAAACCCAAGTCAAAGACACCTTTGGAATTTTAAATTCTTACATTAATCCCGACTTATAAAGATGTAAACATTAATTTTTCAACTGGCATAAGTACATCATTTTAACTTGGGCAGTAAATATAACACTATTATTCCATTGTGAATCGTTAAATTCAAAGTTTTGTAAATTGTAATTATTGTGTGATACATGGGATCCTTGACTTGGGATTTTGTTACTCTCGCTGTAGTTTTTATCTTTAAATTTTAAATGCGGGGGGGGGGGGTGGCATCCTCGTAGTTTGTTAAAAAAAAGCTGTCCCCATTTCATGATTACAGACATTTATTTACATAGACACTGGTTTTAATTTTCATTAAATAAAATATTAACAAATACAAATTTTGTTTTCTGAGTTCAATGTGAACTGAATATTGGAAAATCTAGCATCCCCCTTGTAATGTTTTCCCAATTCGATCACTGTTACTATGTAGTTGGCACTGCCTCGGACGTTCTTCATTCCTAGAATGAACAGATTATTAGTAAAGTAGGAATTATAATATTATGAAGCTTTTATTAAAAAATATATAAAAAATATAGACTTCATACAAAAAGAAGTACCGTTGTAATTCACAAAAATATAAAATTGCATTTTTTAATAATAATAATTAATATTAAAAATTACGAAACTTGAATGATGAAATTAATATTTAGGGTTTAGCTTTTAAGATTACACGAAACACATTCAAAGTATAAAAATTTAAAACCAAAACTGCGAATATAAAATTGGTTTCAGAGTGAAATGTTAAAAATTATGTAGCTAGAAAACAGAAATTTGAAGTTAAGACTGATTTTTAAAATTTGAAATTGAAATCAGTAATTCAAAAAGAATTCTACGTTTTATATTTTAATTTGGCAACCATAGGTTGAAAATTAGATATTCAAAACAAAAGTTCAATTTCGTTGTTGAAGTTTATTCTATACAAAGTTATAAAGGTATAAAAACTAAAGGATACAAAAATTTTAATTTGAGATTAAAACACTTAAGATTAACAACTCTATTGATTAAAAATTTTGCAATATAATAATTGAATTTGCAACTGCGATCTTGAGTTAAAAAATATTTAAAGATTACAAGTTAGAAATAGTTTTTTTTTTTAATTACCTATCTTAAATCAAACAACTCAAGTTTGAAATTAAAATCAGGAAAATGAGATATTAATTTGAAGGATAACATGAAAAGTGACACACTATTACAACAATTTGTTTTTTCTGAAACTTTGAAGTTGGAAAAAGTAATTCTATCGGGACACAGGAAGAAATGATTTATCGCCAGGACTGTCGGGACAGGACGCCTTTCATATTCCATATAGTTAATTAGTCAACCATGGTATTTGAAATTTATCCCTTTAAAACAACTTCCCCGGGACATTAAATAATTAATAAAAATTAATTACCTGATTATTTTGGTGATTGGCTAGTTAGCTGCCGCTGGTACCTCATATTGGCCATGCGAAACCAGGCATCTAGAAACATATGATACTTATTTATGTACTTCTACATTGCAATGTAATGAAGTTACCTTTTAATAACGTAATCACGGCCAAAATGGATAATCGGAAATTTCCTCTCGCCCCCGTCCTAGAACAAAGTCTTGCCAGCTTATTTGTAAATAGGTTGGTAGGGCACCGTTTAGTCATATTTTTGCAGTCTTTACCACCAATCGTTTTCAAGTAGTTAATCTACACAAAAATATTAAAGTAAATATATTTAGAAATAAACAATTTCCTAAATTATGTCGTCATACCATTTGCGAAGAATTATTTTCGTCCAGTAATTCTTCCTCTAATTTTTCAACATCTTGGATGCTATCTAAAGCACATTAAACTTTTCTGCTACTGACGTTGTAGATAACACCGTTGTAGGTGATTTTGGTTGCTGCTGAATTTCTTTTAGCATTTTAAAATTTCTTTCGGCAAGCATTTTTGTTTCAACCACGCCTTCTAAAATTTTTTGAAGAAGATTGGTTGATAGATTGTTTTCTGAAAAGGAATATAATTTCCATTAGTAACACGACAACACCAGAGAGTTTAAAAAGTATAGGTATTTCTAGTTTTAAGAAATATCTATTACAAAGCTAATTTACTTCAATATGGATTTTTTATAATAGTAACACTGATACTTTTTATTGTGCATAGCATGCTGTTTTATTATACCTACCTTGTATGTTGCTGATAAGTGTTGCATCTTGAGGTATTATAAATTCTAAATCTTCTATGTTCAGGGCTTCGTTATTAGTAAGAAGTACCAGCTTGATCGACAACTAAAGCTCCTGCCACTGACGACGTTTCCGAATCCGCATCTACAAAATTTAAATTTAATTATAGAGCGTTTCACCCTTATTAGAAAGATTACGGCGAGCCGTGTTGCCAAATTTTCGATTAAGTAATTTACGGCAACGGCAGCGATGTAAATTATACAACGGGCAACGCCGCTTAGAGGAGAATGGATAGCATGATTACGAAAATCCTAAATCTTTCTAAAAAAAACCTTTAAACGCGCAATTAATTTATTTGTATAGTGTTTTGAAGTTTGAATGATAATATCCAGTAGTTTTATTTTTATTTGTATTTAAGACTAACCAATACTTTTTTATCGGAGAAAAGAAAAATGTAGTCTTAGATTTGAATATCTTAAAATGAAGTTATAAATATCTAAACGCTTAATTTAAATTACGAAATTTAAAAGAATCATTTTTGGATTCGGTTAACTTTGAAAATAATATACTCTAACCTGCATTGTATATCGAAGGAGGCGGACTAATAGAATCTTCCCTCAGCGTAGGGAGACGATTGCGCTTCTGTTTGGCTTGTTTTCTCAGAGTGGTTGTTTCGGTACCACTCAATTCTCCAGCGCTACTCATTTCCGAAAGGGCGAGATCTCGTTCTAAAGCTTCCTCATAAGTTTCTATTTAAAATAAAATGAATTCGCATGCACTTTGGTTTATTACAGAACGTATTTTTTAACTTACTAAAATATCTTCTTACTTTTCAAGAGCAAATCGTCCAGACGTCTTTTTTTGGTTCGATGCGGTTTTTAAATAGATGTCGAGCAGGTTTCTTACTGTTTGGCCAATAGCACTGACGATCATTTTTAAGCCAGTTAGTTGGAATTACGCTGAACACTTCTTCATCCGAACTCGATTCGTCAAAAAACTGAACAATCGCGAAATCATTTCCAATTGCGCTTCCACTCATTTTTTTATAGTTTATAAAACTAATTATTTAATTGATTGATTGATATGGAACTGGTAGCGCCAGCGGTACCCTAATGACGTGTGCGATATATTTGCTAGACACCCCGATACAAAAACACCACTGATGACTCTGATGAACGATGAACAGATGAACTTACTAAACCCTTTGAGTTGTATATATACTCAAAGACTAAACCACAGAGAGAGATGCAGAAAAGTACGATTGTAAACGAGTCTATCCTGCAAGAAGCCCAGGTTTCTCACTTCTACTTATGGTACAGCATTGCCAAATTTATAATAATTCGACATTATTTATATCATTACCTTTTTTATGCATAACAAACACGTTTGATATACCAATGCAATACATCTACAAGCATGTTAGTTCACTTATAATCTCTATTTAATAAATAAATACCTATAAATTTGAACAATTTGGCGCCGTGTCGTTTATACTGAAATTTTAAGTTGCCTGAGTTACAATGAAATTTACAGTTTCCGGTAATCAACATGCCCAAACCTTCAAAAAATTTCAGACACTAATCCCTAACTTACCTGAAGAAAAAATATTTAACAAATGTTAACATTTTTTTCTCGGAAAACTTTTTGAAAAAAAATGACCGGTGTAGAGGTACTTGTTGAAACCACTCGCTTTTGAATTACAACACACGCTGCGATAATCAAGAAACTGATTAGTTATTAGTTATTACATTCAATATGCCAAAAATAAGTGACGGTTCTAAGGTACGTTATTTAAAATATATTTTTTTTTAATAGGAAACAATTTATTTTATTATAAAAAAATTATTTCAATATTTTTAAATATTTTGTTAATAAAGAAAAATAAAAAAAAATATTTCTAATCATTTTAAAAATTGAATAATATTTTTTTTAATAGAACACAATAGTTATTTTTTTTATTAAGTTCGCAAAGCATAGGCTTTTAGTTAGAGCTTGAGAATGATGTTTTCTCGCAGATTTTTTCTACAATTACATTAATTTACAATTGCATTGATTTAAAATTATAATTACTAAAATTAATCAATCGTTATAAATTGTTGCACAGAGGTCACGGAGTGTAGAGGTGATGGGTTCCCTTAGTTACGATTATAAATACTGCAAAAAAAGTTTTTTTCTCACTAATCAAAAATGACAAACTTTGCACACTGAGATTAGTGCACAAATATCATCTTTTTTTGATAATTATTGTAGAAAAATTTATTTTATTAAAAAAATAATTTCAAACGAAAATTTTTTTTTCACTGTAAATAATCTTAACCAAGTAAACCCATGGCAGCCGGCAACAATTTATAACGATTGATTAATTTTGGTAAATATAATGTAAATCAATGCAATTGTAATTATAATTATTTGTATAGAATTGTTTTGACAAATGCAAATGCAATTGTTTTATTTAACCATTGTAATAAAATAATTTTTTGAGCAAACGGCAAATAACTGTAATAACTTAAAAGTTTAAAATCGGTAAAGTTTGATTAACTTTTACGTTTATAATATCTCAAATTCCTTAAAAAGCATTCCCCCTCACCCCTCAATGAAGAAATTAATAACATCATGGTAACAACTGCAGAATCAAAATTTAAAATATTTCTAATCGTTTTAAAAATTGAATAATATTTTTTTCATAGAAAACAACTTATTGTAATTATTAGAAAAAACTTAAGTATAATTTAAATATTTTTTTAAATATCTTTAAATAATAATTTCTTCCACTGAATTCTTTAAATTTAGAAATAAAATTTATTGTATTTAGATTGTTAGAAGGAAAAAGGCAATCAATGCTATTTCGAACAACTACTTCAAGAAGTTGGTTAAGAAAAATATTAAAGAAGTTGTACAATGTGTTATACGAGAAACTCCTTTAGAAAATTTGGAAACACATATTACCACAGAGAACTTCAGTGCTATGCAAGAAATCGTATCAGACCCACTTTCAAAAATTACCACTAAGATCATTTCGTACGACAATGTAAGTATTTGTAACACAATTGGGGCAAAAGAAACCGAATTAGAGCCAGTGTTAGAAGATAATTTCTGCAAAAAATTGTTTGATAATGCAAATATCATTACTGACAAAGATCTTAAAAAGAGCACTTCAAGGAGTTCACAGAATATAGAAAAAATGAAAGAAGATTTATCCAAGTGGGTTATAGACTTCAATATACAACATTCCGCTGTCGATTCTTTACTGGAATTGTTAAAGGCGAATTTAGACATCGACTTGCCAAATGATAGCAGAAGTTTACTAAGAACACGTACATTTAAATGTATGGTTTCATCTGTACCCCCAGGAAATTATTGGCACTATGGAATAGAAAATGCAATTAATGATGCTATACAAAAATATCAAGTGGAAGTGTCAGGTCCTATTAACCCTTTCGCTGCTATTGACGCCTACTGGCGTCCCCAATGCTCCGTGCCCCCAGTGCTAACGACGCCATTTGTTTATTTTGCTTTTACCGTGAACTGCTGTTGACGACAACTGTTTATTTTGCTTTTACCGTGAACTGCTGTTGACGCCAATTATTTTATCGACTATTATTCGTGTTTATTCGGTTTTAACGGCGGTTAACACGCGGCAATTTGCAGGTGTTTGTGGTGTTAGTGTATTGAAAGTATTCAGAGTGTGTTGTTGTTTTTTATTTTGAATTTTGAGTACGTAGTGCAGATGAAAAATGGATAATGCCCAAGCAGGTCCCTCCAATGACCCACCTTCATTACACTTTTTTAAAGTAGTTTTTATTCATAATTATTACGTTATTACGCAAAAAGAAATAGCCGCACACAGGTCTGGCGGTGGTCGGATAGATGGCAGCACTCAAAGGGTTAAGTTAAACGTAAACGTTTACGGTTTACCTTTGACAAAAAATGCCAGCAGTCAAATATGGCCAATTTTAGGATCCATTATTATTAACAGAAAAACGACTCCGCCATTTGTCATAGGAATTTACCACGGAAATAAAAAACCTGAAAGGTCTTTAGATCTAATGGAAGAATTTATTTCAGAATTTAATAATTTTCGACAAAATTTTAAAATTCAAAATAGGTCCGTTTGTGTAGAATTAAATAATATAATTTGCGATGCTCCTGCAAAAGCATTTCTGCTAGGTGTTAAATCACATAATGCGTACTTTGGTTGTACAAAGTGTATACAAGAAGGTATATACATCAATAGAAAAATGACCTATCCCGAAGTGAACGCTACTCTTCGAACAGATAACGGCTTCAGACGAAGATTACAAGAAGAATATCATAAAACTTCTTCTCCACTAGAACAAATACCAGAAGTCGATTTGGTTTCCCAAGTGCCAATCGATTACATGCATTTGGTGTGTCTAGGTGTAATGAAGAAGTTAATACTGTTCTGGGTGAAAGGGAAGAAAGACGTAAGGATATTAGATGTTAATATCCAGAAATGTAATTACCTCATTCGAGAAATTAAAAACCAAGTGCCCTATGTACGTATGCAATTAATCAATTCAACATTTTATTTTTATATAAGCAGTTATTTTCTTAAACAGGAATTCGCAAGAAAACCACGTCCACTAACAGAGGTTGATCGCTGGAAGGCAACTGAATTTCGACTATTTCTTTTATATTGTTATGGTTGCAGTCTTTTAATTATTTTCTTTTATAAAGAAAAAGAAGCTCCATACAATTTTTCAGACTCTCTACTTAATATTTTTGAAATTTTGAAATTAATAATGAAATTTTGACATCTCAGGGTCGTTAAAGGATTCGATTTTGAATTTTGAAAAAAATGAGTAATATAATAAATTTCAATCAACTTTTAAAATGCAAGATTTATTACAACAACTTATTTACTAACTTAAAAATTAATACAAATCTAAAACTAAAAACACTCACTCACAACAACCAATCCCCGAATTTGAAAAATCCCACCAAAATATAGTTCCTTGTCCAATTTATTATTATTATTTATTCCAAATATCCTTTTTAATTATAACTTCTTTAACCAATTTCCATTTATAAAATTTTATCCAATAAATCCAAATCAAAATTATCAGTTTATCCCAGCTTGTAATTATTCTTTATTAAATAGTATTCAAATTTCCGTTGATATTATTTTATTATTTTAAGTTTTCAGAGTAAAACTTAAAAACACGTCTTTCTTCAATATTTCAGTTTTAACAACTGTTGTTTTTCGTTCTTCAATTTTTATATCCTTCCCTAGTTATTCCCCAAAATCTCCCATTCCTTGAATTTGTTTATAACATTCATTCTTTCACATACATGCATATAAAATATAACTATGACTACTATTTACAATAATTAACACTAAATAACAATAAATAACGATATTTACAACAAATAACAATAAATACTTAAATTAATCTTAACTTATTTACATAATTAATCTTTTAAAACTTGCATCCTAAAAGTATACTCCAAATTTGTATTTTTAAATAAATATAAATTTTCCAAAAGGTTAATATCACTTCAACACCCTACCTTGTTTTTGTGAAATTTTTGTTTTCAAACACATTTTCTCAATTTTAATTTCGTTAAGTTAACAACCCTATTTGTTATTTTAACATATAAAATCAGGTTAAATTAATTTTGACTTTTCTTTATATCTGTCATTATTGACATTTAAGTCATTTTTGACTTTTAATAAATTTGACGTTTGACATTTGACATAATTTTTCTACCTTGATTCTATTAATTTTCAAATCGATACAACATTGATAGATGAAAAATTAGAGGAATTTTTCATGTATTAATTTCAATTAATTATCAAACAAATTGCAGTTTTAAATTTTAAAATTTAACTAATCATTTAAATAAATTTCAATTAAAAATTTTCGTTTGAAGCAAGTAAATAATATTTAACAATAAACAATTAACAATTAACATTTTTACAAGTATACTAAATTATAACACATTTTAAAATTCTGGTGGACCTTTTAGTTCTTTTATACGCAATTTTGAATTGTTTTAAAACTGTATTTATTGAATTCGTTTGAATTAAAATACCTATTTTTAAATTTTAAAAACCTATTTATCTTATTTGAATGCAAATTATCATTTTTCTTATATTCATTATTAATTGATTTTTGAAATTGATAATTCAATGAGTTTCTTTGTATTTTATTACCATTTTTCATACAATTATTATTCAATTTATTCTTAACCATTTTAGCTTTATTTAGTTTTGAAAATCTCTTTTTTTCTGTTTATTCAATTTCATTTCATATTTTAATTTTCCAGTTTTGATAAATAATTTAATATTTTGTTTAATTAAATTCTTCTTATTTATCTTTATATAATTCTTTGGAATACCATCTTTGATTATCCCTGAATTTTCTTTTTCACCATCCTTTATCAGTTTAACATTTTCATCGATTATTATTTCATCTTGCATATCAAGATATTCTTCTGTAATTTTAATTTCTTCTTGCACATCATTTATGTACATTTTATTTTTATTTAATTCAATAACTTCAGGATTATTAACATTATTAATATTTTCCTGAACTTCTATTTCATCTTCCACGCCTTCATATTCTTTAATTACTTCTTTGTATTCTAAAATAACCTCTTCTTCCTCATGTTTAACATTTTTAAATATTTCTTTAATTTCTTTGCATAATTCTTGTTTATTTTTCACCAATTCTTCTTTCAATTCATTAAATTGCTTCTTATTTTCTTCTTTCAACTCTTCATGTCTCTTCTTTGCCTCCTCATCTCTCTTCCTGGAATCTTCTTTAATTTCACCTAATTTTTCATCTAACTTATTATCCAATCCACTTAACTGCTTCTTGGTATCTTCATCTCGTTTCTTGGAATCTTCTTTGATTTCTGTAAACTGCTTCTTGGAATCTTCTTTCATTTCTTTAAATTGTTGCATCATTATCTGCATAAAATTCCCATCAAATTGAGCTGTATTTGTAATAGTTTGAGAAGTTTGAATTTGTAATTGATCTCCAACACTTTGAGGTTCCTCTTCTGACTGTTCATCTGCATTTTCATGCTCCTCTTCAACTTCAACTACCTCCATTTCATTTTCTCCTCTTGTTGTTCCATTTCCTGTTCTTTGTCTTTCCTAGAACTTCTTAAATTTCTTCTGCCCTCACTCATATTATCAATTTCTAAACTTTGTCAAAATATCTGTATCTCGTTTCTTGGATTTTATTATTTCAATATACAAGCAAAAATTTCACACAAAACAATGAACAATCAAGTTTGTCAATTTTATCATATTGTCAAATTTAATAAACTTCAAACTGACTTTTATTATGAAACAATTCAATATTTATGGAAATATCTTCTACAATTAAATTCGTTATACTTTTCTTTATTCATTCAAATCTGTATTATTTCAATTACTAAATAACTTTTATTCAAAACTGTGAATGACCCTACCAAGTTTTTATTACTTCTGTTTTCTGTTAATAATTTATTAAACTAATCTTTACCCTACCAAGTTTTATAACTCCTTCAAAATTATTAATAACAAATAATATTAAACCTCACTTTTCTGGCATCAATTATTATTAAAATAATTTGACGTTCTACTTTGGATTGTCAAATTAATTAATTTATAAATGTCAAATTCAAAATAGCCTCATTAATTATGAATAACCACTTTTCAAAGCCTTACGTTGCTGGTGCCAATTATTGTTCTGTATGACAATAATTGTTAGAATGATGTATGCAAAATTATCCTGTCACTGTCAAAATAAACTCTTCGGAGCCCTAAGTAGCCCTACGAAGTCCTATCAAAACCCCACTTTGTAAGCAACCACGTTGGACGCCAATTATTGTTATGCCCCACGTTGGGTTCGACAATTATTGTTATGGTTGCAGTCTTTTAATTATTTTCTTTTATAAAGAAAAAGAAGCTCCATACAATTTTTCAGACTCTCTACTTAATATTTTTGAAATTTTGAAATTAATAATGAAATTTTGACATCTCAGGGTCGTTAAAGGATTCGATTTTGAATTTTTAAAAAAATGAGTAATATAATAAATTTCAATCAACTTTTAAAATGCAAGATTTATTACAACAACTTATTTACTAACTTAAAAATTAATACAAATCTAAAACTAAAAACACTCACTCACAACAACCAATCCCCGAATTTGAAAAATCCCACCAAAATATAGTTCCTTGTCCAATTTATTATTATTTATTCCAAATATCCTTTTTAATTATAACTTCTTTAACCAATTTCCATTTATAAAATTTTATCCAATAAATCCAAATCAAAATTATCAGTTTATCCCAGCTTGTAATTATTCTTTATTAAATAGTATTCAAATTTCCGTTGATATTATTTTATTATTTTAAGTTTTCAGAGTAAAACTTAAAAACACGTCTTTCTTCAATATTTCAGTTTTAACAACTGTTGTTTTTCGTTCTTCAATTTTTATATCCTTCCCTAGTTATTCCCCAAAATCTCCCATTCCTTGAATTTGTTTATAACATTCATTCTTTCACATACATGCATATAAAATATAACTATGACTACTATTTACAATAATTAACACTAAATAACAATAAATAACAATATTTACAACAAATAACAATAAATACTTAAATTAATCTTAACTTATTTACATAATTAATCTTTTAAAACTTGCATCCTAAAAGTATACTCCAAATTTGTATTTTTAAATAAATATAAATTTTCCAAAAGGTTAATATCACTTCAATATATATGCCCAATTATTTTAAAGGACACACTGTTAAACAATAGTCAGTACACCCATTTCATGAGTCTGCATGTGGCTATAAAAATTTTAATATCAGAAGATTTATGCATTAGATATAATACCTATTCTAAACAGTTATTAAAATATTTTCTGAAAAAATATAGTACAATCTATGGTTCTGAACATATTACCCATAATGTTCATAATTTGCTGCACTTGTGTGATGATGTGTTATTTAATAGTGGTCCGCTTGACAGTTTTTCTGCGTTCCCTTATGAGAACTATTTGCAGAATTTAAAAAAAAAGTTAAATGTTCTAAAAATCCTTTGCAACAGATTGCAAATAGAATTCAAGAAGAAAAATTATTCTCCAGTAACACTAGAAAAATACAATTTCCAATATTAAAAGGACAAAATCTTTCTGCGTTCCCTTATGAGAGCTATTTGCAGAATTTAAAAAAAAAAAGTTAAATGTTCTAAAAATCCTTTGCAACAGATTGCAAATAGAATTCAAGAAGAAAAAGTATTCTCCAGTAACACTAGAAAAATACAATTTCCAATATTAAAAGGACAAAATCCAAATTTCTATACATCGTCCAAATTTAATATAAGAAACAGTTACACGAGTTTAGAAGCAAAAGATTTTAGAGTTTCTCTTGGAGATGGGAACAACTGTGTTATTTTAAGGGATGATTCGATAGTAATATTAAAATGCATTTTAGAGACAGAGTCATCAGATATAGTGGTAATAGGTAATAAGTTTACTTCTGTAAAACCATATTTTACTGTACCATGTCCACCAACAACAGTTTTTACTTATTCTGTAAAGAGTAGGGGAAAGTGTCCTAAAATGACATAGCATGTAAAATGACATAGCGCTGTTTATTTGAAAACTACTCGTGTCATATAGTGGACAGTTAATGTTCTGTTGAGCAGGAGGTATCCTAATTTCAAGTTTGTACGTAATTCGGCTTGCCGCTAAGATCGGTCCGGTACAACTCGCCGCAGCCGAGTCGCCGCGGCCGACACGCCGCAGCCGAGTCGCCGCGAAGCCCGGCTCGCCGCGGTCCGTCTCGCCGCGGTCCGACTCGCCGCGAGGTATTATAATTTTAAAAACTTTTTACATTTACATTACATTTTTACACTTCTTTCGAATCTACCTTATATTTTTAAAAATAAGCATTATTTAAATAATTTAAAATAATTTTTAGAATTCGTCGGGTGTAGGATAAATTTGGATTTACCAAGAAGACTTGCAGAGGCTTTAATATTTAGGTAATTAACAGTGATCCTCTTTAACTGCTTTAAACGTATAGACATTGTTATCGCTATACCTGATTTTGCTTTTGGAATGGCACTTACAACATTCCATGACTCACATGCCACCGATGAAATTAAAGAAATATCGAGATACGGACGACAGGATTTTAGTTATAGTGAGGGACTATTGAAATAGAAATATTATAGATTATTTACGAGGTATAGCTCATAACTACGAAATGGCTCAGTAAACAATAAATAAATAAATAACTTTACTGTCAACGCTGTTGTTTTATGTATTTCAATGTTCACACCGTAAACATTCGCGGCGAGTCGGTCCGCGGCGAGTCGGTCCGCGGCGAGTCGGACAGCGGCGAGTTAGGCCGGCGGCGACTCGGCTGCGGTGAGTCGGCCGCGGCGAGATGTCCCTTTTCGCGCTAAGATATCCAGCAGTTACCTTCACAAAACGTAAATTGTGGCGTGGAAACGTCTTAATGTATTGTGTTGCAAGTGTGGTTTCATTATTAATTTGTGTACTTTTTGAAGTCAAATTACTACTGCATATAACCGTAAGCGTATACTGCAGATACACATAAGTAAATTGTGATTTATTCATCTGTTAAATAAATTAGGTAAGTACAAAGGACTCGGTATTATTGCAGGTAAAATGACATACCCATGCATGAAGGTAAAATGACATACGTACCGTGGGTATGTCATTTTACAATCACAAAAAAATACTTTTAAAAAGTTCAGCTCTATATACTGCGCAAACAAAAATCGAAGATGAAGAAGAAGATCCCTTTGCAGTCGAGGCCGATGAGGAAGATGTGGTCTGCCTTTACTGCAACGACACGTTTAAAAATTCGCGGTCTAAAGAAGTTTGGATTAGTTGCATGAAATGCAAGTTGTGGGTACATAGTGAATGTAACGAAGCGTCTCCGAAGTTAAAAACATTCATTTGAGAAGTTTGACAGTAATGATTCTTTTCTATATTAATATTACCTCTTGTTTTGTGCATATACCATCGCTGTGTCATTTTACACACATACTTGGTTGTAAAATGACACAGTAGCATTTTTTTTCAAGTGTCATATTTGGGGGAAATGGGACGTTTTTGTTTACTTTATTAATAAAGTTTATTGAAAGGAACGTGACATTTTTTTTGCAACTTTAAATTTCAAATCGTTCCAGCAAAAATGAGCCTCAAATAAAAAGTATGTCATTTTAGAACACCTTCCCCTACGTGTACAACAGATGTTAATTTCACATACACCGATATCAAATTTAAGTGTTTCAAAATAAAATGTAATACCGAACCTAATGAATACGTGGTTATGTGTCTGTTACATAATATACCCAAACTACCCAAATCTGGATATTTTTCTTTAAACTTTTTGGCCACCGATCCTGCCAAATATTCTAATCCATCATTTTCAGGCCAGTTTTTAATGTCTTCTCTTGTAATTGAGGATGTGCCTGTGCTGGGTTGATTATCTGTTTGCAGATCGCAAGAAGAAATACTCATGGAATCTGAAGAATCAACCTCGTCAGTAGGTGTGATATTTGTTGGCATGGAAATCGTGCTTGCTAAGACTTTTGTGACAATATATTCATCTGCCTCCAATTCCACTGTGTTTAAATTTTTTTGCACAACGCCAGGATTCTTACCAAGAATAATCATACGAAGCCTATAAATGGCGTCTAACGGAGAAGGATGATCGTTAAATCCATCTCTTCCTCGAATTTGTGAAAAAAAAATTCTAGGGCACCTTGGTTTAAACGATGGGTAAGAATATTAGTACAGGAGCTAAGTGCAAAAATAAGGCCTGATTGCGCAAAAATGTATACAAGCATACAAATTTGGAATATGATAGTGTATCATATAGTAATTAAAATAAACATCAGACCCACTTCAAAATCCCTCCCCCCACTCCGAAATAACCCCCCAAAGTGATAGAGTGTAGCGGCTCCTATTACAATAATTGTGGCTTTATTTAAAAAGATATTTGAATTCTGTTTGCACAAAAAATTATAGAATGCTGTGAACTTCTATTCTTTTTGTATTGTTTTGTAAACAGTTATTAGAAAAATATTATTTTTAAACCAAAACATGTTATTATGTAACAAAACATCCTAGAACATTTTGATTAAGATAATACAAGTTTAAACTATAACGTAAATAAACTCTTATCAGATATGATTAAATTTTTGTTAAATGAAAGTTCTTTACCTTGCATAAAGCTAACGCATCTACTGAAACAAGTGGAATGTTTATAAATCTAAATCATCGCTTCCATTTCCTCGATCACATAAACCGTCACACATACAAAGTTGAGTGCACTTTAAATTATATTTATTGCACTTGCATCTATTACCACAATTTTTACAGCCACATTTTATAAGTTCCTCGCAAGATTGCGATGCGTCTTTTAAATCAGTCCAGTGGGCAATTAAATAAGTATTGTCCATTTTCCACCCCCAGATAACCGGAGATTCGTTGTGTATGGGTGATAAACAATCTCCACAAAGATATCCACT
Organism: Melanotus villosus; assembly: GCA_963082815.1. Lineage (NCBI taxonomy): Eukaryota > Metazoa > Arthropoda > Insecta > Coleoptera > Elateridae > Melanotus > Melanotus villosus. The sequence goes on along the minus strand of OY720427.1, from coordinate 15,657,380 downwards.
CTGATAAATTGACCTTAATATATGTTGTTTTAAGGCAGCTTCTGTATGCGGTATGTTTTCTACATTTCGTGCCTTTTTGGTAAACAAATATTTACGAAACTCATTAACTGATGTACAGGAACTTGATTTATCATATAAAACTACAATAAACTGTTCTATTGTTATAAGTTGATCGTCTGACGGCAGTGCAGGAGACGTAGTCAGGTCTATGAAGGTTTCCGTCACATTCGAGAAGGACTGCCACGCTTCCCATGCACTTTTTTTCCTTTCCCAGAAAAAGAGGAAACTGTATCGCATCCAGTCAATGCATGAAACAACGGCAATCCTAGGGATTTACGTCATAGTTTCTTTGCGAGTAAATGTGCTGGTATATAACGAAAATGTTGTCCTGTCCCAAATGCTAACCATATTTCAACTCATGGTAGTTTATACGAAATAAAAATTGCAAGAACTGCTACATCCGTATCAACGGTTCTTATCATTATTTTTGTTAGTCAATTTTCGAAGATGTCTAAACCATGAACAAACATCCGTGTATCGGCTTCTTTGTGATTGCAGTGTGAAATTAAGATAGAAGGTTGTTCTCCATTTAATATTGATGAATCTTTTAAGGTTGATATAATAATTTTACCAGGCGTCTCTAAATTTACAATATAACTGGAGAGCATTGAAAATAATTCTGATTTATTTTCTGCAACTCTAAGAAACATAGACCAGTTTTTAGGCATAGGAGCTGTGGGTGCAACAAGCTTTCTTTGGCCTATACCGCGATTACTTCTGGTTTGTTCTTTAATGTAATGCTATTTTTGCAGTAGGTAAACATCCCATACCACATCCAGTCTTTTTCTTTCTCTTAATTGGGAAAGTATATAGGGGGCGGAAATGCTATCCATGTATTCCTGAAAGTTTTTACAGTTTTTTGGAATTAATATATTTATTATAGCAGCACCGTCCAGTATAATAGAATCAGTATGAGGAACATCATATACAATATCATCTTCGAAACACTGTAACAAATCAGATTTATTACAGTGCCTCATTTCACCAGATGGTTGATAATGCAGGGGGACCCAGTTGATTTTCATGTTTAAAAAAATTGTCTAAATCTCCCTGTCTCGACTGACATATAACATATAAGCGGCTATACAATGACAAGTCATTCTTTAATTCATTGTGTTTATCCTGAACTTTATTCTTGATTTTAGGCGTTTTAAAGAATTTATCCACGACTACTTAATAATCTGTCAATTAGTCATGTGTTTGGTCGCTCGCAATGCTATCCATTATACACTGACAGCAGTGTATAATGGTGTCATGGTAACATCATTGTCTATGGTGTATAATGAAGGAAATAGGTTATGTTTCTAATCCTAATTGACAGATTATAGGTTATGTTTCTAATCCTAATTGACAGATTATTGACAAGTCGTTGATAAATTTTAATTAAAAATTCTTCGTATTTGTGTTCGTGGATAAAGTATAGTATACGACTCGCTATAATGGCTATTATTACCGAGGATAATGCTTGCAACACGAGCGAGCTTGCGAGCGAGTTTTGCAATTATCTGAGCGTCGTGTATAATATACTATTATAACTGTTTCTCGGAATAGGATCATTCATAGATTTAGTACCTTCAACTTTCAGAGCTGAATAAATGGGAAGTGGTGGTTCTCTTACCCTATTGTGACGAGTTGAGCCAACTGAAGAACGTCTAGGCCGAGAAATTGTGTTAAATGCTATTGTTTGTGCAATGGACAGGACTGGTTGAATGATTTTATTATTATTTGAATTACTTAAAGATCCCGTTAAAAGCATAGTTATGAACTGGAACAGTATTTGTGGAACGCTCTCTTCCTAACATGTTTCAGAAAAACGTCCTTTGAAAATGTATTGATATTCAAGAACATATTTTTGTAAAATTTTGGCAGCTTCAGTTAAAATTAAACCTTCTTTATCAGAATCCGGCTAATTTTATTGCCTCGCTCAAACTTTCTTCAAAAATCAAAATGACATCCCTGCCTTCTGATTTACTTACTATATCTGGAATATTAGATAAAATCCTATCTTTTAGTCTGGTGGAATGAACTGGGATATGATGCAAACCTAATTGCTCCATATGATCTTATATAGTATAACCAATTCGCTTAATTTAAAAACGGACTTTTCAGTTCTGCTGTCGTTCATAAATTCTATAGCATTTGCCAAAGTTACCTTCCAAAACCGATTTGTTATCAGATTTATTGTTGTCAGAAATCTCTTGAGCGTAATTTCTTAATTTTCTATCCAGTTCTTAAAGGTTTTGTAGTGGAATTTATTCGTGGGATTATACAACACAAGAAGCTTTTAAATGTATTTAGATTACATTAGGCTAAATAAATAACGTATGAATATTTTGTTATATTAATAACAACTACAATTATTATTGTAAAAGACAGCCACATACTAGATGTTCATGTCAATAAGCAGTGCACTGTCAGATATCACTTACTAGGTCACTACACGTTTTATTTAATATTTACAACACCCCCTCTCAATGCATTATTTACATGAAATTGATTTAATACCCAATTCTTCTATGAATTTATGATGACTTGGTCCAAAAAGTCCTTTTGTTAGCAAATCACCGACCATCTCTCTGCTGGGCAGGTACTTGACTTCCATGTGACCTCTGTCATAAATCTCTCTGAGTTTTTCGTACCATTTAAATACCTCATGACCCTCTTTACAGCCATCCAATGTTTTCTTCCAGGTGATTGATTAAATTGGCTAAGATGACTCACGGTATATGCAATATCGGGCCTTGTACATACTGATAAATACATAAGTGAACCTATAGCTGATTGGTATGGAACGTGTTTCATTTCTTCAAATTCTTCATCAGTTTTTGGAGACATATCCTTACTTAATTTTGTATTAGCATCAAGTGGGGTGGATATTGGTTTAGATTCTTCCATCCCAAATTTCTTTAATATGTCATTAGTATGTTTTTGTTGTGATAATGTGAAAATGCCGCTTGAATTCTGGTTGAATTCAATTCCTAAACAATAGTGCAAGGGACCCATATCTTTCATTCGAAAATTTCGTGACAAATTGATTTTAATGTCACTCAAAATTTCAGAATCATTAGTTGCTATGATCAAATCGTCCACGTATACTACAACAATAAGACAAATACCATTACTTTTCATTGTGTACACGCACCTGTCAAAAGATGATGATTTAAGTCCAAAATCTTGTAGTTTCTTGTCCAATTTCTTGAACCATTGCCTACCGGATTGCTTTAACCCATGTATCCATCTTTTCAACATGTAGACATGATCCTCTTTTTCGGGTTCAACAAATTCTTCAGCTTGCTCCATAAAAATGGTTTCTTCGAGATCTGCGTTAATAAAAGCTTCTACTACATCTAACTGATGAACTGTAAGGCTCAGTTCGACAGATATAGCAATGACTATTCTCACTGAACTTTGTCTAGCTACAGGGGCAAATGTTTCCTCGAAGTCAATATTTGGTCTCTGTGCATAACCTTTGGCTACAAGCCTGGCTCTGCGTCGATCTATTTTCCCATTTGCTCTAAACTTTGTTCTCAATACCCATCTGCAGCCAATAACATTAGCGTCTTCAGGTCTTGGTACCAAAGTCCATGCATCGTTCTCACCGAGAGTGTCAATCTTATCTTGCATAGCTTTCCTCCATACTTGTGAATAAGGACCTTGTAGAGCTTCTTTCAGTGAACGGATTAGCAACTTCTTCAGCTATGAATTGCGCTTCTTCAATTGTTGGTGAATTAGAAGTTTGATATTCCTTTCTCGGTCTACCACGACTTCCAGTGTGAATAATTTGTGGTCGCCCACGCCCCCTCTTTGCGGATGCATTTATTTTGATAGGAATTTCAACAGAAGGATCGACGGTGTCCTTGGAGAAATCGCCAGAGTTTTCTTCAGAGGATTCAGATTTCTCTTCCTTTTTATTTAACATGTCTGTAGTTATGTCGATTTCATCGTTTTCTTCATTTTCTTCATTGACCTTCAGGCTTGTATCAAAAGTTACTTCTAAATTGTCTTAAAGGATATTATCTTCGTTAGATTGATCTTCAATGAATTTTACGTCGCGACTTTTGATCATTCTTCTCGCTGCCGGATCCCAAAGTCTATAGGCCTTGGATTCATTTGAATATCCAACAAAGATACATTCCGTTGATTTAGTGTCAAATTTACATCTTCCTTGACTTTTATTCAAAGAAAACGCTTTGCTTCCAAAAATTTTGAAGTGAGAAACAATTGGTTTAGATTTATACCAAACTGAGTAAGGCGTCTGGTCAGTCTTCAAGCTTCTTGAAGGACATCGGTTTCGAATGTAAGAAGCCATTGAGACGGCCTCTGCCCAAAATGTATGTGGAAGTTTTGGCTCGAGCAACATACATCTCGCCATCTCTACCAACGTTCTATTCATGCGCTCAGCCACACCATTTTGTTGCGGTGTGTGACTAACAGTACGTTCTCTTCTTATGCCAGACAATTGCAAACTTTCATTGAATTCTTTGCCTTCATATTCTAAACCATTGTCTGTACGTAAAATTTTTATCTTCTCTCCAGTAATATTTTCAACAAGTGCTTTGTACTTCAAAAACGTTTCTTTAACTTCATTCTTCGATTTCAAGAAATAGACTTCGACCCAATTCGAATAATCGTCGATAAAAGTAACGAAGTATGAAGAACCACCAATTGATTTTGTTCTCATTGGTCCACAGATGTCTGAATGTACAAGCTCTAACAATCTTTCAGTCTTTGTCGTTGACTTTGTAAACTTTGTTGCAGCTTGCTTACCTTGAATGCAGGTCTCACACGATGGTAAGTTGTCTGAAACTTTAAAAGATATTCCTTTTACAAGATCTTTGGTAATCAGCTTTTTCAGATCGCTTTCATTCAAATGTCCATATTTTCTGTGCCATTCTTCCAATTTACTCATCTCCGATACCTTTGCTGTTGATTCTGACGAAGATTCAATCAAATACAGGTCGCCACTCTTATATGCCTTTAAAACCATTTCTTGATTTCTGTTATTATATATTTCAGCTTCATTGTCCTTGAATTTAACAGTAGTATATCCATTTACAGTCGTCTTTGAAATGGATATCAAATTGGTCTTCAATTCAGGTACATACAGAGTTTTTTCTAACCTTATTGTTTTTAGAACGTCGCCATTTTTAACTTGCAGTCGAACAGTACCACAGCCTTTAATGGCAGTACTTTTATTATCAGCTAACTTAACTTTCTGATTTTTAATTTGTGTGAAATCAGAGAATTTGCTTACATCATTACACATGTGTGATGTGGCGCCACTATCAAGACACCAAAATGCTTCCGGGTTCTTTGTATTCAACGCCCTCACATTATCTTCTTCAATTTCGTAAGCACCAGTCAGAAAAGCTTCTTCGACATTTGATGTAAACTGTTGTTTTTTAATTTTGGCGAAACAATTCTTAGCCTTGTGTCCAGGCTTTTTACAATAATTACATTTAAATGTTATTCGCTTCTTTGAATCAACATCACCTTTTTGACCATCAGAAAAACTCTGCTGAGTTTTCTTGAATTTAGTTTTATCTTTGCTGTACAATGCCTGGGAATCTTCAGTACCAGCATTTCCTTTTCTACTATTTTCTTCTTCTAACAGTTTTATTTTCAAGGCTTCAGCTGTCGGTAATTCATCCCTAGTTTCTATGGCACATCTAAAATTTTCATAGCTACTCGGCATACTAGAGTTGTGCTTATCGATATTTTTGACAATCGATACGATACCGATACGATATCGATATTTGGTTATTGTATCGATATTGTATTCCTTGGTAATTATCGATACCGATACGATATTTTTTATAAATAAAGCACAAATTAATATTAAGGCATGTATCGAAACTGCATAACAAATGACAAATGTCATAAATTAATCGAAAATAATAGAGCCCAGATAGCAGCTGTGTGAACGTCAACCAATCAGCAAGCAGTTTCGTAAAAGAATAACAATTACAAGAGTAAACTTATACGACGTCGATCGGGTAAAGTCGGCTTATACATATTAAAACAACTGTATGTAAAAAACTTAGAAATTATTTTGTAAAAATGCGAAACGCAAAAAATAATCATTATAACGATGCATATCGATCCTGTATCGATATTTAAATTTTGTATCGATATTGTCTGCTTATTTACTGAATCGATATGATATCGATATATCGTATCGCTAAGCACAACTCTACGGCATACTATATAACAGCAAAATTGTTAAAATTTCATCAGCAACTGTAATTTCCAATTCATTCAGTTTATCAACTGTATTAAAGAACGAATTAATATGTTCAGACATGCTTTCACCTTCAGCCATTTTCTTAAATAGTAATTCTTTCAATAATTTTGCTTTTCGAGCAGGTCCAGTTGATTGATACACTTGTGATAATTTCCGCCATACCTCATTTGAAGTCTTACATTGCTTGATATGGCACAATTCTGATGGACACATTGCAAGAATGATATCAGCTTTTGCTTTTTGGTCATTTTCATCCCACTGAGTAACGGCTCCTACTTCTGCTGCATCTTCAGGCTTAGTTTTTATACCGCTCACATAGGACCAGTGATCATTTTTCACTAAAATTGCTTCCATCTGAAGTTTCCAAGTATCGAAATTACTTTTACCCAATTTTTCGATATGGATAGCATGTGACGTCATTTTTAAAAACAAAATGTGACTTCTTGTAAAGCTAAAAATATGATCACAAAAGAAACGGCATTCAATGTTCCTAATGCTTGTAAGATTTACAGCAAACCTGATTTGGAATATCCAATCCAATCTTCACTCCTCAGCAATCAGCAATGTATGGCTTTTGCTTGGAATAATTTTTCATCAGGCACTTCTTGAGTATTTAACTTACTCTGGGCCCTGGGCACATAACCTAAAGGTTTTGTAGTGGAATTTATTCGTGGGATTATACAACACAAGAAGCTTTTAAATGTATTTAGATTACATTAAATAAATAACGTATGAATATTTTGTTATACATATTAATAACAACTACAATTATTATTGTAAAAGACAGCCACATACTAGATGTTCATGTCAATAAGCAGTGCACTGTCAGACATCACTTACTAGGTCACTACACGTTTTATTTAATATTTACAACAGTTCTAATGTCTGAACTTTTCTTAACGGCTCTTTCTTTTTGGATGGTAGTTCACAGAATAGGCGTACTTTTGCCTTTTGCCATATTACTAGTATTGAGTTATCTGCTGAAGTCCTAGTTGTAACTGCTTCACTGTTGCTAGTGCATACATCTTTTGTCCGTTTGCTTTGTAAGCGTTTAAGTTTCAATGAACTAAATTTTAATTCACGTTTCTTATGCCACGACACCTTACATTTTCGGAAAAAACGTTCTACACCGCCTCCTTCATCAAATATTATTAAATCAATGTTTGCAGGTAAAGCACCTAATTCCTTAAATTGCAGTAAATTTGCTGCAAGACTCTCATAACCTTTTCTTTTTCTCACTGCAGGGCACAATAATGGAAGCTTATCTTTCGATTGGCACAAAATGCAAAGGTTAAAGTTTAGTGACATATTTTGACACTAAATAGTACAGAAAGGTGTAATACTTTATAAACACACTCGAACCGGCATAGACTACGGTACTGACCGTAAGAAGTGATTCATTACGAAGATACGTGCGTTGCAGATGCGCATGCACTTTGCATCTCTAAACAAATAATTGCTGATACTTTCTAAACGTTGTGCGCTAAGATTACAAATTTTTTTTAAATTTAATAGTCACAGTTGTCGCTATAAATTGTGTTCAGACTGTTTCCGTATATATGTATTGGCTTTTAAGTAAAACCAGTAGAGATGGGCAATCCGGTTCCTTTCGAGGATCCAGTTCCGCCAAACCAAATCCGACTGCGGAACGACTCCGATGGAGTCGTTCCGATTCCGGCTCATTCTTAAGAGAGAATCCGGCAAACCAAACCTAATCAAGGAGCGGTGCGGATTTGTTTTGGCGAGATTACTCATGTGAGCGTCTAGCAATACAATTGATGACATTGTTCTAGTCTAAATATAATACGGGAGAGTTGCATTTTTACGGACACAACAAAAGTCACGTACTTGTCACCTCTCAAAAGAGGTGTAACTAAGTACTACAGTACATACAATAGGCTATTGTAAGGGGCAAATATGTCTTGTAGAAAACGCAGTGTACCTATATTTTAAAATTTTAGTTAAATTTTTTTTCAGAAATTTTGTAGTTCAGTTCTTTATATCTGTATTTTCCCCTTAAATAAAAATTAATAGAGTTATTACGCTGCTACTAATAAGGTAATAAGTAATAAGTGTAATTACTGGATGCAAATAAAAACGAACGGTTAAGTATATAACACAAAATGACGTGGCGTATATTCGGTAATTCGATATTTCAATGTTTATGTTGTCGTAAAGAAAAATTTGCAAGTACACAAATCAAATCCTGCCTCCAATCACCGAATATCGAATTACGATTCGTCACCGGACTCATTTGGATTCAAAACTTTGTCGATATAATTGATTGCTAATAACAACCAAACAGTCCGGACCCACTTGGAGCGACTCAGAAATAAAAATCGGAATGACTCCGACCGGATCCGAGGTCGGAGTCATTCCGAAGGAACGACTCCGAGCGGATCTGCCCACCTCTAAAAACCAGCATATCTATAAGTCGCTGCTAAGAATTTTACAATAAATTCGTTTTTAACAATAGTAATCTTTGCATTTTACAAAAATTAAAATTTTATAGCATTTTATGATACGTTAGGATTATACGTGCACAAACAGAATTCAAAAATATTTTTAAATAAGGCCACAATTAATTAAAATCTGAGACGCTCCGCCCTACCACTTGGAGGGGGAGGTGTTCGGAATTGGCGGGGTTTTCAACATGGGTCTGACGCTTATTTTGCTTAATACATGATATACTAGCATCCCTGAAAATTGCATGCTTGTATACATTTTTGCACAATCCATGCACTTAGCTCCTGTACTATATAACCAATATCAAATTTCGCTTTTAAATCTTCGAAAAAATTTGTCAAGGAATTAATTGATATTAAAATAATGTTTGTAATGACTTCTTATTGGTGCATCGCATAGTTATCATTAAATTGTACATATCGTTCAATATCTTCTTCTGTTCTTCAATATTCGTTCCATATGGTTGTTTGCTTTTGCTGGGAGTCCAAGACTCTATGAATTCATAACGTCGAACCATTAAATTTGTTCGCTTTTTCGATAAATTCACTTAAAAGATTGTTCTCGTAGGGCTTCATTTGCAGCTTGTTCAATCTTTAGACTTTTAATGAATTTCCAAAGTGTTGGATGTTTGGCTTGAATAAACTGATTGAATTCGTTGTGCCACCCTTCAACAGCGTTATTAGCAGTGTTGGGTAAGATCCTTTAATTCAGGATCTAGATTCAGATCCAGATCAAATTAGAATCCGTGATCTAGATCCAGATCCAAGATCATCTTATACAGACGGATCTAGATCAAGATCTAAGATTTTAAAAAAGGATCAAGATCCTTTTTATAGATCTTTGTTATATTTTTTCTAAATTGTTGTGTGGAAAAAAGTTTGAAGGGTTGATTTCAAAAGTGATTAAAATTAAGGTTTAAATTCGATGAACTATTATGATAGAATTAAAAATTTGGTAAAACAAACTCCCTTAAAAGTTATCAGTTTATTATTACAGTAATACCTACATTTACAGTGACACTTAGTGTGCATACAAATAGATGATTATAAATTATAATAAAATTTTGAACACTAAAATTAGCTTAGAAAGGCAAAAAAACTAATCTCTAAACTCCATCGGTCATTAAATGAGAATCTAATTTGGCCCATTGGCTGTAATTAGCACTTTTGGACTTTTTGTCTGCAGGCACTTTAATTCGGTGTTTTAGATGACCCTAAGAATGGTTTATTGCTACCTTTGTTACAAATTCCGAGATTTTACAATAGTTAACATCGCTTAATCGCTGTCAGTCACAAACTTTTTATTTTTCTAGAACTTTCTTATCCAAACAAATGTAAGTTTTTGTCTCATTATAGCATTCCCAGAAGGATTAAGGTTTAAAGGCTATTATTTCAGCAGATAACAAGGGGACGTTTCAAATTTGCCTGTTGTTGAGAATTGATATTTAAAATTAAAAACTAGTTTCTTTATCCTATCCAAGTTTTTAAAATGGAAAATTTTTAAACGTCATAATTCACAGAAACTGAAAACTTCCTACACCTTTCAAAGAAAAGTAACGGATCTTTTAAGTTTAAAGATGATAGATTCTTAAAACTGTGTGTTATTAGTATGAAGGAATCCTTCAAAAATCCGACCATGGACATTATACACTTCCACTGGGAATAGCGGGTTACGATTTCTTTGGGGCTACCCAATCCACGTAGCCTCGAAATATTCCAGTAGGTTTCTGCAATTATAATTAATTCAACCTTATAATATGCTAATATGTACTATAAATACATTATTTAGTTAAGTATGAAGAACTAGTTAAAAAATGTTTTAGAACCTTCACGCGCGTTGTTAAGTAATGATGATTGTTATCATACAATTCTTTTATTAATAATAACTAATGTAATATTCTGCGTTTCATAAGAAATGAACCACCCCGAAGGAGTTCATGCAGAACTTCGAAATTACGTAGAAATGGGTAGTGCATGGAGACAAACAAATGATTAAATTTTGAAGGCCATCTGTCACTGCTGATAGAAATTATCTGTCTGTTAGAACCTGAAATTGTCTTTTGTTGGATCGTATTTTTCGGAGTAGTTCGCCGTTTGTTTGTGATTGTTGTTACTGCATTAGTGAAGTTAGTGCCTAAAAAATGCCACGCGTTCGAAGACGTGCAAATTTTCGCCATCTTACGCCCTTTGAAAGAGGACGAATAATCGGAATGCATGATGCTGGTTTAAGCTTTCGGGAAATTGGCAGACGCATGGGCCGACCTCACGCCACTATTAGACGGACTTGGATGGATTGGCAGGAAGAACACCTAGAAACTCGTCGTAGAGGCAGTGGACGTCCTAGACTGACAGAAGCACGCGAAGATCGGCTGTTAAGGCGAAGTGCAATGCAGGACCCAGTCGAACCAACGCGAGCTGTTGCAATCAATTGGGTAAGAGCAATTCGTCGTAGAGCGTCTATGAACACAATTTATCGTCGAATACAAACATTTGGGTTACGCTCATATCGTCCTTATTTTCGTCTTCCTATGACTCAACAACATAAAGATACCAGACTGCAGTGGAGCCAAAACCGACAACATTGGGACCATGAATAGGAAGCTATCGTCTTCAGCGACAAATCCCGATTATGCTTATGGCATTCTGACGGACGTTTACGGATCAGACGACCTAGAGATCAGAGGCAAAATTTACAGTTTATTCAGCGTCGCCACACGGCTTTAACTCCTGGTGTAATGGTGTGGGGAGCAATACGCTACGGCGGCAGGTCTCCCTTGCTATTCATTCCGGGCACTCTAAACGCGCGCCGTTACATTGACACCATTTTGGAGCCCGTGTTAGTGCCATTCCTCCGAGACCACCTTCCAAGGGCCGTCTTCCAACACGATAATGCGCGGCCTCATACTGCTCACGTAACGTTAAAGTTCCTAGCACAAAACAATGTTCTGAATTTGCCTTAACCGGCAAGATCCCCGGACTTAAACCCTATTGAACATGTCTGGGGCATGATTGACAGAAAACTGCGTCGATTACCCCATCCTCCCAACAATTTAGAGGAATTACGTCAACAGCTACAGATAGCCTGGAATGAGCTGCCCCAAGAGGCAATCGACCATCTGATTTCCAGCATGCCACGAAGGGTTACTGAATGCATAAGAGTACGCGGAGATGCAACACATTATTAATGATATTTTCAATAAATGTCATTTGTTTTTGAAACTGTAATCATTTGTTTGTCTCCATGCACTACCCATTTCTACGTAATTTCGAAGTTCTGCGTCAGCTCCTTCGGGGTGGTTCATTTGTTATGAAATGCAGTGTATATAAAAATATACCTCAGTATAGCCTCATATTGTCGAAAGAAGGACGTTTGTATTAAAACTTCGAAAGCATCCACAACGTCCATGGCTGGTACGAATGCTAATGCAACTAATTGTCTCACATGCAGTGAAAATTCAACATCCGATACGAATAAATGGTGACATTCCGGGTTTGCCTGAATTCTCCTCCATACACACCGTCCTAAATGAAAATAACATCCCTTGATTTCTGTTCCTGGAAAAGCCCGACCAAAGGCACTTTTAGCCGACATTTCAAAATTCATTAATATGGAAGTTGGATTTAAATTTGGCTTTAGCCTCTTCAGCACATTCAGCATCCTTTCACGTGTGTGCTGTTGTTTATCAGAAAGTAACACGTTAACAGCAGGAAATACATAGGTTTGGTAATTGATTATGTGAACGGGATGTAGTATTGTATACAATTGACAAAAAAGAGGTGGCGTTACTTTAAAAGTTCCGTCGACTAACCAATGAGGATGATTCGCTAACTATTCCATATTACTTACCGTGGAGAAGATTAGAATTCTGTTATTTCCAGGGCCACTATCAAATTGAAAAAATTGTTCCGCATTTTCGGTCATTTGGAAATCATTTGGTATATTCAATTCCAAAAGACTGTTTGGAGCTACCGCTCCACCAATTTCTGCTTTTCGAATTCTCCTTACAGATTTTTTAATAAATCAATTTTTGCATCTGACAAAATATTAGTGAAGATAGCAATTCTGATAAAGATGCTGGAAGTGTGACAAGCCATGAAGAATCCGAAACTGATAAAATAAAACGTAAACCTGATATCAAAAACTGGAAAAGGAACAAAATAGCTAGCGTAAGACGAAAAGGTGGGGAGTACTATAGACTCTCAAGAATAGAAGGGGTTAAAGGAGGAGAAGTATTACGAAGTAATAGAAATATGGGCTCTAGATGTGCATCAGAATACTGCTTGAAGTCAAAAAAACGTTTTTGTGCATGGATTAGCGACACAATAAGAGAACAACTGTTCAATCATTTTTGAAAACAGCTTTCATGGGACGATAGGAAAAGCTTTGTAACCTCACTTGTCGACTGCGTTATTCCAAAACAAAAAAGAAGAGAAGAATCTGGAGGGAGAAGAAGTGCCACATTTTACTACCGCTTAAAAATGCTCCTTACAATACCAGTCTAAAAATTACACAAACTAAATGGAAGCATTAACAGCAACTTAAAAATGTTATTCCACGATAGGGTCATAAATTCTATAACAAGCTGTTAACACTAAAATTTGTTAGCATGTATAATGGTATGCCGACTATTTTGGTTTATAGTTTCGGGTTGTGGAAGTTATATTGGTTCAGTAGAGTTTTTAAATAATACAAAATTATTTAAGTTTAATTGGTATAATTCCATACGTTTCGGAAGATACTTCCTTTTTCAATGGTACATTTTAAAATTTTTATGGACAGCACATCTAAAATATTATTTTTTTTTGTATAAATATTAAAGTTAGAATAGGCGAAAAAATATACTCACTTAAAAATTTTGTAATTAATGAGCAATAGTTGCTTCTTACATGAGTCCCACTTATAAAATCTCCAAATTTCTATCTAACATTACCAAAAATAACATTTTCAATGCTAAAGATTCCTGGACCTTAAAAAAACCCTTGATATCATTTCCCTATACGCAAATATTCCATCTGACATAGCTATTAAAACAATAGAAAACAACTGGACAGAAATTGAAAAATACACAAATATCCCTTTAAATAATTTCATAGAAATCACAAAATTTATTTTAAATAACACTTATTTCAGCTACAATAACACATTCTACCACCAAAAATTTGGCGTACCAATGGGATCAGCAATTTCAAGCACTATAGCAGACCTAGTTTTAATGAATTTAGAATCAAATATAAACAAACTTTACAATAAACATATCTCCTTTTACAAACGTTATGTTGACGATATTATAATTATTGCAACTATCAGAAATTAACAATATCCTAACAACATTTAATAATTTTCATTATAGACTAAAATTCACAATAGAAACAGAAACTACCAATCAAACAATAAATTTCCTAGACCTCACCCTTAAACGAGAAAATAACAAAACAATAACAACCCACTGGTACCGAAAATCCATAAAAACAAACAGATATTTAAATTTCAACTCATGCACCTCTATTAAATATAAAAAACGTATAATTTCAAACTTAACAGATAGAGCCATCTTACTCGCAAATAAAAAATATCACAACTAAACATAAAAATAATCAAAAACATATTACAAGAAAATAATTACGATCCACAATTTGTCAATACTATCATCAATAAAAGATTAAAAACCTTAAAATTCAAACAAAATGAAACCATCACTAACAATACTATAAACTTACAACCAAATTTTCTCAATAATGAATTCAACAATTACCAATTTGAAAAACCTACATATACAACAATCCTATACATCCCTATACTATCCGAAAAAATAGAAAAAGAATTAAAAAAACATCAACACTGCCTTCAAAAATACAAACACCTTAAAAAACACATTATACCATAACCTAAAAGATAAAACCAATATTAATAACCAAAGTAATCTTGTTTACCAATTAAACTGCAACAATTGTAACGCCACATATATAGCCCAAACAAAACAATACCTAAAAACAAGAATCAAACAACACCAACAATCAATTCAATCAAAAATAAAAAACCCAAATAAACCCAACACAGCTTATGCAAACCATGCCTACCAATCATTACACAACTTTAACATAAATAAACCAATAATCTTAAAACATGAATCAAATTTAAATAAACGACTCTTAACTGAACGCATTGAAATTAAAAAAAAAAAAAAAACACAATTAACTACAAAACTGACATAGAAAACCTTAACACAATTTACTATAATCTATTAGAATAACCCATTTATCAATTAATATTAAATCAAAATTTAAATTTTTTAAAACGTTTACTATCCACACAAACCAGCTATACAGATAAGTCAATATTTTCATATTTTAACACACTCCACGTACAACGCCCAACACACCAGAATGACTTTCAAGACTATTAAATAAAATTTATCGAAAGAATTTCATAAATTCTCATTAATTACAAAATTTTTAAGTGAGTATAACTTTAATATTTATACAAAAAAAAAATATTTTAGATGTGCTGTCCATAAAAATTTTAAAATGTACCATTGAAAAAGGAAGTATCTTCCGAAACGTATGGAATTTTACCAATTAAACTTAAATAATTTTGTATTATTTAAAAACTCTACTGAACCAATATAACTTCCACAACTCGAAACCAAAAAACATTCAGTAAAAATCAAGCCTATCATTTTGGTTTATGTGTATTATACCAGTATACATAAGAATTATTATTACCTACATAGAAATAAGTTTAGTTTTATTCAGAAATATATGTAATTAAGCAATCCTTCTTTATAAAAGATATTTAAGTTTCGTTAATAAAAAAAAGAAAAGTATATTACTCCTATTATGTATCAATTCCGTGGTTCCGGAGAAAAAGGTTATAAGTCGAAAATTGCGTAAAATCAGATAAGTGGTAAATTTACTTATAATTTTCACGGGCAACGATTGTGTATAAGGAGATATGTTATGTGACGTCACAAAGTGTGGTGCGATGTAATGTGCGTTTAGCGGTAACTCATTTTGAAACGTCGGCTACGTACCAAATGAGATATATTGACTTATCCCCCCCCCCCCCTTCACAATTCGACATTACTCTCAAAGTTGACTTACCTCGTTTTGTGCTGCTGTTGATTGTGAGTATAGGTATGTACCTTGTTGTTTACTGTAATTTTTACTTGAAAACTGTAACCACACTAACAAACCTATTAAATCCTTATAATTTTCTTATAAATATACACGATTTAAGGTTATGTTTAGCCCACTAGATTTTAATTTTTTACTGGAATGTACGTAAAAATATCTATAAATAATCTCTATGCTGTATTCAGATATTTCTATAAATAAAGAAGTTATAATACTTAGTAGAATTGGAGTAATTTTCAGTTTAGCGCAATAACTCGAAAACAAAAGAAGATCGCCCATTTCTGTTTCCAGCATAGAATTAGTCCCAAAAAGTTGGCCCAATAACGTGCAATCGGTTTTGCCGTGGCTGTACTAATAACAAAGTTACCCATACATGCACGTCGATTTTAGAACACACTGTACACATGGATAGGATATCTAAGGCTTCAAGTACCTGATTCTCGTTCCGTAAACTCACATACCTTCTCGTCCAAAACGCCACTAAGATTATCATACAACTCCCCCATATCCGTGCCGACCGTTACAATTTCATTTAAATGTTAAATGATTTAATTTCCGCCAAGTCTTGACTTTCCAAAACAAAATAACCAAACAATTCAAAATTAATTTTAACGCTTCTAAAGTCAGGAACTATCTATTAATCTGAAAACTTTGTGCTTTATGTCAACCATAAACTCGGGAACAATTATTATGGTAATTTGAAGTTCCTACTCGGTAAGTAGCGATTCAGGATTTAAAAGCAGTTTGAATAGACGTCATCCCATCGTCTAAGCTCACTCCACCCGATCGCTGATGATGACGATTGCTGCGGATATGTCCGACGTACTCGCGAGGTATCATATTTTCATCGCATACGTCGCAGTATCGCATCGGTGGAAGGTTGAGTCCTGTCATAACAAAAACTTAGTTAAACGTGGTCACATATCATGTACCGTCTATTAGTGATGTGCCGTGGATATTTACCCATTGGGTAAATAAATAAATACCGGGTAAATACCCAAAAAATATTTACCCACCGTAAAATCGTTTTTTTTTGTTAAAAAGACCTAATATTTGATTGCTAACGTAGTAACGTAACCGGTTAGCAGTGTTGGTGGGGGTTGTGGACTGTGTATTCTGTCCTGTCACAGCAATCTTCACTTGACTGTGGTTTTGTCAGGTTTTGTGCCTCCCGGTCAAGCGTGACTCCCATCAATTAGTTATAACATACATTGGTGCATATTGTGAAGTGTAGCGTGTCACTTTTATTAGTTTCATTCATTATTACTTTTTAGTTATAAATATTTTGGCTTTGATTCGTTTTGTGTGTGAACGACATAAAGCTATAACTGAACATCTCACGTAAAAAGAGCGGTATTTTGAAGCTGTGGAACAATAACCAAGACAAATCTGTTTCTTGTAAATATTGTGCAAAACAATACAAGTTTACTAATGTGAATAAAATGAGTGATCATACGAAAAGATGTTTTAAATGTCCCGAAGAAGTGAAACAAAACATTGACAAAAACTTGTCGACATGTATCTAATTCAACTGTTATTAGTGCAGAGCAAACGGCAGTGAAAGAAGTAGAACTTAATTCACCTGCCTTATCAAGTATCTCAGCAAGGGATACTTTGACTCCAATCAGTACCAGAAATCGAACTCCTGTGACTGTCCCAGTTTCAAGAAGTTATAGTCGCAACGCTGAATTGAAATCTTTTATGGACACAATGACTGATGATGAAAATGTAAGTTTTAAACGATCTTTGCAAAAGTACGCTGCAAACATTGGCAATAAATGAAGAGGCAGCAGACTGTTTACCAAAGGAATTAAAATCTCGAATTTTGGATGACAATGTATTCTAGGTGAAAGTCGAAAAAATTATATTAATCTTACAGCTAATTGTTGCTTTGATAAAAAAAATTGAGAGCAATGATTGCTTAATACATAAATTGCATCATGCCTTGAATGACGTGCAAAAAAACCTTACAGTTCTGTTACCACAGTCTGCACTAACAAAAGCTGAACAGAATATTGTTTTACGAAAAGCTGACGAAAGGAAATCTATGGCTTTAGGTCCCATTCACTTGGCTGCTGTCCTGCTCGACACTTCAAATCAAGGTTGCTACTTAAGTGGAGAAGAACACGTGGATGCTATGGAATTTATCCATAAAGTTGCTGATGATATGAAAATTGGAACATCAATTTCAACAGACTTGACCAATTATTGTGCGAAAGAGGGTCTATGGGGCAAAAAGTTCGTTTGGTTGCCGGCAGCTTCAGTAACACCAATAGTATGGTGGAAAGGAATCTGCAGGAGCAGTCACCTTTCAGAGGTGGAGGTTCGCATACTATCAGCTCCAATTAGCTCCGCTGCCACAAAAGACGTAATCGTATGACCAATATTAGAGCAGGGAAAATTACTTACCTTGTCTTTAACTGGAAACTTCTCCAAGAAGGTGTGCAACAACATAACGGGAAGGAAAACTATGCCCGAATCCGAATTGTTATCAGTAGCTAATGATTCAGAAGCTTCTAGCTCTGGATTAAACAAAAGATTTCTTTCACGTAGTTCGGAAGTTCCAAGAAAGAAAGTGAAACGAAGTGATGCTGATGATGAAGAAGAACTAGTACTCGTACTAGTACTCGTAACGAGTAACGATGATGAAGATGAATGCGATGCAGATATGTTCCCTTACATTTACATGGACCGATGACTCCAACCATTCTCTAATTAAATTCACTTAAATAATAAGATTAATCGTGTATATGTACAAAACAAACGATTATTAGGCTGAAAAGGTATTTAAATCAAAAAAACCCTATTATTTAACCATTTTGGGTAAATACCCAAGGTATTTACCTAAATTATATTTACCAGGTATCAGGTATTTGCCCATCACTACCGTCTTGCCTGGTACCGTTCTGTTACTCGGTCCTGGTTGAGGCTCATTAATCCTAGGACTACATTCTGTAAAAATATAAACTTACATACAAGTCGCTAGTTCGTATAAGTTATTGTATTACCTGGATCTCTTCTACATATTTTAGATGCAGGCGGCCCATGGTTCCCAAGATGTTCCCGCTGATGCCGAACCAAAGCGTCCTTTCTGGTGAAGGAAATACCGCAACTCTCACACAAAAACATTATTCACTGACTCTTCGTTACTCTCAACAAGGTGAACACAAAAAATCGTGAACTATCCTTGGTGCAAGCTTCCAGCTGACACGACGTGGACGTTGAGCCTAGTCAGCCAGGAGGGGATAGGAGACTGGATGTATTTTGGGGAGGGGGATTAATAAGTAATACTTTAAGGCCGCGATAATTCATCAAGTTGGTTTCGTTTCTCTACTAATATCGCAGACTTCTCATCAAGCCTCCGTACCGCCGCCGATAATTCGGTTTGTAACCGCGTTAACTGTAATCGGTCGGCGGCGTTTGAGGCCGATAGCATACTACTTATTAAAGTTTGGAGGATTGCACGTATCTGCTCTCCGAGGTGGTGGACTCTGCCAAATTCTTGCACATAGTCATTATAGACACCCACCACCTCCTCTTCTAGTTGCGCAATACTGACCAATTGATGATCTATCGCGATCAAATTTTCTTCGAAGTCGTCATCCGCCCAGCCCATAACCGGTTCCTCCGCACTCATTAAGAGTTGAGACGGTGCGACTCTCAAGACATCATACCAACCATCATCTACCCAATCCATAGTCGTAGATAATGCTCGCAACCGCAAGGTTTGGGCAGATATAGTCTCACTATGGTGGTGCGATGTTACGGCCGATGCAGCTATAGGTGCCGGAGATTCAATAATAGCTGTGTCGGTAGCAACATTAACTTCTACGCCTTGCAAAGTCGAGGGATTTAATACGTCATGGATATCGGCAACTGACCCTACAGATGCCAGTTCACCGCCACAATTTTCAATAAAATCTTTCAACACTTCCTGGGAATTTATAAAGTTCGATGCGCGTACAATTTTTTCGACATTTTTTTCAGTCGATACAATATTTTCTTCATTTTCGGGAAAATTTAGCACGTAATCGCGCAATTCCTGCGTTGATATTCCTTTCTTTGCAACACCAGAACCCCTTTCCAAATTCTTTCCATTTCCACGAAAGTGTCGATCAAAATAATTTTCACGATTAAATTTTTTTTCCGGTTAAAATGCTACGTAATAAAGCAGTACTACGTTTAAGTGGGGCGAAAACTAGAAAGGTCTCTATGACCTGAAAATGCGGGTGTGCATGCCAAAAACCGCTGCAGAATTGTTTATTGCATCGAAAGAAGATACACTCCAGTTATGGCACGAAAGGCTGTGCCACCAAAGTAAGCGGCATGTGAAGAAATGCCCCGAACAGCGAGGAATTAGTGTTGCAATAGATGAAGAATTTTGCGATGGCTGTGCCATAGGGAAGCAACACCGAGAAGCTTCACGGGTCGATGGAATCGTGCAACTGTAGCAGGTGAATTGATACACGCAGATTGTGAAGTGCTTAGATTTAATTAGTTATTTATTTAGTAGTTTAAGCAGTTTATTGTAATAATTGGTATGTAGAGCAAAACTGGAGCGTTGCGTACTTAACCACATAAGCAATAATTCTTGCAACGTCTTGTTTATTGGAAAAGTACGGAACGTTACCAAAAAGGACACATTCCTATTCCTACTCAAGTCGAGTTAACAAGTTCGTTAAATATATTAAATATATATTAATTTTAACAAGATGTTTTAATTTCACCAACAACCAACAGTAAGAGGAAGGTTTATCACATGGCGACCCTGCCAGTGGCTGGCTTTACTCGTTTTTGTAACGAAGTTTTTGCCACGCCCGACCTTTAAAGAAAATTTTGGGGTACAAGTCCAACCATTGGAATGAAAAATTAAAAACTTCAAAAATGGGGACTACGCAGTCGAAGGAAGAAGTAATTATAGCACAAGCAGGAAATAGTGGTGGCGCAACAAATGAAACAAGCCTCGCATCCTTCAACGTAGCTGAAATTTTGGGTATCGTTGCTTTTATTGGGTTCATTTTAATTGTTACAGCCCAGTGTTGGGGCTACTATAAGAAAATGATAACCAAGAAAATCCGCCAGGAGCTCAGTAGAAGTACCGAAAAAATTTGAAGATCCACGTCATCACGGCCCACCCGAACCAAACAACAAAAATTTAAAATGTGTGTAAGTAATGTGTTTAAACTATATTTGTGCAGTGTTCGTAGGTTAAATTTAAATTTTAATTTCTATAAGTAATATAAATGTCTGTATCTGTACCCACCGAGGTTAAATATTTGTTAGAGGATATAAGAGTTTTTTATAGAAATTTAGGAAAAGAAAATCTTGCTAGAAGGACAAATTTTAAAAATATAACTCGTAAACTTAAGAAAGTAGATAATTTTGTCGCGGAACTTGCAAATTTAAAGCAAATATTTAATCAAGAAACGCACTCAGCAGAAACTATAAACGCTACAAAAAGTGCTGTTGATGCAATAAATAAATTAATTATAGACTGTAGGAATATTTTAGAAAATAGGTTACAAGAATCTGAAAATAAAGCAGAAAGTTCAAGTTCAGAGTGTTCTGACGTTGAAAAAATGGGTGAAAAATTTGATTTGCGTACAGCTGCAACTTTATTGCCTTTAATGAACGATTCAGAAAGTGTGACAAAACAATTGATTGATGCTGTTGAGTTGTATCATGACTTGCTTGATGTAAACGGTAAAAAATTATTAATTTCCTATGTTTTAAAAACTAGGTTGTCTCAAAATGCGAAAATTCGCTTAAATCAGCAATATGACACTATTGAAACGCTTATTGAAGATTTAAAGAAACATTTTTTGCCAAAAAAAAACTCCCGCCGCATTATCGGTAAAATTACATAGTGCAAAACAAAAGGGTAAATCGATAGAGGAATTTGGTAAAACTATCGAACAGTTATTTGTAGATTTAACGATAGCCCAGGCCGAAAATAATACGGCCGCTTTCAAAGTTTTAAAAGTCGCAAACGAAAAGATTGCAATAAATGCGTTTGCGAATGGTTTGCAGAATAATGATTTGCGAACTATTGTCAAATCTAGAAATTATTCACAATTAAATGAAGCTATCCTAGGAGCTAAAGATGAAGAGTTACAAAATCGGGAACCCGCTAAAGTTTTTCACATGCATCATCGTGGATATAACCGCGGATATCACAATTCAAATTCACGAGGTAGGTTTTCCTATAATAAGAATAAAAAATTTTCAAATCAAAACAAAAATACTCAGGGAAATTTTGGAAATAATTCAGCTGATCGATATCGCAATAAGTTTAGTTCTTTTAGGGGTAGATTTAATAATTTCAGAGGAAATTTTAATCAAAACCGAGACAATACTTCTCGGGTAAATTTAATGCATTCAGGTGAAGGTCACTCGTCTCAGGTGTCACAACAAATATAGCAATCAACAATTGCTGACAAATACTTTTTCGAGGACAATGACTCGGAAATAGCTAAGCCTGTAATTTTAAATGTAGATGGTTTAAATTTTATTCGAATGAAGTATAATATGAATGACATTTTATTTTTACTAGATACAGGAGCTTCGGTAAGTGTTATGTTTTCATCTTATGTAGCCAAAAATGAAAAAATTGATTCATCTATACGTATTAAGGTTAATGGCATTTCAGGTTCAGTTTTTACAAAAGGTTCAGCAAATATTTCATTAAAAATACAAGATGTAAACGTTAGTCACAAGTTTTTAATACTTGAGAATTTTCAAAGCGGAATTCATGGAGTCATAGGTTCAGATTTTTTGCAAAAGTATTGTGCACAAATAGATTTCAAAAATTTTACCTTGTCTCTTTTAATTAGTAATTGTAATGTAGTAATACCAATGGAATCTAAATATGATTATTCAGTAAATATTCCCGCACGTTGCGAAACTATAAAATACTGTTGGACTGATATTAATGAAGATTGTGTAATCTTACTGGACGAATTATGCCACGGTGTTTTCACTGCAGGTATGATCGTTCGCCCAACTAGTAATATGATTCCTGTGAGAATTTTAAACGTTACGGATAAGGATATAAATTTAAAAAATTTTCAGCCAAAAGTAGTTAAATTAAGTGAATATGAAATGTGTTATTTTAACACCCCTACGGTTTCGTCTGTTGACAGAGTTTCCAAATTATTAGATTTAATCAATACTGATTCTTTAAGTACAGAAGAGCGCTATGCTATCCAAAAAGTTTGTGCAAAATATGTTGACGTATTTCATTTTGAGGGCGATCCTTTGACAGTAACTAATATTTACAAACAAAAATTGCATTTACAAAAATCAGCTCGCCCAGAGTACGTTAAACCTTATCGGTTGCCACAAGCTCAAAAACAAGAAATACACAAACAAATTGATTCAATGTTAGAGAGTGGTATAATCGAAGAAACAAAATCCGAATGGTCAGCACCCTTGCTAATTGTTCCAAAAAAGAAAGACCAGAATGGCGTTCAAAAATGGCGCGTAGTAATAGATTATAGACTATTAAATAAACGTATCGAAGATGATAAATTCCCGTTACCCTGTATTACTGAAATTCTAGATTCATTATCTGGAGCAGTTTATTTTTCCCACTTAGATTTATCTCAGGGTTACTATCAAATTGAACTAGATGCTAATTCTAGGAGATATACGGCTTTTACCACAGATAGAGGTCAATATCAAATGAAACGTCTTCCTATGGGTTTAAAAATTAGCCCTAGTGCATTCTCTCGTGCTATGACAATTGCAATGTCAGGTTTAAATTATGAAAATTGCTTTATTTATTTGGACGATTTAATTGTTTTTGGAAATAATTTAACCAACCATAATCAAAATCTTACAAAAGTTTTACAGAGATTACGAGACGTTAATTTAAAATTAAATCCACATAAATGTGAATTTTTAAGGAAGGAAATTGCATATTTAGGTCATATAATTTCGAATAATGGTGTTTCTCCCGATCCAGAAAAAATTAAGGCAATTCAAAATTATCCAATTCCCAAAGATGCTAATCAAACCAAACGTTTTGTAGCTTTTGCAAATTATTACAGACGGTACATTCCAAATTTTGCCCACATTGCCTCACCATTAAACGCATTACAAAGAAAAGGTGTATCATTTTTGTGGGACACTACATGTCAAAATTCATTTGAAACTTTAAAGTCGGCATTAATAAACCCGCCAATTTTGCAATATCCAAATTTCTCCGACGATAATGGTTTTATTTTAAAAACAGATGCATCAGGGGTGGCGATTGGGGCTATACTTTTAAATAGCGACGATAAACCTATAGCATATGCAATTAGATCTTTAAATAAAGCAGAACGGCGTTATTGTACAATAGAAAAAGAGTTAGTTGCCATTGTTTGGGCAGTAAAACATTTTAGACCTTATTTGTATGGCCGGAAATTTACAATTTATACAGACCACCGACCATTAATTTATTTATTTGGCATGACAAATCCCTCCAGTAGACTAACAAAATTTAGGTTAGTACTTGAAGAATATGATTTCACAATTAAATATATAAAAGGAAAAAACAATGTAGCGGCAGATGCTTTATCACGAATTGAAATTTCTTTAGACGAACTTAAAAGTATGACTAATATTATAGATACTGTAGTTTATGCAATAACAAGAGCAACAAGTAAAAACTTAACTCAAGATGAAAGTGAGGATGTTGAGACAAATCGAGAGAATCGGACTGATCACCCGGGACT
The DNA here is from genome assembly GCA_963082815.1 of Melanotus villosus. Taxonomy (NCBI): domain Eukaryota; kingdom Metazoa; phylum Arthropoda; class Insecta; order Coleoptera; family Elateridae; genus Melanotus; species Melanotus villosus. The sequence continues at coordinate 15,632,757 of OY720427.1, read as the reverse complement.
GGTTGAGTTGTTGAAATTGCCTCAAGATTCATTTGAATTAAGACTTATTACTGAACGTGAGTTTCAAAAAATTTTAGTACACGAAGTATGTGATTATTCTAACGAGCGGTTAATATGTAACTTAAGTTTGCAAACAATTCATTTAAAACAGGAACCTCGATCAACGTACTTTTCACTACGTGAAACGTTGAGAGACCTGAAGTATTTATGTAAGGAATATAACATTCCAGAACTAATAATTATTAAAACTGAGAAAGGCGCGTCATCATTGTTGAATCAACTATTAAAGGATCCTAATGAAGTAAAAAGTGCAGGTATAAAAATATCTGTTATACCGAGTGTACAAAAAATTATTGACTTAGAAACTCGACAATTAATTTTAAATGATTTTCATTTATTACCCACAGGAGGCCATGCAGGAGTTAATCGCATGTACAATAATATCAAAAAATATTATTTCTGGTCAGGTTTACGAAATGATGTAATGAAATTTATAAAACGTTGTGATGATTGTCAAAGATACAAACACTCCAAACCAAACATTGAACCAATGTCTATAACAACAACCCCCTCCCATGCTTTTCAGAGGATTTCTCTAGATATTGTCGGTCCGTTACCGGAAAATTTAGATGAAAATCGCTATATTTTAACTTTGCAGTGTGATCTTAGTAAATTTGTTGAATGTTACCCATTGCCTAACAAAGAAGCTGCAACTGTTGCTAAAGCTTTTGTAGATAACTTTATTTTGCGTTACGGAATTCCAGAAGAAATTATTACAGACCAAGGTACTGAATTTTTAGCTTCAATTTTTGTAGAAACTTGTAAAATTTTAAAAATTAATAAATTACACTCTACAGCCTATCATCATCAAACTTTAGGTTCTCTTGAAAATTCGCATAAAATTTTAGGTGCTTATTTACGAATTCAGATTTCCAAGTATCCAGGTAATTGGAGTACATGGATTTCATTTTGGAGTTTTGCTTATAACTAGGGCTAGGATTTTAATGACGTTAAAAATCAGCGAAAATGCAAAATAAAAGATGCAATTATGACTTAAAAATCTCGCAAAAATGACATAAAAATTTAAAAAGATGACATATAAATCTGTTGATAAGAACGTGAAGAAACTGAATAAGACTGCAAAATTATTGTTGGTTCATTCCCACCCACTGCAGGCCAGTCTTAGAAAACAGCTATGTAAGTTACTGACTCACTGACTGCATTCCAAAGAAATTTAATCCCTTAATGGGCATTCTTTTGTGGATGACTTAAGCACGTTCCCAGAAAACATTAACTTTGCATTTAGCTAACAATAGAGGTTTTAGGCTTCATTTCTAAATAGGTAAAAATACCGGAACAACCGGAACTACCGAGAAAAGAAAAATATTGCATTTTGTTCTAGACTGCATGAAAAATAAAACTTTAACAAAAGTTTATAAGCTCGCCAAGTAAAATATCGCAAAATATCAAAAAAATTAACGCTAATCCTCAAAAATGCAAAAAATTCAAAAAAAAAAAACACAAAAACCTCAAAAAATGCTGGAAATACCATAAAAATTAGCAAAAAATGCCCCATTCCTCAAAAATGGTGAAAAATGCAAAAAAATGCACCAACAAGTTGCTCTCATGTGATTCAATGTATCCTGAAACACGTTTATATATAACTGAGCAATATCTCAGACTTTCAGAAAAAAAGATGCAAAATCATCAAAATCCTAGCCCTACTTATAACACTACAGTTCACACCGAAACACAATATACACCTTACGAATTAGTTTTTGGAAAATTGTGTAAATTACCTTCAAATGTTTCAAATCGGTTAGAACCGTTATATAATTTTGATAATTATCCTTTGGAATTAAAATATCGTCTACAACAAGCATGTCACGACGCAAAAAATAATTTACTTGTATCTAAAACTAAAAGAAAAGATAGATATGACATTAAAAGTAATATTGTAAATTATAATATAGGAGATAAGATTTTATTGAAAAATGAAATAGGGAATAAAATGGAACCTTTATTTAAGGGACCATATGAAATTTTAGAAGTTAAGTCACCAAATGTTGTAATTAAGGTAGATAATAAGTTAATACAAGTACATAAAAATAGGATTAAGTTGTATACTTCTTAAGAAATGTTTAATAAAAAAAAAATTATTTTTTTCTCTGTGCGCGCAGTTAAAAAGGCATAAAAAACAATTTTTTTTCTTCCCCGAGGGAGATGTGAAGTGCTTAGATTTAATTAGTTATTTATTTAGTAGTTTAAGCAGTTTATTGTAATAATTGGTATGTAGAGCAAAACTGGAGCGTTGCGTACTTAACCACATAAGCAATAATTCTTGCAACGTCTTGTTTATTGGAAAAGTACGGAACGTTACCAAAAAGGACACATTCCTATTCCTACTCAAGTCGAGTTAACAAGTTCGTTAAATATATTAAATATATATTAATTTTAACAAGATGTTTTAATTTCACCAACAACCAACAGTAAGAGGAAGGTTTATCACAAGATGTCTGTGGGCCAATGCAGTAACATTTAGTGGGAGGCGCAAAGTATTTTGCGTGTTTTAAGGATGACTTTACAAAATTCAGTCGAGTGTTTTTTATTAACTTGAAGTCTGAAGTTGTCAATTGACTTAAAACGTTTGCGAATGAAGCATGCACAGCAGGTCGCGTAATTAAGGAACTCAAAAGAAGCATGTGGAACAGTAGTTGTTGACAAAAACCGGAAACAGACGAAATGGCGGAGTGATGAGATTAAACAGCAAGTACAAGTTCGTTTTGGCGGCGTTGAACTTTAATTTAGCTCGGTGAGCCCAATCATCTAAAGTAGCGAGCGCGTTATTGGTCATCCGTTTTAATGTTTTGTATTGTTGCGCCCGGGTCAACAGAAGGGTATCATACGCGAATGCGTAAATAGCACAGCCTTCGGGGAGTCTTTCACGGAACACACTTTCGTAAATGACCTTCCAAAAAGTAGGTCCGGAGCAGGAGCCCTGCGGGCATCCCCTGGATGCCGATCGTTCAATTGTATTGTCGGGTAGGTTAACACGCGCGACGCGGTCGGAAGAGTACCCTTTTATAAGCTTGAGTCAATTGCCCGGGAAGTCGCGGCGCTCGAGTTCCCAGACTTACTAATTATTACTGTCCTTAGGTAATTGTCTCTGTTTGATGTCTCTTGTTGCAGGTGGTGTTGATCGCGCACTGTCACTGGCGGCTGGTATGTTACTATGCATGCGTCAAACTAAACTAACTACTTACTAGCTATTAACGTCCTTATACACTGTCTCTGTCTAATCATCTATTCCTTGTTGCAGGTTGTCGTGGACGCGCACTTACGGTTACGCACATCCGGTGGCGCCGGTTCGCGAACTCGGTAAGGTGATCGCGCTCGATTGCCACGGTCTCGCGGCTTGGTCACGCGCGCACGATAACTCGCGGTAGCGCACTGTTTCGCGGCAACTCGCCGTAGCGCACTGTTTCGCGGGCGTCTCCGATTCGCGAGCGGGTTTGCGGGAAAATGCAGAGTGATTGTTCCCTGGCGCCGGTTTGCCGGTGTTTTTGTTGGGCTACCGGTAGCTGGTTGAACTATTGCTCCGAATGTGTAGCAGAGTTGATCCATGTTTCCCGGCGCTGATTTGCCTGTGGCTTTGATCGGGCTATTGGTGTTGGGAGCTGATCCTCCGTGTCGCTGGGTTGTATTCAATCGGGCGGACGCATTTAGGGAATCGGGGTGCTCCGGCGGCAAGTCAGTCTTTGATCGGTCCGAGAAATTGATGGACTGATTGAACTGACGTACGCTAGATGCCCTGGTCCTTTCTGTGTTTACGTCTGTTTGATGTGATCTTGGCCCGTGGTTAATCTGATACACGCACTTTTTAACTCGCGTACGCGCGCACTATTGTCTCACGCGGTCGTCCTGAAGTCGGCGGATGTTCACGGCGAAGCACCGGAGGGCGTCCCACCATGCCAGGTGGGGGGCGAGCAGGGGAACTTGTTCCATTGACGTGGGCCAGGCGAGGCCGGAGGCTGCCATCCGGGTGTCGGCTAGTCCTCGCGGTTGGTCTTCCTCGGGACATCGGAGAAGAACGTGCTCGGGGGTGTCATCCTCGTTTCCGCAGGTGCATCGCGGGTCTTCTCGCTTGCCGATTCTGGTTAAGTATGCGGCGAAGCCGCCGTGTCCGGTAACGAACTGGGTATCGTTCTTGTCGAGCATCGGGATATGTTGTCGCTGCTGGACTGTGGGGATGAATGTCGCCGTTAATCATCCGGTGTTCGCGGTAGACCATCTTTGCCCCCAGTGTTCCATTTTTCGGGCGCGGGTTGCATGTTTTACTCGAGCGCGGCTGACACGATCGAATAGCGCCGGTTGATTGCTCTGTGCCGCTTCTCTGGCAAGCTCGTCAGCTCTCTCGTTGCCCCGGATTCCGGTGTGGGCTTTAACCCAGTGTAACCTTATATCTACTTGTTCTTGCAGGGCGCGTAAGATAAGCCATGTATCGCGCTGTAGTTCGGTGGGGGCTCTCATGTATACCAGGGCTTGTAAGGCTGATCTACTGTCTGATAATATGGATATCGCGTTGAACGCAGCTAAATTTTCCCTGATATAGATCAAAGCCTGGTGGATCGCGAAGAGTTCGCACTGAAAGACCGTGCTCCAGCCCGCGAGTCGTAGCATCGCTGTAATCGAACGAAGTCCGAACGAGGGCATTCAATATCTAACATTCAAACTGGTCTTATGTTTATATTGTGTTGTTGTACGTATTTTATCGAATTAAACTTTGTTCTCATTTGATTATTATCTTAATTCACATCCTAACAAAGTCACCGCCCTGATATATAAGGTGTGTGGCCGCTTTAATTTTCTATACAAAGAAATATTACACTGTTATGACCTAAAATAGTCGTACTTGTGTTATAATTCTGTGGGCAATACAATTCTAATGTCTAATAAAAACGTTTAATTATGAAAACACAAATGCAATAATTAGAATAAAAAGTAAGTGGACGTCTTGTCAGTACAAAGCCCGTATGAGAGAGCCGGGCGCGCGAAAATGTGGTTTTAGGCGGTTTTAAAAACAATCGCTGACTACATACTATAACCCGCACATGAACAATTATGATTCTAAAAACTTTCTTCATATACTGGCTTCATTTTGCTCGCAGCATGTATATACAAATTTTCATAAATAACTTTTCTCGATTGCTGAAAAATACATTCACGAAAATAACAGTTTAAGTTTGCTATTATTGTAACAAATTAAAAAAATATAGATTATACTGACGTGGCACGTGGTTATAAGCGCTAATGTGTCTACTTTAATTTAAAAAAAAAATCAGCTCGATAGCACAATTATTTTTAGAGATATTTATAACGATGGAGACGTTAAAAAACATGTTTCACAAACAAATCGATTTTTTAAAGTGTTTTCGAAATACAATAGTCTTTGACCACCAAAAAATGCCGTAAAAAGTGGTTTCGTGTACACGATCACCTAATTAAAGAATTGCATCAAGTCTGGTTGGGTTCTACGCCAATTGTTTTTTTCTCACAACTAAGAGGCTTAAGCTTCTCAATTGTAGTCGGCTAGTACGGTATCTGCCTAATTTAATTACTCGTGAATTCGTCATCAACAAGGCGCTGCGTATTTAGACTCAACAAAACGTGCTTTTCTTAGAAACTCAATTGTTACATATTTGGTTATTCACAACACATTAAATTGTTACATAAATTCTTACACTTGTCTCAAAAGTTAATTTTATCCAACACCTACCTACTATTTGAATCAATAGACGAAAGAACGCGCTACGGAAATTATTGATTTACTGACACTTTGGTGGAATTTACCGACACTTTTGCTGTCGCGACAAACTACTCAAATTCTTGTAACTCTGTCCAATATACGAGCGCATAAACATTTCCAATGTTAAAACTGATTATGGATTATAAGATTCATAACAATTCAGAGAGCGCACCCAATAGCAAACAGCGCAATACAACAGAAATAGGACAGTCAATATCTAAACCACCGTCTAGAAAGATCAGAGACAAATTTGGAAAAAGTCAAACGCTCCAGAACAGACAAAATATCCTCACGATGAGACACTGTAACGACCCACCGTAATTAATGTATTAATATTATTCGTGAAGTTAATTTCACGATATTAATTCGTGTACAGGTGGTCGTTTCTCAGAATTTTCCGTTAAACGACGTCACAAGCGAATAATCAAGCCCCGGACGAGATAGTCCGACCGCCTTGCGTGCGGACGTGATTTTATAGCCTTGTTTAACGCACCAGGCGGAACGGAGAAGGAAGGCCCCAAAATCAAATAAAAGGCGTCGTAAATTCACGTTCAGCATCAGAGTCCACCACGACGAAGTGGAGACCAGTCGTTCCAGTTGAATATCCAAAACCGACCGTCCAGGACAACCGTAATTCGAAAGCACCAGGTGTAATCCTTTCAACCCCACACTCCCGGGACCGGCTCGCATTAGCCTGTCCGCAAATCTAATAACTAACCCTCCGGGACCGGCTCGCATTTGCCTGTCCGCAAATCTGTTTAATTAACAAAACTTCAAAGACCGGCTCGCATTAGCCTGGCTGCAAATCTAATAACTAACCCTCCGGGCCGGCTCGCATTTGCCTGTCCGCAAATCTGTTTAATTAACAAAACTTCAAAGACCGGCTCGCATTAGCCTGGCTATAACCCTCTTAAAACTCGAACCCTTAACCTGAACCGACCTGGCCGAATCTACGTACGAAGGGAATCAAAACACTTTCGTTTACCGGCAATTTAAAGACAACGTGAGAAGTACTTACCTGGAATTGTACAGCTACCGTCACGTAATATTCCGTACCATTCCTGGAGGAGAGAATTCCCGAGATCACACACACACTTGTTAATATTTAACCACTTGTATTTTTGACTGTTGTTTAGCAAATTCAACAAACCAGCTGAGACCGCCATTAACACGGATAAGTCACGTGCGACACCACACCGACGAGGCAAAGAGGGACAGGCGCACCAAAGCATGCAGCTCCGCCGGTAATGCCCGAACAGCCCAGCGGCCTCTAACGGAGCTACCGCTAACAGCGACTTGGGGTTAAGAACCAAACATTAAGTTTATTAATTACCAGAATAGTTTTGTTTTATTTCATTTTCATACCAGTTAGTTAAGTTGTACATGTCTGTCCTGAATTAATTCCTTTTTATTTACTTATTTACAATTGTATATAATTTTACCGAAGTGTGTTATTATTATTTAATAAACAATGTTATAAATGGTTTTCTGTGTTATAAATTCAAGCTTCGAAACTGCAACAATCACCTTGGAATCCTTCTGAGTTACCTGGAGCAGATATAACCCCAGTTGGGGGTTACATTTGGCGGCCCGAGCAGGAACCTGGTTGTCCAGTAGAAGAGGAGTGAAGATACAGAGACCATCACCGTACCAGAGTGTCCGAAAACCAGAACCAGAAAGGGCCCGAGACCTGCAGACCGAAAACCGTAGCAACGATAGGTAAGACAACAATAATCCCTTCCTTATGTTAGAATCCGGACCTGCAACAGAAGAAAAGGGAAAGTCAACGTCGTGGATATACAAGCTAAAGGACGACGAATTACGAACCGTAGCAAGAAGCTATCAACTACCAGACACCGGAACCGTCCAAGAGCTGCGAACCCGTGTCGCCGGGTTTATCAAAAGCAGGAAGAACGTCCTGCCAGCTCAAACACCGACAGAAACCGCAACCCCACCACCAAAGATGGCAGAAACTTGCAATATGATTCGCAAGTGGGGTGTTAAGTTCGATGGCACTTCCGACCCCATATCATTCCTGGAAAGAGTCGACGAACTGAAAACCTGTTATAAACTCGAGGAAGAAGGTATACTTACCGCGTTACCAGAGCTCCTCAAAGACAAGGCCCTCCTGTGGTACAGGAATAACAAGGCCGAATGGAACTCTTGGGAGCAATTCATGGTGAGTTTCAAAGAACGCTTTATACCACCCCGGCCCCGGTTTTGGCTCGAGGAGGAAATACGTAGACGGACCCAAGGGGACAAGGAAAGAGTGGTAGACTACGTAACGGACTTACAGACGCTGTTGCGACGCGCGGGAAACACGGACCCGGATAAACAACTAGAAAGGATATATGAAAACCTTCGGACCGAGTTTAAACTATGCGCGACGAAAAGATTTTAAGAATCTCCCCGAGTTGGTGGCGCTAGCCGAAGAGTTTGAAGCACTCCAGGTGGAAAGCTCCACGTATCGTTCACCACCCACTCCGAGCGAAGCCTACGCTGCCGAGACGGCTTATAATCCTCACAAGTGGAAGAAGAAACCTCTTGGGAGTACGCCACCCGTATCGGCCATGACTGCACCAAAAGAATCTACCAGCCGACCCGATCAGAAGGGGGGCGGTTATGTTCGCGAGGACCGGTGTTGGCGCTGCGGACAGCGAGGACATTTTCGCCAGAGGTGTCGGGGCCCTAGGAAACTCTTCTGTTCCTATTGTGGGAAAGAGGGCGTCTTCACCCGGGATTGCCCATGTAAGCGGCCGGGAAACTCTACCGCCCGACAAGAGCATTGGGGCTCTCCTGTCTAAGGGCAACCAAGACCTCTCCCCGGATAGCTAAGACCGATGACTGGAAAGCCTGGATAACACGGGTTTTGTGTACCCACGATATCTAGCAAACCCGTAACCACCCTAGACGCCAGACTGTTCCTGAGGGTGAAAGTCGCCGGTACAACCTTCAAAGGCCTCGTAGATACCGGAGCTGCCCGCTCGTACCTCAGCCAGCAGGTCCAGGACCACCTCCATCGACAAGGAGTCAGATGTAACCGGAACATCCAAACGCGAGTACAGATGGCCGATGGGAGCCTAGTGCAAGCCACGGGGGTCTACCGATTACAGATCATAGCGAACGGGGTGTCGCTCTCGCTGGAGGCCAGCTGTATTCCCACTTTAGCCACGGACTTGGTACTAGGATTGGATTTCTTACAGGCAGGTGAGGCACAAATAGCACCGGCTCTTCAGCAGGTAAGGTTGAAGGGTGTCCTGATGCCCCTCATGACCCACGATAGCGGGGAAAAGTTGGGAGGACTCCACGAGTTATCCAAACCCCAGGCTGTGAGACTACAGGAATTCCTAGAACACGAGCTACCGAAGTTCGAGGGCATCAAAGGGCCTACCACGCTGGTGGAACACCGGATCCTCCTGAAGGACGGCGCACAACCCATTAAGCAACGGTACTATCCCAGAAACCCGGCCATGCAGGCCCTCATCGACGACGAGGTGGACGCTATGTTAGAGGATAACGTCATAGAGCCCTCGACCAGCCCTTTCAGTTCACCGGTGGTATTGATAAAGAAGCCCTCCGGAAAATACCGATTTTGTATCGACTTCCGTAAGGTAAACCAGATCTCTAAAGCTGATGCATATCCTATTCCCTTTATAGATGGTATCTTGAATAAGTTAAGGGGGGCCCGGTACATCAGCACGCTGGACCTGAAACAAGGTTATTGGCAGATTAGTCTGGAGAAGGAGAGCAGACCGATTACCGCATTTACCGTCCCCGGAAGAGGGTTGTTTCAATTCACAGTACTGCCCTTCGGACTCCATTCCGCACCTGCCACCTTCCAGCGGTTCCTCGACAAAATCATCGGCCCCGATCTAGAACCCAAGGCGTTCTGCTACCTGGACGACATCATTGTGGTCGGGAATAGCTTTGAGGAACACCTGGAGAACTTACGAGAAGTCTTGCGACGGCTTCGGGAGGCTGGGTTACGGCTACATCCAGAGAAGTGTCGGTTCTGTAAAAATTGAATTAAAATATCTAGGACACATGGTGAACCGGAGAGGAATACGCACCGATCCAGAAAAGGTGCAGGCCATCCAAAAGATGGAAGTACCGACCAATCCCAAGGCGGTGAGGAGGTTCCTCGGCATGGCGTCGGGGTACCGCAAGTTCATACCCCAGTTTTCCGACATCGCCGCCCCGTTAAATGAACTAGTAAAGAAAAAGGCCAAATTCCAATGGACGGACACCCAAAATCAAGCCTTCACAAAATTAAAGAAGGCCCTGACCTCTGCTCCTATTCTAGCCTGCCCAGATTTTAGGCTACCCTTTGTGTTACAAACAGATGCTAGTGATACCGGACTTGGGGCCGTTCTTACTCAGGAGCATGACGGAGAAGAGAGGGTACTAGCATACGCCAGCCGTTCCCTGACTCCCGCAGAGAAGAATTACTCAACCACCGAAAAGGAATGTGTAGCAGTAATCTTCGCGGTAAAGAAGTTTAAAGGGTACCTCGAGGGATACCACTTCACAGTCATAACCGACCATCGAAGTTTAAACTGGCTACAAAATTTCCCAAACCCGTCCGGGCGGTTGTCCAGGTGGGCGCTGGAGCTCCAACAATATGATTTCGAGGTGACCTATAGGACGGGAGCCTTGAATCACGTAGCCGACGCTCTCTCCCGCAACACCCCGCCGGACCCCACCGACTCCAACGAGGTGACGCCAATGGCCGCCCACCGCTATGACCCGTTCCGAGTGGAGAACGGTGAGTTATTTCGCAGCTTCCCAAGTATCGGCGAAGAGATCGCGTCGGGCTTCCATGTAGACTGGAAGCTATGCGTGCCGAAGAACCGGAAGAACGAGGTACTGCAAGAGTGTCATGACTCCCCGACCGCAGGACACTTGGGAACGAACAAAACCCTAGCCAAGGTGCGGCAGCACTATTACTGGCCGGGTATGAAACAAGACATCGTCAGGTATGTTAGGTTTTGCAGGCTGTGCCAAGAATATAAGGTGTCACAACAACAACCGGCCGGTAAGATGTGTTGGTCCCGGGTTCGAGGGCCCTGGGAAGTAATTAGTACGGACCTAATAGGACCACTAACCCGTTCCTCACTAGGAAATACTTATCTGCTAGTATTCCAGGACCGTTTCACTAAATGGGTAGAATTACACCCTCTCCGGAAAGCCACCACCCAAACCATTATTAAAGCACTGAAGGAGAAGATATTATATCGATTTGGTACCCCTAGGGTAATTGTATCCGACAATGGACCCCAGTTCGTGAGCCACAACTTCAATCTCGAGTTCTGTGCGTGAGCTCGTTGAATACGGACGCGTTCTAAGCTCTCGTGTTTAACCTCATTTGCGCTTAAACTGATAGTATAACTAAACTAAACTTTCTGTTTTAATTATAATATTAACCTCTTAGTACTGGTAGGAGTCACAAGTGAACTTGATACGCTGCAATCCGCTGATTGCAGCGTAGTTCGGTATCAATCTTTCCAATAACTCCTCGCACGTTTAAAACATTATCAAAAGTGTCAAACATTTATAAATATGAGTGACCCTCCTAAATTCCAACTTAAACCTCCAAATATAATCCTTAAAGGGTCAAAAGTGCCTGATACATCATCAGTTATGGAATGCGAAAATTCTACAACCAGCAGTAACGAAAACAAACGTCCCCTTTCATCTCCCGAAGACAACGATTATAACAAAAGATATCTACTTAACACAGACACTCTAATCACCCACAACAGATTTTACGCTTTAAACTCAACGAACGAATCTAATATTGAACACCAAACCTCAAATAATAACGCTGATAAACCAAAAATTCCCCCAATATTCCTGCCAAATGGCACTAATTACCGTAACATAATATCAGATATTAAAACAACAGTTACAGGAGACTTCACTACAACGTACAAAGGTAAGGAACTTAGAATTAACCTAAACAGTATTGATGACTACAGGAAATTATCTAAATTTTACGATCAACATAAAGTGAGTTATTACACATATAGAAACCCGGAAAACACCAATATATCTGCGGTAATACGCAATGTACCGATTTCTATTACAGATGAAGAGATCCAAGCAGAATTAAATGTCCTAAAATTCCCTATTATTAAAGCCACTCGTCTGCTTAACAATAACAAATCTCCTATTCCAATAGTTGCAATAGAACTAAAGAAAACAGATAAAGCTATGGAGATATTTAACCTAAACAGACTACTCTACTGTGTGATCTCTGTTGAACCCCGACGAAGAAATACGGAAACACCTCAATGCACTAATTGTCAGCTCGTGGGACACACGAAAAATTACTGCCACCTGCCCCCACGATGCGTAAAATGCACCGATAACCATCATTATTCATATTGCAGTAAAAATAAGGACACCGATGCACCTTAATGTGTTAACTGCGGAGGTAATCATACGGCGAACTACAGAGGATGCCCATACATCAACAAATTCAATAACACTCGTGCATTTCCTACAATTAAATCCTCAAACCCCAATGCTTTCTTGTCCGGGAAAATTACATCTCATCCAACTTATGCAAACATGGTAAGCAACAACCCCTCACACCCCAAACCTAATAACGCCAACATAAACAATAACATGTCAACAAATACACAAACACCCTTCTCAAATAATTTCCTACAGTCCATCATTGAAACGATTACCCCCTACCTTGAACAGATTAAAAACTTTCTCTTATCCTTAATCCCATTATTATTCCAAAATGGCAGTAAATAATCTTACCACTATAAACAAATTAACCCTCATGAACTGGAATGCCAATGGCATCAAAAGCCAACGTTCACTGTTTATCTCATTCCTTTCAAGACACCAAATTGACGTGGCATGCATCACTGAGACCCACCTAGTACTAAACGAAAAATTCACAATCCCAGGATACCATATACACAGAAAGGATCGAACCACAGAAGTTGGATGGGGCGGTTCAGCTATAATAATAAAAAAAACTCTAGATGCCACTCCAGTGGAAATAGAAGCAGTTCAACACCTAGAAGCTGTAGCTATCAAAATCAATACTGATAATAACCCCCCGTTAAGAATAATCTCAGCGTATAAACCACCCAACAAACAACTAAGTCAAGATGAACTTAATCTGATCTTTGACAGTCAACTACCCACTTTATTAGCAGGAGATCTTAACTGCAAGCATATGAATTGGGGATGCAGAGCAACGAACTCCAATGGAGTAAAACTGAATAACCTCTCGTCTCGATTAGCTATTTTAATCTCAGCACCTGCGGAATACACCTACTTCCCATATAGACAAAACCAACTTCCCGATATCCTAGACATCATCCTACATAAAAATATTTCCATCCCAATTACACAAACAGTAGTTACAGAGCTAGACTCTGATCACCTCCCAGTTATATTCTCTCTAAGCTATACCCCCCTTCATTATCCTCGGCTACCTAAATTAATTAATGGTCTAATTAATTGGGAAAGTTTCACAGATATTCTGAATAACCAAATAAAATGTCCTACAAATTTAAATACACATGAAGACATTGACAAAGCAATCGATAAATTTAAAGATAGAGCAGTCACTGCAATTCAGCAATCAACCATAAACTCTCCCTCCTACAGACCTTACAGCACCCATACCCCACCCCCATATTTACAGCAAATGATAAGAGCTAAACATAAACTCCGCAGAGAATGGCAAAATACCCGAAACCCTCTAACTAAAGCCCACCTCAACAGAATAGTTAGAACAATAAGGGTAGAACTAGACAAATTCCGAATATCCACTTATAATAACTACATAGAGAATCTAGACCCAGGTGACCCCAATATGTGGAGAGCCACAAGAAGGATATTGAACCAACCAACAATAATCCCACCACTAAAAAACGACAAAGGCGTTTACGCGGAAGACAAAGAAAAATGCGAGATATTTGCTGAACACCTTGAGAACATATTTTCCATACAGCCAAGTGGAACCAATATTAATCACGTACAACAGATAGAAACGGAAATAAATAACATTATCCCTTACTACATACCACTGACTGACCCAGTAACACCATCAAAAATTAAACAATACATTCAAAATCTTAATGTCAAGAAATCCCCAGGAATAGACATGATTCCTAATATACTACTAAAAAAATTACCTGACAAGCCAATACTATATTTGATAGCCATCTTTAATGCTTGCTTGAGGACAGGATACTTCCCCAACAGCTGGAAACAAGCGATAATTATAATGATCCCTAAACCCAACAAGCCGCACAATAATCCAAAAAACTACCGACCAATAAGTCTGCTATCCACGGTCTCTAAGCTACTAGAAAAGACAATACAAACTCGCCTAAAAAAACATTTAAATGACAACAACATCATCCCTCGGCTACAATTTGGATTCAAAGATTCGCACTCAACAACACACCAAATTCTACGTCTCACCGAAATAATAGAAGAAGGTTATGAACAAAAAAAGCACACTCTAATAGCCTTCGTGGATATCGCCCAAGCATTCGACAAAATTTGGATCAATGGTTTAATACATAAAATGTTAGCGATAAACACTCCATTATACCTTTTACACATCATTAAATCTTTCCTATCAAACAGATCATTTCAAGTAAGAGTGAACTCGTTCACTTCTTTACCTCGCCAATCCAAAGCTGGAGTCCCACAAGGTTCCATTATCAGTCCTACGCTATTCAATATATATATGTACGACCTTCCAACTCCTCTAGGTGCAACCATTGCCATGTACGCAGACGACACCGCAATCGTCACCCGAGACTATGATATAGCCACCGCTGCACACAACCTACAGCAAAGTATAAACGAACTAAATGAATGGTTTAATAAATGGAGTATCACCATAAACGCTGACAAATGCGAAACCAAAATATTTACATTACGTCGACCGATCGATCCTCCAGATATAATTATTAATACCACACATATCCCATGGAACCCGAAGGACAGAGCAGTGCGTTACCTCGGTATATACCTGGATCGTAGGTTAAGTTGGAGTCTCCACATAAAGAAAAAATTATCTGACAGCTATGCAAGACTACGAATGTTATACCCCATAATAAACAGGAAATCCTCACTAAAAATCGCCAGTGGAACCCTCATCTATAAATCCTTAATTAGACCTATATTCACCTACGGATGTAGCGTATGGAGTGCCACATCCAAGACCAATATAAACAAACTTCAAATCCTGCAAAATAAGATTCTACGAATCATAACCAAAGCAGAGTGGTTTATTAGGAACTCCCAGATTCACAAAGAGACCAACACTCCCACTATAGAAGAATTTATAGTAAAAGTTCGAAAAAAATTCTATACAAACATTAAACATTGCGAAGGCGCTACCTACTATAACCTCGGACGAACATCAATCCATAATAGACTAAAACGGAAACTACCAGCTGACCTCTTAGATAGTAACAGTGAATAATCCATATTCGCAAATATAGCGACCATAACTCAAACAAAGTGTATTAAAACTAAACAATAAAATAGACTCCTACCATTAAAAACCAGTGACTAGTGATTACGAAGTTAACAACCCAATAGTGAACTCTGCCTTGAATAGCAGTAAATGCTGAACTGGCAAACCAGAAGTTAAAAAAAAACTTCAATCTCCTGACCCGAGAAATGGGTATACACCACAGGTTGACACCTCCGTACACCCCCCAGGCCAATCCGGTGGAACGCACTAACAAGGTAATTGGAACTATAATTTCTCAACTAGCTAGGGGAGACCAGTCAAAGTGGGACGCGTGGATCTCGGAGGTCAACTTCGCCCTCAACACTGCCGTCCACGAATCCAACGGGTTTACCCCGGCTCTGCTCAACCTGGGCAGAGAAATGTTACCACCCAATTCCATACGAGCCCGTGCCGATGGGGAGCTAGAGGAGGAAGCACCCGGACCTCCGACCAATGAATATGCCAAACAACTCGTGAAACTCCGGGACCTCCAGGAGGTCGTCCGACAAAACCTGGCCAAAGCCTTTGCACAGCAAAGTCAACATTACAACCTTAGACGTAGGGCTTACCGACCACGCGTAGGAGATCAGGTATATAACAGAGAGTGCTGTCCGACGCCGCCAAGGGGTTCTCAGCGAAATTAGCCCCAAAGTTCAATGGGCCGTATACGATCAAGAAAATTGTGTCCCCAGTAATAGTAATACTCAAAGATGTGGCCCGGAATACGACACTAGGCCCGGTCCATGTAAAGGACCTAAAACCTGCCCACTAAGACCTCCAGAACCCGGCACCGCAACGCACATAGGGTGGTTGGTTGGGTGCGAAGGAGGCCACTCCGGCAGCGGTGCCGAGCGACGAACACCAGTGTCGCAGGAGAGTAAGTAAGAGCCCTCTCCGACAAACCGCTTCCACGAGCCGTTACCCGATAATCCGCTAGTTGCTAACCAGTTCCCTCACCCTAAAATACTTTTAAATATTAGTCTCCCTCCTAAAATACCTGACCAGCTTACCGAGGGGGGTACTAATCCGATACCGAGCGGGTATAAAAGGGGTGAGCCACCGCTCTAGCAGCTAGTGGAGTCCAGTCCGCATTCAGAAGAGAACATGGCTCCAGTGATGAAGAGGAAGCGTCCGTCAGCCAGGGATACGAACCGCCACACTCCGAAGATCCGTCCGTGGACCGGGAAGGCCATAATGTTTGAATGGAGCCCGGTACCAAAAATGACATCGCCGTTACCTGCCACGCCACCCGCTGCCAGGTTGGTGCCACCCTTGCCACCGTCTCCCGATACCTATTTGGCAGCACGGATGGACCTCCTATTCGGAAAATCCCCAGTGACGCCTGTAACAAAAGCAGGACCGGGTAAGGATTTCAATTCCCCAGATCCAACAACCCCAGAAGGGTTACCAGTCACGCCGCGGACACCGTCTCCAATGGTCCACCGCCAGCTCCTGGGGACGGCGGATTTGCCCTGGAGGTTGGATGGCAGTATCTGCGAGGTTGCCGAATGGACGTCATCGGAAAGCATTATACCACTTCCCCGGAGGAGCAACCAGGAAGCCTTCGTTCCGGAACACCGTGTGGAGATACCGGTAATCCACATCCCCGAGAAGATGGAAGTGGCTCCCACAGAAGTGTAACCTGGACGGAGGGACCCCGCCACACGTGTCGCCGGGTTGCCAAGGCGAAAGAAGAACCGAGGAAGGCCCAGGGTATATAGGCTCCTACCAGGAGGAGGACGTCTAAGAATGAGCCAAGCCGATGCCATCCACTGCGGATTCATCCCAGCCCCAGCACACTGGAAAAGTATAGTAAGTGTGAAATAAATACCTGACCTGTTACTCCATCCCCACGTTTAATCCACGTCCTAGTCTCCGCTTCACCCCGAGGTAAAGGGGATATGTAACGACCCACCGTAATTAATGTATTAATATTATTCGTGAAGATAATTTCACGATATTAATTCGTGTACAGGTGGTCGTTTCTCAGAATTTTCCGTTAAACGACGTCACAAGCGAATAATCAAGCCCCGGACGAGATAGTCCGACCGCCTTGCGTGCGGACGTGATTTTATAGCCTTGTTTAACGCCCCAGGCGGAACGGAGAAGGAAGGCCCCAAATCATATAAAAGGCGTCGTAAATTCACGTTCAGCATCAGAGTCCACCACGACGAAGTGGAAACCAGTCGTTCCAGTTGAATATCCAAAACCGACCGTCCAGGACAACCGTAATACGAAAGCACCAGGTGTAATCCTTTCAACCCCACACTCCCGGGACCAGCTCGCATTAGCCCGTCCGCAAATCTAATAACTAACCCTCCGGGACCGGCTCGCATTTGCCTGTCCGCAAATCTGTTTAATTAAAAAAACTTCAAAGACCGGCTCGCATTAGCTTGGCTGCAAATCTAATAACTAACCCTCCGGGACCGGCTCGCATTTGCCTGTCCGCAAATCTGTTTAATTAACAAAACTTCAAAGACCGGCTCGCATTAGCCTGGCTATAACCCTCTTAAAACTCGAACCCTTAACCTGAACCGACCTGGCCGAATCTACGTACGAAGGGAATCAAAACACTTTCGTTTACCGGCAATTTAAAGACAACGTGAGAAGTACTTACCTGGAATTGTACAGCTACCGTCACGTAATATTCCATACCATTCCTGGAGGAGAGAATTCCCGAGATCACACACACACTTGTTAATATTTAACCACTTGTATTTTTGACTGTTGTTTAGCAAATTCAACAAACCAGCTGAGACCGCCATTAACACGGATAAGTCACGTGCGACACCACACCGACGAGGCAAAGAGGGACAGGCGCACCAAAGCACGCAGCTCCGCCGGTAATGCCCGAACAGCCCAGCGGCCTCTAACGGAGCTACCGCTAACAGCGACTTGGGGTTAAGAACCAAACATTAAGTTTATTAATTACCAGAATAGTTTTGTTTTATTTCATTTTCATACCAGTTAGTTAAGTTGTACATGTCTGTCCTGAATTAATTCCTTTTTATTTACTTATTTACAATTGTATATAATTTTACCGAAGTGTGTTATTATTATTTAATAAACAATGTTATAAATGGTTTTCTGTGTTATAAATTCAAGCTTCGAAACTGCAACAATCACCTTGGAATCCTTCTGAGTTACGTGGAGCAGATATAACCCCAGTTGGGGGTTACAACACCGGAGGTAAAATCGCAATCGCAACCAATAAATCCAGCACCCATATACGAGAACTTTGAATTAAATATGAAACTTAGCAGGCTGGAAGAAGCGAACACACTAACAATGGCGCTTCGACACCTGGTTAGAATGTTACATCCAAAAGGAAATAAGATAACCTTCAATAAAACAGAGGCTGTGGACAGAATCCAGTTAAAATCGATAAACCTGCCTACAGACGCAGTGGAATTAGGAAAGCTTGTAGACTAAGTTTTCAGCAGAAGAAATTAGGATTACGATTTGGAGAAAATATACAGGGAATTTGTGATGGTGCACGGACGGATAGCTTTCGATCCACAACAAAAATGGCCACTCAGCCACATACACACGCGGCATCCGTAAAAACGGTTCAAATCAACGCAATGCGGAGCCACGCCGTGCTCCATGAGCTCCGAAAGATAGCAGAGGAAGAACAGCTGGATGTGGTTCTCATACAGGAACCATATTCATTAAGAAACGGAAAAATCCCAGCGATGCCTGTAACTTCTCAGGTCATCAGCCTGGAAGAAAGTCCTATAGCGGCAATTGTAATCTTCACAAATACCATCACTGTGATGCTAATAAACCAACATAGCGATACCCACTGTGTCTGTATAGAGGTAACAACCAAGACATGGCGATGTATCGTCATCAGCCTATACTGTACCTGGAACAGGTTAGGCAAATATTCCTTTCTTACTCCCGATCTACCAATAATTCTGGCTGCCGACGTAAATGCCAGATCCACTTACTGGCACAGCGATAACACAGATCAAAGGGGTGAAAAGCTCAAAGACCTTATAAACGAGCTGCAGCTGAATGTACAAAACATCGCAGGAAATACACCAACTTACTGCAACAGAGCGGGGGCGTCGAGTAATATCGACGTCACAATAACAAATGGCGGCAGGGAGAGTAACCAACTGGCATGTGGCACCTCACCGAACGTTAAGCGGCCATAATACTATGTTTACGATCGGAGGATAAAGGAATGTCAAGGAAGATCAGATACCATCCCGACGACGACATAACATTAGGCGAGCTGACTGAGACAGGAGTTTCGTTCATAGCTAGACATATACCCAGGATGTGACATCCACGAACAGAGTAAATTACTAACCATGGAGATAAAAAGAACAATGAATCTTGCCATCCCCCTAGCTAAACAAAATCGTTCAGTGGTCAATCATGGCTGGACGCCAGAACTAACTTGTCTGAAAAGACAAGTAAGACGTGCTAGGAGATTATATCAACGCTCCCGCATTGCAGAGGAAAGAGCGCAACTTTTGCTAAAGTATAGAACACCCAAAGAACAATACAAGACCACATTAGTGGAAGAAAAGTCAAAAAGTTGGGAAAAATTTGTAGAGGGACACATGCAACTGGACATGTGGGGCATGCCATAGAAGATAGTTATCGAAAAGATCAGATCGCCCACCTTACTTTCCACGTTGGAAAGAGAGGATGGGACGGTGACGAATAATTGGCAAGAATCAGTTGATACCCTCCTGAATGCATTACTACCAGACGATAATCTGAAAAATGAGAATGTGGAACAACGAAGGATGAGAGAAACGATGATTGAAAAGTACAACACCGAGGAAAGAGTAATGCATTTCACGGAGGAAGAAGTTAGCGCAGGTATATCGCAGATAAAGAGGAAAAAATCACCAGGTCCGGACGGTATTCAATCTGAAGTAATACAGGCACTCACAAACGAACTAACGCCGTTGCTGTGTGCGCTCTACAACGAAGCCCTTGATCAAGGGAAGTTTAAAAAGAACAACAAGCAAGCGGAGGTTGTCATAATTAAAAAAGGGGATGACAAAGAGCCTACAAAACCTAAATCCTATAGGCCGATATGCCTCTTAAACGTACTGGGGAAGTTACAACAAAAGCTCCTGTTCAAAAGACTACAACAACACAGGATGGGGCATGACCAAAGGAATTTATCCAGACCAGTACGGGTGGGGTTCAAATTTAACCCGGCATTTTGCCACCATGTACAAAATAATTTGTATATGGCGAAATAGCTTTTCTTGATAATACACTGGACAATCTAGAAGCCGTGTGTGCTGTTGTTATGGTTACCATTGCATCTGCAGCCGTGACGGAATAACAATTTCATAATTGTTGCGCAGCGAATTATTAAATTTCTTATTAATGAAACCTTTTTTAAACTCAATACTGGCATGTGACGAAACCTGGGTACACCATTTTGTCACAGAATCCAAAAAATCAAGCATGGAATGGAGACACAAAACTTCACCGAAGCCTAAAAGAGCAAAGGTTGTCCCTTGAGCTCAGACGATAACGGCCACTGTGTTTTGAGACGCCGAAGGAGTTTTGTTTGCAGAGTTTTTAGAAGATAGGCATTCAATGAATGCGCCTTATTACGCCCAACTGCTTGCCGAAAATTTATGCCTGCATTCCGGACGAAAAGACGGAAGCGTTTGGTTAGGACTGTGGTTCTCCTCCATGACAATGCTCGCCCACACACCGCCCAATTGACTAGGGAAACTTTAGAATATTAACTATTATAATTACACTGGGAAACACTTCCACATCCTCCTTACAGTCCAGATTTGTCTACTACTATCATTTGTATGGGCCACTCAAGGAAGCAATGGGTGGTATTCGATTGAAAATGACGAGGAGTCAAAAAGTTTGTGCAAAACCGGCTTGCCGCTAGGACAAAAAAACTTCTATAAAGAAGGAATTATGAAGCCTCCAAAGATATGGCAAAACTGTGTAGAGTTAGAAGGGGAATATGTTGAAATGTAGGATAAATCATATGATAAAGATCTTATTTAAATAAAAAGTTACAAAAAAAAAAACGGGTCTAAATTTGAACCCTCCTCGTATTAATATTGTTAATTTTTATTGCTACATTATGTTAAAGCTTGAATTTTTATTAATTTTGGTTTAATTTTTCAGGTTTCCAGTAGCAAAAAATACTACATAGACCAACACTGTAAAACTCCGCTTCATCAGAGAAATTGTGAAAACAAAAGTTCAAGTAACATCGCCCAGTTAAGCATGAGGGAGTCCCGTGCGATTAAATCGAAAAAACCGAAGAAGAAACTTTCAAATTCGAGTTATGTCAGTTCATGGTTGGATCGAATATTCCTTTAAATAAGTTAAATTGTCCTAGTTTTAAGGGATTCATGGAAAAATGGTATAAAAAAACAACTTCCTGGTGAAAGTACTTTAAGAAAAAACACTTTACATCAATGCTACAATGAGACCATGTCAAAAATTAAAGCTTCCTTACAAGGTCATTATTTATATATTGTTGTTGATGAAACCACGTATGTATGCGGCCGATACATTTATTAATTGGCGTTTTGTCCGAAGATGTTGCGAACGTACCGTTTTTAGTTGACGTAAAAGAATTGGTTAAAACGAATAATGTTACAATAAACAAATTTATTCAAGAAAGTTTGACAAATATGTTTTTGCCGAATACTGTACCTTACGAAAAAATTGTATTAATGTTAACCGACGCCGCAGCATATATGTTAAAAGCTGGAGTTAATTTAAAGGTGTTTTATCCTAATTTAATACATTGTACTTGTCTGTCTCCTGGAGTAAACAGAGTGGCGGAAGAAATTAGAAATCAATTTCCACTTGTCAATGACCTAGTCAATAGCATGAAAAAAGTATTTAATAAGGCCCATTTAAGAGTACAACTGTATAGAGATATGTTGCCAAAGTACCCCTCCCTCCTAGGCCTATAATCACACGCTGGGGCACGTGGCTTGAAGCTGCTTTGTTTTATTTCAAGTATTTTAATGAAATAAAAAATGTAATGGCACATTTTAGTGAAGATTCGTCGTCCTCGATAAAAGGGGCTAATAAAATTTTAATTACGGACAACATTTAAGCTATATTAACAGCAACTATAAAATAATTGTTGATAGAATTTTAAAACTTGTCCGATTCAGTAGAATTAATAGAAGAGTCAAGGGTAAATATTGGGAAACTTCAAGATCCAATTGGTAAAATAATTTCTAAAAAATTAGATAATGTTTTGGAAAAAAACAGGGATTTAAAACTTTATGTAACGTCTCAAATACTCACAAAGGCATTTTTTCGGATGAATTTGGAACCATGGATCAAGTATAATATCTTCATTAATATACGCGGCTATTACTTCAGTAGATGTGGAGCGTAGTTTTTCTACGTACAAAAACATACTAAGCGACAGGAGACCATATCTTAACATTTATAATTTAGAAAAACATTTAATAATAGGTTACAATAAATAATAGGAATGTAAATATTTCAAGTGTACCTAGTTAGTTTGAAAATAATATAAGATGTTGTATTGCATTAAATTATGTTATTTTTATTTAAATTTTTTTAGGGTAGATTATGTTATGTAATGTTTGAAAATAATAAAAATAATAATAACTTAATAACATTTGCTCAATATGCTGATACATAATAGAATAAATTTTGTAACCATTGTTCAAGTTGCAAGTTAGAACAACACTAAATGACTTTAAAAAAGTCTTTTTAAAATTCACCTTTTTGTCTATATTTTTGCCTATTTCGAATTTTAGCTGCAGTATTTTTCAAAAATTCCTGCCTTTGTAGGCGCGTATTTGGCATTTTGCTTCTGCCTATACATCCGAGCTTTACTAATAAGTGCTGACTCCAGGGCTCGATTAGAAGCAAAATGTAAGGAGACATTAAACGTGGTACCAAGATGGTGCAAGAAAGTCAAGTTGAAGATGTCGTCTGACAAAACCACCTATTCCCTGTTGAAGGATGAACTGAAAATGGATCCCTCAATAAGGATAGGTGACAAAGTAGTCAGAAGGTCCAAAAATATCAGGTACCCTGGCGCTCAGCTTGACGAAAGACGAAATTTTAAGAATCACGTCGAGGCAGCATGCACGAGTGCAAATGCAGCAATGCATAAAATACTAAGGTTTGCGCAATCGGAGTACAAAATACCTACCATGTGTCAGGATATACATGAACACTGCACTAGCGTTTATCCTATCGTATGGTGCAACTGTGTGGGCACATAAACTTAGAAAACAAGTGCATAAGATGAAGGTGAACAGGGTACAGAGGAGTGTGCTGGTCAGAGTAACAGGTGCTTTCAGTATAACATCAGCTGACGCCCTGATGGTCGTTGTCGGGATACTTCCGGTACATCTAGAAATCCGCAACCGCGCCGCCATTTACTGGCTCAAAAAACAGCAGCCGCAGAAAATACTAGAAATACTACAAACAAATACAACCACCAAGGCAGAAATTAACGCAGCAGTTATGGAAACATGGTACAACGACTGGCAAAATTCCGAGAAAGGTGGAAGAACATTCAATCTGATACTTGATGTTCGGACAAGGCTAGACATGCAATTCGAACCTACACAGGGCAAGATTCATTTTCTGACGGGATACGGCCCTTACCCTGATTACCTTCATAGGTTCAACCTAAAAGAAGACAACAAATGTGAATGTGGACAAATCGGAACACCCGAACATGTTGTGTTCAATAGAACCATTATCGACATGCTTAGCGACTAAATAAAAAATATTTGAAGAATTTTCCTTTATTTATTACTATTTACGCGAGTGAAATAAAACTATTTTGTGTGAGTTTAACGAAAGACGTTTTTCCGAATTAAACAATTTGACGGATATTGTAACTTCCATGAATTATCCATTTTCTTGTATGGGTGTTGAAAAAACTGCATCTGAAATAGCAACTTCTTTCCATATGGAATTGTCTTCCGTCGAAAACGAGGTCTTGCAAATAATCATTTCAGATATACACCTCAAACCTAGAGTTACCTGTAATAAAACTTCTCTAGCTTTAATTTTATTTATTTCAACATATACAAAATATCATTTCGGGAACGCGTCCATATTCCAGTTTCTACGGAATAAGTGGTTACAAATACCATGAAACTAACTCAACAGCAATAATTGTCTTGGCGATACTAATAAATTAAATTTCTTTTATAAGAAAATATTGAAGTTCTCCAATAAATTTAAAATATATATATTTTTATGTTTTACCAAGAGTTGTCCGAAAACTAATTTGTCATTTCGTGAACTCATCCGTGTTCTGTAAAAATGTTGCGCCTACAATATAATAGGTGACGCTCATAAGCAGCCGTGTGAAGCCATTTGGGTCTACCGGTCGGTGTCCGTTTGTTATCTGGATTTAATTAATTATTTAAATAGTATGTTTCAATTTCATATTTCAATAGCGTACATCAATGTAGCATCATTACTGGAACGCTGTTTGTTCATACAAAAAAATAGTGTTTTAGTAGTCATTTTGTTAAATAATGTAGAATGCTTGCGACATAACCTCAAAAATAGCTTATAAGTCAGTGTACTTGAAAATTTTGTAACAACAAACGTTAAAAAGTCATTACGGGAACGGTCATTTCGGGAACGTTCCCGGACTATGATGTGCATTCCCGAAATGATGGTTGCGTTCCCGAAATGACTTTATAAAGCGTATGTCCCATGTGTGGTTAGATTGCTATCTTTTTCAGCATCTCAAACAAACCATGGAACCTAAAGAAAATAATAAAAAAAAGAAAATTAAAAAAAAAAGATAAATATAAATAGTGTCGGGTATATTAAAGAACGGGAGAAGTCTAATGCAAGGAAGCGCAGGTTTTTGGATAAAATGACTCCGGAGCGAAAAGAGATAAAAAAAAGCAAAAGATAGAGAGTACTACAAAAAAAAGAAGGCTGAAAATAAAACTAGGTCTATAAATGATATGCCAGAGACAGAAAAGCGCCAGCAAAGGAAATTATGGAGAAAGAATTCAAAAAAATATAGGGAAAAGAAAAAGTTATTAGCAAATGTAGTAAATAATACACCCCCGGATTCAGAAAATGAAAGCGCATTCAACACTCCTCGTTCATTGCTATGCAAAAAAAGGCAGGAAGTTCGTAAAAAAAGACATAGCTAAAGCATATAGAACTATAGAGAAGCAAAAAATGCAAATAATAAAAATGCAGCGGAAAATAGATAGATTAAGGGAAAAAAATCGACGAAAGGAAAGAAGGGAAGAGATTATTTCGAACGAAACGTTCAATATTAATAATGTGTCGCCTAACAGTAAAGTCAATATTTTATTAAAAATAAATTGTCCTGTTCCACCGGAGGTCCGTAAGAAACTTTTATTTAGTGAGGTTTTGGTTGCACAGTTAAAGGATAATGCTGATAAGCTACAAAAAAACACCAAAGAGCGAGAAGTATTTCAAAAATGTGTGAGTGGAACCATTCTTAAAAAGTATCGGTTGTTACACATGGCGAAAAAATATTTACCAAAAAACAAAGATAATGAAAATATTTTAAAATCTAATCGTAAAGCACCTACATTCCTTGTTTCTCGACAAGTACGTGAAATGATCAAGCAATTTTATGAAAATGATGAAGTTAGCAGAATGTGTCCTGGAAAGAAAGACTATATAAAAAAAGGAAGAATCAAACATCAGAAACGTCTTCTTTTAGATACTGTCAAGAATTTACACCCCAAATTTGTTACACAGACTGGAATTAAATTATCCTACACTACGTTTTTGACAGAAAAGCCATATTGGGTAGTCAGCCCGAGATGGAGAGATCGTGACACTTGCTTATGTATCAGACACGAAAATTTTGAATTCATGATTAATAAACTGAACAATTTAAAGCAAATTAACCTTAAATCTACTTCAGAATTAATAGAAAAAAGCAGTTGCGATGTTACTTCTTACGACTGCATGTTTGGTTCTTGTGCGACGTGTAGAGATATAGACATAGATCCAGGTGATAATGAAGATACAATAACTTACTTTCAGTGGCAAATATCGAAGGAGGATAGGGCCATAAAATGAGAAAAGAAAGTATTAAGGATCACCAAGAAGGTACCTGTACCAAGTACTGTTAAAAAATTGAAAGTTGCTTTAGCAAAAGAGATTCCTGAAATGAAAAGGCATATTTATGGCATTTATGCGAACAATAAAGCAAAGAAAGACCTAAAAGTTAAGTTAGACAAGAAGGAAATTATGATGCAAATTGACTTTTCAGAAAACTACATTTCTAAATATGCTAAGGAAATCCAGTCTACACATTTTGGAGCCTCCAAAACCCAACTGACTATTCATACTGGGGTTTATTACGCAAAAAGTAATGATGACACAACGCAAACTTTTTCATTCGCCACTGTAAGCGATAATCTTGATCATCAGGCTCACGCAATATGGGCTCACATGAAACCTATTCTACATAAAATTTTAAATGACAGAGATTATGTGGACACACTTCACATCTTCTCAGATGGCCCAACCAGTCAGTATCGTAACCGCACTAACATTCACTTGTGGTTAAGGACATTAATGAAAGATTTTCAACAAATAACATCAGCTACTTGGACCTTTAGTGAACCAGGTCACGGAAAAGGTCCAATGGACGGTATTGGTGGTACGTTAGAACGAACGGCGGATAAACAGGTCTTGATGGGCAAAGATATTAAAACATCTACAGATTTTGTAAACCTTTTCTTAGATTCAACTGTTATGGTACATAAAATTTCCTACGATGAAATTGAGTTCACCAAGAAGTTAATTCCGAAGATCGTAGACGCAATACCTGGTATTATGAACGTAACAAAAATCACGTGGCAAAAAACATCTAATGTTTCAATAAAGTTATATCAGCATAATGGATTTCAAAAAGTTATTATATTAAAGACTTTGACATCTATTGAGAATAAAACTGAAACAATATCAGGGGAACCTACGGATCTAGATATCCCCAGCGGGCTTCCAGGTCCAAAATTTTGTCATAGAAAAAGTATTTATCACGAAGTATACGACTCAAGCAGTTCCGACGTCGAAGATTTACAGATACTTTCTGCTCGCCTTCGTGACGAATGTAATAACTGCAATGCTGGTACACCTTATAGACAGGACAAAGAAAACATACATCCAAACTTGATCAATCATAATACATATCTGCTTATTAATGTGCCAGCTCAAAACAAAAACTTTGTGTATAGATATGCTGCCATTGCGAACACTAATGTTGAAGAAGATGGTGAAATAAGAGTTACCTTTCTAAAGTCGCAGCGTAATTGCAAAGTATTCACAATTAATCATAAAGACGTGTCGTATGTTTTTTATGAACAAATTGTTGAAATTTATTATTTCGAAGAAGATATAGATATATTTGTAATGTAATTACCTGTCTTGTGTTAATTTTTTGCGTTCTTGTTCTATAAATTGTTATATTTGCCTTATTTTATTTTGATTTAATACTACTACAAATTTTAAGTTTTGTTCTTGCCGTAAGGGGTTATGTTTAAGTTAATTAAAAGTTTTATTGGTTAAGACTTCGCAATGATGAAAATGACTGATCTCTAGTTTTTAGATACAAAGTGACAGAAAATTCTGTATTTTTTATTATAGTATTAAACAATTTTGTCATAAATATTATTTGTACAATAAAAATGCTAAAAAAATTTGTTGTATTATTTCATACACTAAGATATAGTGGACGATACCGTCATTTAGGGAACGCTACAGTCATTTAGGTAACGCTACATCATTTCCGGGAACGCAACAAAAAATTAAAGAATTTAGTTTAGGTTTGGTTCCCCTAATTAATATTACTACAATTTAGTAACATATAATTAACTAATAAGATTCAAGCAAAAATAAAATATATGAAACCAATAAACACAAAATAAATGAAACTTTCGTTTAGGAAATTTAGTTTTTGCTGACGATTGTGCAGTATTCTCTTAAAAATCTTAAATTATGATATAATAATCTCAGATTTTCGTAGTACAATTTCAATACTTATCAATTTACATTATAGCGTAAGCAAAATGGGTACAATCTATTAATCGAAATATATAATTTTTTAATTTAAAAAACGTTCCCGGAGTACTATTTCCTTCCGCCAATTCTGTTATTAATTTCAATAAAACAATAAATAATCACTTTTGTGCATGCCCCTTTCAAACAATCGTTAATGATGAATGAAGCTATAATATCAGTAGATTGAAAAGGTTCTAAAACAAATTTAAATTATTTGAAATTTGATAACTGAAATTTTCCACCTCTTTGATTTTGACCCTTATATGTGCGAGTCTACGTTTTCTGAAATGAAAAAAATTAAATCTAAATATAGTAATCGGCACACTGACGAATATCTCCATTCATGCTTGCGTTTGGCACTTAGCAATTACGTGCCATCATATGAAAAGTAGGACATGCAGTGTCATACATCGTCATCAAAAGCAAATTAGTTGTGGAAAACCTTTATACATAATATCTATGTATATGTGATTTGTCTGTACAATTAATAAATACCTACCATTTATAAATTTTATATTTTTCCCTACCTAGTCGATCGCTTGCCAGCTAACACTTTTACGGTAGATCGCCGATAGTATAAGTCTGAGCAAGGTATCTTAACTCTCCTAGGTAGGCTAGCTTACTGGGGTAATGAGAAGCGTGGCGAGGGACGCGTGCGGTCGGAGGGGAGGTACGGCTACGTCACAAGTGGAATCTGTCATCTGTCATCATTCGGTCAGAAAGTTTCTTAGAGAAACAACGTGCCGATAAACGCCGTTTTGGTTGTTTAAAGTGAAATAGGCAGAGTTTAATATTTTTGTAGTAATTTGCTGTACAAAAGGTTCGAGAAAAACAGAAAGGTAAATTTATTTGAAAACATCCGATTCAATTATATTTTAATACATTGTGCATTGTGTAGGTACATTAATTATTACAGGAAATTATATGTCGTGCAGTTAGCTCAACTCAGGGCTATTTATTTTTCCATAATCCCTGATTCAACTATTCAAGATGCCGGCAAGCTGCGCCGTGGGTCTTTGTAAAAACATCGCTAAAAAAACCAAAATATTCATTTTTTTGCTTCCCTAAGGGCAAGTCTTTTAGAAATATATGGGTGGAGCGATGCTTTAGGAAGCACAAATTTAACACAGAAACAAGTCGTGTGTGTTATTATTACCATTAATATTTAATTTAGATACGTAGGTAACATTAGGCGATTCACACATCTACAGCCCTTATTGTATTCAAATTTTTCAAAGTTAGCATTAATTTGACCAAAAACAATATAAAAGTAGACTTGATTATCTTTGATTTCCGACAAACAATACAACGGCTGAACGGGGTGCTTTCCACTTGTGACGTCACGCAGGCGACGTGCAAAATCTAGCCTACCTAGGAGAGTTAAGATACCTTGAGTCTGAGTACCCCTGGATTACAGCATTAACTAAAATCCATTTAGTATGTTGCGGGAGAATATTTTTAAACTTCCACAACGATTTCAGCTTGGAATAGCATTCACTACATTTTTTTGAAAACGTGCACTTCAAAGTTTAAGTTTTTATCGATTATTAAACCGAGATCACGAGCACTCTCACTAACTTTTAACAGGGTATCACTTAATGCTATCTGTTTATCTAATATCAGAGTGGCTTTATTAACAGCAAGTCTGGAGCCAATAGACAAAAGAGATGTTTTGCCCGCATTTAAGCGAAGACCATTTCTATTTGACCAGTCCAGTATACAGGGTTTGTCAAAAAGTCCGGATCAGATGGGACTTTCTTTTATTAAAGTATTTATTAAACAAATCAATACGGCGTTGGTTTGTACTTGTCTAAGGACTAAAAAAAGTGTACCCAGATTTGGTCAAATGACATTCTGTACCTGTCAAATTTGACACTTTTTGAAAAGAATCTTCAGAAGTGGCCCTATTTATGATTTTTTCGAAAGATTTTATTTGGAAAAGTTATTCAGAATGGCATTCTACGACGGTTTACAAATTTTCAGATAAAACTTCGGACTTATTATTTTTTACTCATTTTTTTTTAATTTTCCAAGTAGTACTACAAAATTCTCATTTTTTTCATTGAAATCTGATGAAACGTATGGAATCAACTTATTTCGATAAATAATTGCCCACCTGGACTCTCTTAAAAAAATACTGTTTGCAAAAAAATCGCGTAATCGTTGATCCAAAGTTGTTTTTATTCGAAATTGAAGCATTATTTTCGATATTTTTACTAAAAACATTAAAAGTATAATAACAAGCGAGTTTCATCAGATTTCAATGAAAACAATTCCGCGAGAATTTTGTAGTACACCTATACTTGGAAAATTCAAAAAAATGAAAAAAAAATAATAAACCCGAATTTTTAGCTGAAGATTTACAAACCGACGTAAAATACCATTCTGAACAACTTTTTCAAATGAAATCTTTCGAAAAAATCATAAATAGGGCCACTTCTGAAGATTCTTTTCAAAAAGTGTCAAGTTTGACAGGTACAGAATGTCATTTGACCAAATCTGTGTGCACTTTTTTTAGTCCTTAGGCAAGCATAAACTAACGTCGTATTGATTTTTGTAATAAATACTTTAAGAGTCTTGCTTCCCCGTCACAAAGTTTCTCAGGGGTCCAGCAGTGAGAGACGAAGTACCCAGGAGGCTGGGCTAAACGGGTGCCATTCGTAGTTATTCAGTACTTTTCGGTAACGTTCGGGTACGATTGCCCATAGAAATACTAATATTAAAAGAAAGCTAAAAGATTCTTACATTTGCAGTTTCCAAATTATACTTGTCTTCAGTAGCGCCCTTATTTAAGGTCGGTCAACCGACTCAAGGACATCGGAAATCACAAATTAAAATATTGACATTAACAAAGGGATTAATTAAAGAGTAAACACTTGACTGTATTCAATAAAGACAAATAAACGCGGAAATACATTGGCGCGAAGTTTTGAAAATTATCATACACTATATACAATATTTGGCCAAACATAATTATGCATTTCGTGGAAGAAGTAATATAATATTTACAGAAAGCAATAGAAAATTTTTAGGTTTAATTAAAATGATCGCAAAATTTGATGTTCGAATAAGAGAACATCTTAAAACCTTAAAAGAATAAAAAATAAGGAAATTAGTGATCATTATTTGGAACCTACTTTTTGAAACACTTTAGAAATACTGGTTTTGCAGAATCCAAAGTCGAAGCTGAAAAATTATGTGAAAAATTTAATATTCCTCCAGAATTTAAATTAAATAGAATTAGAAAAAGGAAGCGCCATTTTAGCATTAAATTGTTCAACAGCATTACTGTCGACATCATAAATTAGGCTATTCGCATGTTTTGCTATGTATTGGACGTGATTCATCATATTACTGTAGATATCTAAATAGAAACAATCAGGAATGCATTAATATCCATACACGGTTACTGGTAATTCGATACATTCCTTTGGAGATGTGATGGGGCAGGAGCTAAGAAACAAATTTAACCCTAATATACATTATGCAAAACTCAATAGTTTTTGAGATATTTCAATTTTTGTGTTTTTCTCAAAAAAGTAGATCGTAATGTCTTTAAAGTTAATTTAAAAAAAATTTGCTTGCCATTTTTTTGAACTTTTTTACTGCATTACTTGTCCCACTCTGTGGGGTCATCCGTTTGGAATGGAAAATATCCGGAAACATTTCGATCATGTGAAAATTTTAAATAAAAACTTATAAAAAATAATTTTTAAAAATTTTAAAAATGAAAATTACCAATTCGTTTTTCTCAAAAATTATCAACATAACATGCGTATAAATTATTTTAAAAACTTCCTTATTTCAACAGCTATCTATCAAAGTACAAATGTTCAACGTGCCCTTGATAGTTCTAATAAAAAAATAGTAAAAGTGATGCAAGTAGTATGGTTCTTATTTTTGGATAAACAGGTAAAAAGTAAAAGTGTGCGTAAAAAAAATAACAAATCGTTCATGTCAGTCAGTCAGTCCTCGACTTTGATGCTTACGCATGTGTATTATTAACTGACATTATTATCTCCGTGTCCCTTAAGTTTGTTGCTCTTGTTGAGTTTGTTGCTGAAGATTTTGGTTTAGGTCGTTGTTGTTGTTATTGTATTTTAAGTGCCATGGCCACCTAGACCAATGCAGAATACGCTGACATCTTGTTTGTCTACGGATATTGTGACGGCAAAGCTGCCGAAGCTCGCCGAGAATATGAACGTCGCTTCCCTAACCGTCGTATACCAAATGTTCGTGTATTCGGTACGACATATCGAAATGTCGCTGAAATTGGCTCCGTGAAACGTAGACAAGGTAACGCCGGTGCTCCTCGCGTTTATCAACCAGATGATGAGGAAGAAATATTGCGACATTCTGATGAAGACCCAAGAACTTCAACTAATAAAGTCGCAAGACTAACCGCAACGTCACAATGGAAAGTTTGGTCTACGATACGCAGTATTCGATGACATCCTTACCACTATACGCCTGTGCAAGGCTTTCATGAAGGTGATCCTGGAAGGAGAGTGGAATTCTGCCGCTTTATGTTAAATTCAGATGCAGACAATGCAAATTTCTTACTGAACATTTTATGGACGGATGAAGATGTTCCTCTCACCGTGAGACAGCGAATGATATTTCAGCACGACAGCACGACGGTTGTCCAGCACATTATCGGCTGACAATACTACAGTTACTCGGTCAACGTTTTCCTAACCGTTGGATTGGAAGGGCAGGCCCAATACCTTGGCCAGCGCGAAATTCAGATTTAACACCTCTAGATTTCTACATGTGGAGCCATATGAAAGAGATGGTCTATGAAACACCAGCCGAAACGGAGAATAACTTAGAAAAAGAAGAACTGTAGTACAACTTTGAAATTAATTAAGAATTAAACGATTACCTTTACAATACGGTTTTTACTGTTTATCCAAAAATAAGAACTATCAAGGGCACGTTGAATATTTGTACCTTGATAGATAGCTGTTCAAATAAGGAAGTTTTTAAAATAATTTGTACGCATGTTATGTTGACTACACCACTCACATTTTTCTTAACCAATCAGATTGATCGATTTCCTTAGCAACAGCCAATAAAAACAATTTTCAAGTGGAAAAATCACACGTGCGTTTTAATAAGTGAAAAAACCACGCGTGGTTTTTTCACTTAGGTATTTTAAATAAGTGAAAACAATTCATAAATAGTAATTAACTGTTCGTGATATAGTCTGAACGAATACAACGCGTGATCCGAATTTCCTGTGATAAATTTGGATCGGATAATTAATTCGTGCTAGTTAATCTTAGCTCCTGCCCCATCACATCTCCAAAGGAATGTATCGAATTACCAGTAACCCTGTATAGGGCGGTGAATTGCTTCATGCACAAAAGAAACTCGAACGGTAAATTTTTAATAATGTAAATATTTGCATTCCTAATTATTTTAAACCAAAAGTACAACTAAGTTTGTTGTAGAGAAACAAATACATGCGGTATTGATGCTATTTTATATATTAAAAATTTCCCGTTGCAATTCCTATTACGAGTGAAGCAATGTACATCATGTATGTCAGATACAGAATGTTGGTATGAAATATTAAAAGAGCACTTGTATGACCAAAAGCAAGTCGAAATGTCGTAATCAAAATGTGTTCAGGTTCAGAGATCAATCAAAATGAAACCTACACATAAAATTATGTGCTGAATTATGGGTTTTTGAATTATGGCAGTGACATTTGTTCAGGAAGGAAATTTTAGAAATTATCTATATTTTACCTGTTAACTTAAAATCCTTTATAATTGAGTTACAGTTAAATTTTTCTGAGCAAAAGTATTCTAACTGAAGACACCCTTTATGCTGCTGAAACACATGTGAAGGACTGTTTAAAATATCCTTCCTTAAATTTTCAGCCTTTTGATGCATTACGTCTGTAGATGACTTTCTACGAACTTTGTACGAACACGGCTATCTTTTAAAATTTCTTTTAAAACGAATAACAACAAAATGAAGATGGTGCTCAATATTTCACTGTTAATAAGGTTCGTTATACCTATCCCTTTTTTCATATTTCTAGGGATTTGAGTATTTAGGAAATGATATTCTTTAAAGTTAATTACAATTCAATAAAAATCGCACAGGATTATTTCAGTGACAAATATTTTTTGATTCGAATCTGTATAGTTCAAATTTCACAATATTACGCGTTTTTGTAAAAAAGCGGTTGCATTTCTTTTAAATTTTCTTGGTCCTCTAAATTGAAAACTAAAAACGCACGTAATATAAGGACAGATTATTGCATTTTCCTGATTTTAAAATGTTTTGACTGTAAAATAATAATTACAGAAGCGAATAGTTGCAGATTAATGATTAACTGAAGGTAGTATTTTAAGAGAAGTATAAAGATTGCTATACATAAGTATCACAAATTTCTTGGTATATTTTTATTGGAATAAATAATATTACATTTATATGACACATTCAACAAATAATAAATATTGAAAAAGTATTTGCTAATATCAATTTATTTTTTGAATACACAGAATTTTCCAAAATATATTCAAATGATCAAATTAAGCGCGCCGCTTATTTGCTTATGGTAGTTAATTATATTATTACCTTGTTTAGTATAAAACAGAATATTAAAACCGACAATCTTTATTTTTTAACCTATGGAATGATACTTTTGTCGTTGGTTCTGTCCACTACGTGGCGCTCTTGTACAGTGCAATTTTAAAGTACGATTTTGAGTGTGCAGACTCTACGCTCGTGTCTGTTTTTGGAAGAATGTTTAATCCAATGTCTTTATAATAAATACAGTGGGAAAAACAAAATCCAAGGCTATGCCTCTATATAAATAGTTTTCCATAAAACTGAAAGATTTAGCAGCAATTAATTCTTAAAAATGACCCTAAAACCGGCTTTTTCAATGATTAATTATTTTAAATTAACAATTTAATTGTAAATTTTAGCCATATAGAAGCATGCATTGAAGGGTTTACTAAACAGTAATAGCTTTTATTTTAAAGTATTTGGTGTAAGTTTTTCATAAACAGACACGAGCGACAACGCTGAAAATGCTTGAATTTGGTCGGGAAGCAAGACTCTTAATAAAAAAAAACGTCCCATATGATCCGGACTTTTTGACAAACCCTGTATAATTGAAATTTAGATTAAGTTCATTAATCAGAGCATTGACATTTCCAAGTAGGCAAGATTTATACAATTGGGTGTCACCTGCGTATAGATGAATATTCCAGTTATTTACAAGAACATCGAGTAAATCAGCGGTAAAAATTGTAAAAACGGTAAGACCTAATATACTTCCCTGTGGAACGCCGTAAAAACTACTGGTAGTTCTTCTGACATGATACCATCTAGTTTCACCAATTGGGACCTGTTGCTTAAATAATTTGAAAACCAGCAAAGCATATCTTCATTAACGCCATAGAAATGTAACTTGGCTAGAAGCAAATCTCGATCGATTACATCGAAAACTTTACCAGATAGGTAACTTCAGATTCATTTATGTTTCTAGTAATGTCTGTAGTTTGTTATTTTTAACATCTCAGAGTTGGCAATAAGTTGTTAGAGCTAATGTACTGCAGTAAAAATTTATTAACAATCTTTTCTATTATTTTAGACAGTGTAGGCAAACACTTATCGGTCGTATGTCTTTTAATTCTCTAGCAGTTTGAGTTTTTGGTAAAGTATTAATAATTGCTTTTTTCCATATTCTAGGAACTTTTAATAGAAAAATTTATAATATCAGCAATTGCTTCCTTACAAAACGGTAATACTAACTTTAGCATGCTTAAATTGATATTATCGCAGCCAACTGCATTTGATTTTAATGCTTTAATAATTTTCTCTATCTCGTCTACTGTTATCGATTGTATTTGATGCAGTTCGACTTTAAAGTTAGGATATTTATTATGTTGGAAAAATTTTAAAAGTTCACTATCAATAACCACATTTTGCAGGCTGTTTACAAAATGGTTGTTGATTATATTGGCATCTTTTATATCTTCGGCTATCTCTGAACGTAACTTACTGTGGATATTCCAAGACGAAAATTTTTTCCAAAGCATACGAGGATTATTCTTGTGCATTCTGATTTGATGTTGTGTACAGGGTGTATCGTAAATGGCGCATAATACTCGCACCACGCGATTCTGCGTTAAAAGCTGGACAAAAATTGTATAACCGTTTTAGGCCAAAACGTGTAGTTTTTGAAGAATTGTTAATTAAAATCTTAAAAACTTAGCAACACAGTGCGGTCAGACATACTACGTCACCTGCGATATCACCAATAGCTACCCGCTTGATTTAATATAATTGCATTGTACATCGATGCAACATTTATGAAAAGCACAAGCACTGCAAAAATTTCAAACTTCGGATGGAAATTCTAATTAAACGAAGGGTATGTTGAGTACGATTGCAGATTAGTTATTTCTTTTGTTGATTAAACTACAGCTAAAAACCATTATTTCATAAAAAATATGACACGACAAGCAAACCAGAATACAACTTAAGGCTGCTAATAACTCCATAACTAAAGAGTTAACAGCAAATTGGTACTGGAGTTTTTTGCTTGGATTTTGAAGTAGAATCGGGTGATATCAACATTATGCGCGATATTCGATACACCCTGTATAATAGAATGAGAAAGTATACTGAACACATCAGCTAGGTGAATATCAGCAGGGTCTTCGAGCAAAGCGCGGTACCACAGATGCTATATTCATAATGAAACAAATAGCAGAAAAAAGCCAAGAATATGGCATTCGAATGCATAGCCTTTTCATTGATTTTAGACGAGCTTTCGATAGAATTAAAAGACACAAATTAATCGAAACACTGAAAGAGATAGAAATCCCCAGAAAATTAATAAACTTAACAATCATGACGTTACAAAATAACACAGTTACAGTACAAATTCCAATGGGAATAATACAAGAAATAAAGGTGAATGGAGGGGTGCGTCAGGGAGACATATTATTACCCATGCTGTTTAATATCACGTTAGAGGCGGTCGTTCGAAAACTGAATATAAAGGGGCCGATCAACACAAAACTGTCGCAGATAATAGCCTATGCGGATGATATAGTACTGACAAGTAGAACAGACAAATTGAAAGAAGGCTTTATCATATTACAACAAACAGCAAATCAATACGGACTCATAATAAACGAAAACAAAACCAAGTTTATGAAATTCACCAGAACTCAAGTATGCATAAAAGAAAAATTCAAAATACGTACTTGCATTTTCAAAGAAACCAAAAGTTTCAATTATTTAGGATCTCTATTGACGGCATGAAGGAAGAGGTAGAAAATAGAATAAAAACAGATTTCAACGCCTACTATGCACATAAAAGTATCCTGAAATGTAATTGCGTGAGCAGAACGACGAAATTAAAAGTTTATCGTACAGTCATACGACCAGTAATAACATAGGCGGCAGAAACGTGGAACATAAACAAACGACAAGACGAACAACTTAGAATATATGGGAGGAAATTGTTACGAGGATTTCTAAGAACTATAAAGGACGGTCAAGAAAGTAGGGCATGGACGAACCATCTCCCAATAAGCCTCCCAATAATGTTAACTGGCTCATAACATTTTCTGGCGTCTTTCCACCTGCTAATAGTATTTATGTGACTCATAACTGGGGTTATTTGACCCGTAACTTATTGCGAGGACGCACCATCCCATAAGGTTCCTATCTTCCCAATACGTTGAGATGCGTGCGCTGTGCGCATCAGTGCGCGTCAAATTCTCAGCTGTTTCAATACGCATAACCTATTTGTCAGCTGTCACACGCTCGAGTTGTTTTGAAAGTGAAAAGGTGAAAATTTAATAAAAACTTATGATGAATCTCTTTGGAGATTTTGAAGAGGTCTTAGAAAATGATTTGGTTGAAATGGTAGACATTGTAAATCCTGCACGAAACGCATACACGGTACGACCACGACCAGATAATATGAACATTTGGAATGACAAGGAATTTTTGACAAGGTTCAGGATTTCAAAGGAGTCTGTTACAGAAATATTGCGCCAAGTAGGAGAAAATTTAGAACACCGAACGGATAGGTATAAATGCATAACATAGTTATTTTAATTCTACACAATTTACATTTTTAGAAATCATGCAATTCCACCGCTGTAACAGATGCTTTTAACACTGCGCTTTCTCGCTAGTGGAAATTTTTATGTAACGATTGCAAATTTTGGGGGGATACATAAATCTACTGGAGAAAAATTATTTCACGAGTAATTACGGTATTAAGTGAACTTAGACCACAATACATTAAATTTCCGCAATCTGTTGAAGAACGAAATGCAACAGTGTTGCAATTTGCACGTATTGCTCGATTTCCTAGGGTTCTTGGTGTTATAGACTGTACGCATGTAAAACTGCAATCACCAGGTAGGATTTTACAATAGTTTAATTAAATTAGCTATTTAACATAAAGAACTATTAGGTAGTTTACTAGTAAAACAAAGCAATAAATGTGTTATAGACAACTGTCCATTATATTTTAAATGACATTAGCTGCCAAAAATTAATTTAATATTTTTAACATGTATTTGTAATCATAAAAAAATATTGTATATGTGCTAAAAGAAGGGTTTAATAATGTTCATAGGGTTGCAAAACTCAGTTTTCAGCTTCATTTTGCAACTTTCCTAGTTAATTATAAAACCCTTTTTTTTAGCACATATTATGTACATCATAAATAACTATTAATTTATTGTAGGTGGTCCAAATGCAGAAAACTTCAGAAACAGAAAAGGATATTTTTCTTTAAACGTGCAAGCTGTTTCTGATGCTACTACCTGCATTACAGATATAGTGGCTCGTTGACCGGGAGCAACTCATGGTACGTATATATTTAATAATTAATCTATTATGATGCGATTCGAAACAGGCGAAATGGCAAATCAGTTACTGCTCGGAGATAGTGGTTATCCTTTAAAGTCATACTTAATGACTTCCATTGACGAACCAGCAACTGAAGCGGAAAGTCTTTATAACGAATCACATATAAGAACCAGAAATGTGATAGAAAGAACTTTCGGAATATTGAAAATGCGGTTTCCAATATTATCTGTAGGAATTCGTTGCCATCTACCACTGGCCCAAAAAATAATAGTTACGGCTGCAATTTTACATAATGTAGCTTATAAAAATAGTGATGAATTACCACAAGAGGAGGAATTTGCAGATGCTGAATTAAACATTAATAGGGAAGATATTTTACCAAGGCACCATGATAACAATTTAACTCGTAGGGCATTAGTCAATTATTTTGAAATTTTATTATAATTATTTTTTGTGTTGTAATTTGAATTACACAGTACAAACTATCGAGGATAAATATATATATTTTTTTTTGAGAAAAGAACTTTCTTATTTCATACCTTTTTATATACCGGGTGGTGCATTGCCTCACGCATCATAGGAATTTCACTGGTAATTTTTTAATATGGGTTACAGTAGAAATCACTCGCTTGCACTGGTTGTATATTATTTTCTTTAGACTTTCCCAATTCCGTTAGGATTGCATGGTTGCATACAATAATGCATACGTCACGCTTCTCTTACTATGAATTTAGTCACTAATGGGTTTAGAGTCTTTAGGGAATTCGTAAATCTTTAGGTTGGTTTTCTTTAGGAAATTCTGTTGCAAATTTTTAGTTAACCTTCTTCTGTACTCAAACACCGTCGCGGATACACGTCGTTTACTTTGGTTTTAGTATTTGGTTTTCCAAAATTAGTTTGATCATCCGAGGTACGACATATTGAAAATGGTATTTAGTTTGCCTTTTGGGCCTTTAGTGAATTTAAAACGTTAGTAGTTTTGGTTTTTAAGCATTTTCAAACCTTTATTGGGATTTTAACTATTCGACGACCATTTTGATAGAAGCATTTCGAAGGGCATTTAAGAACTTTTGGGTATGTAATGCATTGGTTTTATTTGAAGATTTCTTACGGTAAACGGTATTCGTTGTATTTCAGCCCTTCTTTTAGTACGTTCTAATACTTTCTAGTACTCTTTAGTACATTTTGTGGTTGTTGCTGTTTTTCCTGCACAACGTGTTCGTAAAACCATCTATTAGTTCGACATCTGTATTCCACGCGTTGTTGGTTTGGTTTGGAATTTCGTGATCCGAAGAAATCGTCCAGCCCCTGATAATTAGAAGGCAATTAACTGGAATTTTCCTGAGTTCAACTTCGTTATCTACACATTTTAAGACTCAAGGTTAAGGTTTGATTTTGAGGTTATCTTGTGTTAAAGTTTTTTTTTTTTTTTAATTGACATTTATTGAAAATTTACAATCTACTTCACTAGGAGTATTAAGTAAATGTGTTATAATAGATCAATGTCTTGGAAGGGAAAATGTCCACTGACATTTCTCCTTATCTTTCACTATCACTTAGTGTTGTTGAATTAGGTCTGCAGGCCAGGTTTTGTTTAGTCTTCTATTGAGCGGTCCATCCCTGTATAGGTTGTCGATGAGAACGTTTGGATTTCCTGCAAGTCGGTGTCGATAGTTGGTGGAGACGGTATTGATTACTTCCGTGATGTATGGAATATTTAGGTCTTGGTGCAGCGTTAGATTGCTGATATACCATGGCGCATTAACAATCGCACGTAGTGTTTTGTTTTGGAAGGTTTGGATTATTTTTAATCGAGTAGGCTTGGCACATCCCCAAAGCTGTACGCCATAAGACCAAATGGGTTTTATCATAGTCTTGTATAGTAAGATTTTGTTCTGGGTGGAGAGTTTTGATTTACGGCCCATGAGCCAATACATCTGTTTGAGTTTGAGATCCATCTGTCTTCGTTTCGTCTGTATGTGTTTCTGCCAGTTAAGCGTTGGTCTAGATGTAATCCTAGGTATTTTACATCTGTTTTTGTAGGTATCGGGACTCCGTTAACTGTTACAGAAGGACAGATTTCGGTGCGAGTAGTGAAGGTAACTTGAACAGATTTGGATTGGTTTATCTTGATTCGCCACTTGTTATACCATTCACTAAGCTGATTTAGGTGAGTTTGCATGTTTTGGGAAGATGTTGCAGGATCGTTATCTGAGGAAAGGATAGCAACGTCATCCGCAAATGCAGCAATGATAGTGTTTTCCGTTTCAGGTAAGTCAGAAGTATATATAAGATATAGAAGCGGGCCGAGCACGCTTCCCTGCGGGACACCAGATTGTATGGGATAGTGGGGAGAGACTGCGTCGTTGTGTTTTACGGAGAAATTCCTGTCGGCGAGGTAAGATTTCAGTATGAGGTAGTAATTGTTGTTAACCATATTTTTGAGTTTGTAGAGGAGGCCTTTATGCCACACTTTGTCGAACGCTTGGGAAGTGTCCAAAAATACCCCCTTGCAGTATTTCTTTTCCTCAATACTCTTAGATATCTGGTTGACTATTCTGTGGGCTTGGTGTATCGTTGACATATTTGCGCGAAAACCAAACTGATAGTTAGGCAGCAAATCTGTTAGTGGATAGTCTTCTTGGATTCGTTTGAGTAGCAGCCTCTCAAATATTTTAGAAATGATGGGCAGTAAACTTATAGGCCTGTATGAAGATGTTTCTTGAGGGGGTTTGCCATTTTTATGTATCATTATTATTTCCGCATATTTCCATATGATAGGAAAGTAGCAGAGGCTTAGCATGCGGTTATAAATTGTTGTGAGGAGGACGACAGCTTTGCGAGGTAGCATTTTTAGAATTTGTCCGGTTATTAAGTCATACCCCGGAGCTTTGTGTTGGTTTAGCTTGGATATTTCAGCTTTAACTTCTGACGGGCTAACAGATCTTATTGGTTGAGACATTTGACAGGGTATGTCAAGGAAGTCTTCAACATGATTAATTGGAACGCCGGGTATTGGTTCTGGCTCTTGGAAAACGTGGGATAAGTGAGTTGCAAAAGTGTCGGCCTTTTCTTGATCGGAGCGAGCCCATTCATTATTGAGTTTTCTTATCGGAGACTTTGGTGGTGTGGGTCTTTTGAGTTTTTTAGTAGCTTTCCATAGGCTGTGGCCATCAGAGGATAAGTTCCGGATGTATGTTTCAAAGGTTGAGTTTTGAACTTTTTTAAGTGCTGAAGTAAGTTGTCTGGATAGTCTTCTATAGTAGTGTAGGTCTTCCATGTTACGTGAGCGCTGCCATCTCCCTCTGGCTCGTCTTTTTTCACTGATGAGTTGTCGGATGTGTAAGGGAGTGCTGCTGGGACTTGCTGCTTGTAGTTCGGTTCTAGGAGTCGATTGCCACGCAGCCTGCTGTAGAAGGTTAGTAAAATATTGGGCGGCAGCATCTAGATCTGCTGAATTTTTGATGCGTATATTGAGATTTATGTTTTTATTTATGTATTCTTCAAGTTTTCCCCAGTCGGTGTATCTCGTAGTCAGACTTGGATGTGTAGGTTTATTTATGGCTGAAGTGCACATACTTAGAATAACAGGTGTGTGGTCTGATGACAGGTCGTGATTTGTGTCTATTAAGCAGTTTTGCGTTGGTATGCCACTAGTTATAAAGAAGTCTAGGAGGTCTGGCAGTTTTCTTACATCTGACGGCCAGTAAGTAGGTTCTCCGTTAGCTAGATGAGTATAGTTGTTGCCAGTCATAGCCCGTAGGAGGTTGCGTCCCTTGGTGGTAATGAGTCTAGAGCCCCAATGAGAGTGCTTGGCATTCCAGTCCCCCCCTGCGATAAAACGATTACCGAGAGTTTTAAAGAAATTTTTATATTCGTCAGAAGGAATGGTGTGGCGTGGTGGACAGTAGACAGCTGTTATCGTCAGGTTCCACTTTTCGGTATTTACCTAGACGTTGGTAGCTTGGATCTCATTGGTTTGATATTTGTCTAATTCATGATGGGATATGGAATTTTTGATTATAATTGCTGATCCGCCATGCGCTGTGCCATCAGGGTGGATACAGTTGTAGGTTGCGTAGTGTGGTATGAGGAAAACGGTTCGATCAGTGAAGTGGGTTTCAGAAACTAAGATAATGTCTATTTGGTTTAGGTGTAGGAAAGTTATTACCTCTAGTTTATGATTGAGCAGCCCATTGGCATTCCACGTTGCAATTCTAAGTGTTTTAGCCATTATGGGTTTAGTTTGCTGATGACAGTGGTAAGCAAGTTTAGAATCATGCTATTTTGATTAAGTAACTGGGTGAACATGTTTTTGAATTCATTTAAGAATAATGTTAGTTGCTCCTCTATATTTGCTGTATTTTGGACGGGCGTTTTATTTCTGTTGTTTAGTACAGCTTGAGCATACGTTGGATTTTGGTTTTGCAACATGAGTGTATTAACCGGGTTGTAGATAGTAGGCTGTGTCTGCTGGATGTGGTCATTGGTTTGTGTGGGGTTAGCTTGGAAGCGTCTGGCGCCCTGTTTTTGGACAATTAAGTCTTTGTAGACTCTACATCCCTTGTAGTTTGCAGGGTGCTCACCTGCACATAGAGCACATTTTGCGGGAGTGTCTCTAGTTTTTTGGCATGTTTTGGAATCGTGTTGACTGCCACATTTGACGCAGGTGTGAGGTCTATTACAGTATGCTTTAGAATGGCCATACTCTTGACATCGCATACACTGGACTATGTCACGTCTTTTTCTTGGTGCTTCTACGGTTATTTTGGTGTTATGAATGTACTTTAGGTCAAATATAGCTTTATTATTTGTTTTAGGTTCCAGGTCGATAAAGAACAGGGAAAGTGGTTCTTTAGTTATTCTGTGTTTAATGTTCATTATGTTTCTTACTTGATGTCCTGCTTTTGCAAGCTCATCATTGATTTCCTTAGCTGGTACAGAGTGATGTAGGTTTCTAATCACTATTCTGTAAGCGCGATCTTCTTTCGCTTGATACGTGTGGTGAATAATCTGTTCTTCTCGCAGGTGCTTTATTAGTTTTCTATATGTATCAATTCTTAAAGCATTGATTTTCACTGTATCGTTAGCTAAGGCTTTTGTGTGGTATGTCTCATCTTCTGTAATTTTTGCTAGATTGTCAATCATGCTCTGATAGTTTTTAACTCCATATATAAATATCGGAGGTGGTTTGGGTGTTGCTGGTTCAGTGGTGGTATTCAGACTGGTTGTAGCATTTTCAACATCTGTTTCAAGCGGTTTGAATTGATTTTGGACGCTTGTTTGAGTAAAATCAGGGTGTTGATTTGTTAGTTTATGGCTAATTTTGCGTTTTTTAACTGATTGCCAGTCATGTTTGTTAGTTTCCGTTGGGCTATCGCCCATTTCATCGTCGTTTTCTTCGTTTGTTGTATCACCAGTGATTTGAGCGGTGGGTGGGGTATTTAGTAGGTGAGTATTTAAATTAGGGGAGTATACATTTTGCTGAGTAATGAATTGATTAGGAAATTGGCTTAGAAAAGCTGCATTTGCTGTCTGGAGTTGCGGATAACCGTACGGTACACCTGTTTGTTGATAGCCTACTGGATTTTGAAAATTAGGTATGTTGGGCGTGAAACCAGGGATTTGACTTGGCTGTAATTGAGATGGATACATGCTTACCCATTAATGAAGAT
The DNA here is from genome assembly GCA_963082815.1 of Melanotus villosus. Lineage (NCBI taxonomy): Eukaryota > Metazoa > Arthropoda > Insecta > Coleoptera > Elateridae > Melanotus > Melanotus villosus. The sequence goes on along the minus strand of OY720427.1, from coordinate 15,587,843 downwards.
TTAACTTTCAAATGAGTTAATAAACTTATTTTGTTAAATGTCCTTTTAAAAATAGGTACAAAAGGCCAACGGCCTCGTATTTATCGCGACCGATAGCGACCAGACTTACACTTTCTTACGTTTAGCGAACTGAGCACGTCTTTACGCTTCGAAAGCAGAATCGGAACTCGTGTTAAAGTTAAATTTGAAAAACATTCAAACATATTAGTAGATTTGATACGGTATTTAGTTGTGTTATTAGAGAAATATTTACCGTATAAATATTTGTAAATTCACCGATTTGTAAAACTTTCAATGTCAATTTAGTAATTCGTATTTCTATACCATTAAATAAAATTGTGGTTGCAGTCACAGCAACGTGAGTTTATAAATTTATTTTATTTTTTTTTTTTTGTAAAGGAATATTCAATTTACGTGTTTAAACTTAGTCATTTATTATTTCTTTTAATTTATAATATATCGTAATTGAATTTTGGTACCGACAGGTTTTGCAAGATATTATTATTTATGTACTATGGATTATTGTTATCTATAATCGCAGGTCACGATGAACTGAGCTCAATTCTGCGTATGCGTATTTAATAATTTAGTTTAAGAATTATCCTTGCGAACCCTCAGAGGGTCTACGTACGTTTAATTACGATCTTAGCATTTTTAACGATACAGTCTACGTTCGTTTAATTACGATTTGGGTTAATTTAAACCTTACATTTTTCTTGCGTTTAGTTACGAACTTCGTTATTTTGAACATTCCCTATAGTTTTTTTTTATTTGTTTAATTAGATCTCGTTATTAAAATATTACATTTAGACTTACGTTTGATTACGATCTTACTAGTAATTTGTTTATTTGTTCGTTTGAATTAATAACTTCATTATTAATTTTCAATTTCAATTGTGTATGTGTTTTGCTTAATTGTTAATATATTCTATTCCGTTAATTACAAAGCCTTGCGTTTTATTATCAAGTCAATGACTTTGGAGGTCTATTCTTAAGGAGGTCCGACTGAAGACGTTTAAGTTATAAGGATCTGGCGCCCAAGAAACATCGTTAGTTTAGGTATTTAGTGAGCACTATTTTCTTTTAGGAACCTCACGCCCATGCAACAGAGTAGCGGGTTTATTCAGTGTTATCACCTACGGATAACAATTGATATACTTCACCTAGTGCTGGTGTAGCATATGTAAATGTTTGCTTCCCCAATTATTTTAGGCCAAAAGTGTAATAAGTTTTTTGTAGAGAAAAAAATACCCCACCCACTGATGCTATTTTACACAATTTTCGTGTAACAGAAAAACTGTGGGGATTAATTCGTGCACTTTGACAAAAATCACTGATGTCACGCTCGTTTTTAACTTTTTTTTAATTTTCTTGCTGAATTGTTTTTTAATTTATGCGTTCGAAGAAAAAATAAAATGTGCTGTTCGGAGAAAAAATTATTTTATGTAACAATTTTAAATTGTGATACATCTTACATACATATACGCAGGCTCCAAAGGCTCGTTCTGATGAATCACAAAATCCGTGCAATTCAATTCTTATGTAATCAGATATGAGGGCGTGTCGAGGTATCTTAAGGGTGTTAATAATTGGCAGACCTTCTTTGAAAGTTGACCAAATGACCAATAAATTATGGGATACCTCTTCATCCCATGAAGTTTTTAATTTCCATAATTCTTGCATAATTAATTTTTCCCTTATAATTATAGGTCCTAACAGCCCTAAAGAATCGAATATTTGACAGATTATTGAAAGAATTGCACGTTTTGTAATAACTGAATGCTCATTGATTGAATTATTCACACGATACTGAATGAAATCACAAATTGGGTTCCAAAAAATCCCTAAAGTCTTATTTGCTTCATTTTGGCCAATAGTTAACATACTGACCTCTAAGTTTTTATTGATCTTAAACTTATTTAATATGGTTGGATCATTACATATCCACTTTCTCAGTTCAAAACCTGCGCCTGATAATATTTGTGACACATCTGCCTGAATTTGTAGAACCTCTGCCACAGTACCTGCCCCGGTAAGCAAATCGTCTACGAAAAAATCATTTTGTATAATTTTACACGCAATTGGAAATCGTTCTTGGTTATCGTTGGCTAATTGCAAAAGACATCTGACTGCTAGATAAGGAGCGGATGCCGTGCCGTAAGTTACTGTGTTTAACTGGTAACATTTTAATTGACTATCAGAATTTTCGCGCCAAAATATTGTTGGATACGCTGAGTTTCATCAATAAGTACATTTTTGAAACGTCAGCAGTTATAACAAATTTATGGCTTCTAAATCTAACTAAAATTGAGAAGACGTCCTGCTGCAATTTAGGACCCTTGAATTGAACATCGTTTAATGATAATCCATTGTTTGTTGCTGCTGATGCATCAAAAACTACTCGACACCTAGTGGTAAGGCTCGTATTCTTGATTACCGCATGGTGTGGTCAATAATAGCAGTTAGAATTATTAACATCGTTTTCGATAGTCACTTCACTCATATGATTTAAGTGTTTGTACTCGCGCATAAATTCTACATATTCTCCCTTGAGGTCAGGATTTTTATTTAATTTTCGTTCCAGAGAAAAGAATCTGTTTAATGCAACTTCTCGTGAATAGCCTAAATTTTTTAATGATTCCTTGAATGGAATGTTAACGATAAACCGACCGTCATTGTTGCGCTTAGTGGTTTTATTAAAATGTGATTCTCAATATTTTTCGGATTTAGATAGCGGTAAAACCTTATTGTTGATCTCTTCTAATTGCCAAAATTGTTCGATTTTGTCATCAATTGATTTGTCTACATCAACACTTAAACAGTTAACAGTGGCATATGAATTTGAGTTTGTACTTAAATTTCCCGCTATAACCCAGCCCAAGTGCGTATTTTGCATCATAGGTAGATTTTTTCCCAGACGATGCTGTCCGTTACATATTATAGACCAAAATACATCAGATCCTAATAAAATATCGACCTCAGTCGAAATATTAAATGCTGGATCCGCTAAATTAAGTTGACTGGGAATGTTTAACGCATTCTTATAAAGCATGTTCTGAAATATTTGCGAAACCATTATTTTTCATATTTAATCTGTCATTAAGGACTTCAGTTTTTCCTGAAATATGGAAAACTGCTCGAATTTGTCCCGTGTATAAATCTGGAGATCCCAACTTAATCTGTAACTATAGACCTATAAGTATTCTATCGAACTTTGCTGAAGTTTATGAAAAGTGTCTCTATTTTCAGTTATACTCCTCAGTTCGTTGTTTTATTTCTCCTACCCAGCATGGTTTCATGGAAAATCGTTCTACTATCACCAATTTAGTGTGTCTTACACAGTATTTGTCGGAAGTAATCGACGCTCATGGTCAGGTAGACGTCATCTACACCGATTTCTCCAAAGCCTTTGACCGCATCGACCATAATACCACCTTAAGTAAATTACAGGAATTTGGATTCAGTAGTCAGTTAGTTCAGCTATTTAAATCTTATCTTATAAATCGTAATCAATACGTCGAATATAATTCTTATCGTTCCCGGTCGTTCATTGCGTCTTCAGGTGTCCCACAGGGATCCAATCTGGGCCCCCTATTATTTCTCTTATTCGTGAATGATATAACCGATTCATTATCCTGTAAAAATCTAATGTTTGCTGATGATCTTAAGATTTTTAGTGCCATAACTGCAATAGGTGATTGTCAGTATTTACAATCTCAACTTAGTTTGATACAGGAATGGTGTATTAAGAACAGTCTTCAACTCAACATATCTAAATGCAAAATTGTCAGTTATAGCAGAACCCAAAATCCAATTTTATTTAATTACGTATGTAATGGAATTTCGCTAACTCGGTGTCTACAAATCAAATATCTTGGAATCACGTTTGACACTAAGCTTTCTTACACTCAGCATATTGACGAAATATCCAAATCGGCCTTAAAAACCCTTGGTTTCGTTATTCGTACTTGTAAATCTTTTCAAAATGAAAGAGCACTTAAATGTCTGTATTTAACATTTGTGAGATCTAAATTAGAATATGGTACTATAGTTTGGTGTCCTTATTATGATTGCTATAAACATACCTTGGAGTCAATTCAACGGCGATTTCTAAAGTTTTTGTCGTTTAAACAAGATGGAGTTTATCTCGAAATTGGTTTTAATCACAAAACTCTATTACAGAGGTTTAATATGCAAAGCTTACAATTAAGAAGAACTATAACTGATCTTACCTTTCTTTTTAAACTGTTGCATAATAAAATTGATTCTAGCATTATATTACAGTATCTGCCATTTCATGTACCAAGAGCATCATCTAGGTGTAGTTTCATGTTCTACTTTAACACTATGCCACGTACAAATTTATTATGTAATTCGCCTATGTATAGAATTTGCCGTACATATAATCAAATATCCCATCTAACTGATATTAATTGTTGTACACTTACTGCTCTAATTACCAAAGCTTGCGATTACTACACATAGTAAGTTGATTGTGTTATTTTTGTTGTCTTATGTGTTACTATGTACTAATTATTATTAAGCTGCAATGTATGTATTTATGTCATTTATGTATTATGTTGTCCTGTAAATGGGCTTTTCCTGTTGGGCAATAAAGATTTATTATTATTAAAATGAAATAGACGGCAGTTTGTCGGTAATTTTAGGAATAACCAAGCAATTGATATTCATACTAAATTCATTATAACATGACATTATAGATAGGCTTACTTGGCTGCTTATTCTTGAGAGTGTTTGACCCACCCCTTTTATTAAATGGTTAACCCTTACAAGTGGTAAATTTAATTTTTTCGGTAATAAAATGACTTTGTGCGCCGCTGTCCAGTAAGGCACGACATGTTATAATTTCATTATTACTATTTTTGACCTTGATAATGGCCGTTGATAATAAAACCTCTGTTGTGGCCATTAAACATGCCGTAGCATTACCACCTAAAACGTGGCCGCTAACTGAAACCAATCAGGGTTGGGATTTTAGGAATGACAGTTTGTAATAGAATTTAGTGCGCAAGTGTAATAGATTGTAGTAGGTTGAATATTAGCGGGAAATTCAATAGTGTATAACAACTGAATATGCTTATATTTAAGTATTAATAACAAAATATTATATATAATATCAGATTATTATTATTTTTATAGTAGTATTGTGCTATTACGCTATTACATTTTATAGTAATAGCGTAATAAGTACATGCTCACTGTAATAGATTTATTACAATTGTAATAGCAATCCCAACCCTGAAACCAATTCATTTGGAGCCGTTATTTGCGGCGTTTCTTGTGTACCTGAGGTAGATGATTCGACCGGCCGTTATGCCGACAAGGCTGCCCGTTTCCGGCCTTACAGTCGAGTCTAAATACAGTAAAGAATTGTGGGGTTTATTGCATTTGAAACATTTTCGAGCCTGACAATTCCAAGATGCGTGCGAAGGTCGCAAACAATTTAGACAAAGTTTAAGTTTCTTTACACTTGAAATTCTTTGGTCTACTGGAAGATTTAAAAATGAGGTGCATTTATAAATAATGTGCCCTTGTTTACAATGATGACAACTGTTTTTGTCTGTACTAACTACAAGAGTATTAGATACATTCCTCCGAAAAGATTGGGGAATTTCAAACTTCTGTTTTTCGTGTTTGGAAATTTCCATCCTTTCTAATATTTGACATCTCTTTTTTAAAAACTTATTTAGATCTAACATTTCTGGTAAATCGTTCTCGTATTTCGCAGCTTCCCATTCCCGAGGCGTATTATTATCAAATTTCCTAGTTATTATGTAAATGATTAAGCGATCCCAAGCATCGACTCTTTCACCTAAAACCTCTAACGACCGTAAATTGATAGTTATAGTATCAAATAGTTTTTGAAGATCTGCATGGGACTCTTTATTAATTGTTGGATAGTCGACAATTGCCTTGATGTGATTATATATAATTTGAGATTTGTTTTCGTACCTTTCTAGTAATAAATTCCAGGCATTTTTATAGTTGACGGCGGAAACAGTGACCGATTTTATTACGTTTGCGGCCTCCTTTTCCAGAAAGGAGCGTAAATAGTAAAATTTTTGAATTTCCGAAAGAGAGCTATCATCATCTACAAGTGCTATAAAATTGTCTCCGAATTCCATCCAATTGGAATAATTACCGTCAAATGGGGTTAATTTAATATGCGGAAGCTTAAATGAGCTAATTTTTGATGCTAGATTGTTGCTATCGCTATGTCTTGAGTTTATTTCTGATTCTCGAATTTTTATCGTATCAAACTGATTGCAAATAGTCTTAATATCGCCAGTTATATTAAAATATAAAATTTCAAATTGGTCGCGTTCAACCTCGTCTGTTTCGGATGCGCTTACGTTCTCTAATTCTGCCTGAATCTCATTGAATTCATCCCAAATGGTTTCAATTTTTTCTAACCTAACTTTTAATTGTGTAATAACATTGTCATTCAATAAATCTTTATTGATAGTATCAAAATAATTTTGCTGGCGTGTTAGTTTACCCTTTATTGCCCCGCGTTCTGATTTTAGCTGTGCAATTTCCCTTTCGGCCATGGTAATGATTCAGTCGAATAATATAATAATTAAAGGAGAAATATACGCATTGATTAACTTACGGGAAAGGGCCTTCTGAAAGCGTAGTACCGGACCGCTGAAGTGGACTCAAGGAAAAATGGCTACTCGATGCTTCACTTCCTCGCCAAGCTCGGGGTTGCAATCTCTAACGGTCGGCTTCTTGTGATGATTGATGATTCATTCCGGTCGATAGGACCAATGTTTGCCGTTGAATCGAATTATAAATAAAATAACGAACTATTTGTGGACTGTATATTACATCGGATTACACAGAAGGAATTCACCTTCTGCCTTCTTTCACAAAGTTTTTCAGCGTAATGATTCCTTAAGTCATCCCTTACTGGGTGGGAGTCGCTACCCCCTACTATCTTAACTTAAAATCTACAATAGTGGTGTATTCTGCGCAACACACATATTAATTCATTTTCAGGCGTGGAATCACACTATTGCCGGCAAAACACTAAACGGCAATATTTAGAACCAGAATTATCCATTAAAAAGATGTATGATTTATATTTAGAGTGGATTACTGAGCAAGACAAAACACCACTAAAATTCTGTACATATAGAAAAATATTCTGTACCGAGTTTAACTTGTACTTTCATAAACCGCGTAAAGATCGATGCGATCTATGTGAAGAAGTGAAACTAAAGAAACAAGAAGACGACATGACAGAAGTAAAAGTAGCACAGTACGAACGGCATATTAGTGAAAAAAAGAAGATGAGGGAAGAAAAACAAAAAGACAAAATTGAAAAGCAGGTAATGTTATGTTTTGACTTAGAAAATGTGATCACCTGTCCGAAAGCTGAAATTAAGAATTTCTTTTATAAAAGTAAATTAAACGTGTACAACATGACAGCACATTTATCAATTAAGAACAGGGTTTATTGTGCTGTTTGGCCAGAGATACTAAGGGGAAGATGTGGTAATGATATAGCCAGTGCGGTATACATCATTTTGACAAAGGTTTTAGAAGATAACCCGAATATTGAGGATATTACTCTATGGAGTGATAGCTGTGTGCCGCAAAATCGGAACAGCCTAATGAGTTTTGCAATGGGTTTAATATTACAGACACATATAAAACTGAAAAAAATAACAATGAAGTTTTCAGTACCAGGTCATTCATGCATACAGGAAGTTGATGCTATACACAGTTGCATTGAAAGAGTATTGAAAACTACCGAATTTTTTTCGCCATTATCGTTAATAAGAATTTTACTAAAAGACAATGGTCGCAGTAATTATAAAATTATCCAAATGAAACGTGAAGACTTTAAAGATTTTCAAACTTCTGCATTGAAGCTAAATTATAATGCAGTTCCCTTTACCAAAGTTTGTGTTTTACAAATGACGAAAGCACAATTGGAAATTAAATATAAAACTTCATATTTGGAAGAAGAATTTACTATAGTAGTTAATCTGCGACAGCACAATGTTCGTACAGGATGTTCTCTATCTGAAATGATCCCAAAAACATGTACTTCAGTAGTTGCTTTACCACAGAATAAAGTAGATGCTGTAAGAAGCATGCTACCTTGGATACCTAAAACTGACCGAAAATATTACGAAGCAACTTTACCTAAACAAAAACAACCCAAAAAAAATAAATAAAACGGACTGATCAAATCATTCCTGTGAAGCTGGTAGCTCACGGCAAAGCAAGAGAAAGCTCTTGCCTAGCTTTTAATTTCATATTTTATATCTTTTCCTATGTATTAGAATGTATTTTCTTTTTTAAATTTGTTAATTTTTTAAGTTTGAGGTTGTATGTAACAATGTAATGGACAAAATTAAATTTGTTAAGAGTAACAAAGTTGTATGTTTTTTTTAAATTAAAAAAAAAGTAAATTACAATTTCTTTTACCATTTTATTATTTAAAGGTGCTATAAATGCAAGTATGTTACTGGAAGTATAGAAATAATTACCCATTTTAAAAGTGTAGTACCAATTCTAGAGGCACGTTTTTTAAAAGTCATTTTACCAACAATTAAATATTTTCACGTACAACCTTGTAATATTAGGGTGACGAACAGGCAACACGTTTGTCACTTTTCTGTTGTCGAATGTGGTTGCATCCCATTACTTTCTTACGTAAATAAGAATAATAAGATTGTTAAAAACGTACATCAGATAAAATAGAATCACATTCAATGCAACGCCACATAGTATTGTTTGTTTCATCGCTTCAGTCAGAGTCAGTCATGGTAAGTATGAATTGATCCATACTATAAAAAAGTAATATTGAACTTTATCTGAGTTTCATTTTAAATAGGTAACTAAGTGACTTAAATCTTAGATTTACTTAATTGTTTATTGTTAAATTAAATCTAAATTGCCTGAATATAAAGATGTGTTGTGTTGCTGCGAGTTTCTTTACGCTTACGCCTGCCGTGCGCCGCCGTTTCTTTTCGAAGAAATAGTGGTCCATCCACTCATATTAACATTACTTTTCTTTCATCTTTGTTAATAGGCAAATCAGCGGCCGGGGTCGTCAAAGAAGCGAACATCAAAAATCCGAGGTATTGAATCATTTTTTAAACCTGTCAATAAGCGAGCAGTTTCAGCTGCCTGTGCTGCAACCCCTGGGTCTGGACTAGATAACAGTAATAAGGTGGTGGTTCCCGTTGCTTATGCTTCTCCCCGGGCTCCCGAGTCTACTGTGTTTGATAGCAGTGATAGCTTAAGTAATGAGGTGGTGGTTCCTACTTTTCCGCGGGCTCCCGAGTCTACCGTGTTTGATAGCAGTGATAGCTTAAGTAATGAGGTGGTGGTTCCTACTTCTCCCCGGGTTCCCGAGTCTACAGTGTGTAATAGGTCAAATGTCCCCTATGATATTGGAAATTTTTTAGATAAACATGTAGATGACTACACAAAATATCAGCTCCTGTCGAACCCCTGGCAACCAAAAGATGACTACAAGTTCCCATATTCCCCGCACTTGATCAAGGGCACAGTATAAATACGTAAACGAAGCAGTAGTCTCACTCCCTTATTTTGTGGGCCAACCGATCATACCTGCGCGTGGTCTACACTCCTTGAACCGACCACGTGTAACGTTAGTGTAACTGCGTAACATAACCTTGAAATACGTGATCACAGACGTTTTTGTGTCGTGATTAATTTATTATTACAATTATTTTTATCCGGTTCGTACTGTAGTTTTACGTACAGAATGTCTGGAATTAAATATTGTTGTTTTCCTTCTTGCTCCACTTCCTCGTATTGTAACGAAGTGGCTTTTGCAACATAGTGGGTTAAGGCCGCCTATGTTTCTATATTTGATTATGATGGTAGAGACTTAGAGCCTAACTTCTTTACGAGTGTTTTACTTGGCTTTTGCAAGAGGTTATTGAATGAAAGTCAAATACAACTAACATTACATGTATTGTTCGAATTCCGAATTTTACAAATATTATTCATTGACAAAGTTACAAACAAACATATTAAAACATTAACGAGATAAATTGCAAACATTAAGTTAAATCATAAAACAAAGAGTTACATCCTAACTGTTAACACGGGTCACAAACAAACCACTAGCAAGCTTTATATTGGATTGAAATACATTTGAATTAAACGTTAACATTTCAGAAATCAGAGTCTAATCCTCACTCTTAGTATGTGGTGATTGGCCTCTGTACACTAGGGTTGGAACTAACTTGAGGGGTCGCCATGCTTGAACCCTCAAGCATCTCGACTGTTCTTACACGAATATCTTTAGAACGGCACCCATCTTGGCAATAACGTTGGAAACGACATTTAATCCAACCCTTGGGTTACTGCAAGGGTTGGTCCTGTAAAAGTCAATTACCTAGGCCTCTATCTGCCTACTCCTAGTTTCGTAGTCAGACCCCACAGGGAACTGAAACTCTGTATGAAATCCCATCATACTTATACTAAAAGTTGTGCCCCTTCTACTCTAATATTCTTAACATCTGCCAAAGCTGTTTTGTCATGGTTTTCCATGAATGGATCACTCATTTGTTGCAGGTGTCACATTAGTAAATACGAACTTACTGCAACATTGTCGTACACTGATATGATTCACCAAATGACCAGATGTTCGAATGACACATATTTATGCAGGTGCATCTAGGTTAGTAAACATATTTAATTATTTAAGAGTTTACTTCGATTTCCAAAGGATAGTGAAAGGTGGATATTTTTTAGTTATTTGTGTAAATTTATTATTATAATCAATAATTTTTAAGGTGTATCAAATGAAAACTATTTATTCAAGATGGCCGGTATGAGAATTATAGTTCAGAGCAATGCTGCAATAGGCTTAGGTTATGCAACTTGCATTTTGATACAAAGTGTTTTTCTCTTTTCTCGAGAAATACATTAACAGGAGACGCTGTTCCTACTTTATTTAATATTGGTAAGTTTATTATTGAGTAGCTTTAAACACATGGTTTGTTAGGTACTACAAGATTTGTTCAAAAACTACCTATTTTAAGAAAGTACACATCATATTTTATATTATAGATGGGACAACGGCTATATCGGTTGCAGAATCTAAGATGGATACTGCAGATAATTCATTGCCTTCGACATCGACAGTTGTATATACTGAGTCTGATATGCAATCTCCTTTGTTGAGGCTCAATTTACTAGCAGATACTGCAGTAGAGCACGAAACTGCAGAAAAGCGCCTAGGTAAATTTTAATTATTGGATTATTTCTAGATGTTAGATATTTATGTTGCTTACAGATGCCGAGACACAGACACCACTAAAATTAACGAGTCATTCGCCCAGAAAAGAGATCCTATGAAAAAGAATTAGGACGCTTAATAAAAAATTCACAGATTTCGCAATCCTTGCAACCACCGGATACATTGGAAATGATAATGCCATATACAGTGTGTCCCAAATTCAATCCCCACTATTAGGATCTCGGAAACTATAAAAGCTATAAAGTTGGTTAAATAGGAAAAGTTTTAGGAATTTTAATGCTCATTTCATGTCCGTTGAGAAATCACAGCCAACTTTGACCGTTTTCGAGATATCTTGAAAAAACCAAAATTTGGAGTTTTCTGTTTTCCAAATATCTCGGAAAGTATTAAGTTATTAGTTTCAAGACTTGTACATTGTGAAGGCACTTATTACGGAGAATCGGGTGGTACCATATGTTTATATTTATGACGCTTTGTCTCTATTCTATGAATAACTACTTTTGATTTTCATATGGATGCCAAATTGAATTTTGTCGTAACTAAACTCAGCTCTTTTTCCTCTTTTCAACGATGTATCACACGTTTTTGAGGAGAGCGGGAATAAAATACATTTTTTTTATCATAGCCTACTACTCGAATAAAGAAAAAATGTATTTTATTCCCGCTCTTCTTCAAAAAACCCGTACGTGTGACACATCGTTGAAAATAGAAAAAAGAGCTGAGTTTAGTTACGACAAAATTCAATATGGCGTCCATATGAAAATCAAAAGTAGTTGTTCATAGGATAGAAACAAAGCATCATAAATATAAACATATGGTACCACCCGATTCTCCATAAAAAAGTGTCTTCACAATGTACAAGTCTTGAAACTAATAACTTAATACTTTCCGAGATATTTTGGAAAACAAAAAACTCCAAATTTCGGTGTTTTCAAGATATCTCGAAAACGGTCAAAGTTGGCTGTGATTTCTCAACGGATATGAAATGAGCATTAAAATTCCTAAAACTTTCCCTATTTAACCAACTTTGTAGCTTTTATAGTTTCCGAGATCCTAATGGTGGGGATTGAATTTGGGACAGACTGTATAATACATAAAACATATAAACTTAGCTCAGTTACGACTTCGAAATTGTGGAACTATCACACCTCTGAGAGTAAATTAATATTTTTTCCAATTTCTACACATAAAGTGGCATTTTAATGTGTCAAATCTAGTTATCAAAGCAACATTTTAACGTGAAGGGTGGATAAGGTGTTGCTATAAACATTTTATCCACACTTTCCTTGACGACACTGTTTCTATAAACATTTTATTCGCACTTTCCTTGACGACGTGAATTTTAGAATGAAAATCATGGTGCTTTTAAATTAGCTTGCTATAGCTATTGTTTCATAAAGAGATTTTATCCACTCAAGGACATTAGCTCACTCGGCTGCGCCTCGTGAGCTAAAATTTTCCTTTCCTGGATAACATTTTTCTTTATTCACTCACGGAACGCCGAGTGAGTTATATTCTTAAATAGTGGCGGTGTGGCCTTTTTAATTCCTATAGAAAGAAATATTACACTTTTATGACCTAAAATATCCTAAGGCGCCTTCAAGACATATTGCACCCTCGGCCTCCCAAAGATAGGTACGCCGCTGGTACCATAAATAGCTGTTAAACTCAATAAACAAAAGACAATACATATTCAATCAGTTTGTACCTGTTTGTAATACGAATACGACTATGCGTATTTCCTTACACTTGTAGCAGTTGTCTACTCTTCTTACGCAGTTTTATTAGTTTATTACGAATAATTCAAATGTTTGGTATGAGATCATCGCGAACTTATTGAACGCTAATAAAAATTATTAACAACATGCCCGAGCTGGAGAATGATGTCATCGGCGTGATCGGCGTCGGCAAAGCAATCTTACGCCGACACTTTTGATGTCTTGTGAAACTGTTGAAATCCTTGTAACTCTGTCCGATACACGAGCGCATAAACATTTCCAATGTTAAAAATAAGCAAAAAAACTGTATAAAACTCCAAGTAAACCCAACATTACGGCAGAAGATGTCGGAAAATTTCTAGAGCAGCAATTTTCGCCTACTTTTGTTGTTTCTTAAACCTCAAATATCAGTTTTGGATAAATCTCCAAAAGGAATGCGATACTCCAACGAATATAAACAGTTTTATTTAGCATTATATTTATTAAGCCCCAAACCATACAATTTTTTATCTAAAACTTTTTGCACACAGAATAAGCAGCAGATGGAATATAACTGTGGGTTTATATGATATTATGTGTGCTGCCCTTAAATTAAAAATATCGCTACTGAATGATAATGCTAAAGATTGCTGTTTATGCATTTGCGAAATGTCCATAAAAAGCCATATTTTTTATAATGTAGGCAAAGAAGAAGTCATAGGATTTCACGAAACCTACAATAAAAATACTATTATACCTGCTAGGAGTGCATTAGTAGTTATGGCACGTGGAATTAATGCAAATTGGAAGCAACCAATTGCATACTTTATTTCTTTTTAAGTAGTTCATGTCCTGTTGCTGATTTAAAAACCATAATTTTTGAATCAATCAGAAAGTTACATGATCTAGGACTAAACGTTTTAACTGTCATTTCTGATCAGGGTTCCAATTTCTATAAATTGGTGAGGAAAGAGTTGGCAGTTACTGTAGAACAACCCTATTTTCTTGTCGATAATTTAAAATTTTTTTATATGTTCGACATACCACATTTACTGAAATCGACTCGCAATATTTTTTTTCATATAATTTCGTGTTTGATAATTACAGCACTAGTAAGAAGTACTTAAACCAGTTGTATGAATTGGATAAAGATAAACAGTTTAAATTGACTCCAAAATTATCACATGACCATATCTATCCAACAAACTTCCAAAAAATGAAGGTAAAGCTTGCTGCACAGGTATTCAGTGCTTCAGTTGCAGGAGCTCTATCTACATACATTACCTTTAAGCAAATACCCACTTCTGCTACAGGAACGGTAAAATTTATTGAATTTATCGATAAATTGCTTGATATTTTGAATTCGAGTAGGTTTGCTAACTGCAAGTCATTTAATAGACCCTTTATGGGCAGTTCTCTTCAACTTAATTTTTTAAGAGATATGGCTAATTTATTTAAAACTATAAAACTTGTAAATAATGTTGGGAAAGATATTACAAATTCTGTAAAATTTATTTCTGGTTGGAGGCTTACAATATCTTCTTTTTTAAATATGTGGGAAATTTTGAAAAATAAAGAATATAAATATATATTAACTAAGCGTCTCAACCAGGATTGCTTAGAAAATTATTTTGGTAAAATTAGAAATGCTTGTGGCAATGCCAGAAATCCCACTGCAATTCAATTTACGATGGCTTTCAAGAATTTATTTATGCAGCAATATTTTGAGCAATCAGAGGGAACAAACTGTATAGAAGATTTTGATGAAATATTATCAATAATTTCACCAGAGGTTATTAAAAAGTTTGCTTGTTTGACAAATACTACAAATACTTTTATGCCCCTGAAAATTGAAAGCAATGATTATCCAAATTTATGTAGTGTTGAACGTAATTCATTTGTTTAGTTCTGTGGGCATTTAATAAAAAAGTGTTTACAAAAACATAGTTGTGATGTATGCTTAAGATATGCTAAAGATAACGCAAGAATAAATGGTACCACTACTTATTCGTATTACAAAGCATATCGGAATAAAAACAACGATAATTTTGGAAATTTACAAATGCCACATATTAATTTTTTGCAATACGTCAAACAGTTGGAAACAGTATTTGTGAACAATTTTAATAACTTTGCTGTTTTGCTGCAAGTAGGGGACAAACTAAAAACTGAATTGTCAAAGGCAAATTATTATCATCCTTGTCCCAATTTTCCAGTTGACTATTTACTGTCATTATTTACTAGAGTAAGGATATACTACACAATAAAATTTGCAAATAGCAGATTAGAAGTACAAAAATGTACCAAACAAAATCGAAAACTGGTGATTTTGAAAAAATTGTAAAATACAGTATAATAATGTACCTATGTAACATAGTATGTATTATTTTATTATTTAATTAAAACGTGGTAGTACTAAATAAATGTACATTTTTTAATAAATAACAAAATTATAAAAACATTTTGAATTTCTTATTCTAATATGGCGACATTCATTGGAAAAGCTTTACTGTTAGTTTCACTTGTGCAGATTTTTCAAAAACAACAACCACAAGTGGTCTGAACGACAAATATTGACGCAAAAATCAGACCATGTGCCGAGTATGAAGAACAGAAATGCTGAAAATTACTTCAAGCGCCTCTAAAAACAGTTGCTGTCAAACATTTTAGGCTCTCATTCATATTAATTAAGACACTTTTGTTTTCATGTTCAGACGTTCAAGTTGTGTAGGTTATCTTTTAAATTTCATAAATGCGCGTCTACGTGTTATATTTTAAGGGTGTGATTTTAGACGCATTTTGTATATGTGAAACATGCCTGAATAGATTCCGGAGTTTTGTTTCGACGGTTTTACTTAGAAGAAAAACAAAGTTACCATTAAAATCTGGGGACTTTAAGGATTGTAATGACATATTTTTTAACTGAAACAGAGTGTGCTGAAAACGAAATATTAATTACTGAAAAAGACGTATTTTTCAGTCACCTTTACCTTATCATAATAATGCAAAAGGCAATATAATACATAATAATATTATATTCACGGTAATCCTTGGCATATTGACAAAAGTTTAAAACACAGTTGGTGAGAATTTATACAGTAGATCTAATGAAACTGCGGAATTTCTAAAAACGCCAGAAATTCTATCGCCATGGTGTATTAATCGCAGATACAAACCTGTATCTAACAGCTACTACCATAATATTTAAATTTTTAATGCAGTAATGGGTTCGTAGATGGCAGTCAAATCAAGAGAAAAAGATAGTCTGTGTGAGACAGTGAATGTTTAGAATGGTTTAGAATTTTAGATATTCTGCTCTCCCTCCTTCCGCCCCTTATAGAGTGCTTGTCTTTGGGTGCATCATGTAACTAAATTACAGCTTAGCGATCGCTTTTAGAACAAACAAGGAATTTTACCGTTATCCTCCTGCATTGACGTTCGATATTTTAGCTAGATAAATTTCAATATTTTATGACGTTTGGCCATAATCACAGCATATTAAAACGTAAAAACAGTTTAGGGAACATTTATAAACTATGTTCGGGCAAACCTAACTGTAAATTTCAATATCTTGAAAGCAGACAATGGTTAACAGGACATTTAGAGAAGGGACAGTAGGTAAGCCCTTCGCCAGGCTTTCCTACACTTTTAAATGTCAGAATAACCAAGGAAACTAAGTTTGTACAAGTTTCGCATTTGTTACCCTATACAGACAGTTTCTGAATTTGTTTATCCTTATTAAAATAGATAAATAATGCTAACAACACTCGTGAAATTACCAATTACCATAACCCTATTGTTTACGCATTCATAGTAGTAACTTACAAAACAAAAATTACATTTTATTATTAATTTTTTCGCCTTATATAAAAAATTATTAATATTCAAAGACAATCATTAACTTGTCAAATAAGTTATGCCAACGGGCTATTTGTTATTTTATGTAAATGCAAAACATAAATATTTTGAAGATTAAGTTATTATGGATAATATGTACTTCTTTTAAAATCTATATATTCCTGAATTAACTGACAAAAATAGAAACTGGACTAAAATGGATAGATGGCATCTTATTGTTAATAACAATAACGCACCTTACTGAAAATGAACGACAGCTTTCAAAGTTAACAAAATCAAATAATTAATTTATATTTATATATTATATCTTATAGAAAATCTTGTGTTATCTTTAACAGTTTTTAATTATCTTGACATTTGCAAATTTTACAAATTTCCACGTATAACCTTGGCAAAATCTTTAGTTCCCCGTTTTCCAGAGCATTTCTCTAACTGGTTTCTATGGGAAACATAGTATTCCTGAACCGGAAAAAATTTCAATTTTAAAACACGGTTGGTGAAAATTTACACAGTAGATATACAGGGTGTATCAGAAATAAGTACATTAAATTTTTTCAGTGGTGGAACTCGTCAAGAATTACATTTCTTATTATTTTTTTAAATCTCACTTTTATTTTGCATTTTCACCCCCCCTTAAAATAAAGTTGTTTATGTATTTTCAAAATAATCAAATACTGCTAAGCTTAATTTTTAAGTAAGTTGATTTACTATGGTAACCAAAAAAGTTTTGTCTCGGACATGATTTCCATTGGCAGGTAGATAACGTAATTTGTGATAAATCTTTATCTAATTTTATCACAACATCTAAAAAGTATACAAAAAAAATTATTAAGAAATGTTGTAGTACTTGACGAGTTCCACCACTAAAAAATTTAATGTACCTACTTATTTCTGATACACCCTGTATATACAACTTTAGTTAGAGGCAACTTTAAACAAGAGATCAGAATACTGGCAGTGCTAAAAAAAAAACTTCAGTCAACTGCAATTGTTTTATTCGCCGTAAGAAACAACACTCACTACGTAAAAAATTAAAAGAAATAAAAAAAGCTTGAACAATTTTTAATATATAAAATAAAACAATTTTACTCAAATAGGTAAATAAATAGATAAAACTAGGTGTTGCGGGCGACGATGGTAGTGGACCTGGACCAGCGGCGGCAACGGCGAAGGCGGCAGCAACGGCGAAGGTGGCGACAACGGCTCAGGTGGCGGGACCTCGACGACGAGAACCCACGGCT
This sequence comes from Melanotus villosus, assembly GCA_963082815.1. NCBI lineage: Eukaryota > Metazoa > Arthropoda > Insecta > Coleoptera > Elateridae > Melanotus > Melanotus villosus. The sequence goes on along the minus strand of OY720427.1, from coordinate 15,569,769 downwards.
CTCCACAGCTGGAGAACCTGGACTTTGACCTGGCAAGAAGTGTGTTGAAGGTGGCGAGATGGCGGCGTCAGGCGACGGTGGATGATGATGTGGCTTCAGCAGTGAGGGGCGGCGTTAGCGGTGGCTGGGAATGAACGGTGTCCGGCAACGTAATTCTTAAAACATTTATTATGTCAATGTTAACGTGAAACTAGAGAAATTTGAACAACAAACGTGTTACTTTTTCTTTTGGTTCTGAGCTGCTAAAATGTAAGGGGGATCTCTACATTTTAGATTTTTACTTCGTCTATTAAGTATAATTTCTGGGGCTAAGCAATCTGTGTAGAACCTTATTAATTTTGGAAGCATTTTTGTTTCCCATAATATTTATCTCGAAAGATTTCTTCTATAAATAGATCATTATTACCACCAGAATAAGCGACAAAGTAGCATTTATTTTTATTAGTTATTGCTAATTGGCCTTGCACCTGAAAATATTAAATTAGGTGATTTAAATTTATGTATTTAATAAATTGATAGGTAGTACCTGATAAAAATAGTTATGATTTCTATTCAATTGAATCTTTCCCTCTTTAATTTGTAGACAGTCTACATGCTTTTCTTTCACGGCTTTTTCTAACGTTATTCCTAACTTGTACACTTTGTAAAAGCATTTTACTTCAATAATTTCATCTTCATTAATTATCCCTAAAATCAAATTGAACTTACAAATGTCGATTTTTATAAAAATTGATTTTACGAGAATACCATCGGGCGATGCACCTATAAGAATCCATTGTTTATGTCCACATATAGGCCTGAAGGGAGCACTTTTTTATTGGTTTTTTCTTCAAACTTGGTGACCGCTACATTTTCATTTTTTTTTTAGGATTGCTGATGTAATTAGATTTCCAGTACGCAAAATTGTTTTAACTAAACCATTGCAAGAGGTTGTTTCTCGTCGTTTAATTACAGCACCGAAATTTGATGCTGTAAGTCTATTTATTCTTTCTGAAATATAGTAAGGATTGTCGAATTGGCCAACAGTTTTTTCAGAGATACTTTTACGTTCTTCAAGGGAAACCTAAAAACACGGTTTTAGAAAATCAATAAATAAATTCAATTCTATCTACTATGAACCCAGTGGCGTGTCGTGGGGTTTGAGTTTGGAGGGGCGCACCAGAAGTCAAACACCAAATAACCTACCAAAAGTTACGGGAAAATTTGTCTCTTTATTTTCCGAACCAATTTACATAAATACAAATCTGAAAATTGGTACATTTAAGTAAATATTATAACCGCAAATAAATGTATTCGGTACTTCTAGTGATTAGTTACTATTATCATTCTAGGTAGTTTTACTCGGCCTTTCACGAGTTCTAATAATTGCTTTCAAAATAATTAGGTATCGATTACTTCATTCTCAGTCATAACAAATATTAGACTGCATGACGGTTATTGCGTAATTTATGAAGTATACACCTACTAACTGCGTAAATAAATTTGATGGTAATTTGAAGCTATCGAAGCTGAAACCCAAACAATATTTAGATTTGAATATATATCCTTCTTTACCCACTTTTTTAGATATTTTAAATCGACTGTAAATAAAATTGTAAATATTTTTAGTTATCTAAGCAATCGTACATATTTTAGTTTGTTTTTTTTTAAATACCTATATTTTCATAATATGATATTTTTCTTTAAATGTTCTTGAACACCGAATATTGTAATGATATACAAATTGAAACAAACAATTTCATGTAACTGAAAGAAAACCATCTTTTTGTTACAAATTTAAAGTTCTAAAAGGCTCACTAGTTATTTTTTATTTCTTGCAGTAAAAAATATATCTACTATACTTCATTCAAGTTAAAGATGAAGTGGATGTAAACAATGATAGGCGCGTGATCAACGCGTGATCAGCACGTGTGCTGCATTTTGGCTAATGCGATTGGCTGAACCCTCACCACTGCACCCGGGAATTGATATCCGTCCATGTCCGGCTTAAAATTATTTTATTTTAATTTTATTTTTTATTTATTGTACCTAACTTTATCATCGAATAAAATGTTCTTTATAAAATGTTATTCCTTACCAAATGTCTAATTATTAACATCATTTCAAATTTGATTTTTTAAATATTTTTTTGCTATACTGGTTTGTATGCAAATCTTTACGAATTTCCTTAATACTACCCTGCTTCTTTCAATCACGTGAACAGCGCATGTATTTGTTTACATCCACTCCATCTTTAACTTGAATACAGTATAATTGCATTTATTATGAAATAATTCTGTAAAACGTTTCTTAATAAAATAACAGGATTTGAATAGCTACGAGTAGACGAGTACGAATCTTTGCGATGCTCCGATTAAATGAAAGAAGATTCATTGCTCCAACAATAAGTTACAGCAGGCCGCGCTAAAATCGCGGCTTGCTGTAACTTATACAATCGGCTATTATCGGCTAGTCTCCGGAGTCGTTCGGCGGCAATGTATAATGTTTGTTAAAGGCCGCAGATTTTCCGCGGCCGTTGGTTGAGGACGCGGATAATTAGAGATCTCAACGAGGACGGACAATTAGAGATGGGAGCGGATGTTTGGATAGAGTTGAATTTTTTGTTGAAATTTGAACTTAGTCATAGAATGTATGTAAAATAAATATTAATAATTTAGAAAAAAATTGTGTGTTCCTTAGCATTTCTTAGGAGGGGCGCGCGGCCGCGCGGCCTTATGGAGCAACCGCCACTGTATGAACCTGCAGTCTGTCAATGAGTTTATCAATTTCCACTGTTAAATCTTTGTCACTAATTGCAACTTCTGAAATGTTTGGGTCATAATCTGTTGTAGTATCTGCTGAAAATTTTAATTGTTTTCTTACGTGGGATTTCACTTTAAGGTTCCGTTTAAGTTTTAATAATTTGATTTCTTCGTTTTGCATAAACTTTTTTAGATTTTCACCTGGACTTTTATCGAAGTATTTTTTCCAGGGAACCCGATGCCATGATTGTTTTTCGTTATATCTTAGGCCGGTTAAATGTGACCGTATTTGAAAACTTTCACGCTGAATGAGATTTAGTCTTTTGCCCATATTGAAACGTGCTAAGAGGCTCATAAAAAGTTCTGCTCTGTTATTAGTTTCGTTATCTATTAGTAAATGAGCTTTCGTTAATAACAGATTTAGAGCACCATAAATGTGATGATAAACTCCTGTGTTTCTAAGTTTTTCTGTATTATCATTCTCCACATCACCAACATTATTACAAAGATAAGTTTTACAGTTACCGTGATTGCCAAAAACATGATTTACAGAATTTGTAATATCTTCTTTTAAATTATGTACGTCACCATGCACGTTTGCATAAATTGCTGCCTGGGCATGTTTTACTAACATAGTAATAATATCTTTTGTTAACAATTTGCGAGCAGGCAGGGCCACGCCCTTTGTGTTTTGTTTGATTTGGTAAAGATGTTTGCTGTAATTCTTTACTGCATGGTTGGTGCATTCTACTTTTAATACCTGACAGAGAAATATTAATTCACATTTAAGATCAACATTATATTAAAATTTTATACTATTTACCTCAGACCCAAGAGTGACCTTTTCTTTAATTTTTGAAAAAACTGAAGAGTCGCCGTCTGCAATAAATTTTTTATATCGCAAATTGTGCATTAGCAAACTATTATTAAAACCATCCACAACTATACTAGCTTCCATAGCTGAGGAAGATCCTGTCCAGTTCTTAAAACAAGGATGTTCATTTGGCTGACTACCCTTATTATCCGCTCTAGTACACACTGAACAAAACTTATTTCTCACCCCAATATATAACAACTTTCCAGTTGCCTTTCCAATTATTACAGCCTAAAATAATTTTGTTTTCAGAAAAGATATATTATTTGTTGTATGTTTATAAGCAATTTATTTTATGCACGATCGCGATCGCATTATAATTTGACAATTATGTCTGATTTATTTTGACATATACGTCTCTTTATAGCCGTTGGGCGTCTTTATAGCACGCCGGGCTGTAATGAAACGTCAAAAATTGATAAACAGTTTAACAGTCTTATATTATAAAGATTTTTTTAAATTAAAATCGAAAGTATGCTCTTTATTAAAACTCTATTTAGGGCAATTTGTATTAACAACACAGTTAACACAATTATTTATGTGAATATTCCTAGGCGCAACTGCTTCAAACATTTGACAGTAGTTAGCAAAAAAAAAATAATTGAGCAACTAACTACTCGATGTGGGTAGAAAATTAATTTATTCCTTTTATTTCAATTTTAAAATCTTCGATCGTGTATAAAATTATGTACAAGTATGTACCACTGGCTTAAAGTTTATTTATTTATTTATCTGTTATTGCCTAGAATCCTTTACGGCAAAGGCAGTGTCATAGTTACAGTATAAATATAACATATACAATATTTATAAATAAAACATAATATGTATAAATAGAGAATACAACATACACAGCATGCACAATTACTTACACATAGTAACATGTATTCTTAAACGTAACATTAATAACGCATGTTAGCGGCCGTTTAAAAAATATGAATGTCCAACTGCAGAGAGGAACAATTTTTGCTGCTCACCCCTCAGGCTGGATCCAGGCCAACATTTTTACCCACTGGTTCCAACATTTCATACAGTTTGTTAAGCCCACCGAGGATAAACCAGTGCTGCTGATTCTGGACGGTCATTACAGCCACACACAAAATATCGATTTGATCGACTTGGCAAGAAGAAACCATATCACCATTCTCTCGCTTCCACCGCATTCTTCGCATAAGATGTAACCCCTCGACCGAACATTTATGGGTCCTCTGAAGAAATATTACAGTGAAGAGATCAGGCAGTGGCTGCGTCATAACGATCGCGCCGTAAGTGCTTTTGATGTGATGGAATTGTTTGGAAAAGCATACATCAAGTGCCAGACTGCTCAGATCTCAATCAACAGCTTCCGAGTAACTGGCATCTATCCCATAGATACAACCAAATTCACCGACAATGAATTTATTGAAGAGGCCAGCAAAATGCGAAAAAGAACTGGTGAAGGATTAATGGACACCAGCATCAGAAGCCAAGGTAGCAATGATGAGCAGGAAATTCCAGAAATAGATGTGTATAGGCCATCAACGTCAAAAACCTGTGAATCACCTATTCCATCGACGTCTTCCTGTGGACAAACCCAGAGGATGATTCCTCCTGTCACTCCGGAATCCACACAAATAGGGGCATCAACGTCTTGCCATGTGAGTCCATTTGAAATAGCACCAATTCCACAAGTGAAGAAAAAGATTTCGACGAGAGGAAGAAAGGCCTGCAAATCTCAAATCATAACTTCTTCGCCATATAAGACGGACTTGGAGCAGTCTATTGAAACTAGAGCAAGCAAGCCACCCACCGAACAGCCTTCAACAAGTCGAGGACGTGGCCGTGGATCAAAATCTCTTCCAAGCACAACTTCGAGGAGCACAAAGAAAGCGAAAGCCAAAAGACGTCTCAAGCTAGCTGAGGAGACATCAAGCAGTGAAGAAGACACTGGTAAAATTTCTTCAGGCGATTCATCAGAATTTGAACTTCCTCCAGCGGAATCGGCACCGGCCAGTGATGACACGGAGTGTATTTTCTGCAGTGCTAAGTTTTCAGAGGACACAAGGGGAGAGCAGTGGGTAATGTGTTTAATGTGCTCTTTGTGGGCTCACGTCGACTGCGCCGGCGCCGAAAAATACACTTACATCTGTGACTTCTGTCGATAAATAAAAAAACACATAAAAAAACAATGTTTCATTTCCGCTCACTTTTTGATCTTTTCCGAGTATTTAGGTAGAGGGCCCACTTTAGGAGCCCTTTTTCCGAAATCCGAAAAATGCATGTCGCAAGTTTTTTTCCAAATTTCTCAAAAACAAGTCTTGTCTCAAATTTGTGTCGAATGTATGTTACAATTAATTGTTTACAGTTTGCAATACAGATATTGTAACTTCCATATGTTGATTCTTCAAATTTTTTAATGCCAAAAAGTAAATGGGGGCCCGACTTTGGCGACCTTCCTCTATTATTATTAGTGAATTTTGGCAAAACTCAAATGGGCAAAGGGTCCTGTCGCCTAACAAGGAAAAAATTCGGTGAACTTCTTGGATTAACATTGCAGCAAGCAGTTACTTCAAATATTATCATTAGTGGTTTCAGGAATACAGGTTTATTCCCAGTTGATCAATCAAAATTTTCTGAAGATTTGTTCGATCCTTCTGACTTGCAACGTTACAAAAACCTAAAGAAACGCAAATTATCACAAGAAGTTCTTTCAAATCAACCTTAAATGCAAATATACTTTTAGAAAGAGATTCTCATAGCCTTGATCATTCGTTTTCTTCTGTTAGTACCATATCACAAGATCCGCCAAAAAAATCAGTCATAACAGCTATAATGGTTGATACTTCTCCTGACATTAATCAAGTTGCCATAGATTTATCAACAAGAATACACCATCCTTCTCCAGCAAAACTTCAAAGTGTCACTCGAAGCATGGTTGAACTTTTTTCGAATGTCATTAAGAAATGCAATGAAGATGGATCAAATGCCAATACAGCAACATCTGTAAAAGGAAGACACCTACTAAAAAAGAAAATCAATTCATATAACCTTCACCCTGCGAAAAGGACAGTGTCCCCCAATAAACTTCAATCAAGTAGTCATAGCCCAAAGCGAAGTCGTTACATATCTAGGTTTACACTTAGATAGCAAACTAAACTGGAAGCAACATATTATATCCAAAAAACGTAAACAATTAGACATAAAAATAAGAGAACTTAACTGGCTCCTACGACGTACATCTAAATTATCAACCGAAAATAAATTAATAATCTATAAAGCAGTACTAAGACCAATCTGGACTTACGGGATAGAGCTATGGGGTTGCGCTAGTAAATCCAACACAGCGATCATACAACAAGCTCAATATAAGATTCTCCGAAATATTGTGGACGCACCATGGTACGTCTCTAACCATACCATTCATACGGACTTAAAAATTCCATACGTGAGTGATGTCATCCAGGAGCGCAGCTTAAACACCATACCAGACTTGGTAATCATCCCAATCCACTTATGCATCACTGCTTCAAAACTGAGGTGACATCGTTGGATGGAGTTTTGCCGTGACCGTGACCGGGATCGGTTCGTGCGCTCGTGCACAGTGTGATACTACTAATCTATACGTAAACGCTTTAAACCCACTAAAATATATTGTGCTAACTAACAATTCTGTAATACAACTCGGAATTATAATCGTTGCTAATCCGGCTACCGCCCTTGCGGACAGGTAAGCCTTTAATATATTGTTATGTGAGTGTTTCTTTAAAATACAATTAAGTTTAATTTATTATAATTAGCCTCACATTCAATATTTGAAATTATACCTTGCTTTGCTCTTTAATTTTGTTAATTGTTTGCATGGCTCTTATCTCAAGGTCGTTAAATAGGTTCGTTGTTTATTATTTATTCATTTAACCAAAATAAAACTTTACTCAAACTTTTATAATGCAGATTTTTATTTTATTACGTTCAGTTTCCCTATCAACCCTGCTTATAATTAACTTAAAATTATTCTTTACACTCACTATTCAGTCTTGATTTCTTCCTCTTTTCCAAAATTCCAATTATTTTAATAACCAAAATTTCAATCTTCCCCTGCTATCAATTCGTCCTTTTCAATTTTCCCCTGCTCTCGATTCGTCCCCACTTGAAAACTGTCCTTATTTTAATTGCTCTCTATCCAACTCCTGAACTTCTTTCGTTTGAACTACACTCGTTTAACTGCTTGAAATTCAATCTTTATTTTTCTTTGTTTCAAAATTCACCCTCCTTTTACTGGACACTGGTTTCTTTAATTATCACCTTTTATAATTGATTATTTTATAATATTTACTCGTTTTTATAAGAGCAAACCAAATTTTGTTGTTGATCCGTCGATTATCAAATAACAACTTTTTATTTATTTTTCTTGTCTCCTGGATATTTTATTCCACATTTGTTTTTCACTTTTTAAAATTATTTACAACGTTTCTACAACTACAAATCTAGCTAAATTATTTACTAACAAAAATCATAACAATAACTTATTTACATTACTAGGTAACTTAAATCTAATCTAACTATCTTAAAATTATATTACCATTTTTTTTTAGTAATTTAAAAAATCTGCATTAATTTGTAAAATAATATTTTCGTTAATTAATTAAACAAACAACATAACCTTTAGTTATACACATCTAATTAAATATCATCTCAATATATTACATATAATTTTAATTTAAACATGAAGCCTCCTCTCAACCCACCCAAACCAATACTTCAAGGTGAAAACACAGGTACCCCGATGGAAACCAACACCTCAAACGAGAACCTAAAACGTAACCGTAATTCCCTACCTGAAAATAACCCAAACAAACGTTATACGTTTGACACAACCTCCCTAATTAAAAACAACAAATTTCGCGCTCTCAGTGTAGAAGCATCCTCAATACCCGACACTGTTAAAGACAACACTGACTCCGCGATAACACCACGAAAGATGCCCCCTATATTTCTACATGAAGCCATTAATTAACTCGAAGTCACAAAAGACATTAATAAACTTAACATCGATGAATTTACCACATCCAATGCTGGTGATATGCTCAAAATTAACTTAACCAGTCCCGATGACTACAGGAAACTGACCAAATATTATGATGAGAATAGTCTAAAATATCACACCTATCAAAACCCCGCAAATGCCAATCGTTCTGTTATTATCAGAAACATCCCATTATCGATTCAAGAAGAAGTAATAAACAAGGAGTGAAGTACCCTATACTCAGTTATTAAAGTAACACGTCTCCATAACCGCAATAAGTTCCCCATACCAATATGTGTGGTAAACCAGATGAAAAATCAGAAGAAATTTTCAAATTGACGCATCTTTTCCACTGTATTGTAGCAGTAGAGCCCAGGAGAAAAACACCTGATATACCACAATGCTTACGATGCCAACGATATGGCCACACCAGAAATTATTGCAAACATCAGCCAAGGTGTGTAAAATGCTTAGGAAATCATCTTTTCTCCGACTGCCCTAAACCAAGATCTGAAAAACCGCAGTGTGTAAACTGTCAAAAAGAGCACCCCGCAAACTTTAAAGGCTGTGAATACTACCTACAACAAAAGACTAAACATTCGGCAAATCAGCCCATAACTAAAACAATAAATTTACCTCTCCAAACTAATACTTTAAGGTGAAAACACAGGTACCCCGATGGAAACCAACACCTCAAACGAGAACCTAAAACGTAACCGTAATTCCCTACCTGAAAATAACCCAAACAAACGTTATACGTTTGACACAACCTCCCTAATTAAAAACAACAAATTTCGCGCTCTCAGTGTAGAAGCATCCTCAATACCCGACACTGTTAAAGACAACACTAACTCCGCGATAAAACCACGAAAGATGCCCCCTATATTTCTACATGAAGCCATTAATTAACTCGAAGTCACAAAAGACATTAATAAACTTAACATCGATGAATTTACCACATCCAATGCTGGTGATATGCTCAAAATTAACTTAACCAGTCCCCGATGACTACAGGAAACTGACCAAATATTATGATGAGAATAGTCTAAAATATCACACCTATCAAAACCCCGCAAATGCCAATCTTTCTGTTATTATCAGAAACATCCCATTATCGATTCAAGAAGAAGTAATAAACAAGGAGTGAAGTACCCTATACTCAGTTATTAAAGTAACACGTCTCCATAACCGCAATAAGTTCCCCATACCAATATGTGTGGTAATTCTGCAACCAGATGAAAAATCAAAAGAAATTTTCAAATTGACGCATCTTTTCCACTGTATTGTAGCAATAGAGCCCAGGAGAAAAATATGTGCAAAAGTTTTATCAACACCAACTCCATCAGTTGAAAATTCAGAAAATAATATCGCCCAAATCATTAGTCGCCTTGTTATCAACCTCATCACCCCAATTATAGAACAAATAAAATCTCATTTATCACAATTAATAGCTGGTATCTTTAATAATGGATCCAAATAAGCCACAGAGTTTTAACCGATTAACACTCCTTAATTGGAACGCCGACGGCATCAAACGCCAACGAGCAGAATTTATTAAATTTTTAAATCAACATGCAGTAGATATTGCGTTCATAAGTGAAACCCACCTAATTCTTAATGAAAAGTTTTCCATGGCAGGCTTTCGTATACAGGGTGGTGACTCGAACACCCGAACATAGGGATTTAACATGTAAAATCGTATTTTCATAATTTCCTGCTCCCCTAATTATTTTAGGTAAAAAAGCTTCAAATAAAAGTTTTAGAGCATAAAATTTTGCATCTGAATCAATAAACAAAATTAATTTTGCGTGCCTTGTAACCTCGGAAATTAGGTATGAAAATGACGTAAATCACCCCAAAAATAGCGATAGCCGTGGAATTCAAACAAAAATTAACAAATGTTAACGGTTTATCTGTCAAGTTACGCTGCGTTAGTTTATTTTTATTATTACTTGTAATTACTGTTAAAGTGAAAATATGGCCAACAATTATACAATAAGTGAAAAAAATCAATTTTTAAAGTTATTTTACAGTGGTAACAGTATAAGACAAGTACGTGATCTATTTGCGAATTTATATCGTCATTCTACCAATTCCGTCGACATCAACAATCCATACCATCATCAATAATCAAACAAAATATGGGTCAGTGTTCGTCCCTTGCAAGAGTTGTACTAAAAATCAAATAAATATTGCACCTGAAGAAGATATTGAAGCTGAAGATTATAACGCTAACGAAATCAATGTATTAGCTGCGGTATCAAATAATCCAAATGTGAGCCTTAGAGAAATTGGATCTGGATTAGGTTTGCACCACACCACGGTCCTAAAAATATTAAAAAAACACAAATTTAAATCTTTTAAATTTTCCGTCCACCATGAAATTTGACAGATAAACCGTTAACATTTGTTAATTTTTGTTTGAATTCCATGGCTATCGCTATTTTTGGGGCGATTTACGTCATTTTCATACCTCATTTCTGAGGTTACAAGGCACGCAAAATTAATTTTGTTTATTGATTCAGATGCAGGATTTTATGCTCTACAACTTTTATTTGAAGCTTTTTTACCTAAAATAATTAGGGGAGCAGGAAATTACGAAAATATGATTTTACATGTTAAATCCCTATGTTCGGGTGTTCGAGTCACCACCCTGTATGTATATCGGAACGATCGTATAGCACAACATCGCTCAGGCGGAGTGGCAATCGTCGTAAAAAATAACATAAAACAGTATCCCATCCCCATACCAGTCACCACTAATCTAGAATCCATTGCCATTGAACTCCAAACTAGGAATAATCACATAGTCAGACTAATCGCTGCATATATTGCTCCAAATAAACAGTTATTGGATAATGATCTAAACACCTACTTCAACTCGAGACTGCCAACCCTCCTCTTCGGCGATTTAAATAGTAAAAATATAGTATGGGGTTGTCGTGGTAACAATCCCAATGGAACCCGCCTGTTTTCCTTTATCTCTCAAAATAACATTCAAGTTGCTGCTCGTTCTGAATTCACACGCTATCCGGATCGACAAGATCACTTTCCTGATATCCTTGACATTGGTCTTACACAAAACATAAGCTATCCTATCTTCCAACAAGTAGTGACCGCTCTACATTCAGATCATCTACCAGTTAACGTAAAGTTTAATCAACAACCTGAAATATTAACCCCACCACCAAAGCTAATTAACGGCATTATAAACTGGGAAAAATACACATCATACCTCGACAATAATATAATACCACAAAACCTTCAGTACACCTCTCAGATGGCAAACACGGTTGTAAGTCACGTAACATCAATTATTATCAACGCTACGCAATTCGCCACAACTCGTTTCCGGCATCAAAGAAATTCTCAACAAATGCATCCACCTCAGCGTATCCTGGACCTTATAAAACAAAAAAAAACCTAGTGGCCTACCTAGATCTAGCCCAAGCGTTTGATAAAGTTTGGCATAAATCAGTCATCTACAAAATGATTAAACTTAACTTTCCCGTTTACCTGATCAACATCGTCCAATCGTTTATCTCCAACCGTACATTCGCTGTAAAAATCAACTCTGCTAAATCTGAAATAAAGCCTATTCATTCAGGAGTCCCACAAGGCTCAGTACTGGGACCTACTCTCTTCAACCTGGCTATCTACGATATCCCAACACCCGAAAACTGCAATAATTTTCTTTACGCAGACGACACCGCTGTAATAAGTCAGCATAGAGAAATTCAGACAGCTGTTCAATTATTACAAACCGCTATAAATGAAATAGGAGCGTGGCTAAACCAATGGAACCTAAAGCTAAATTACAATAAATGTGAGTCTAAAATCTTTACGCTACGCAAACACATTAACTTACCACCTATCATCATAGACAAACACCAGATAGCGTGGAACCCAAAGGTTCAAACGGTCAAATACCTAGGACTTCTGCTAGACTCAAGACTTGGGGGTCACATATAAATCACAAACTAAATGAAGCCTACGCTCCCCTTGCCATTCTATATCACTTACTAAATAAACGATCTGCTCTTAAAATAGAATGCTGTAAATTAATCTATCTGGGAATACTTAGACCACTCATTACATACGCTTGCATTATTTGGGGCACCGCAAGTAAAACACACCGTACCAAAATACAAACCTTTCAAAGCAAAGTTTTACGAATCGCAACTAACGCAGAATGGTACGTACGTAACGAGCAACTTCATCGTGAACTAAACATTGCACCAATAGATAATTTTATTCGTGCCACCGCAAAATATTTCTTCGCCAACATCTCAAACTGCCCTGGAGCTGTTTACTACAATATCGGAACTAAATCGGTAAACACACGGTTAAAACCTAGACTACCGCAAGACATCTTGCTATCAGACAGTGACTAATTAGTGTTCAGTGTCATTCAAATATCAGTGAAATTTCTTTCTGCTGACTATAGTTCAAGTGATCATAACTGTGCAAAGCCTTTGTGCGCTAAACCAGTTTATTAAAGAAAAAAAAACCTTTACCACGAAACCGGTTAAAACCGGTTTTCGAATTTTCACAAAAAATTTGAGGTAAGGGGTGTTTACAACTTAATTTAAAACATTTCAATTTGTTCATTATTTATAAAAATTTAAAAATATATAAACAGTGTGTCCGCGGATGGAGTTGACAAGGGGACAAAAAACGTTATTTTCGATTTTACGACAAAAAGTCATTGTTATAAAAAATTCTGCTTGTCGAATTAACGAGTTTGCTATTAAAAAAAATTAGATTAGATATACAGGGTGTTAATAAACTAAGAAAACATGAAAATGCTTCAAGAGAGAAGTGCCATTATTTTGCATTTTAGAGTTAACTGTAAATAGAAAAAATTCCTTAAAAACATACAAATAGTTTACATACAAAATTTCAAGTCTAAATTTAGATTGTTATGGTTTTATTGTTTTAAGTGTAATCAAGATAACTTGTTATCAGTTATCTTGAATTTTATTATGATAATTCTAAATTAAATCTTGTCGATCACAGGCTGTTGTACTATGTAGAATAATTTTTGTTGACTTTCTTAAAAGTTCTATATCATTTCTATTGTTTACTTTAATTAAGTCAAGGTTTTTAAATTATCTAAAGAGAATTCCGGAAAAATAGTGTGTAATAAGTAATATAAAACGGAAAATAGTTATTTGTATGCTAAGGCCGCGAAATTCCATTTTAGCGTACCGAGAGAAAAATTGTCGCCGAGGCCGCTTGCGGCCGAGGCAAGACAATCTCGAGGGCGCTAAAGAATTTCGCGGCCGAAGTATACACAACATTTTTTGTGCAGCTGTAAAAAATACATAATAAAACTGACATTTTCATATTATCTGTTATGTCAACTCTCATGTGTCAAATAAGTGACGTTTAGTTTAACGGCCGTTACCCTTAGTAACGGCCGCGAAATACAATTTCGCGGCCGTTACTAAGGGTAAGGGTATTTCGCGGCCGTTACTAAGGGTAAGGCCGCGAAATCGGATTTCGCGTCCTGTATTGCGTACGCGAAATGACCACTTCGCGTCCGGCTGCACAAAAAATTAATTTTGGATATTGTATTTTGTATTTCCACTATAACAATCAATCTATCAAATAATGGCACTTCTCTCTTGAATCATTTTCATTTTTCTTAGTTTATTAACACCCTGTATATCTAATCTATTTTTTTAAATAGCAAACTCGTTAATTCGACAAGCAGATTTTTTTATAAAGAATGACTTTTTGAGGTCAAATCGAAAATAACGTTTTTGGTCCTCTTGTCAACTCCATCCGGGGACACACTGTATAATAATAAGCATTTTTCAAAGCTATGGTTTTATTTCCTTCTTCGCCACTTTTTTTAACATCGCAGTCATTTTCTGTAGAATAATCTTAATAATACTTGTACAGATAAAGTAATGATACCAGAATTTCCAGCTAGTGGAAGAAATACGCTAGATGTCTTTGTCCAAACCTTCTGTGGATTTTGTAAATAGAGGAGAACAGTTACTGATCCCGTGTGTCTTCATCTCGTTTGGCAATCAAGAATCCGATTTAATTCCTTCCCGTTTTTCTGTTTCACATATTTCTGGAGAATGCTATTTTCTATTTTCCTAATTTAGAAAATTGATTATTTATAATTATCTGATAACACAGGTAATCTACAATCACCCAGATATTTACTTAATATTTTTTGCAATTAATTAATTTTTATGTGTTAAGTCTAGGCTCAAAAACCGGCTTTTTTAGTTAAAAAAACCGGTTTTTGAAATATATAACTTCCTTAAAAAAACCCGTTTTTAAAAACCGACAAACCCTACGTGGATCCTATGTTTTAGTAGATTTCCTTGGGGGTGCCAGAAATAAAACTCACTACACATATTTGTGTGTTGTTAATTCGTGTTTGCCGAATGAAGAATATGTAGTGACAGGAATGAAAAGCCAAAACAACATTAAAACCACCTTTTGTATGGTAGAAAATGATATTTCAACTAAGGTAGGTGAGCCAAATACTGCCATGTTCCCAATATTGTCACCCCTCATAAATTCGCCATTTCGGTTACTAAACAGCAGATGACTCTGCCAGTCCCTCGGCGTGTTTAAATGAACAACGTTGACTATGAAATAAATGCGCTTAAATCAACTTTCGGTGTCATAACATTAAAAAGTGTGATTCGGGGGTGTGCGCTATAAAACATTAAAATATTGCGTGGATTGTTAAAAAAATCCTAATACGAATTATTACAAGGCGAGACCGTGAAAAGGTAAGTCCACACAAGTACTTTCGTATTCCGTATTGTGCTTATTTCTGTTTAAAAGTTGGATACATTTTAAACTGCCTTTTTCATTTGAGGTGCTGTGGCCCTAATATTGCCATATGAACAAAAAGTACCGAATCTTGGTTCTGTTTTGTATGTGGAGAAAATCGTCAAGTTGATATGAGATTGTCTCACGCATGTAACCAATATGTCCATGAAGAATGTGTAGGGCTCACCAAAGACGACAAGGAAATTTTTAGATGCCCAAATTGTCTTTTCATACTTAAAATGAAATGTATTTTTTTAATAAAATGTCTATTCTATAAGTAAAAATAAAGTTCTTGTAGCGTTTCTTTAATATTAGTCTTTTTACCAGTGAAAACAGCTGTTCCTTTTATTCCCAGTACTGTGGCAATATATGGAACCTGTGTGCCAAATATTGTCGGTTTGCAGACTTTTAAAAAAATATATGTAACTTTTTTTCAGTTTCTATAGTGTGATTATCCTTTATAGATAATAATATAAACATGTTTTAGCTAATGTATGTGAAGTTACAGAACATTACAGGCCAATTTAACTGTAATAAAAAATTATATTGCTTAGCATGGCAATATTTGGCTCACCTACCTTATATCATATTCAATGATAAAGGCAATGTTACTATCAGCCAGTGTAAAATCCCGAGAAAGAAAATTATTTTATGTGTTCCCTGGTTCAGTCGAGGTAAAAGAGAACCAATAAATAACTTTTAAATACGTTAAGTACTTTAACATTTAAAATATTTGATTTATAAATTTTTCTTTGGTTTCTAAAATAAAAATATTTTGAAAATGAGCAGTGTTTTAAATGAATTTTGGGGTAATTGTAAACATAATAAAAATTCAGTATATGGCATGTGGCATGTACTACCTATACTCTACTATTGTATGTGTAGTGTTATGGTTTTAATACATGATTTTAACCAGGCTTCGTTTTTTTAATAAACGGAAAGCTTATTTTTATGTTTACATTTACCCCGGCATCATAGAGGTAATTGGAAACATTAAGGGGTAATTGTAAACTAGTGTTTTTTTTAATAAGATATATCTGAATTGAGCTTATTACTTGGCAAATAGGTAAGCAAACGACCAATAAGACTATCCCAAACCCAAAAGAAAAAATAGTAATAATATATGAACTTTTACAAGCATCATTTACGAAGCCATCAAAAAATGTTTCCAATTACCCCCACTTGATCCTATCTGGAGACTTAGCTCCACACATAAATCCCATATTGACCTCACCGTACAGATTTTGAAAATAGCTGTTATAATTTGTATAATACACGTGCAAAATCAGAAGAATTAGTTTTATTAAGTTTTAAACGCATTGTACAGTTTGGGCTACCTTTAAACTTATAAGATACCAGAAAATGAGAAGCCAAAGCATGCATTATTTGAAGCTATGAGGCCAGAAGATGCGTTAGTTGACTAACTTCGCCCACGTAAAATCCGATTTGGCCAGACATTTCAAATTTTAGAAAAAATATATATTATATTGAAATGCAATTACAACATAAAGGGGATTACAAGAATTGGTTTTATTAGGTTTTAAGTAAGTACTTCATACTGTTCGGGCTGGAGTAACCTTACACTATAAAAATCCCAAAGGACGACAAGCCAAATATGGTGTTTGTTATGTCCATTAGTAATGTGCTTTATCAGTTTTTGCGATTCGCGCATGCTGACGTTGATAATTTTGCATTATTTGGTTGCATTATTCTCATTAAACAGTGTGCTTGTTAGTGCAGATGAGAAGGTTACAAGTCCTTTTCAAAAAATAATTCTTTTCAAGCAGTAGTTATCTGTTGTGTAATTCTTGTCATTGCTACTTAAAACATTTAATATTTAATTTGAACATTATAGAGAGCATTGGCAGAATGTGTGTACCATTTATTTTGTATATTTTGCCAACAATACAATAATACACAAATTATGCAATGTAATAATACACCCACCGTTAAACATTAAAAAAAAGGCGACGTTTTAAAGAAAGTTTGAATACTGTAGCTTTTATGTTTGTATTGTTAGTTCAACATGTATAAAAAATGACAAATGGCGATATAACACTTAAACCTACCCACCTAATAAAGATTGATGGTCATTTTTCCTATTGTTAACATGTTGCTTGGTGTTTTCTTCTGTTGAATATGAGTGTTTAATTCGTGTTGACTTTAGATCAAGGGTTAATAATAATTTCTATTTTTGTTGTTGTTCCAATTCTAAGAGGTTAAAATCAAAAATGACCAATTTAGTGGCCATTGATGTCGCCAGAGCAGTAACAATGACCGAAAGTGGCCAAACCGACAGGTTGGTCAGCAGACTCCTCAGCGTTTCAGTCTATGTTGTTCATCACAACGTACAAAGGTTCAGACAAACTGGATCTTACGTACGAAGACGTGGCCAAGGCAAAAAATGAGTGACTACTGCAAGGAACGACCGATTTATTCTGTTGCAGACTCTGAAAAATCGACGTGTAACAGCTGTCCAGACCAGAAATGCCCTAGAAGATGTACGTTAGGTGCGTGTAAGTGAACGAACTGTACGGTGAAGACTTAATGAAGCTGGCTTAAAATCAAAAGTTCACACAAAAGGTCCCAAACTTAAGGTACTTCATCGCGTAGCGAGATTGGAGTTTGCATGTGAACACTGATTTTGGAATTTATGACAATGGGGTAAAGTTTTGCTTACGGATGGAAGCCGTTTTTGTGTAAACGCAATTGACGGCAAAGAAAAAGTGTGGAAGCAACAATGGGAGCGATATACACAGTGCAACATTGTTTCCACGGTCTCATATGGAGGAGGCTCACTTATGGTTTGGGGTGAGATAGGTTTGGGAGCACGTACTGAATTAGACCTAATTCAAGGAGGTTCTCTGACAGCTGCACGTTATATTACAGACATCCTGGAAGAACATGTAGTGCCGTTTGCCTCATTCATAGGGGATGATTTTGTTTTAATGCACGATAACGCACCCGGTCGCATACTGCTCGCTGTGTTTCAAATTTCTTATTTGAAGTCGGTATTGCTACCATGAACTGGGCAGCATATTCCCCAGGCACGAATACCATCGAACACATATGAGACATACTGGGACGACGGGTCAATGGTAGAAATCCATCGTTATAAAACACGGAAGAGCTAGCGGCTGCACTAGTGGAAGAATAGGACAGTCTGCCTCGAGCAACCATTGACAACGTCATCGAAAGCGTGAGCAGAGGTATGGAAGCTGTGACTAGGGCTCGCGGGGGTAACATGCGTTATTAATAACACCCCTATTTTTGAATAAAATGACGGAAATTGTATCAAATCAATTTTTTTAATAATGGATAATTCATTTTTTTGTTCTCAATTTTCTTATT
This sequence comes from Melanotus villosus, assembly GCA_963082815.1. Taxonomy (NCBI): domain Eukaryota; kingdom Metazoa; phylum Arthropoda; class Insecta; order Coleoptera; family Elateridae; genus Melanotus; species Melanotus villosus. Next base: position 15,550,997 of record OY720427.1, on the reverse strand, counting down.
TCATTCAGTTTAGCAACCACAATCATAAATTTAATTTGTGTGTAGTAGCAGTCTTTCCAATGTGAATTTTCTCCTGCCAAATTAAGTTAAATAAATCTTAAAGCATCGAAAAATACTGAGTTTTTTTGTGTTCCTCTAATTTTGCCGGTGTGTGTATTAATATAAACGCAATTAACTTTATCCTGGTTGATACATTACCACTTATTCTTATAAAAGCTATTTATAATTAAATATTATTCAAACTTTTTAAAAAGAAGCCATTGTTTTCTATTTGAAGTGTGTTTTCTTAATCGCGGAATGAAATGTTTTTAAAATAAGAGCACTTACTGAAGCTTTTACTTGTTTGCAGGAATTTCCAAAATCTCTGATCAATTCTAGGAATTAATTTGTTTTTTGAATTTTGTGAGTCTGTATTTGTCTTTGATAAATGCAAACTGTTGAGTCACTACTGGTTAATTAATTTTTGGAATTTACAATTGCAATAGGTACTATAGTTCATTCAGATTCAAGATAAAGCAAAATATACAACACCAAGTTACAAATATCAGCAGTGAGTTGATTACTAATACGATTTTATTAAAATTTTGATCATAGGATGTACATAGTATAATATAGAGGTTATATTTTTTTGTCAAATTTGACAACTGTTTTTGCAAGGCTTGAAATTATACCATGTGCGATGTCTATCTAAAAGAACTCTGCTGATTGTGAACTGAGAATAAATTGGCCTCCTAAAAACATGTGACAAAAGGCGCTCCTAAAGCCAAGCTTAATGACACATTGATTATGACATTCATAAAGATAGCAAAAAGGACATGTCCCTCTGATCTAAATTTTAATAAAATCATATTAGTAATCAACTTACTGCTGATATTTGTAACTTGGGTTGCAGATTTTGCTTTATCTTGAATCTAAATGAACTATAGGTACTTTATTGCCAGTTTCGATTATTACAATTTTTATAATTATCTGCATAAAAATAGCTGAGTCCGGATAAATGGTGTGTTTGGGAGCTCATCTTCGTAAACTTGAACTCTTCAAAGGGGTGTCAAAACTATGTGTTGCATTATTTTTAATAAACCATTCATCAACGGAAATTGGCTCCTAAGTTCTTTCCCACTCTATTAAGCACATGCGCCAAACAGGTAACATGCATTACGATTTCATAAAATTGTACATTATATTGTCTACATATGTGGGCACTTACTTCATTATCCATTACTCTTGCTTAGGGCACAACAAAATGTTAAGGAACACGAGAGGGCAGATGATAGTGGAACTTACACAATTAAGTGGTACGAAACTGTATGTAGGTAAAATGCAACCGTTTTTCATGCCTTTTTGTATTTTATAGATAATCATCAATGCTCGACTTCTAGTACTGATTCATCGCGGAAACGGATGCTAGCGAATCAGACAGTATTAAATCTAATCCATTATTGAAAGTTGAAAAAGCGCTTAATAAATACTACCTTCGAAAAACATGCGTTCAAGCAGAAAAAGGTAAATTTTGAAACTCAAACAATAATTTCTTAATTTTATGAACACGACAGGAAATTATAAGTTTTTACAATACTTTTAAATTACCACAGAAGTGACCCCAAAGATGAATATAAATGTGGAAAGACAAGAAGGAAAAATGCCGGAAGATCCTGATACTCCCTTAAATCACACCAAAAATAGCAATGGTGGTAACGTATTTTATATTTTAAATTAGTTTTAAACATGATACTGTAACGTTTTTACGACGTTTATTTAACATAAACTCGGTTCGTGGTCTAAATTGATTTATTAAACAAACTTAAAGTACGAAATAATTATAAAGAACAACAATTAAACACTAACGTAAAACTAAACGGAACACTAATATTAAAACCGAACACTAAAGTAATTTATCTGTAACAGTTACTATTTATTTAGACATAGGTATTTATTTATACGTAGGCCACGCTTATCTGTTCAAGACTGACTGTCTTTGTGTCGGTTGGGCTCTTATACCTGCGGCGACCTTTGACTGCAGAGTAATGTGAATTTTTCTCGAATTTACTCGTCGGCTCGGGATCAGCTGACGCAGCGATGATGTCATTGCATAGTTTGTTACGATACACATATTTTTGTACCAAAAATTGCAGGCAATGATGGATTAATAGAAAATACCCTCCAGGACACCATAGGTAGGTGAATTTAATCACTATTCCTACAAAAACCTTGCTTTATAAATTAAAAAATAATTTCACGAATCTATTCCCGTTTTAAAATATTTTACAGATGACAAGAAAATCAGCCTTGTGTAAAGAGTCAAAGTGTGCTGTGTTGCTGTGGCTGAGGTTTAGCAAGAAAACATTAGAATATTGCTTGAGTTCAGGCTTTGTGATAATAAGATTTAAATAGTTTATATTCATCATTATAATAAAGGTGAGTGGTTTCCTGGATAAAATACATATTAATCTGACTTTTCCCACCATATATTGAGGTTAAAAACACTTACTACCATTAATATTCGTGGAGGCTGACAATTGCAGTAGCGAAGTTAGGGAGGGGTTTGGGGGGGCTAAGCCCTCCCCCTAAATTTGAAATTAGCCCCCTAAAATTTTTGAAGCTATTTATCATTTGTACACCAAATATTTTTCAACCTAACAAAAGTTTAAAATAAATAATTTTCTATACAAAACTGTAAAACTCAAACTTAACGTTAATCTAGTTAAAAGTGACAACATTGTAACACCCCACTTTGCCGTCCTGCTGACTGAAATCTTGACAACTGTGAATATTTTGAGCAAGCAGTTACAGGGGAATGAAAATACACTAGGAGCATCCACAAACACAATAAATGGAACAATAAAAACCCCGGAAAGGAAAAGAAACGAGGCATCATCATTCAATGAACTATGGCAAGATATAAAAAAATAGCACAAGAAAATGGGGTTAACCTAGATACTGGAAAATCTTCTAAAAGAAAGAAGACGATGTCGAGTAATTTGAGTGAATACGCTGTAATGTCGACTATAGGTCGGGATGAAAATGATGATGCTCGTAGTAGTTCAGGAACAACCTTGAACGAAATAGCAATAAGGAATTTCTGGCTGATCAATGCACATTACCGCATGCTTGACAGTATCATAAATCATATAAAAATCCGATTTTCCGAAAGCAGTCAACGGCTGGCTATTTCAACAGATAAATTTTTAGAAACGGGTCCAGTAGGAAGCCAGTTTTTCATAGAACATTACAGGGAGTTATTTAATATTGAAAAAGATTCACTCAAAGCGGTGATGCATGTGATCAAAAATTGCCTCGAGGACAAAGTCGGTGATACTGATAAGTTGTCAAACCTAAAATCCATTGTAATAAAAGGTACTTTCTCAAACACATTCAGACTGCTTCAAGTAACACTGACACTTCTCATTGGATCGACTACTTGTGAGAGATCTTTTTCAACCATGCGACGCATCAAAACATGGTTACGAAGTCGAATGGCCCAAGATAGGTTTAGTAGCCTTTCACTGCTTAACATTAATAATGATATAAAAAATATTGAACATCAAAAATTGGAATCCATCGTCTTTACAACATCAATAGCCCTGTGTCCAAGTACATCATGCCATTTATGAACACAAATCTGAAATATCTGTCAAATATGCTTTATTTGGTTCACGGAGCTTATATAATTTTCCACAAATGTCACCAAATGCAATTTGTGTTTCCCTGTCCATTGGCCAAATTTCACATTTTTGACAATCAAAAATGACTTTGTATCCTTTTCTTGTCAAACATTTATACCGAAATTAAATTACAGCCAATGCCAGGCACGTACAGAACATCCTGCATCATAATTACTCCTTCTATATTAAATGCATTCATTACCTTAATTCGAACGGTTCCTTTACCTTCCGAAATTATTTCTTCGCCATTTGCTACACTTACTTTTTCATGATGCTTATCGTTGAATTCTACAAAATATTCCCTTTTGCTTGCGATACGACGCGTCGCTCCAGAATCAACTATCCAACCATCACTCTTATACATAGTAAACAAAAATTAACCTTCTGAATAATTATTCACAAAATTTGCTTTATGATCTTTATTTTCCCTTTGTTTAGATCTCTTCCAAGCTTTGTATTTCTCACAATGCATTTTTAAATGTCCCGGAGATTTACAAAAATAACATTTTTTATTAGCATTTGTTACTTTAAATGCCGTTTCTTCTTTGGTATCTTTTCGATCCAAACGCCACTTAAACTCCGCAATTACTTTTGACATAACAAGACTTGAACTTAATTCTTTGAACGTGCTTCTAGTGCTGTTATTAATCCATCGTAGCTTTCTGGCAATGATCCCAACTCATGAAAAATTCTGGTTTTATTTCATCGTCTAATGCTAACCATTTCTGAAACAGTTCATTCATTTTATTAACATGTTCCTGTGCATCAGCCCCTTCGTCACATTTTTGACGCATAATCATTCGAAGAACATGAACTCTATTACCAGGAGTATCCTTCTCATGAAACTTTTTTAAAGCGTTCCATGCATCTTTTGCTGACTTACAATTTCTAATATGTTGTACTTGATCATCGTCAATTAAAAGAGCAATTGCTGAATGCGCTTTTTCGTCTTCTCGTATCCATTTTTCCTTTTTAAAAGTCGATGTTTCATCGTAAATTGCGGTCCAAACACCCTTTTCTTTCTTCTTTCAATCTTATACCTCCAATTGAATAAATTTGATCCATTCAACTTAGTAATTACATACTTTGATTCAGTAGCAACGGCCATGACAGACATTTATACATATACCGAAATTCAAAACTAGTTAATAATTAATCTCTGGTCTCACTTTTCATGTGCAAAGGCCCATAACCTATTAGAACACACAGTGCTGAATAAAATTGATCAAGAGAAAGCACAATACTTAACAAATCCTAACTTTAGTCTTCAAAATTAATATGTATATTTTCATGTCAAGAATCATGTCAAATCTACAATACCGATCATAGATCACTACTAAATAACAATAATTTGTATGTCGTCCCCTTAATGCAGAACTAGTGTAAGTCAATATTTTGCGATTTTGAGATTTATGCAGAAAGCGATAGTTTTGGGCCTCGGGGATTGACTGCAGAAGTAATATAATATGTTCTAACTGCAATATTAAGCTTATACGAGGCGAATTACAAAGTAGTCTATGCCCATCGGTGCATATTATGTTTGTGTAGAACTAGACGAAGTACAATCTGTAACCTAAGTTCGTATTAGGAGAGGACATGGGCTTATTCTGCTCAGCGTTTGTATGTTGCCGCCCGCATTAAAGTGGAGTTAGGTTTCTTCTGATCTAAACCAGACGGAGATAAATTTGTTCATAGCGGACATACAATAGTTCTGCATTTACGTATCAATCATTTAGAAAGAACTAGTTCTGACTTGTTAGTCTTTGAATACCCAATGTTAATGTAAAGTTAATACCTAGTGTTATTAAGGTGAATGTGAGAGGACAGACGGTTGAAAATGTATTCAAGTAAAAGAAAATTGGAATTAGTAAAACAAATAACAGTTTAGGTAAGTAGTATTATTTTCTATCATAAAAAACAGCAAAATCAGAAACGTATCTCAATATATTGGATGTAGGCAGGTAACATATAAATAAAACGCACAATTAAAGGTAAAGATTTTAATTATCTTTATGCAATTCTTTAAGGTACGTTAACGCAGTCAGAGGAGAACAACGACTAACTAAAAATACAAATATTCTCGATACAGCAGTTGCATTGAGATCGCTCTATTTTCAAAGAAATAAATTATAAAAATTACGAGTGAACTATTGACTAAAACTACAGCCATAAAAAACATAAACACTAATAACCCATAACGGATACATCATGCAGACGCAGCGAGTTTTGTTTTACGTTCCTTTATTATTTCAAGAAATCCAACTCCCCCTAAAAAATCGATCAGTACTGTTTACAAGGTAGATTAAATATCATAATACAGATATCAAATAAACAAAAATTCCTCTGACTGCATAATACGTTTCCTGGGGATTGAACATAATTATGATGGTACAATATTTGGTGCTAAAGATCAAGGAAAAAAACCCAATAAAAACTTGATCAGACTATTTACAAAAACAATAATACCGATTACAGATACTCAATAGATACATTATATTTTACGAGTAATTACTCCAGTCCCATTTTTACACGAAGGGCCACAAATCTTGGGGCCGGTAATGGTTTAGTGAATATGTCTGCCAATTGGTCACCTGTATACATATATTTTATTAGAACAGTTTTCTTTGCTACCTGTTCACGGGAAAAGTGATATTTAATATCTATGTGTTTTGACCGTTTATGACATACAGGGTTCTTTGCAATGTCAATACAACCATTATTGTCTTCGAAAATTGTAATTGGTTTCAAAATATTTATTTTTATGCTGGATGAAAATGATTTGAGGCAAATGGCTTCCGTAACGGCTTCAAAAGGTGCCATGTACTCAGCTTCCGTAGAAGAAGCTGCTACAGAATTTTGCCATTTGGAGTTCCAGCTTATTGAACAATTTTCAAAAAGTTTAAACAAATATCCAATAGTACTTTTTCTATCAATTTCATTGCTGCCCCAATCAGAATCAACATAACCAAGTAGCAGTTCATTATTATTATTGTAATAAAGACGAATATTAAAATATTAAGCAAATCTTGAATTGCATTCAAATTGTTAAATTCGCTTGTACACGGGTGTTGGTATGACGTCATTTATCAGGTCATTCCACTAACAAAGGCACGTGGCAAAATTGCAACTCTTAAAGATTGCAAGTTAGTCACGTATGTGGTGCATTGTCCCATGTAATCTGATACTTAACACGCGCATAAAATAAGGTACTAAATATCTACTACTAAATCTGACTAGAAATCTTGATTTTTGTAAATCTGAGGAGTCGCCGATGATAATAACAATTTGGTCAAAATGTAATTTTTACTTTAAACGTTATTCTAAGATCTCCATTAATTTTGCTCAATGTGTTTATCTCAATAATAATCATAAATTGCTTTGCTGTGTAAATTATTTAAATTATTTAAAACAAGCTTACTTGAGTTTAAGCAATAATGTAATTTTGATTGTTGCTTCACGCTTAATGAATATTATCTCACTTTCTATATTGGTTATTCTGATGTTATTAAAAAATGATTAACTCAATTAAGTTTGCCCATTTGAATGCGCGTTCTATAAAAAATAATTTTGCAGATATTAGGGAGCTGTTGCTGAGATCAGACTGTGATGTTGTGGGGATTACTGAGACGTGGCTATCGCCTCTAGATCATGATCAACTAATTGATATACCAGGATTTAAGATAATTCGCAAAGATAGGATTACTGCCACTTGGGGTGGCGGGGTATGTGTTTATATTAAAAATAATATCAATTGTTCCATAATATCGGTTTCAGACGCTTCGTTGTCTATTGAGCAGGTCTGGGTTAAGTTGCAGCTTAAAAAAAGTATTTTGGTGTTTGGGACAGTTTATACACTCACCGGCACGAAAAACGGAGCACTTACATTTTCGTTTTTAAACTTAAAATCTTAACACTTTGTGATGTTTTATTATTATAATATCTTAAACACAAACAAAATAACATGTTTTAAGTAATTTCTAAAAACAATTGAACGTTTATTTTAAGAAAACCCTGTTTTTGTAAGAAAATCCACAAAAATTAAAAATTGCACAAATCTTATCACTTAAAAGTCCAAAGTTTGCTATGGGTATTCTTTTGTTTTTATTGTTTTGAGAAAATTAACAATTCGAAACAACGTCTAATTTCAAAAATTATGGCTGTAAATCCCGAAACAGCGGCAGCTAATGTTGCGTTGCTTCAAGACGGAAGAAGAGAGCGATATGTTGCCCAACAATATCACATATCCGATAACACTGTGCACCGTATTTTTACATGTTTTTTGGAAACTTCAGCTTACACTAGGCGACCTGGAACTGGTCCCCAACGAAGAACTGACGCCCATGATGATCGCTTTATCATCTTACAAAGTCTGCGAAATCCTCGTGCTACAGCTATAGAAATCAGAAATCGACTACAACACGTCTGGAATACCAACGTAAGCGAACGGATAGTTAGACGAAGACTTAGAGAAGTCAATCTTACCAGTCGCAGACCTGCATCAATCCCAGAGCTTCTCAGGCGTCATCGTTTTGCGCGACTTCAGTTTGCCAGAAATCACGAGCACTGGGATGATAATGAATGGGGGCGCGTTTTGTTTAGCGATGAGTCCAGGTTTAGCCAGCGGTCTCCAGATGGTCGTGAGAGAGTATGTCGGAGACCAGGGGAGCGTTTTACAAAATGTACCTTCAGTTCTAGAGTAGCCTACCAAGGGGTTCAATTATAGTGTGGGCTGGAATTTCTCTGGAAGCACACACAGAATTGTACATCGTTCCAAGAGGCTCCTTAACAGCTGCCAGGTACATTGATGAAATTCTCCAAGATTTTGTTGTCCCTTATGCTGATTTTGTTGGAGGCGAGTTTCTTCTAATGCATGATAATGCCAGACCTCATGTCGCGAGAATCACTCAACAGTTTTTAAACGATGTAAACATTCCTGTTATGGAGTGGCCAGCTCTAAGTCTAGATGCGAACCCAATCGAACATGTTTGGGACATGCTTGGGAGAAGAATGCGAAGTCGTGTTCCTGCTCCTTTAACCTTAAATCAGTTGCAACAAGCTCTTTTAGAGGAATGGGAACTTATTCCTCAAGAGGACATTCGCCAATTGATTTTAGGCATGCCAAGAAGAATAAATGCAATAATTCGGGCACGTGGGGGCAACACCAGGTATTAAAAATCATTTTTGCGTGCAAATCGTTTAAGTTTTGATTAATTTAACTTCATTTTGTCACAACACTAACTCGTGTTTTTTCGACCTCATTTTTTAAGTTGTAACAAAAACAGTTTTTTTTTCAAATAAACGTTCAATTGTTTTTAGAAATTACTTAAAACATGTTGTATTGTTTGTGTTTAAGATATTATAATAATAAAACATCACAAAGTATTGAGATTTTAAGTTTTAAGAAAAAAATGTAAGTGCTCCCTTTTTCGTGCCGGTGAGTGTAGAAGACATGAATATCACTATTCAGAATTTATTAATTCACTTGAAGAATCGTTTTCATTAGTAACACCTATTTCAGATGATTTAGTTTGTGTAGGTGATTTTAATATCAATATACTTAATTTTGATGACCCTGCTACTATTAAATTATTGTCAATGTTAGATGTCATGGGATATAAACAAATAATAGATAAACCTACGCGTATTACCAAATCTACTTCTACTTTACTTGATTTGATTTGTGTAAATTCTGAAAAAAACATTAGCCCTTGTGATATTAAAAATGTTCATGGTTTATCTGACCATTGTTTTATTAGTTGTGAGTATCCTATTAATGAAACAGTTGTTAAACAACCTATTTTTTACACTTATAGAGATTTTAAACAATTCAATTTCGAAAATTTTAACGCTGACCTTCGGGTTCTTCCATTAAATACAATATATGATTTTGAAGATGTTAATGACAAGGTCAGTTTCTTTAACGATAATATTTTAAATCTATTTGAAAAACATACAAAAATTAAAACAGTTAGAATTTCTAAGCCAAAAGCCCCGTGGATGACGGATAATGTAAAATTAATGATTAGACTTCGTAATAGAGCATTCCAGAAATTTAAAAAAACTAAAAAAGAAGCCCATTGGGAATATTACGAGGATGTATTGATATCTAGTTAGCCTAGACCGCTTCCATGGATAAACAAAATATTGCGATACCATAGCAACGAACAGTAACTTATTAGAAGTGTCAGTGTAAAGTTTCACGTCAAAAAGTCAAACCAGTTTTGCGCAATAAAATTTCAAAAGAAGGATGTCGACCGAAAATGTGAAAATTGAAAAATTGGAGTATCGAGCCATCATCAAATACCTGTATTTGAAGGGGTTAAGAGGTAAGCAGATTTACGAAGATATGCTTAATACCCTTGGCGATCAATGTCCTTCGTATGCGACCGTAAAAAATTGGATTGCAAGCTTCAAAAGAGGTAAATTTTCCATTGAAGATGGAAAAGTTCTTGCTTCAGTTTTTTGGGATTGCCATGGAGTAATCATGATTGACTATCTGGATAAGGGTAGAACAATAACTGGGGATTACTATTCGACGTTACTGACCACTCTACGAGAAAAAATTAAGGAGAAAAGACGCGGAAAGTTGTCCAAAAGTGTTTTGTTTTTGCAGGACAATGCCTCTGCACACAAATCGCATGTTGCCATGCAAACAATTCGTGATTTGGGGTTCAAATTACTGGAACACCCCCCTTATTCACCAAATCTGGCTCCGTCCGACTATTATCTCTTTCCTCAACTAAAAAAAAGTTTAAAAGGTCATAAATTTTCTTCCAACGAAGAGGTTATAGAAGCTGTGGAGGCTTGGTTTGCAGAGCAAGATAAAACTTTTTTTTTGAAAGGTCTAGAGGCGTTGCAGGTTCGTTGTAATAAATGTATTAAATTAAGAGGAGAATATGTCGAATAATAAAATATTTTGACTTTCAAATTTTGTTTGCTTCTATAGTAGGCTAAGAATTTTTCAATACGTCCTCGTATAAAAATCTTAGAAATTATACAAATTTTGCGATTAAGCAAGAAAAAAAAGCATTTCTAAATCATCAGCTAAATAGTGGTGGACCTAAATCTTTATGGAAGAACTTGAAGACAGCAAATATTTGCTTTAAAGGTCAATCTCACAATATTCCAGCGGAGCTCAAGAACCCTGATGAAATAAACAAGGCTTTCATACAATCTGCTTCACCGTCTTCCTCAATTAATTATAATGAATTACTTAATTTTTATAATTCAAATCTATTGAAAGATTTTTCAGATAAACTAACTTTTTCTACAGTTTCTGAAGATGATGTTATGAAATTTATTTCAACTATAAAAACAAATGCTGTAGGGTCAGATAACCTAAGCATAAATATGATACAGCTTTGTTATCCATACATAGTTCCCTTTATAACTGACATAATAAACAGTAGTATTAGGCAATCAAGCTTTCCTAATGACTGGAAATTGGCTCAAGTAATTCCTTTACCGAAAATAAAAACACCTGTAACTTACAAAGATCTCAGACCGATCAGTATATTGCCTTGTCTATCCAAAGTTCTTGAAAAAATCTTGGCCGAGCAGATAAGGCAGTTTGTGGAACAGCATTCTGTGTTTCCTGAAACTCAATCTGGTTTTAGGGCTGGATATAGTTGTTCTACATCTTTATTGAATATAATTGACGATATTTGTATGGCCCTAGATAATAATAATAAAGAATTATCATTACTAATACTCCTCGACTATTCTAAAGCTTTTGATACGATAAAACATGACATTTTAATTGCAATATTACATCACATTGGCTTCAGTCAATCTGCTATTTCTTTAATTCAAAATTATTTAACTGATCGATCACAAAAAGTTGTAGTGGATAATACTTCATCTGATTTTTTGCCAATGACCCTTGGTGTTCCTCAAGGTTCAATCTTGGGTCCTCTCTTATATATTATATATACTTTCAATATCAAGTCTTCTTTGAACTGCTGCAAATATCATCTTTATGCCGATGACACGCAGTTACAGTACAGTTTCAATATAAATAACATCAATAATGCTGTTGATAAGGTTAATGTAGATCTACACAATCTTGTTGAACTTTCAGAAAAACATGGATTACGAATTAACACTAGCAAATGTTATGTATTGCTTTTTGGTAGTAAAATAAACAGAGACCGCTATAAAGATACTATCCAAATTAACATCAGAAATGTGAACTTGCAAATTAAAGACTGTGTTAAGAATCTCGGTGTATACTTAGATTATAATTTACGATTTAAAGAGCACATATCTAGCATCCTCCAAAAAGCATATCTTAATTTAAAAATTATTTTTCAAAATAGGCATTCTTCGAGTCAAACTGTCAAAATGATCCTATGTGAATCTATGGTTTTATCTCAATTTAACTACTGTGACTGTGTGTATGGGCCATGCATAGACAGTGTAGAAGGTAGACGGATTCAGCTGATGCAGAATTCGTGTCTGAGACTGATCTATGGAATAAGAAGATATGAACATATATCTCACAAGTTAAAGGATATTAAGTGGTTGAACATGTCTAATCGAAGAAAACTTCATTTGGCATGTTTATATCACAAAATTATTATAAATAAAAAACCTTCCTATTTATTTAATAAAATAAACTTTAGATCAGACTTGCACAATATAAATATACGTGGTAAATACTTAATAAACATTCCTTATCATCGTACTTCGTTATTTGGAAGATGTTTTTCTTACAGTATCTCTTCTTTGTATAATTCTTTACCATACTTCTTAAAGTCATTAAACTTATGCCAATTTAAAAAACATTATTATGAAATACTATTGAATACTCAAAACAATTCATTATGAGTATTAGGAATATCTTACATCAACACAAGAATTTTAGCGACTGCTCTCTAATATCTTGCTATCATGATTCTGCTATTACGAATACTAATATTATAGTATAGTGAGTTATGATCGCACAGGCAACTGTTTGTTTTAATTATATTATTATTGGAAGAGGTTAAGTGGTAGAGCAGAGGCTGGATATTTAGATATCCAGCATCTGAACTTCGCCTCGTTGGCTTTGTGTTTCTGTTTTTGTTATATTTTGTTTTTTTTTTTCAATTATGTATTATTTTTACTACACTGCCAATAAAAGACATTATTATTATTATTATTATTATTATTATTGTAAGAGGGGGTTCGATTTACTGTATACAGGGTGTCCCGGGAGGAACCTGAAAAACTTTGGGAATATGTTCCTGAAGCTTATTTCTTGGACACCCTGTATATCGAAAAGGAAGTACTTTCGGACCCTTATTTATAGGAACTTTTTTTCTTAAAATGACCTCAGAAACATGTTCCCAAAGTTTTGCAGGTTCCTCCCGGGACACCCTGTATAAAGTTTAACAGAAACACATTGGAGCATGGTTTTTCTACCCAGCCATCACCCAAGCAGCACCGACAGTAAATCGACACCCTTCAAGATGTGACTACATGTAAGATTGTTTTATGTTAACTTAAATTACTATTCTGGACTTGTAAAATATTTGTGTTAAATTATTTAAACTCATTCTATGGACTTAGAAAATATTTGTGTAAACTGTTTAAATTTATTTCATGTACTTAGTCGTTTTAAATAACTTAGTATGATTTTGTATAACTTTAATATGTAATCAGAACTTAGAGTAATTAATGTACTTTGAACTGGGACTTGGAAACATTTATATTGTTTTGTAACTAAAAGCACTGTTAGGAAATACATAATTGTTAGTTGAATTAGACTTTCATTAAAACCTCTCGCAACCTCTAAGCAAACCCCAAGTAACGGAGTGAGGTCAAAGCCACTACCATCAGTATTTAATTAACTTATTTAATTTAACTATTATTATTATACAGCTCCAACTTACTACGTTACATTATTATTATTAGATCTTTTAAATATTAGTTTGATGTCTAATGAGCCTTTAACATATCTTAGGACCCCTTTTAAACATTGTCACAGTTCAGTTGTATTTTTATTTTGACACAGGAAACAATTTGAAAGATTGTCTTCATCGTAGGATACAGGATGAAGATATTTAATTCTGTCACTTCTCACCTCGGTTATTTCATTTAATTTACTATCTTCAATTATTTTCGAAATAGGATCACATACTAATTTATCTGATTCTATGCTATCACATTTGTTATTAGTTATTGATTCTAAATCAGTTCTAGGTATTTTAGATGATAATTGTTCATCAATTACCTCTCCTGATTTTAAAGCACGAGATGTTTTAAAATTGATTTCATCAAAAATAACATCTCGAGCTATAATGAACTTTTAAATACCGCATTTACACATCCGCACTCGTGTTTCGCCTCGTCACTCGCCGACATTCGCGAGTGGCATTCGCACGTTCGTCCCCACAACGCGTTTTCACACTCGCCGAATGTTGAGCTCACTAAATCGAGGCGAATGGACGACGTGGAAATTGTGACGGCATCCGCCCTGTACTTGCTAAGTGTTGACAACTATCTAGAAATTATTCGTGAAAAACTTGAAAGAAGACGTCGCCGTAGACGATGATGGATGATAGCATGTCATCGCAACAGAACCATATAAGTACAGGGTCCGGCAAGGAGTTATGGTGTTTTTGATAAGACTGTCACACTTATTTTTGAACGAATTTCCAAATTTATTTTTTTCTGACATTACTGGTACATTGCCATTTGAGAATACATAACGAAACATAAAAAAAATAATCAGTTGCGAAAAATCACATTAGTTAGGTGGCGTCCATTTTTGTCGAGGCATTCTTGTAGACGGGTGGCGAAATTGCCCATACTCCTTTGAAGCACGACACGCGGAATCCTTTGAATTTCTCGCGTTATTGTTTCGGAAAGGGCTTCAAAAGTACGTAGTTTGTCAATGTAAACTTGAGATTTTAGGTAGCCCCATAAAAAGTAGACAAAAGGCGACAGGTCTGGTGACCGAGGAGGCCACTCCACATCACCACGCAATGAAATCAGGCGTCCAGGGAAATGTTCTCTTAAAAAAGTCATTGCTAATCTTGATGTATGGCAAGTCGCCCCATCTTGCTGAAACCAAACGGTGTTGAGAAATTCGAATGATTCCACGTACCATGCTTCAAAAGAGTATGGACAATTTCGTCACCCGTCTACCAGAATGCCTCAACAAAAATGGACGCCACCTAACAGATGTGATTTTTCGCAACTGATTACTTTTTTCTTATATTCCGTTATGTATTCTCAAATGGCAATGTACCAGTAATGTATGAGAAAATAAATTCTGAAATTCGTTCAAAAATAAGTGTGTAACGGTCTTTTCAAAAACACCTTGCCGGACCCTATAGAAACTATTTTGCGAAACTATTCAACTACTAAATTTGTTTACTTAAATATATAATTTTTGCAATTTGTATTGATTTAATGATTAATTTAACTATTTTTTTTTACTTATTAAAAAATCATGTTTTTTTACAGACAAAGTATATAAAACATGTTTCTAGAAATGCTCCACGCCATTTTTCAATTTAAAATGAAAAAAAAACACGTGTTGATAAACGAGCTCGTTGCCAACTGTGTAAACATTGAGTTCGCCTCGTCGCTACAGGCCTTTGACTCGTCCCCAAAAAACCGCTTCGGGCGCGAGCGCATCGAGCGGCAACCCAGATAGCACATAAGCTTATTGCAAGCTTGCTTTCGAGTTGCGCTATCCTTGCACGTGCAAGGTTACAGAGCTAAGCTTATAGTAAGCAATTAAACAATTAACAATTAAATAATTAAACATTACTTTAATTCCTATAATTACACAGTAGTATATAGAAAATAAGAAATATCCCCCATAGCATCCCATAGTTAACAATTTTATAAATAGTTAGATACCTAACTTTTAATAATTTTAAAAATACCTACAGTAGTGAAATTTCATCTGCATCCGTACAAATATTCAGTCCTAAATCCAACACGTGGTACCTACGACCTTATAGTACTTTGCAATACGGTTCAAAATAGAAGCATTTCGAATCCTTATTGCTGTTTTATATTCAAAACATGATAGTATGGCGAGAAACGCTAGAAAAGTAAGGTTATGTTTGAAGCATGTAGCGTCCTGTTATTGTTTGTAAAAGCTGCAACGGATGCTCGCATCGTTTGCCCATTGCCTTTGTCTGTTTTATGAAAGGCTCTGCCGTGTGAGTGAAACAAACTATTATTCGGTGCAATCCCACCATACGAAACGCCGCCGCTTTAGTTGATTTTAATGCTCTTAATTTATTATGCTTTCCTATATCAGCGCTGTCGTTTATGGTAAGCATCGTTCTAATCATTGAATATTGACTCCATAAAGTTGTGGGTTTGAATTTTTTTGATAACCGTAAAATCACGCTTAAAATTATTCGACCGGCCGTGTTTGTATTTGTTGGTTTTTAAATTTGACGTAACTAAGTTTTCTAGGAAAATTTGATGTGTACTTTTTTCATGATTTACAATGTTTACATGGTTTTTTAACCTGTACGGAAATGTTCACATTGTAGTTTTGTTTGTGTTTTATTTCCCACGGGTCGTATAGAACGAGCTACAATTATTAATTGATAGTTAATATACAATAAACCTATTCCTTAATAGTCGTAGAAAGAGAAAATTGTTTAACTGCCACATATGTAGAAATCACGAGCAGAATTTCTTTTCTTTTCTCAGATGGGGCGGAAAGATTTTGTAGAATTGACCCGACAAGGGAAAATAAAGAGGCTGCAAAAGAGTATGAAAAACAAAGTTTTCCTTAAAACAAAAACGAGGCCGCAAATAGAAGACAATCAGGCATCTGATACTCTTATGCATGGATCGGAAAGTGAAGATGCATCAACTTTAAATAACTTTCCTTCTTCTTCTACTGATATTTCCATTTGTCCCGTCCTCCTCCCTAACAATAGTTTGCAACCGGAATATGAAGCTGAGTCACTATCAGATGATTCCTCTAGTAAAGATTTGCTGGTTGATGATGCTGATGAAAAACAGATTGACCAACAACTGAGAGATTGGGCAATCAGATTTAAAATTAATCATGTAGCTCTGACTGCACTTTTGCTTATTCTTAACTGTCATAACTGTTTTAATTTTCCATGCGATTCACGAACATTTTTGGATACTCCAAGGTCGGTTGCTACACGAACTGTAGAACCTGGAATTTATAACCATATAGGGTTAACCTTAAATTTAAAAAAATTACTGAATAAAATTTCAGGCACCTTGGATTTATTATCTTAATGTTGGCATTGATGGACTTCCTCTGTTCAAAAGTAGTAGTGGGGAATTTTGGCCGATTTTTGTTTCAGTAGCTAACATTCCATCTCTTGCATCTGTTGTTTTCCCTGTAGGTGTATACTATGGAAAAGGTAAACCAAAGGATTCTACAAGTTTTTTAAGTGATTTTGTCAATGAGGCTATTCATTTGATAACAAATGGCATTACAATCAATGGCAGATTGGTTGTTATAAAAATTCAAGCTTTTATTTGTGATGCTCCAGCGAAGTCATACATTTTAGGTATTAAAGGCCATACAGGTTACGCCTCTTTCACTCGATGTAACGAAGTAGGAAGTTGGTACGAGAATAGAATGACTTTTCCGGGTTTTGATGGTCAGCCAAGATCACATGAGGGATTTCTGAACAGAGAGGATGAAGAATTTCATAGAAGTAATTCACCTTTAATTAATATACCAGCTATAGATTTTGTAAAAAGTTTTCCTTTGGATTACCTGCATGTAGTATGCCTGGGAGTAGTGCGCACTTTACTCTTCACGTGGGTATTAGGTCCAGTCCCCCTTAAACTACCTCATGGCATAGTTAGTTCAATATCAAATTCACTGATATCTTTATCTGGTCATATGCCCTCAGAATTTGGCCGAAAGCCCCGTAGCTTAAATGAAGTTAGGCGATGGAAGGGTGTGGAGTTTCGACAATTTTTATTATATACTGGTCCAGTCGTTCTCTACGAAGCACTAAGCCCAGAATACTTCGAATTTTATCAGCATTTTTTAAGTTTGTCGGTAGCCCTCCCAATTTTATTGAGTCCACGGTTGTGTTTTCAGTTTCAGCAATATGCTAAATATTTACTCATTCATTTTGTTAAAGTTACAAAAAATTTGTACGGCGCTCGGTTTTTAACACATAACTTTCATGCTCTCACCCATATAGCTGACGATATTTTTACTTTTGGTAATCTGGACTCCTGTGGTAGCTTTTCATTTGAAAACTTTCTGCAATTTTTTAAAAAACATATTAGAAAGGGTGATAAACCGTTACAGCAGATTGTGAAAAGGCTAGGGGAAATGTCCAATTCAGGTGTTTGGTTTTCAGTTTCCAAAAAGGAAAAGACTTTTCCTTACTTCTCAGGCTGTCACACATCAGGACAACTAACTGAAGGATGTGACTCTGCTCGACAATTTAAGTGTGTCCACTTTTCCTCTTTTAAACTAACCATTTCTACTCCCGATTCGTGCTGTACCTTTAAAGATGGAAGTATAGTGGTTGTGTGCAATATAATTTATTCTATACGATTAAAAGAAACTGTACTTGTATACAAAAACTTTTTAACAATTAAAAACCTTTATGGCGATCCCTTAACAAATAGTTTGGTTTTTGGAATTTTTACCGTAAACGACTTATCTCCAAATTTATTAGAAATTCCTGTTTCTGAAGTAGCATATAAAATGGTATTGCTTCCCCGCATATCTGACTATGTTGCTTTCCCGTTACTGCATACAGTTTAGGAAATTTATAATACAGAATCAGTTTTTCTCCATATTTTTTTAATTCTTTTAAATTATCTACACAAGGTGACAGTCAATCCTATCAACATTAAGGAAAAATTACAGATTTGCACACTAGACTTTTGCAATTTAAATAATCATATATCCCCCTTAGCTACATATGTTTTGTGAATTGTGATACAATTTCTGCTCTATTAATTACTCAAACAACACGGTAAAACCCTTGTCAGAATAAGTATACATCTAAATCTCTACTTGAAATTTCAACATTTTTTAGTTAAATCAATATTCCAACATTGTAATGCTCCACCTAAATCCTTCCTCAAGAAAAATAAAAGTATTTTTTCAAATTCACACCCTTGTGGATTGTTATAGCCAATAATGAGCATGAAAAGCTATACCATTGTGCGGTTTCTTGAAGAGGACGATGCTCGTATTGTTGCTACCAGCTGGATTAGCGAAGACGGTAGATACTGCAAATATCCGAATGTAAGGACAAATGAGGCTCGTGACAGGTTAATAAAGAATCTATCGGATCCAACAGATGGATGGATGACGTGTTCAATTAAAATACTGCGTCAATATGGTACGTTACACTAATATTATTATTAACTATGTATATTCTAAAAATCTGTTCAATAAACTACAGATGCACGAAATTATGTTACAGTCTTGCATTACTATTTGTGATTATTTTGTGTTTTTTTAGAATCATTTTCGGAGGCGAGGCTGTACTTACGAAAGGCAGAAGAGACATCCAATTTAGACATCGAACCCGAAGAAGGTGAAACACGGCGAAAGAGGAAAAAAAGACCCGTGATACTCTCCGAAGAAGAGGAAAATAGTGAAGAAGATGAAGGAAACACATCTCAAAAAAAGAGAGTTTCTCAAATTTTGCCCTATCCAAGGCCTATTTCCCAAACACGAGAAGAAAAGAGTCATTTATATTCCACAAGCATGTTGACCAAAGGGCCTTGTTCATCTGTGGCTTCCTCTTCTTTACAGTTACCTTCGACCTCTAGCTTCTCTTCTGAGCGGCATTACTACATGCCAACAGAACAGCCTAGATCTGTAGAAACCAGTTCTTCAGCAAGCTCATCTCATGGCAATGGAAGCTGGTGTTCAGGTATGTCATTAACAAATATATATTTACAGTTACCTCATTTTATATTGATCTATCTATCTATCTATTTTTAAGTATATAGAATCTATATAAGACTTTTGATTATCATTTGTTTACTTACCACACCATATTTGTCATGGTATTTTACAGGATGCTCAACCAGCCAAAAAAGCAACAACGGACAACTTTTGGAAATGCTAATAGTCCAGTCAATGAGTGCTCAAAAGAGGGGTGTAGAGTGCATGAAATATGCGAGAGTTTTTGACTTCAGGGCTTTGTTAGGAGTAGTTAGTAGGTAAACATACTAAAAGTCCCCGCTCCTGGGGGGTGAGCATAAGGTGGGAGGGGGGGGGGAAGATCCCATTTTTGGGTTTTTCGATTATATCTCGGAAACGGTGGACTCTAGAAAAAATATATTCTAAATAAAAATGAAAGATAATTAAATTTCCTATAAAATTGTTTCTATACATATTTGTCAAACTTCCAACGGTTTTCGAGATATACGTTATTGAAAATCCATTCACAAATATCAAACTGACACGTAAAGATCGCGCACTTCCCCTTTCCTCAATGAATTCGACAATCAAGATTGATAATGAAAAAATTGTCGTGGATCCAATCTTGCAAGAAATCGGACGAAGAATTATATGCAATATGAATTGGCTCCCTACCCCCTGGCTTTCTTCGACGAAAGTGGAATGAGAAAGTGCAAAAAGTCAGCACTGTACACACTGTTTAAGGAAATTGATAAGGACGTTGATTTAAGTACCTTTGAATTTGTTGTTGAAGGGGGATTCCTAGTCCACAATGTTGTTTGGCAAAAAGAGACAACTGTATCAACCATTTGTGATGGTTACGTTAAATTTCTGAACACCCATTATTATGGAAGAGGTTGTACAGTGGTTTTTTATGGGTACACTGACACAACAGAGAGTACAAAAACAGCTGAACAGAGTCGTCGATATCCGCTCAGGAGATGTGTGGACATCAATATCAGTTTGGAAAGTGAAATGAAAGTCAAACAAGAGGATTTCCTTTCCAACTTTCATAATAAGAGTCAGCTGATAAACCTGCTGATGACGCAGCTGCAGAAAAATGGGATCAATACGCTCCAAGATTCAGCTGATGCTGACGTTGATATTGTGAAGACAGCTATCAGCAGATCGCAAAATTCCCCAGTAGCTGTTATTGGAGAGGACGTCGACTTGGCTGTTCTCCTGGTAGCCAAAACCCCAACTGATCGTGACATTCTGCTGGTTAAACCTGGAAGAGGAAAGGTCAAGAGTATTGTATATTCCTCACAACAGCTGCAGCAGGAGTTAAAAATGAAGGACAACGCCCATTTTTTATTCTTACATGCATTCACAGGCTGCGACTCAACATCCGCAGCGTATCGCAAGAGTAAAGTGGGTTTTGTCAAAATGTACCAGAAGTCCAAAATCATACAACATGCAGCTGAGGTATTTGCCAGCGGTTCTTCTTCCCCTGACTCCATCAAGACAGCTGGGGTAATGAGTACTCTCTCATGGTATGGTGCTCCAGCCACAGATCCTTCAACGGGTTCCGCTACAAATCATTTATAAAGGCAGCTGCAAACATGAAGCCTAATCTCTCGACTCTCCCTACACCTGAAGCAGCTGTTCAGCAGCATGCATTCCGGACGTACCACCAAGTACACCTGTGGTTAGGGGAGGAACCTAATGGCGGGGCGCCGAATTGGGGTTGGGAGAGGAGGAATGACCAACTAGTTCAGAAACTCTCAGAGTTGGATGCTGCTCCTGACGAAATCTTGAAGATGTTTTTTTGCCGATGCACGAAAGGATGTGACAGTGACAGGTGTGGTTGTAGAAAAGCATCTTTAAACTGCTCTGTCGCATGCCCGAATTGCAAGGGCAGTTGCAACAACGGAGTCGAAATAATAATTCATGAAGAAGGTAAAATAAATAATAAAATTAATAATAATAAAATAAATATAAAATATATTTTATTCTATATATTTATTTCTATTTTATATAAGTATGTGACGACGAAGACATCGATGACGAAGATGAATGCTTCGATGACGAACCTTGAATGCTTATTTTTTCATTATATCATAAATTTTTTTAATTATTACGAGTATTAGTCCATGTAAATACTTTCATTATTATGTATGATTCGTAATAATTTGATAAAACTTATAATTATAAAAAAATGTTGAACTTTTGATCCAGTTGAAAATAAAGTAGCAAAAGTATATATAAAATTGAAGTAAATTTAATGCTCTACAACTTTGTGTTTAACAATTTTTCTGAGAAACGGTCGTGGGAGGCACTAGAAGCAAATGTTTGACAAAAAGTGAGGTAAAAATGATTTTTTTCGAAAATTATCGATTTTCAATAACGTATATCTCGAAAACCGTTTGAAGTTTGACAAATATGCATAGAAGCAATTTTATAGGAAATTTAATTAGCTTTCATTTTTATTTAGAACATATTTTTTCTACAGTCCACCGTTTCCGAGATATAATCGAAAAACCCCAAGATGGGATCTTCTCCCCCCGCTCCCACCTTATGCTCACCTCGCAGGGGCGGGGACTTTTAGTATGTTTACCTACTAACTACTCCTAACAAAGCCCTGAAGTCAAAAACTCTCGCATATTTCATGCACTCTACAATATATTTATTGACTGGACTATAACAGATATGGCTGTTGCAATTAAGAGACTGGAGGCAAAAATCAATACAATAGCAGCAGGAATAGTGGAACCAGCACATGAGGACGATGAGGACGTGGTTTTACTGGGCAGTTTGCCAGTAAAAACCGAACAACAGTTCCTTGAATTTGACACAAAATTAAGAGAAGGTGGTCGTTTTCGCCAAAAACTTGTAAGAATTTAAATGTTGTTCTTTATGCATAAACCATTTATTTTTTCACAGTTTTAACCATGTTTAAAACATTCAGTTTATGCATTCTTGATGTTCAAAATGAAGTTGATCGTAATTCATTCTTCTCTTAGACACGTTTAATAATTAAGAATTTGTTTTCAGTTCAAAGTATTTGCATCGATTGGTGGTAAATCAGCTAGAAGTCTAGCGCATAATATAATGAAGAGGTTGCTGTTGGATGAACTTGCTGAAAGTTACAGTCTCTCTGGTAAAGCCGGAAAAAATGTTGAAAAAAGCCATTTGCAAGTACAGAAGTTTTAAAGTAATAACAGGTAAATATATAATGTAGCATTATATGTCTTTCCATTTAATTCTGCTTTTAAATGGTAAACTAATCTTTTCTCTAAATCAGTAGTATCAGTACATAAACGCTCAATTTAGAAGTTTTAGAGGATATTATTTTCATGTATATATTAACTTTGGATAATTTCGTTTTTTTGTAATATTTTCTCCTTATTTTCTGACTCAAATGTTTGATTATATTTTGTCTTTGCAGGAGCTTGCGCATCTCTAAACTTGAACTAAGAAAAGATGACTTTTACACCCTCGTTTTCTCCATTTATTTCAGAGAACAGCAACAAAAAAAAAACATCTCCCCCAACCAGGTGGTAACTTGGAAAATAATATGTAGTGCCTTATTTTATATTTTTTATATTATTTAGTTTTTAATTTATTATGTTTTGTAAAAAATAAATTGAAACAAAAAAAATGGTATTATGTCTTAAAACCTACTTCATTACTGTTTATAAGCATTATTAACTAGGTAGATGTCAATTTTTAAACAAGCAGGAACTTTATAAAGAATGCATTTTTTTCGTACAATGAAGTTCTTGACCGTTACACACCGGTCCCGGAGTCGAGCCAGGGACACACGTCTGTATGTAAGTACATAACCAGCCTTCTGCAAGCTTGCAGAATGCCATTTATTGTGACCTACAAAACTCTACTGCAAGTGTAATTTGTAAGCTTGCAAAGGCCAAAAAGTCAGCTTAGATGCATTAAAAAGTAAGCTTACAAACACTTAAAAGTAAGCTTACAAAAACATAAAAATGTAAGCTTACCAACACTTAAAAGTAAGCTTACAAACACTTAAAAGTAAGCTTACAAACACTTAAAAGTAAGCTTACAAACACTTAAAAGTAAGCTTGAAAGGTGTAAACCAGGAAGCTTGCATTAACCTTACAGATGGCTTACACACTTACATTTGTAAGCGTATTGCAAGTTGTTGGGCTTGCAGTTGCAAGCTTACATTCAGTTTAAAGTAGGCTTTTGTGCTATCTGGGAAGGCGAGGAACGAGGCGAATGACGAGTGAAACCATCACACATTCACCTCGCCGCTCGCCTTGCGATTCGACTCACCATTCGTGAGAATGTGTAGATGCGCTATTGTGTTCACATTCCATATTTTATAACCATTTAGTTCATAGCCGATTAGGATTCCTATGAACGATTTATCATCAAATTTACTTTTCTTAATTTTATTATGAACATAGGCTGTTGAACCAAAAACTCTAAATCTGGGCTTTTTATTATGCCACAGTTCATATGGTGTTTTGTTTTCTTTGAGTGCTTTAGTAGGTGTTACATTAATGAAGTAGGTGGCTGTTAACACAGCTTCACCCCAAAAATCTTTACTTAGGTCTGCACGCTTTACCATTGTCCGTGCTTTTTCTGTTAATGACCCATTCATACGTTCTGCAACACCATTTAATTGAGAGGTTGACGGAATAGTTAAATGATAGCTAATGCCCTTTCAACACAATAACCCTTAAATTCGTTCGATAAATATTCACCGCCATTATCACAACATAAATTGACGATTTTCAAATTAAAATGATTTTCACTTTTGGCGACAAAGCCTTTAAAGACTGTGAAAACTTCAGATGTATAGGTAGGAAGATATGTAACAGAAAAATGTGTAAAATAATTTTTGTTATCTATTGTTGGCGGATTAATTGGTCTACACACATCGAAATGGACAATAAACAATGGCCTTTTAACATATTTTATTTTGGTTTTACTAAATGTGAGTCTTGTTTGTTTAGCAAAAATACAAGCTTCACAAATTTCATGACTTACATTTATTTGTTTAATCTTCTTTCTAATATCCATCATTTGATGATTTTCTTCTGCTTCCAATGCACGTTCAAAAACCATTGTAAATCTCTCTTCTTACACTTTAACTTCAGCCGAGTCCTCAATATTATCCAAAGGTCTCAATTTTTCTGTAGCTCCCTCCAAAATCCCCATCGAAGAGATTATTAGTTCAGTTGAGTCATCGCTTCGTACAGTCCCTAAAAGTAGTGCTGACACTATTCGCTTCGAAACAACCAAGTGTCTTCGTTCTGCGAAACCTCCTTCTTGCAATATCTCCAGGAACGAACGAGTTGCACTCAAAAGTCTTAGATCAAATTCTGACATTGCAATATTACCCGCAGACAAGGGTAATGCCACAGTCGTCTTAGATAAAACTCAATATGTGGAAAAAGTAGATGATCTTCTCCAGGACAATGCTTACACCCCCATCTCTCGTGACCCCACTTCTAAAATCGAACGAGAAGTTGCTACACTCATCAAATCATCTGACCTCCCTCAGGATATTCAACGCCGCCTAATCCCTCGCGAATCTAAACCGCCAAGGTTGTATGGTCTTCCAAAAATTCACAAACAGCAGGTTCCTCTCCGTCCCATTGTTAATACTATAAATTCTCCCACGTACAATCTGGCCAAATATATCGCCGGCATTCTCAAGGCATATTCAGGGAAATCTTCTTCGCATATTTTAAATTCTTCCCATTTTGTAAACCTTATCGACAATCTCACCATAGACCCTAATGACCTGCTTGTCAGTTTTGACGTTACGTCTCTCTTCACTAAAGTCCCCATTCCTGACTCAGTAGCTATCATCGAACAGTTACTAGTTCAAGACGGCAAACCTGCAAGTTTAGCCATTCTCGTTGAAAAGTGCCTTTCCTCCACATATTTTTTGTTTAACAACCGATTCTATAAGCAAGTGACAGGCGCTGCTATGGGTTCTCCCCTTTCTCCGGTGGTTGCAAACATCTTTATGGAATCTTTTGAAACAATAGCCCTGGAATCCTTTGACCTAAAACCCAAGGTCTGGTTCCGTTATGTAGATGACACGTTTATTATCTGGCCCCATGGAAGACATAACCTTGCTTCCTTCCTAGAACATCTTAATAGTCAGCACCCTGATATTAAGTTCACAATGGAAATAGAATCGAATGGTTCTCTCCCATTTCTCGACGTCCTGGTTACCCGTAAACCGAGTGGTCATCTTGCACACTCTGTTTATCGGAAACCCACACACACGGATAGGTATCTTCACGCCAACTCGCCTCATCATCCGGCACAAAAGCTCTCCGTGATCAATTCCCTCGTTCATCGTGCTATCACAGTGTCCCAACCCGACAGTCTTCATGTCGAGTTAGCCCATATCCAAGAAAATCTCATCAAGAATGGGTATAACAAAAGCGATGTTCGAAAGGTCGTCCAAAAACAACTATACCCCGCAAACCCTAAAAATCCTCAAAATACCTGAACATCCCAAGCTACAGCTTTCTTACCCTACATTCGCCAAGTTACGGATCGCATAGGTAGGATTCTCAAAAAGCATAACATCAAAACCATCTTCAAACCCCCTCCAAAAGTGTCACAGATACTCCCTTCGGTAAAAGATAAGCCTCAACCCCTGTCATCAAGAGGAATCTATAGCATCCCCTGTTCTTGTGGTTTAGTGTACATTGGAGAAACTGGTCGCTCAGTGCGCACACGTATCTGTGAACACAAACGTTGCTTGAAATCAGGTCTTTTTTCACATTCAGCCGTGGCTGAACATCAGCACGACACTGGTCATAAAATATTGTTTGAAAAATCTTCGATCATTGCCAATGCCCCTTATTTTTTCAACAGGAAAATCCGTGAGGCCATCGAAATCATCAAGACCCCTAATAATTTGAATCGTGACACTGGTTATTATCTATCCGATATCTGGAGGTCCGCCATCATTACTGGCTCCGCCCCCTCCACCCCTGACCAATCGTCGTCACAGTCGGATACGCTTGGCCGGGTACGGCCGGTATAAAGTCGCTGCTCCCTCTGTTTCTCTTCAGAAGGGTTTCGCCTCTGGCTTGGTTGACAAGTTGAGTTACCGTGACCTTTCTGCCTCTTGCTAAAAGAGTTTCGCTTCTGGCGTGGTTGACACGTTGAGTTACCGTGCTCTTTTAGTGCTCTTTTTCTCCTGAAGAAGCCCCTTATAAAAGTGGGCGAAACGTTGAGTCTTGTCTCAAAATGACACGGTCCCGATCCGGAAGACGTTTTGTTAATACTGACACTGACCGTGGAAGTCTTCGAATTTATTAAGCCCTGCTTGGTTTGAAGAGAATTTTAAGAATATTTTCAGTTTTTGAAAAACAAGTCGGCCTTGACATTGAAGAGAAAAGTACCCTTTTTGTTCATGATACGGCAAAATTTTACTAAGAAAAGTTGTTCATAATAAGATATTATGGCCCTATGCAAAATTTCAGGAAGATTAGTCAACGATAGTCCTTTCATGGCCTCCTGGCAGTTATGTGGAATAAATAATTTATTGTAGATCAGTGTTATTATTATGTTTCGTAAGTTAAATTTCTTGTAAATGCTATTTGTTTCGTTCAATGTTCTACAAAGAAAATTTTGAATAAATACAATTTATTTTGTTTAATCTAAAAAATGACGGTTTAATCAAAGTACGTAGATCTTCCTGAAATTTTGTATAGGGCCATAATTTCTCATTCTGAACAACTTTTCTTAGTAAACTTTTGCCCTATCATAAACAAAAAGTGTACTTTACCTGAAAATAAAATAGTTTTCGCTTCAATGTCAAGGCCGACTTGTTTTTCAAAAACTGAAAATATTCTCAAAATTCTCTTCAAACCAAGCAGGGTTTAATTCCACAATCTTAAAATAAAATTCAAAAATTTTTAGTTCATCACACCTATTGTAACATCTATCCTGGGACACACTGTACATATATTGAGATGATACTTAATTGGATGTATATAATTAAGGTTAAGTTGTTTGTTTAATTTATAAAAGAAAAATGTTATTTGCCAAATATAAGTAATGCAGATTTTTAAATTATTAAAAATTGTAATATAATTTTAAGATAGCTAGATTAGATTTAAGTTATGTGAAAATGTAAATAAGTTATTGTTATAATGTTTGTTAGTAATAATTAGCTAAATTGGTAGTTATAGAAATGTAAAATAAGTTACTATTAGAAACCTTGTAAATAGTTGTTATAGTGAAAAACAATTTAGATAAAAATATCTTGGATACAGAAAAAAACAATTTAATAAATAAGTGATATTTTTGCATTCAAAGGGACAACAACCAGATAGGTTTGCTCGTCCCAAAACAATAAATATCAAACGAATATTAAAATTTAAATAAAGTTAACGATTATTAGAATTAGTATTAAATCAAAACGAAGTGAAATAGAAGAAAATTCAATTGAAAATTGAACTTCAAGTAGAAGCACTTCAAAACAGAGGCAATTCAAGCAGAGGCATTTTAAAACAGAGGCAATTCAAGCAGAGGCATTTTAAAACAGAGGCAATTCAAGCAGAGGCAAATTGGATTTTGGTGTTGAGATAAAGAAATTTTGGAAAAGAAGGGGAATTCAAGTGTAGATAGTGAGTGTTAAAACCGTAATTTTAAGATAATTTTAAGGCAGGGTTGATAGGAAAAAACGATAATAAATAAAAAAATCTGCATTATAATTATTTGAGTAATTTTATTTTTATTTGGGTAAAAATATACTTAGAAAGATAACAAACAAGGAACCTAATTAACGACCTGAGATAAGAGCAATGCAAACAATTAAGTAAAATTAAAGAGCAAAGCAAGGGATAATTGTAAATATTGAATGTGGGCTTAATAATAAATAAATTTAAATTTTAAATAAAATCTTTTAAAAGAGCAAGACCATTTCAATAAATTGGCGCCCAACGTGGGGCGTAACAGTAGAGATACTTATTAATAATTTGGTGCAGCAACGTGAGACGAACAATAAATGTTGATAGCAAAGTGGGGTGATTTATAAGATTTATAAAGTAAAAGGGGCGAAGTATACAAAAATAATATTAAAAGGTTTGTGGGGCAAGGTAAAACGAGAAAAATAATTAATAACTGTCATTTGGAGAAAAGTCAAAACTAATGTCAATGTCATTTGTCAAATTTTTCGATTTTTTGATAATATTTATTTTCAATTAAATACGATTCTAATGAAAAATACATTAATTAAAAATTGAATACCTGAGAAATCCAGAACTGAAAAATAATTATAATAATAAAAAAATAACATTAATTTTTTTTAAAATTTTGTACCTAATTTGATAAAAATAAAAGATGGCAGATAGGAGGATGTTACGATGTAGTTCAAGAAGGGATGAAGAAGAAACTGAAGAGGAACAAGATGAATTAGGGGAGGAGCGAGATGTAATTGAATTGGATATAGGTGATCAATTACAAGTTCAAACTTCACCAATTATTACAACTCCAACTCAATTTGACGAGAATTTCATGCAAATGATGATGCAACATTTTAAAGCAGCTATGGGAGAAGAGAATAAGAAACAATTAAATAAATTAGATGAAATCAAAGAAGATTCCAAGAAATGGGATGATAGATTAGATAAACAATTTGAAGAACTGAAAGAAAATTCAAAGAAACAAGATGAGAAATTAAATGAAATCAAAGAAGATACTAAGAAGAGAGAAGAAGAATCAAAGAAGCGACACGAAGAGTTAAAAGAAGAAATCCAACAAAATAATAGACAATTCGAAGAACTGAAGGAAGAACTGAAGAAGAATAAACAAGAAATTAGGGAAGAAATCAGAAAAGAAGTGGTAGGAATTGAGAAGAAGATGACCGAAGAAAATAAAGCCATCAGAATACAAGTTCAGAAAGTTAGAGAAGATTCCTTAAAGAATTTAGAACAATTACAAAACAAATCGACACAAAACAGCGTAAGTATAACACAAATTGAAGATAAAATTCAGAATACTAATAGTGAGGTCAAGAAGAACCAAGAACAAATAACCATTATTAAGAAAAATATGGGTTCAACATCAAACGGGTCTTCTGATATATTTTCCTCTTGTAAAATTTTAAACTCAGAAATGATGCCAAAATTTGAAGGATTTAGAAATCAATTTCCGATGGTATTTTTGTCGAAAATTGACAGCTTAGTAGAAAGTATGGTGGACGAGAAGAAGAAATTAAACCTGGTAGGAATGTGTTTAAAAGGACACGCAGAAATCTGGTACAATTTGATAAAAGAAAATTGTAACAATTATGAAGATTTTCGAACAAACTTCATGGAACAATTTTGGAGCAACACACATCAAATGGATGTAAGAATTAAGTTAACTATGGGTAAGTATGACAACAAGAAGGAAATTACAAGAGAAAATTACATAATGGGTTTATATAACAAGGCTAGATTTCTTAAACCACCAATGACAGAAGAAGAACTCATAATTCATTTGTCAAGACATCTTGAGAATGAGATAACAAGGTCCGTAGCTTTACAAAACATAAAAAAATTAAAGGATTTCTTAGAAACGTTAAGAAATTACGACTCAGCTACAAGCAATGATAAGAAATCCAATTATAAAAACAATAATCCAGAAGAAGAGAAAACATCAAATAATAATAGACCGAATCCAAATACGAAATGGGAAAATTATAAAGACCGAAAATATCATGATAACAGATCGAACAATTATCAGAAACCAAATTATAATCAAAATTATAATAACAGATATGAGGGAAATTATAAACGTCCTTATTATAATAATAACAATTATCAAGAACGAAAACCGTATGACCAAATGATACAAGAAAAAAATAATGAAAAAGTTATCAGTCAGATTTATGTGAAGAAAAATCAAGATGATTTCAATAAAATCGAAATAGCTGAAATACACGGTCCTCCGGATATAAAAAAAAAACATAAATTTTAAAATGTTGTTAAAAAGTTCAATTTTAAATACTAGTTATATGCATCCAAGGGAATTTTTATTTGAAGATGATGAAGAAGCTGAAATTCAAAATTTACCTTTTATTAAAATAAGTTTTCTTGAAAATAACAATATCGCATTAATAGATACAGGGGCACAAGTTTCATTAATTAAGGAAGAATTAGTTAATTCGTATGGAAATGTCTTAATCAAAAACATTTATAAAATTGCGAAATTAGAATTATTAGCTGCTACTAAAAGAAAATTAACTCATATTGATAAAGTTCTTAATGTAAAGGTGAAAATAGGTGAAATTGAATATCCAATGAGATTTTTTATTGTACCTAATTTACAATTTGATTTCATAATAGGAATTGACATAATTGAACAAGTAAAGATGATTATTGACGCAAAAGAAAGGTGTGTTTTTATTAATGAAATTAAAATACCCTGGGTAAATAATATTGAGTTTATAAACGAAAATATAATAATAAATAATTGTTCAATTGAAAACTTAATTGATGATAACCAAATAGGAGAAGAATATTTATTTATAAAAAATGAATTATTAATGTTATTACGTAAAAGAATAAAACTGGTTGATAATGAACCTGGTTTAGCAAAAGGTTACATTCATCAGTTAAAAGTTGATAACGAAGCATCTTTTAATGTTAAAAATTATCCAATTCCATTTAAATATCGAACTGAAGTCAAAAAGGAAATTGAAAATATGATAAAAAATCAAATTATCGAACCTGCAATTACAAGTTACATAAACCCATTAGTAATTGTTAAAAAGAAAAATAATTCAATACGAATTTGTCTTGATGCTAGAAAGATTAATTCAATCACAAAACCACAATTTGAGGCTCCTCAACCTATCGATTCTTTATTAGGTAGAATTTGTAATAAAAAAATATTTTCAAAGTTAGATCTTAAGAATTCATTTTGGTTGATTCCACTCCATAAAGATAGTAGGAAATATACAGGATTTAGTGTAGATGGAGAAATTTTCCAATTTAAAGTTGTACCATTTGGATTATCTACTTCATGTGCTGCATTAGTTAGAGCAATGCAGAAGATTTTAAATTGTTTTGAAGAATTTTGTGTGCATTACGTAGATGACGTGCTTGTTTTTAGTGAAGATCTAGAAAGTCATGTCAAACATTTAGAAATCATTTTGGTTACCTTAGAAACAAATGGATTAAAATTGAGTTTAGAAAAATGTGAATTTTTTAAAAATCAAGTAACTTACTTAGGATATAAAATAAGTGATCAAGGAGTGCATATCAATGAAGATAGGATTATTGAAATTAAAAATTTTCCTAGGCCAACTAATTTAAAATCTCTAAGAAGATTTTTAGGAGTTTTAAATTATTATAAGAAATTTATTCCAAAATATTCAGAACTTACCTTATCATTAGTTGAGTTATTACGGAAGAATGAAAAATGGAAATGGGATCAAAGAAGGGAAGAAGCTTTTATCAAAATTAAAGAAAATTTTTACAATGAACTATTGTTATATTTTCCAAATTTTAAACAAACATTCATTTTAAGAACAGATGCGTCAAATTTTGCCATTTCAGCAGAATTAATTCAAATACAAGATGAATATGAAGTACCAATATGTTTTATATCAAGAATATTAAAAGGTTATGAAGTTAGATATACAGTATCGGAAAAAGAAATGCTTGCGATTATTTTTGCAATAAACAAATTAAAATTTTATTTAACAGGTAACAAATTTATTATTGAAACTGACAATTCAGGAATAACTTTTATGAAGAAAAAAGATTTCTTAAGTAATCGATTATATCGTTGGGCTTTATTTTTGCAAGAATACGATTTTGATATTAAACATAAACCTGGTAAGGATAATATTTCTGCAGATTTTTTAAGTAGAAAAGATATACTTCCAAAGAAAAATCAAATAATGATAGCAAATAAATTAATTCAAGAATCAGGTAGATTTTCTTTGAAAACAATTAGAGATCAACAAAATCAAGAGGAAATTGTTAAAATAAAAGATGATTTACAATTGAATAATATTTTGGAAAATAGGGGTTTTAAACAAAAAAATAATATTTTGATTAAAGTAATTGGGGAACAAGAACTTTTTGTAATAAATAAAAATTTAGCACTTAAAATCATAGAAGAAATACATTTAAATTATGGACATATTGGGATTAGAAAAACATGGTTAATGTTTAGAGAATGTTTTTATATAAAAAATGACATCAAACTAATTAAAAATTTTATAAATAAGTGTAAAACTTGTATTTTTGTTAAAGAGAAAAATTTTAAAAATGCAAATACAATAACAAGCGTAAAAGTTGAAAGACCGTTAGAATTAGTAGCTATTGATTATATAAGCAATCTTATTCCTGGACATGCCGGAAACAAACATATTTTAGTCATGATAGATGTATTTACAAAATATGTAAAATTATATCCAACAAGAAAATGTAATACAAATCATGTAATTTATTGTATAAAAAAATATTCATTAGAAATTGGAAAACCGAACAGAATTTTAGCAGATAACGCAACGTATTTCCATAATGATAGATTCAAACAACAGTTAAGAAAATTAGAAATACGGTATTCTTATTGTAGTATTCGTCATCCAAGAGGAAATCCAGCGGAACGATTTATAAAAGAAGTCATTAAATATTTAAGAATAGTCACTTTTGATAAACACAATGCTTGGGTAAAGTATTTGTCGAAAATTGAACAATTTATTAATGATGTACCAAATACTGTTACTGAAACCTCACCTGTGATGTTAATGAAAGCTATTTTACCAAAAAGACCATGGAGATCGCAAGATATAATAACCGATATTGATTCATTATTAGAACAAACAAAAAAAAGAATTATAAAGATAAATAGAAGATATGAAATCAAACAGAATAACAAAATAAAGAAGAAAATACGTTTTAAGATAGGTGATTTAGTAATAATAAAAAATTTAAAGGTAGCAAATAAAGAAGAGAATAAATGTGCAAAATTACAATTACCTTATATAGGTCCATTTAAAATAAATAAAATAATTTTTGATAATTCCTACGAAGTAAAAGAAATAAATTCTGATAAAATCAGAGGGATTTTTCATGTATCAATGATATATCCGTATATTGAACAATAAAGTGAAAATGAATATTATTATAAAATAAAATGCAAATTAGTAAAAATTTTGAAATGAACAGGGTTGAAAATAAATATAATAAAAAAATCGAGGAGCTTTTGAGATGATACTTAATTGGATGTATATAATTAAGGTTAAGTTGTTTGTTTAATTTATAAAAGAAAAATGTTATTTGCCAAATATAAGTAATGCAGATTTTTAAATTATTAAAAATTGTAATATAATTTTAAGATAGCTAGATTAGATTTAAGTTATGTGAAAATGTAAATAGGTTATTGTTATAATGTTTGTTAGTAATAATTAGCTAAATTGGTAGTTATAGAAATGTAAAATAAGTTACTATTAGAAACCTTGTAAATAGTTGTTATAGTGAAAAACAATTTAGATAAAAATATCTTGGATACAGAAAAAAACAATTTAATAAATAAGTGATATTTTTGCATTCAAAGGGGCAACAACCAGATAGGTTTGCTCGTCCCAAAACAATAAATATCAAACGAATATTAAAATTTAAATAAAGTTAACGATTATTAGAATTAGTATTAAATCAAAACGAAGTGAAATAGAAGAAAATTCAATTGAAAATTGAACTTCAAGTAGAAGCACTTCAAAACAGAGGCAATTCAAGCAGAGGCATTTTAAAACAGAGGCAATTCAAGCAGAGGCATTTTAAAACAGAGGCAATTCAAGCAGAGGCAAATTGGATTTTGGTGTTGAGATAAAGAAATTTTGGAAAAGAAGGGGAATTCAAGTGTAGATAGTGAGTGTTAAAACCGTAATTTTAAGATAATTTTAAGGCAGGGTTGATAGGAAAAAACGATAATAAATAAAAAAATCTGCATTATAATTATTTGAGTAATTTTATTTTTATTTGGGTAAAAATATACTTAGAAAGATAACAAACAAGGAACCTAATTAACGACCTGAGATAAGAGCAATGCAAACAATTAAGTAAAATTAAAGAGCAAAGCAAGGGATAATTGTAAATATTGAATGTGGGCTTAATAATAAATAAATTTAAATTTTAAATAAAATCTTTTAAAAGAGCAAGACCATTTCAATATATATAGATATATATACAGGAAACATAATATGCTAAGAATAATTAGAGGCGAAGTTCAGATGGACGACAAAAATTGTCCACTGCTCTTCCACTTAACCTCTGTAAAGTCCTCATGACAATTGCAAAACATAATAATATAATAAATCCTCATAAAGGTATTTGTAAAACTAAGAATAATAACAATAACAATAACAAAGAGAGTACATCAGAAGGCCAAAGTTTTCAGAAATATATAAAATATAGAATATAGACTCACCCAAACTGCGCAAATGAATTATATTTAGTTAGCTAGATTTGTCTATTTCGAATCAGTTTTATGCAGTTCTTTTTAAATGTAATTACATTTAATGATTTAAGTTCAGACGGCAACGAATTATATTGATGACTGATTTGATAGCTAAAGGAATGCTTATAAAATTCATAGTGGTGGATAGGAGGTGTTAAGAGTCCTTTAAACCTCAAGTTCAGAGTATGCACGTCTGTTCGAAATTTGATTTTCTCATATAAATAAGTCGGACATTTGTAATGAATAATTTTATGGTACAAACAAAGTGCATGTAATGTTCTCCGATTTTCCATTTTTAACCAGTTAATGCCATATAGTTTGTGAGATATATGATCAAATTTACGTAAACCAAAAATAAGTCTTAAACATGTGTTTTGTAGTCTTTGAATTTTCATAGAATCGGCATAGCTCAAACATGGACCATATACAGAATCACAAAAGTTTAATTTTGATAAAACCAGCGATTCGCAAAGTATTTTTTTAATATTGACATTTAGTACATGCCTATTTTGATAAAGTAGGCGTAACGTATTATATGCACTTCTTAGGCATTTATTAATATGTGGTGTAAAGGACAAGTCTTCATCAATAATTAAACCTAAATTTTTTACTTCCTTTACAATAGGTAAATTGGAACCATTCAAGGAGATATCAATTTGATTTTTTAAGAAATCTCTAACATTTTTTCTACAAAACAAAATAACTTTAGATTTGGTCGGATTTAAAATAAGAGAATGTGATGTTGATAATTCCAAAAGTGACTGCAGGTCCACGTTTATGTCATTACAGGCGGTTATCACTTCGTCCGTCAGAAAAGACTTATAAAGCTGAGTATCATCGGCGTAGAAGTGGAAAGAACAGTGATTGAGTGCTAGATAAAATTTAGAAGTATATACTGTAAAAAGCAAAGGACCTAAAATCGAGCCTTGCGGTACTCCAGAAGTGTTATTAATAAAAGAGGATTGCTGATTTTCAAAGATGACACACTGTTTTCTTTCAGAAAGATAGCTTTGGATTAGGGAAATAGAATTTAAACTTAAGCCAAGAGAGTGCAGTACGTGTACTAAAACTTGATGGTTTATCGTATCAAACGCTTTGGAAAAGTCTAATAGGACCAGAATAGTTGCCATTCCACGATCCAGCGACTCGAAAATGTCATCTGTGACTTTAAGAAGGGCAGTATTACAACTAAAGCCAGTTCTGAAGCCGGACTGGGATTGAGGAAATAAATTATTAGAATTAATATAAGTGCGCAACTGCTTGTCCATAATTTTTTCTATAATTTTAGAAAATACAGGTAAGAGACTAATAGGTCGTAAATCTTTAAACTCACTTGGAGATTTAACTTTAGGTAAGGGAACAACACATGCTTTTTTCCAGTCAGAGGGAAAAAAAGAGTTCAAAAAACAGCAATTAATAATATGTGTGATATACGGTAAAATAAAGGGAACGCATAAGTTAATCATATAGATGCTAATTCCATCAGATCCAATAGCTTTGGTTTTAATTGAATTGATTATACTTAATACCTCGATATCATTGGTTAAATGAAAATTAAATTTATTAAAAGAGTTTACAGAAAAATTATCATAAAATTCAGTTATACTATTAATATTTATTTTAGGTTTAGGAATTGAATTTACAAAATAATGGTTAATTTGTTCGCAATCCGCAATAACTTTAGGAAGTTCGGCATCATTTTTAGTGTTACCGATATTTAACAATTTTAAATCTTTCCAGACAGAATTCATATTATTAGATTTTTTAAACTGAGTATCAAAATAAGCTTTCTTTTCCCGGCGGCATGCTTGTGTGGTTGAATTACGCAAAGTTTTATAATAATTCCAATTATCTATTGTTCTATTATGTTTGAAATTTAGAAGGGCTTTATCGCGTTGCTGCATCATAAGTTTTAACGTATTTGTAAGCCACGGAGCAGGTGGTTTAGAGATACGTTTGGTAATTAAAGGGGCATGAATATCAAAAAGTGTAATTAGATTTTCATTTACAAAGTTAACTTTAGAATCAGTATCTTCAAGATCATATACAGGGTATCTCAGACATGACTCCCCAGGCCTATAACTTTGTTATTTTTAAAAATAACTAGAATAAACTATATATATTCGTAAATGGGAGCAAATTCTCTATAAGATGGGGAAAGAAAATGTTAGAAAATCTCTACTCATATTATGGCAGCGATATTCAACTTTTTTTTTAAATTGCACACTATGCTTTTTTTCGCTCATTCTGATAGTACTTTTTATTCTCTTTATAACTATCTAAACCAATATTGGTCTTACATAAGAAAATTCTCGAAAAAAATACGATTGAAAGTTGAAGTCTAGGTTTGCCATGGAAACAACTGATTGTTGTTATTTGTACTCGTCGGCGATAAAAACAATAGCGGATACCTTTCTGCATACAACCTTGCTGCTCTTCTTGCATTCCTCTCGCATAAACCATAAATAAGGATCATATCAAGCTTTTCAGAATTAGTGTAATTCATTTCTAATACTCCTATGATTTTAAACAAGAACATACAAATACAGAAAGACCACTTGTCATTCTTTACAACGTAAATTGCAATTGTTTTACAGCTATACGCTATTGTTTTCATCGCCGACGAGTACAAATTACAACAATCAGTTGTTTCCTTGGCAAACCTAGACTTCAACTTTCAATCGTATTTTTTTCGAGAATTTTCTTATGTAAGACCCATATTGGTTTACATGGCTATAAAGAGAATAAAGAGTACTATCAGAATGACCGAAAAAAAGCATAGTGTGCAATTTGAAAAAAAAAAGTTGAATATCGCTGCCATAATATGAGTACAGATTTTCTAACATTTTCTTTCCCCATCTTATAGAGAATTTGCTCCCATTTACGAATATATATAGTTTATTATAGTTATTTTTAAAAATAACAAAGTTATAGGCCTGGGGAGTCATGTCTGAGACACCCTGTATATTACGCCATGGAATAGATTGTAAATCAGAATTAAATTGTTCGTAATTAATATCTGCAAGAGGCCTAAATGTCTTAAAAAATTGCTTAGCAGCAGCGCATTCCCAACCAATATCACAGAATACTAGATCGTGGTCTGACAACCCATGTACACTTATTACACCACTATTTCTTATATTTACACCGCTCTTAACAAATATTAAATCAATAAGCGAAGTGTCACGAGTTGGAACTTCGATAATTTGTTTGAAATTAAAAGTATCCCCTAATGCAATGAGGTCTTGTGTAGGTTTATCATCATTAAAGTAATTAATATTGAAATCCCCAGTTAAAATTATATTCTCAAAGGAAAGGTTAATATCGCATAGACTTTGATGAAGCTCGTTTATAAATTCTTTATAGTTCTTTCTGTGGGGATTGTAAACAACGCCTGTAACAACTGCACGAGAATTTGTTTTTATTGAAATCCATAACTGTTCAAATGAATCATTGGTTTTAATCAAAGAAATAGGATAACATGACTTAACATAAATACCTACACCACCACCATGTGTTGTTCTATCGCGACGGAGAAAAGTATATCCGCTTATATTCACAGTTTCAGTAAGAATGTGGGGTTTTAACCACGTTTCACTAATTGTGATTACATCATAATTTAATGGTAGGATTGTTTCTTTTAGATCAACAATTTTTAATGCTAATGATCTAATATTTAGGTGAGCAGTTTTAAAAATTCCGACCTTCGTGATGGCAAAAATTTAAAAATAAAATAAAATAAAAATTAAATAGGAACGTGAGTCTATTTCACACACGAAAACAAAAAATAACAAAAACGGAAAGTGAAAAAACGAGATTATTAATGCCAAACAATATAACAAGAGATATGTTGTAGGTGAGTGAGGAAAACAAATCAAAGTCTATTTATAGCCAGCAGGCTGAAATAAGGGCAATAAAAGCAAAAAGAAAATTAAAATTATCGTTCATACCACGGTGCTTGGGTTTACTTTTACGAATAATCACTTCACAATTTTCTGCAGGTCCATGACGGATATCACTTTATGCACAATGTCGGCGACCTTAACAAATATCACACTATTATTTGTCCAGACATTCTTCATACCGAACTTATCGATTGCTGCTTTCAAAGTCGAAGCTCTTGCATGAGTGAGATCTTCCCTAATCAAAATTTTAGTGCCTTTGAGCCTGGATTTTTTGGCGAAGATATCGTTACGTAGAATACGACTTGTAAATTTAACAATTATAGGTCTAGGTTTACCATTTAAAGATTTCGATATACGGTGACTAATATCAATTGCATTAGGATTGACATCAACACCCAGCATATCTTTACATATATTCATGATGAGGGCATTCGTATCTTCCCCAGGTTGCTCATTAACTCCAAATATTTTTAAGCTGTTCTTCCTTGAATATTGTTCAAGGGCTTCAATTTTGGAGTGTGCTGAAGTTAACTGATCTTCCAGATTTTTGATTTTGTCGGTATAAGAAGAGATTAAAGTTTCCATTGTATGCGATATTTTATTTGTGATTTTTTCGCATATTTTCTCTAGGAATGTCTCCGACTGAAACACTTTCTCAACCACCTTTTGTAATGATTCTTCGTCAGATGTGCCAGCCTTGGATCCTAATAATCTATCTTCACCAGCCATATTGATAACTGCACTGAGTTTTATTTACGAAATTGTAAAATAAAGTTTTTAAATAAAATTTTTAGTAAATGCCCGCAGCACCGTGAAACATACGTCTACACGTTAAGACGGTTCATGAGGAATTAATGGTCCCCTTTTTAGTGGCTTCCAGGGAGGCACCATTTTTTACAACTGAGATTTTTATAGGAATCTCCAAATCAATAAATGAAGAAAAACTTCAGGGTTATTTATCAGATGATCGGTAGCACCAGAATCCAATATGAATATGAGCTCACCTGGAGAACGAGAACAAGAGCTGGATTTTATTCCAACGCCGACCATAAACGCAAAGCCGCCTTTATCTACAGTCTGTATTGTTTGGGGCGTCCTGTTTCGATCAGTTTCTACGTGGGTCTTCAGCATTTGCTTGTAATAATAAGCTTGTTTTACGTGATTGGTTCGGCCACGATATTGACACGGTCTAACAATCGCGTTTTCACAAAACTTAAGGTGAGATTGTCTTCAGTTAAAATTTCCAGAACTGTGATAACCCCGTCATATGCGGTAGGTATTGTTAATAAAAGAAGCGACACTTTATCTGTCTCCTCTAATTTAGCTCCAGCAGCTATTAGTTTGTAACGGCCCACCCGTAATTAACGTATTAATATTATCCGTGAAGTTAATTTCACGATATTAAGCCGCGTACAGGTGGTCGTTCATCAGAAATTTCCGTTCGCCGACGTCACAACCACATAATCAGGCCCCGGACGAGATAGTCCATCACCTTGCGTGCGGAGGTGGTCTCCTAGCCTTTTCTAACGCACAAAGCTGGACGGAGAAGGAAGGCCCCAAATTCGTATAAAAGCTGTCTCGAATTCGAGTTCAACAACAGAGTCCACCACGACGAAGTGACTAGCCAAAGCAAACCAACCAGGGAAACCGTTGTACGAAAGCACCAGGTCTTCAATCCTATTAACCCCGACTTTGAAGGCCGTCCCGCATTGAGCCTGTCTTCAATCCTATTAACCCCGGCTTCGAAGACCGGCCCGCATTGCGCCTGTCTGCAATTCTATTAACCCCGACTTCAAGGACCGGCCCGCATTGAGCCTGTCTTCAATTATATTAACCCTGACTTCGAAGACCGGCCCGCATTGCGCCTGTCTGCAACACTATTCAAACCCGCACCCTCTGAACCGACCTGACCGAAACTACGTACGAGGCGAACAAAACACTTTCGTTAACCGGCAATTCAAATGCAATGTGAGATTTACTTACCTGTAATTATACAGCGACCGTCACGTAATATTCTGTACCGGTCCTGAAGTAGAGAATTCCCGAGATAACCCACACACTCGCTAATATTTAACCACTTGTACTTTTGACTGTTATTTAGCAAATTCGATGCCCTTGATGAATTGTTGAATGATGCTGTCGAAAGCCAAATTGGTAGTTTGGGATAATTTGGTATAGGTCTACAGTTTCATGGATTCTTGTGAGGAGTAACTTTTCAAATATTTTGGATATGAGTGGTAACGCGTAACGCGTATGTACAACGGTATGCTTAGATATAAAGCAGGCTTTTGACAAAGTCTGGCACACAGGTCTGTTATATAAAATTAAACTCCATTTCCCAAGCCAGTTATACCTAATACTAAAATCGTATTTAACTGAGAGGACCTTTCAAGTCAAAGTAAACAACACAACTTCCGAATACCATGGAATCACCTCCGGAGTGCCGCAGGGCAGCGTACTCGGACCGCTACTTTATCTTCTGTATACCTCTGATACACCTACAACCGACAATACTCTACTTGCCATGTTCGCTGATGACACAGCCATCCTCTCAGTCAACGAAAACCCAATAACCGCAGCAGCTCAGCTACAAACTCACCTAGACACTTTGCAAGACTGGTTTAATAAATGGCGAATTACAGTCAATAGTGATAAATCTGCTCAAATCACGTTTACTAATAGACGCATCGTAAGTCCACGAAACAGCATCAACAACGCCCCTATACCTCAGAAGACGGACATCAAATACCTCGGACTACATCTGGATCAAAAGCTAACCTGGAGCACTCACATCAAAGCCAAACGAAAACAAATAGACATCAAAATTAGGCAAATGAATTGGCTCATCGGTAGACGCTCCCAACTCTCTCTTTCGAACAAATTACTGCTATACAAAAGTATTATCAAACCAATATGGACATATGGGATCCAGCTGTGGGGCTGCGCAAAAGCATCTCATACCAAAATCCTACAGCGATGCCAGTCAAAAATTCTCCGCGCAATAACCAACGCTCCATGGTACATCACCAACGAAACCCTACATACCGACCTACGAATTCCGTACGTAGCCTCCGAGATTCGGAGGCTTGCTCGAACATACACATACAACCTGCCAGGGCATGGAAATCAGCTAATAGAGCAGCTCTCCAACCAACCGACCGTTACCAGACGACTAAAACGTCAATGGCCACAAGACCTACCTGTATAACCACCTAGAATTACTTAGTGACTAGCTTACGGGGAGAATGGCACTGGCCGGATCCCCTAATGTCATGTTAAACTATATAAGATTTACTTATAACTCGAATGCGAGTAGATTGTAAATAGGCAACTTAATAAAAAAAAAAAAAAATTTAGCAAATTCGAACAACCAGCTGAGACCGCCATTTGCACGCGTAAGTCACGTGCGAAAACACACCGTCCAGTCAAAGGGGGGACAGGCGCACCAAAGCACGCAGTTCCGCCGGTAATGACAGAACAGCCCAGCGCACATATGACAATTTCACCTTGTTAGGGCGACAAAAATAGAATTCTTTTGTGTTCTTTTAACACAAATTTCTATGAATCGATATTCCTAAAGAACCCTTTCATCCAAAGCCGGCCCATAAAACCAGAGGTGGGAAGTAGCGAGCTATTTGTAGCGCGCTACTGTAGCTAAGCTACTTTTTTTGTAGCTTTGTAGCTGTAGCGCGCTACTTTTAGCACAAATAGCTTGTAGTGGTAGCAAGCTACATCTAAAAAGTAGCTGTAGCGGGATCGGTGGCGCTACTTTTCCGCTACAAGCTCAAATTAAAAATACAGACTGCAATTTTTAAGTCTAGGTGGGTTTCCATAGGCGACGAGTTTTTTCGCTAGCGATCCGCGAACTGATAACAATTTGTTAATTTTGATCACTCACTATTTTCAAAATGGTTTGTGGTTAAATACATGTATTAATGGTAATTAATTCGCAAAAGGCGGCGCTGAATTTGAGGCACACAAAAATTAAAATTTTGCTGTAATCGTCTAGGTAATTCCTGTCCATAATAATTTCTTGGTCACTTTTTCATATACGGTGTTAACGCAAATTCTTTTCATATACCTACCTATTGTCTATTTTGGTATTTTGTATCTTTGAATCAACAGAAATGTAAAGTAAAATATTGTTTTGACGTGCGTTAATTAAGTTGATTTTTAATTTGATTTAAAATTTTCAATCCAAAATGTTATGTCTATGATAAAATCATAAAATGCTTATGATTAAGATTTTATACAAGGTTAAAAACATTTAAGCGTAAATTACTTTTTAACACGTATGTCGGATATTCGCTTATTCGGGATATTATATTTAGTTTATTTGTTTATTAGTTCTGCTGTTGACATAATTTTTCTAGAATGAAATACTCTCGATTCAACGAGCTTATTAATTTATTGTAGTGTTTTGTGTTTTAAAATGTCAGTTAACCACTAAATAATTGCCAAGTTCTAAGTTCCTAGGAAAAACAGAACAGTATACTTTGCCGAATCGAGTCACTGGCCATTATACAATACATTTTCAAAGTGAAACGGCGCGCTTAATTATAAAATTAAGTATACTTTTAAAGTTGAAACTAGTTCGTTTTGTTAGTTGTTT
Organism: Melanotus villosus; assembly: GCA_963082815.1. Taxonomy (NCBI): domain Eukaryota; kingdom Metazoa; phylum Arthropoda; class Insecta; order Coleoptera; family Elateridae; genus Melanotus; species Melanotus villosus. The sequence continues at coordinate 15,507,503 of OY720427.1, read as the reverse complement.
GTTTATTAGTGGGTCCTGATTACTTATTATTAATAATTCACAATTATGGATGAAACTGAAGAAGCGTGTGTACCTGCCTGGCAGTGCTATAAAACTTTCTTTTCTTTTGTTAAAACAAATGAAAATGGAAATTATACAATGAAATGCAAGTTGTGTCTTACAAAAACTATATCTGTGACAAAAAATTCGTCTTACAATATGAAGTTGCATATTCAGGTAAGAATTTTATAAATATTTACAATAATTTGTTTTTTTTTGTAATATACTGCGTGTCTACATCTAGATAAGTTTCTAGGTATTTCATATTTCAGTTTAATGTATTGGTACTATTTCTACGATTTATAAATTACATGAATGGCATTGTGGACATAAAAGTCAATTAAAAAATAGAAGGCAGGCTACAATTGATTTTCAGTTTAACACATCCCGGTTTAGACAAAAATTATTGTTATTAATATTAATTGATTAGTAACCTATTATTATTTATTATTATTAGCTTAGAAAAATTTTAAAAATAAATTCTGAAACTATATACTCGAATAACGTGTTGACTCCTGAAATAGAGTATTATTTCACTTCACTAATGTTCAATCGTTTCCTTCTTTTAAAATATTTGCTAATTTGGCACTGTGCTTTTTAATAACATTGCAGTTATTGCACAAGTAATTTTTACATTTTCAGAGAAAACATCCTTCTAAAATTATGGAATTGGAAAATATAAAAACTGCATTGAAAAAACGAAGAACTGATGCTGAATATTCCGAAAATGTATCATCACCTAAACAATTAAAATTAGCTGAGTGTTTTCCTTCGACATCTAAAACGATCAGCAGCAGCAGATTAGATTCTGCACTTATAGACTGGGTAATTGATTCGGCCCAGCCTTTTTGCGAAATTGAAAGGCCGTCATTTAAAAAATTATGGTTCCTTGCAGCTCCAAACTATAAGCTGATGTGCAAAAAAAACTTTAATTAATAAACTTGAAGACAAAAATACAAAGATGAGAAATTTGCTCATTGACTGGATGGCTATTGCAGACTACGTTGGGATAACTGCAGACTGCTGGAGTTCCCATCACCGCAGTTTCTTAGGTGTGACAGTACACTGGATCGAAACAAACACTACAGTTCGCAAATCTGGAGCACTGGCTTGCAGGAGAATTATTGGACGGCACACACACGAAGTTCTTGCAAAAAATTTAAGCGAAATATTGGTAGAATACAAAATTAAAAATAAAGTAACATGTTGTACTACTGATAATGCCAGAAACTTTGTAAAAGCATTTAAAGTGTTTGCAGGGGTTCAACAGCAAGAAGAACAAGAAGATTTAGATGTAGATATAGTGGACCTGTTGCCAATATTTGACGATGAAATTAGTGAAGAAATCCATTTACCACATCATGAGAGATGTGCCTGTCACACTCTAAATCTCATTGTTACTCAAGACATGGAAAATATTAAACATGGGGAATTTCGAAAATCATTTAAAAAAGCATTAGGAAAGTGTCAAGCACTGTGGAACAAACAAAATCAATCTAATGTCATTTCAGACTTTATAAAAAGCGAATTAAACGGGACCACCATGTGTTACACGATGGTCTTCCCTGTTTAAGTCACTACATTGTCTTAATAGGCATATAAATAGCAACATAGATTCACTAAATAAAATATTCGATGAGGCTGGACTCCCTAGGTTATCGCAAAATGAAACAGAATTTCTGTCAGAGTATGCACATGTTCTAGAACCAATAGCGCAGTCGATTGATATCTTGCAGGGAGAGGACAATATTTCGTCAGGATTTCTTCTACCAACGTTATATAACCTTCTACGCCATTTAAACAAAAGAAACAAAAATCTGAAATTCTGTAGTCAACTAGTTGAAAGAAATCACAATAGCTTCAATTAAAAACAGGTTTAAAAACGATCTTTGGAGAAAAGAATTAGTATTGGCAGCATGTACTCACCCCTTTTTTAAATTATCGTGGGTTCCCGAAGATAAATTAGATGAAGCTAAAGCCTGGTTATTTGAATATAAAAATAGAAATGCTGAATGCAGAACTGATGAAGATACAAGTAGTGACTACGGGGGCTTTTTCGAAGTAAACAAAAATTGCAACGAGGATAATGAAGACACAATAGCACATTTTATAAATACTCCTATTACAAAAGATACGGCCACTTTATTGAAAACACCATATTTAAAAAATCTTTATATAAAATTTAATACACAGATGCCATCAAGTGCAGCAGTGGAACGATTATTTAGTCACGCAGCAACGGTATTTGATTCTAAAAGAACAAAGTTAGCCGATAAAAATTTCGAAAACCAATTATTGCTTAAAGTAAATTCTAAACTACTGACAAGTGACAAATGATATTATAGACGTGTAATTTCATTACTACTTTTTTTATTTCATATTGTAAATTGTAATTTGTACCTATTAAATAAAACGGAATTTTGTTTTGGGATTTTTTTTTATATTTTTTATAAATAGGGGGCTTATTTTTGAAGTAGCGAAAAAGTAGCTGCAACAGCTACTTTTAAAATAACTGTAGCTTAGCTTAGCTACATGAAAAATTGAGTAGCTTGTAGCGTAGCTTAGCTACAATTTTTTTAAAATAGCTTGTAGCGTAGCTAACTACTTTTATAAAGTAGCTTTCCCACCTCTGCATAAAACTATTGTTCGAACCTAACAAAAGCACAAGCAGGGGCGCAGGTAGGCGTTTTTGTTTTTGCCGAAAACGGGTAATTCAGTTGTTTCCAAAACTTTGACAGCAACAGCGTTTGTTAGCGAATTCAACTAAATATTTTACAAGTTTTAGTAATGGATGCAAAAGCATCAGGTATGTTCTTCTAATTCATACTATTTTAATAAGTCTTCTCTCGATTTTTGTCCCAAAACACACGACATAACAAAATTGAGATTTTTTATACCTTTTTTATTTTAAAACAACTTTTGTGTAGAGTTTTCAAAAAAGTTCCAATGGGTACCGTTTTGTTTGCTATTTTAAATCTGAGTTTAGTATTTCAGTGAACTAGAGAACAAATTGCAGCTATCCCCTATAATACTTTTTAAAGTTATGGCTTTTTATTTACAGGAAGTCGTGATGATCCGGGTGCCACCACAAAGACTATTGTGAGAAAAGAACTATTTATAGTATTGAAAAGTGAAAGTTTTTTTAAATTATCGTCTATGAAATGTACCGAACGATTGCTCCGCTATATTACTGTCAAATTTTATTCTTATGAACTTTCGCCAGATTTTGAAAAAGTGTTGAAAAATACAGTAAAAGTGTTTGTATCGAAATTGTTGAAGAAATTGAGAGATTCCAAACAGATAATTATACAATAGATTCTTGAAAAATAGTGGCGACTGGCTTGAGGGTAATATGACTTTACCTAATACCCAGAATCTGAATAGTACACCCACACCAAACCGCTCAAGAGGAAGACCAAGAAAGAATTTTGGGGAAAGTTCAAAAAGAACTCAGCAAAGGAGTGTCAAATCAATAGCTTCAGAAAAAACGCCTGAAGAATTGTGTTGTGCCACGGAAAACAGTTTAGTAAGGAATGGGAAAAGGACAGCTGCTCAGGTAGTCAAACTGGCCCTTACGACCTCTCCAAGAAGATTTAAAAAAATTAAAATCGTTCATGACACTTCTACACTGACAACCATTACAAAGTACACTCCTGTGGAAGCACTAGCCATGATTGTAGATATTGGCTTAGGAAAAGACGATTATATTGCAATACAAAGAGGTGCGAAAGCTAGAGTAGCCAACATTCATCCTGCTTACAATGTGATTGGTGAAGCAAAAAAGCTTTGTTATCCTTTGAACATGATGATATCTGAGGTAAGAGCCAAGATCCCATTACAAGATCTTTTGGATTTGACCGTGCAACGCTTAGTCCAAGTACAGTTTGAACTATTACAAGAGCATGTTCCTCAAAATGTAGAGATTGAAGTAATCTATAAATGGGGATTTGACGGAAGTGGAGGACATAGCATATACCATGTGATTTTTTTAACCTAGAATGTTTAAATATCTGGAGAAAGAAACATCCTACAAAAAAACTGTCCGAAATAAAGAGTAAATATTTTCGCGGGGGAAATTCACTAGTGCTAAAATGAGCCCCCCCTCCTCCACCCTTGTGGGTGCGACGGGGGGTAACTTTGAAATCTTAAATAGGAACCCCCATTTTTTACTACAGATTCGGATAGCACGTCAACAAATGTGAAACTTTTATTCGTAACATTTTTTTCGATTCGTGATAGATGGCGCTGTAAACGCCGAAATTTAATATAGAGGATTCACGCATACGCCAGCGCTCATTAAATGAACTAAGTTTTGCATACATAATATTTGTGGTGAAATGTCGATAATAGCGGTCACATTAAGACATATAGAAGTAAATCAGTAAATTCTGTAACCGCTATTATCGACATTTCTTTGCGATTTTCAAATTTTTTAAAATAAATACGTGAAATTTTGCATATGGGTTTAAAATTAAATTCTAAGCAACTTTTTCCAATAATTCTCTTCGATATTTTGTCATCTAGCCCCACTTTTTTCGACTTCACGGTGACTTTTTTAAATTTGCCGCCATACCAGTGGTCACATGTCACATGACATACCAGCATTTAATGTGACCGCTGTTATCGACATTTCACTACAAATATGTTTGTAAGCGAAAATTAGTTCATTTAATGAGCGCTGGCGTATGCGTGAATCCTCTATTATTGAAGACATCGGAAAAATTAAATTTCGGCGATTACAGCGCCATCTACCACGAATCGAAAAAAATGTTGCGAACAAAAGTTTCATATTTGTTGACCTGCTATCCGAATCTGCAATAAAAAATGGGAGTTCCTATTTACGATTTCAAAGCTACCACCCGTCCCACCCACAAGGGAGGAGGAGGGGGGGGGCTAATTTTAGCACTAGTGAATTTCCCCCATGAAAATATAACTTTTTATTTTGGACAGTTTTTTCGTAGGATGCTTTTTTTCTCTAGATATTTAAAAATTCCAGGTTAAAAAAATCAACTGGTACCTATAAACAAAACTTCAGCAATCATGTACAGTACAGAGATTCCAACATAATATTGTGCACTGTGGTGGCCCTAGAAATGTTTGTTTATTATGGCACTGAAAAGAAAATATTATGGAAAAATATTAGAACATCTTCCACCAAACACTGCCGACCTATCGAGTTTCAGTTGAGGAAAGAAACAAATGATGCCGTAAAGAATATTTATGACTCAACACAGAGAGAAGTAGCTGAACTTAGGCCAACTAAGGTTCTTTTGTTTGAAAAAGTGTTAATTGTAAAACATAAACTTGTCTGCACAATGATGGATGGGAAAACATGTAATATTTTAACAGATACTGCCTCATCCCAAAGATGCAATGTCTGCAAAGCTTCGCCAAAGGATATGAATGATTTGGTGAGCATTGTAGAAAGCAGTGGCGGATCCAGCGAGGGGGCGCACCGGGCGCGCCCCCCCCCTCAGGAGAAAAAATTGAAAATTTTTTTACGGTAAAACTGAATTGAAGCTGAAATTAATGCAAATAAAATAAACTAATGGTCAATAAAAGGCAAACACTAGAACACTACAGTCAGACCAGAAATTCGTAAGCGAGGGCAGTAGGCAGATGGCAGGTGGTAACACTGTGTCTGTCCAGCGGAGTAAAGCGGTGGGCGGGGCGGCGGTCGACTGATTCACTTCCAGCGTTGCCAGCCGTACTGCTGGCTTTGACGTGAAGTTTGGCTTGACGTGAGCGTATGATAATTGGCTAGTGTTGTCTGTTGTGTTGTGGTTTAGTGTTTAGTTACTTTAATATACCTACTACCTACTATAAGTTCATGGTTTAAAAAGTGTTTATTGCAAAATGGATCGTTACCTAGTTATAAAAAAGCGAAAGTTGGAAAATGACGTTCCCTCACAACCAGATAAGGTTATGTCGCTGCCATCGCCATCGTCTTCTAAACAACAGGTTAGCGTTGTTATTGAAAATCCTTGTTTTCTTGATATCGGTTCCCACATTGGGAATATGTCCCAATTAAGTGACCACACCAAGTATCAGATTTTTACAAATCATTGGAAACCTAACAAGCACTACAAGTTTCCTTCGTCCTCTCATGTAAAAAGAGGACGTGAAGAACAAAGAAGGGCTAACATTGGCCATTTTGAAAAATATCCTTGGCTTGTTTTTTCAGAAATCCGGCAAGGGCTTTTTTGTAAATTTTGTGCCGTTTTATGCCATCACAAGTTGGTTGGAGGACAGCATACAGTTCCTTTGAAGAAGTTTGTTACCGAACCTCTACAAAAATATGCCAAACTCTCAGGCAAGAATGGGGATTTGGAGAATCAAGCATCGTCAAATTACCACAAAGAGGCTGAAACTGACGCTAAAAATTTTATTTCTGTTTTTGAAAACCCTGATCAACAAATTGTAAATTTGTTGAATGAGAACAGAAAAGCACAGATTATACAAAACCGATCGAGGCTTGTATCTATTATAAAAACAATTTTGTTACATGGTAGACAAAATATACCACTAAGAGGACATAGAGATGATGGCAGTTTGATTGAAGTAGGAGCCGATCCGGTGCAAAATGATGGAAATTTCAGGGCGCTTTTGCGTTTTAGAATTGACAGCGGTGACGTGCAGCTTGAAGAGCACTTGAAATCGGCAGGGGCAAATGCTACTTATATCAGCAAAAATACAGCTAATGAGCTTATAAAATGTTGCTCTGATGAAATTTTAGAAGTTATAAAATATTGAGTGTCAGAGGCTAAATATTACAGCATAATATTTGATGAATCCACAGATGCATCTCATACTTCTCAGCTAAGTCTTAGTTTACGTTATGTACAATCGTGGTCATATGTTTTGTCCATCGGAGCCTAAATGTATAGGCAGCACATTGCACGAGCGGCTGTTAGTAACGACATACGTTCACCGGAACGGGCTACTTTCACAGATACTTTCAGTCGCTTGTCCAACCCATAATTGTTAACAATCTGTCTCAAAAGATTATGATTTGGCTACCTGCTAAAAACCTGAATAGTATTTGTCCTAAACAGGAAAGCTAAGTATAGAAAATGTTTAAATCGTGTTTTATAACGAATTTTAATAGTAACAATATTTACAGTAATTAAGTCATTTTTTTAATGAATATCAAGTCATAGTTTTAAATAATGTTGTATCGTAATATAAATTGCTAACAACCATTTTGTAATTTGATTTGGGGAAGGCCTTTTACCTGCAAAATCAGAAGTTTTGCTAACGTAAGGCTAGCAATAATAAACATAATAATAATTAACATAAGTTTTTAAGATGTAATTAAGTACTAACAATGTGTTTTTATCGAAATTACCAAATAGTGGAACAAACAAAGTTTGCTGAATAACAAATAAAATTCGCAAATAATTCAACTGTCCATAACCAGCTACCCATTATAACTCCGACTCGGTAAAGATCATTTAAAATTAATATTAATTTATGCAGCCTAACGAAAACAATACACATAAAATGCATGAGTTATTTTGGACAATCTTTGTAAACTGATATGGAAATATTTCAGTAGGATAATGCATTTTTAAAAGTTTCAAACAAAAATTGAACTTGTAGAATACGTTGCGCTTGTGTTTTTAACAACAATCACATGTGTTTAATGAAAATAACGTTTGTTTATCTGGTATTCAGCTTCTATTAAGTATTATTTAAGTGTTTAGTTTTTTTTAAATTCAATAAATGTATTTTTATACGGAATAGTTAATATTTTTTAAATGTTTGACGTTATTTTTAATTTTTGGAGATTCTTGGATATTACGTTTAACGGTTATAACAAGCAAAAGCACAGCGGTTCCAGAGACCTCGTTATAAACGAGTTTCACTGTATTTAATTTAGAAGCAAATTCTTGGAATAAGTAATATTTTATCTGCCAACGTTTGCTGTCTTTAGAAATAGCCCAGAAATTATTTGATCTAGAAAACTGTTCATCATTTAGAAACTGAAATATGAAAAGTCGAATTTAACGTTTCGTATTTACGAACTGTAATACTAACAGCATTTAGAAATTAGATCTTTAAATTTTATTAATAATGTTGCTAATTTTTTTATATTAATTTTTAAAACAATAATATATTTTTAGACTAGAATAAATAACTGCATTGTAATAATAAATAAAATTTATTAAATTCTAATATCGTGTATAAAAGCCACCATTATCTATACAGTCCTGCAGGCGATTTGTCATCGAATGCACAAGTCGTTCACAGATATTATTTCCTCGTAACCTTTCCCATACTCGAACAACGTTCTGATGAAGTTCGTCTTCCGTTCTGGCATTCACGTTGTCCAGGTCGTCCCATTCCCTGACATCAGCAGCCCACAAATTCTCGATGGGATTTAGATCGGGTGAACGTGCTATTCGTTCTATATCCGGATGCTGCTCAAACCAATCCTGTACGATTCTCGCTGTATGAATTGGCGAGTTGTCCTGCACAAAGATGATGGGTCCGTTCGGATATATGATCCTGGCTGTAGGCAACATGACATCTTCCAGAATGGCAACATAGTCCACCGCCGAAAACCTTCTGTTAACCTGCACTAGTTCACCAGGTCCAGCTGTAACGACCTGCCTGTAATTAACCGTATTTAAATTAACCGTGAATCAAATATTCACTATTTGAAATAGCTTACAGACAGCCGTTTAGCGAAATTTTCCGTTCGAGGACGTCACGGCCAGTAATCGCACACCCGGCGAAGATCGGTCGTGGGATTGCAAAGTGTACGTGACTACTCGAGCCTTTTCTAACACATCAAGTTAGACGGAGCCCGCAAGCGCTCCAATTCATATAAAAGCAAGCCCCAAAACCGAGATCAGCAGTCAGAGTCCACCGCGGCTTTGAGAGAGAGTCCACCGGAGCCTTGAAGAACACCCCTATTCTAAAAGCTCACACCGACCGAACTTACCCCTATCCTAACGCGAGGCTGGAAACCGGCGAATTCCTAAACCGACCGCACTTAACCCGATCCTAACGCGAGGCTGGAAGCCGGCGAATTCCTAAACCGACCGCACTTAAACCTATCCTAACGCGAGGCTGGAAGCCGGCGAATTCCTAAACCAACCGCACTTAAACCTATCCTACCGCGAGGCTGGAAGCCGGCGGATTCCTAAACCGACCGCACTATCAATTAAATTCAAAACCCAGGCTCGCAGTTTCACTGCATTAACTAACAAACAATATTACAGGTTATACTCACGGTATTTAACCAGGGGGGTAGAGAACGTGAGTCCTGCACAAACCCGCAGGTCACTCGGGATCGACTGCGAACGTATCCAGACCTCAGACACCTTCCTGTTAATTGCTTAATCCATTTTAATTAGCAAGATTACGCGACACCAACAGGCCGTTTGCATTTTGGAAACTGACGTTCGAGAGGACCGCCTTTCCCGATCCGCCCCAAGCAGCACCGGCGCAGTAAAGAAGTCAACACGCCAGGAACACCGCTCAGCGAGAGCGACACACCGTCCGAGAAGCCACATCACCGCAATTTCGGGTCAAAATCCCGTGCCGCTTCAGTACCATAAACTTTTAGTTATTCTTTCAGAATTCTTTATTATTTCAGTTTTGGTTTACCGAATGTGTGTATTTGTGAATTCAGTTTTGTATATATGTAGTAGTCAAAGTCATACCCGTTCATTTATAATTGTATTTTATTTATTCTCACATGTACATTAGAAAGTCGTTATAATTTATTAACTTATTAAACATTTATATCGAAACTCTGTGTGGATTTCATTATAGCCTCAACGAACCTCATCTTCGACTTAGCTACCCGTAGCCTAACAGTAACCCAAATAAGGGGGGTTACACAGCATGACTCATCCAACCCCAATACCCAAGACTGATTCGACCACTTCTTCTGTTCGGCTGAACATACTGTGGGTTAAACCTTGTATTATTGGGGCGCCATAATACCTTTAGTGAATCATCGGCAGTACAGAAGGTTTTTTCATCACTGAAAATAACTCCTTCCCAGTTCCTCTGCAGATGAGTGTTTGCGAATGCCAAACGCGTATTCGCGTTTTGCTGTGACAGCAATGGCTTCTTGGCTGGTTTTCGGCAATGTATACCACGCTTGTGCAAAACACGTGTAATTGTTCGTTTAGAACACTGCAGCTGCAAAGTTTCTTTAATGTCCGTTGAATTCGTAAACGGGGCATTTACAATTTCTTCAATGATTTCATTTTGTCGTTGCTCCGTTAAAATGTTTCGCCGACCTGTTCTTGGGCGATTCATTAGCGGTCTATTGTTTTCCGCACCTTCCTGCTCACGCCGGATCCATCTTCTTATTTGTTTGGTCTATAAATATTTAATAAAAATATTACTTTATGAATATACTTAATGGATTAAAAGTCTGACCAAATAAAAAAGCATTTAATCTGAATCACCCTGTAATTAGGTTGCGCAGGTTAATACAGGAGTGGAAAGTTTGTCGGTTCCACGAGAGGGAAATAAGCTATCCCAAATGTGTTGCAGACTACGTTTTCTAATATTGCTTTTTAAATTTTATTTTCAGTTTGAAAATAACATTTTCCGACAAACGTATAGGAATGTCACTTTCCCGTACGCAAAATGAGTGCGGGAATGGATATTTACGATACAAGTGGGATTATTAAGATACGCGTTTGAAATTTGCACAATTTCGCCTCGATAGCCGAGTTGTGTGATCAAACAAGTATCTTAATAATGCATTATCACATGTGTATCGTACAATATTTTATCTACGCCCGCGCAAAATCTAAAAAACGTTTAAAAATAATCTGACGTTTTACATAATTTTTTTTTGACAAGTCGAAAATTAATTCAAATAGTAGCTGTAAAAATGGACGAATCTATGACGACCACAGTTTAAAAACAGTGCGGTAATAAAGTCCTTATCGCACGCAAAATTAGTGGGCTAACGGACATATACAATGTGATTTTTTAAAAACTCAATTGCAGCAGGCCGTATTCAGTCTTAATAACCTTAGAACTGTCTGTATTAAGTCAGAATACGGCCTGCTGCAATTGAGTTTTAAAAAAATCACATTGTATATCTCCCGGGCGTTGATAAAGTAACTTTCCCGCACTAGTGTGGGAAAGTGAAAAATTAAATAACAGATAAAACTCTACATTAAAATTTCTAAACGTCTAAATTATTTTAAGTAATGCATAATAATGAACCGTGTCATTGTTGAGACATAAGATTTTTGGTATAAAATTATCTATAAAATTATGTAGTTTCTATATAAAAAACTTATTTTATTACTTACCGATAAGTCTACTTGTTCTGATATTTCTTGAATAGGAATGCCATTTTCCCACATACTAATTAATTTTCCACGTGTTTCTAACGTAGAATCGGCTTGTCCGCGACGTCTAGGCATCGTGAAAAAAATAATATGCTTCTATTATTACACCGACGCCGTACTTATTTCAACCTTCAGGTTTGGTGAAGAAGAACTAAATGCAACTCAAAAAATAACTTCAAGCGCATTTTTAGTCAAGCTTAAAATTTTTAAGTCATAGGAAAAACCAAATGAAAACTAATACGTAAGCAAGGCGTAATTGCAAAGAAGGATTTAAATATTTACTTGGATTACCGCAGACCAACAATAGACACTACCGGGGAGAAGCTTACCTATACGTAAAGTGTTTACAAAAATACCAGTTAAAATCACAAAATTTCCGTTTTAAAAGTTTCATAAAATAGAAAAATTATTAGGAGGTTGGTTTTACTACATTTACTGCACCGACCTAAGTTAATTTTACCTAGAATTAAGGAAAATGAAAATACATAAATTAAACTTACTAAAGACATTTTTAAGAATGAGTACGTCATTATATAAAAACTACCACTCTATTATGCTTTATAAGATTTATTTTTATTCATTTATGCATTAATTATGAGAACTGTTACCTATGCGTAATTATTTTTTCTTAATCCTAGGTTAAATTAACTTAGGTCGATGAAACCTGACCCTAAGTTTAATTCTTCAGTCTTCGGTCATTAAAATTTTTTAAAGACGTGTTTCCATGGTACCTTCCAGAGATTTAATTTTTCCTAGAAAAGTTCACACAATTACAAATTCCATACCGGTTCTACAGAAAACGGCTTAAATGATTTTGTATAATGCAGTTTTATTTCCGAATATAACTAAACATAAATGATACGCCTGAGAATAAGTTAAAATTGTGTATGGTAACCCTGCACCAATTTATTGTAATTTTAACTGACCTTTATTGAGCCAACCCCAATTATCTCACTACATAATCTACTTACTTATGTATAAAGCTGTGAATTTATGCAAATTGCATATCGTTTATTTTTTAATCTACGCAACTGTGTTTTTGAATGTGATCGAATTAGGATATTTTTAATTGATTAAAACCAATTTAATTTTGCATATTTTGCAAATATTGACCATGTCTTGCATTTCTTAAATGAAACATGCATAACATGCATATTTTTCAAATTTCTCTTATTTCACATTACTTTTTTAGCTATCTAGGAACAATTACGTGCGCCTGTTTGGAAACTTCCTTGCAAATTTTTATAGCTGAAAATATTGGGTTTACTCAGAAAGTTGTTTGAAATGAAATTCGTTGTCTTTTGTTTTGTACGGTTTTGTAACCCTTTGTTAAAGCTAAATGGTACCTGTCAATCAAGAGGATTAAAATATAGTAATTCTAGGTAATTCTTAAGATACTAAGATAGTTTAACCACCAATTTAACGTGATTATTTAAAATGTGCTTAGGTATAGCGTGTTTTGTAAACATTGTGAAAAACCAGAAGTATTTATTCTTTACTAGTTTTGTTTTTTTAATTCATACCAAGTAGCATTATTCACTTTTAAATATTCCACTCGGTAAAATTAATAGAGAGTAAAAAAAAACAAATGACTTAAACGCAAAATTGGAAAATGTATCGCAAACACTTTAACAGCGCAGAATTTCTTAAACATTACATAAAAAATTTATATTTAAACTTGTTCCACTCCAATTTTACGAAAGACTTGAAAGAATTTGTTCCGTAATATAAATAACTGTTAACTAATTGTCAATCGCACTGCGTTGTGAAAATTAAATTCTAACAACATATTTTTGTTAGACTATCTGAGAATGACCGTCATACAAGTTTCAGGTGATTTTGCAAAGAGTAAACTGTAATACAAATTCGTATATTGGAAATAAATACTTAATTTTGTTACTATCAAATTTTATATTACAGTTTTTGTATTTAAATTGATAAAGAAATCTAGTGGGTCACTAATAACTACTTATACTTAAAACTTCTAAGACCTAAACCTTAATCCTTTTCGAGAAATTCGTACCTGGCAGCTATTGTTAATGTGTGCACGTTGAACAATGTCTTTAAACACCCTGCCAGGACAAGTAAAGAAACATGCTCCGAGGACCGTATGTCGTTACTAACAGCCGCTTGTGCAATGTGCTGCCTATACATTTAGGCTCCGAGGGACAAAACATATGACCACGATTGTACATGATAGCGCTGTAAGAGAAGACTTTGTTGGGTTTATTGATCTTCACGGTACAAACTATGCTGATGCTGAAGTTGAGCCTGTTATAACAGGGGAAGTTTTAGGCCGGTCTGTGCTGAAGTTCATGCAAGAGTTAGGATTAAACATGAAAAACTGTGTAGGAGTCAGTTGTGATGGATGTAGTGTAAATATGTCTGATATGCGAGGTGCAGTAACAGAAATACAAAAAGTAGCCACAAACAGTACTCTATGTGGTTGCAAAAATCATGCACTGAATCTGGCCATTTCAAAGTGCAACAAAATACAAAGTGTGCGAAATGCAGTTGGTACTGTGAAAGAAATCACTAGGTTTTTTAACTCTTCGGCAAAACGAAATTCCGTTTTAAGAAAAGTATTGGGCCATCAAATGCGAGGATACTGTGAAACCCGTTGGGTAGAACGGCATGAGTCAATTTTGGAATTCACAGAAGATTTAACGAAGATAGCAGAAGCACTCCAAATTGTGTCAACTTGGAGCGATAGTTCTACAGCAAGCAAAGCAAATTGTTTGTTATGCTCAATTTCTACATGTGAATTTATTATTACCATGCACTGCCTCAGTGATATCACAGATGCAACTATTGTTCTCAGTAAATACCTTCAAACTGAATCCATAGACTTGTGCTCAGCCAAAGATAAAATAATGCACACGATAAAAGTACTTCAGAATAAAAGGGAAAAATCTGATCAGTTCTTTTCATTGGTTTTTAACACTGCTGAAAACACTATGGAGTCGATGGGTGTAGAAGTCCGCATTCCAAGATTAGTTGGCAAGCAAATCAATAGGTCAAACTATCCATCAACGTCCAGTAACGATCGGGAACGTGTGCTAAAGCATTGGGAAAGATCTGCTTACATACCAATGCTAGATAACATTATTTCAGATATGAATAACAGATTTTCGACCGATTCACTAGAATGTTATCTGTTGAATATAACTGTTCCGGCAAAGTTAGACAAAATATCTGATGTAAAATCTAGCTTTGAACCCATATGTAAGAAGTATTCAAATTTATTATCATTGAGCAAAGACACGATGTTAATGAAACTTCTGAACGAAGTATGCTCCCTGAAGAACATTCCCGACTACAGTAAATTTAAAATTGTAACAAAAGCAATGGAATGTTATGAAGCTCTTAACCAGGAAAGCTACCCTCTTCTAAAGGCTTTGGTGCAGATCCTGCTTACCCTGCCAATTTCAATAGGTCAGTAGCTCTTCATGCACTAATATTGTTCCTTATACAAGGTGTCTCAGAGAGCTTTGCACTTTTCTTTCTAATTTTGCTCGGCTATCATCAGTTTTCACAACTAACTTTATCTGGAACTTGAAACTACATTTATTGGAAATTCATGTATGGAAAATTATATCATCTAGAACTCTCCCATTTCGCCGCTGACACTCTTCTAAGCAATGCCTTCGATTTTCCATTACGCCAATTTCCACAGCCCTAAAGTTACTGGTTGGGCAGCAATATCCTCCAGTGGCATAATAGGCCCATACTTTTTTGAAAATAACAACGGACAAACAGTTGCTGTAAATTCTGACAGGTACGCCGCAATGATCCGTGAATTTTTTGGCCCTGCGCTCCAAGAATTTGATGATTTTAATGACCAGTGGTGGTTCCAGCAAGATGGGGCTACTAGCCACACAGCAAATACCGCATTATGAGCTGTAAGAGAATGGTTCCCGGATAAATTGATATCAAGAAGAGGCGACATCAACTGACCCCTAAGAAGCCCGAACTTGGCCCCAAACGATTTTTTTTTCTGGGGATATCTTAAGAGTCGAGTTTGTAATAACGCCCCAGCAAATTTGATTCAGCTTAAAAATCGTATCCAGGAAGAGATTGAAGCCGTTACTCCTGACTTATGCACAAGCCTAATGGAAAATCTAAGGCATCGCTTGGAAGAGTGCCAGCGGAGAAATGGGCGACATCTAGATGATATAATTTTCCATACATGAATTTCCAATAAATGTAGTTTTAAGTTCCAAATAAAGTTAGTTGTGAAAACTGATGATAGCTGAGCAAACTTAGAAAGAAAAGTGCAAAACCCTCTGAGACACCTTGTATAAGCATATAAAAACTATCTTGAAATACGCTAGCCATATTAGTTTATTAGATGCAATGTTGTAATAGAGCCGACCTTATTAAATAATACAGAATGTATATTAATTTATGTTTTTTATAGCCAACTTTAATTAGACTTTTGTCAGTCGGTTACATTCTGATATTTTTTCAACAGCCACAGCTGAACGAACGTTTTCAACGCTCAGGAGATTGAAGACCTGGATCAGGACAAGAATGACCGAGGACCGACTGACTGGACTCGCTCTTCTCAATGTCCACAGAGACACTGAAGTCTGCGCTGAAAAAGTGATCAACAGATTTGGAGGCCAAAGAAGCAGGAAGCTCGACTTCATCATTTAAATGAAGAAATATGTAGACCTATTACCTTTTATAGTTAATTGTGAAATAAAAAACATGAACTATATTTCTATATTATTGTTTCTTTTAAAAACATATCACAACTTTTTTTATTTCACGCCAGAAGTGGTATAAAAATGAAGATATCGCTGCTAAAATTTTCCGGGAATTTCCCGAACCACCATTTACCTGAGGGGCATACCCCTCAGGCCCACCGGTCCGCCCCCCCCCTCATAAAAATCCTGGATCCGCCCTTGGTAGAAAGGCCATGTGACTCATCAACTTACAAGTTCGGATTTCCCATCTTACATGCCTATATAAGGTGCTTCGAGTATTTACTCCATATCGCTTACAAGGATACAAAGCAATGGCAGGCAAGAGGACAAGAAGCCCAGAAAAAAATTAAAACCAGAAAAACAGAGATGGCTTCCTCCTTTTATATACAAATGGGGCTAGTTGTTGATCAACCGAAACAAGGCGGAGGCAACTCGAATGATGGCAATACGGCCCGCAAATTCTTCGGTGATCCGTCTACTGTTTCAAGAATAACAGGACTGGACGAAAATTTAATACGAAGATTTGCAATCATTTTGAGTACATTATCAAGTTGTCACTACATACACTACTCAAAATTCAAGAAGTATTGCTTAGATACGGCACATTTATGCACTGAATTATATGGATGGTACAACATGACTGCATCAGTGCATAAAAAACTAATACACGGAAGCGACATTATTGCTTCCTTGCCGCTACCAATCGGACAGCTATCTGAAGATGTTTTGGAAGCGAGGCAGAAGGATTATAAAAATGCGAGACTCTTTCATTCGAGAAAAACCTCACGTGTTGAAACAAACACAGATATATTACACTGGATGCTCATTTCATCGGACCCGATAATATCATCAAAAAGGGAAGTAACAAAAAAAAAGAACAAACCTTTTGCCAAAGAAGTTATGGAGATGTTAGAAATCCCAGGCTTCACAAGGGCGGTTTTATAGGGGGGGGGGGTAATGGGGTTAATTACCCCCCCCCCCCCAGAATCCATCATGTGCTACAAAATAACAATCTTCAAAATTACCCTCCATCATTTTAAAATATTTTAAGTAATTTTTGAGGTAATCTTTCGTGTATAAAGAATTTTGGCAGTTATGAAAATTAGCTGACAAAAAGGAAACTATGATTCGATAAGCGGCTTAAGCAGTTGAAAAGAATTACTACAATAATATTCTGAATTCTGAGAAAGTTTATAAACTTGTCGTAAATAGTTATTTAGTTAAAGCAAAGAGTATAAATATAAAGAGATTCAGCCTTATGGGGTATAACGTAATAGTGAAAATCCGCCGCCCGCCAGGAAATCAAGATCGGTCGCTCTAGCGGCCGGCGGATTGAACTAAACATCGTTTGTTTATGCTAAAGCAAGTCAAGGTGTGCAGATTCCTTTCTTCTTTAAATTCTACAGCGTTGTCAGATTGTGGTTAAAATCGGAAAATGTTTAGATGTTTTTTAATGTAAAGAAATTTGAATGTAATTAATTTTACAAATTATAATAATCCTTTTATATTTTTTTTTTTAGTGATTATGGTCCCTAAAACTTAAAAAAAAACGGGTTAATTATAGAAAAGTAAACATAGCAGAAAAAACGCAATCCACAAATATTTTAATAATAAGTGCTAAATTTCATAAGTGGAAATTATATTAAATTTTCTAGTTTTGAAGATCGCAGTTATTTTAAGTGATTTAAATCTAAAAAGTAGTATGTATTTTATACTTGCTAGTGTAAAAATTACTGATATACTGCTTTTTACGAGCATCTAAACCTTATCATATGATTAACGTTTGTTGTTTAGCAAAAGTTTATATTTTAGTAATGTTCGTAAGAAAATGCTAAATTCAATTCATGTTGTCGCTAAATTTTTTGAAAATATAAGATGTTACTAGCTGATGTTTATTAATTGACGTTAGCAACAACTATATGATCAGGAATCAGGATAATCAGTTCAACATTTATAAAACAGAATGTCACGCAATTATTACTTAAAGTACATTATAAAATAAGTAGGTAAACGAATAATTTCAGCGTATGAGTTTGAGAACGAAACTTCATGTTCGTGAGCTAGCATTACTTATACGTGCCCTATTTATTAATTTATTTATTCTAATATAACTTGGAACAGGCATGCTAATTTTACTTCGACTCATTTCGGTTGAATTTTAAACAGCAATAAAATCCTAAGAAAATTCTCAAAACATAGGAAATTCCTAATTCTATATTGTTCTATTCCTGTATTGTTTTTCGGATTTTGAATATCTCGTCAACGGCTTACATTATTTTAATCCCTGGGATGATTGTTTGTATGTACTTTATTTTAAGAGGATTTGTTGAACAATAAAAGGTAATAAGTAATGCTATATTTATACTCTTTGGTAATGCTATATCTGATGGTTAGTATATACATATATTGCACTTTTTAAATTTGAGTCTCAGTTTTAGAACAGCGGTTGCTTCATCTTGTAGGCTTCACGTGTTTTTTATAGTTTAAAAATTGTTACGTGTAATGGAGTTAATTACCTAGAATTTGTTTTCTTTTTGTGTTCGAAATGGTAAATACGTGTGCGTATATTAACTGTAAATAAAATCAGAAAACTCATTCTGACTTAAGTTTTTTCCGTTTCCCTACGGACAAATGTAAAAGTAAAATATGGTTAATTAATTGCGGCAATCCACATCTTTTTACCTTAAATGTAGATCACTTGCGCGGCAAAAGAATTTGTGCCACTCATTTTTGTGAACACCATTTTACGAATTCGCATAAAAATAGACTCCTTCATAATGCTGTTCCAGTAAATTATAAAAATAACGAAGGAAGGCGTCTATTGTTTTAAGGACTTTATACTGTCCATTCAATCAACCCTACAATTATGGGAAGACCTGAAAACGGAAGGCTACAAATTCATCTTAACGGCCAGACTCAACCAGGATCCCTTAGAAAACTTCTTTGCAGCTGTAAGATACAGAGGAGAAAATTCTTCCAACCCCACGGCTAAAACATTTCGCCAAGGACTTCAGTTGATCATGTTGATAAGATTGCAACGGGTTTTTGAAAATTCCAACTGTGAAATCGACGCAGATGAAATTGATTTGGAAGATATTAACATTGAACCAAACAACACATAAATAGAAGAACAAAATTCTTCAAGAACCTTTGTTGAAAAAGTCGAATTTCCATACGGCGGTGGCTCTAACAATTAACAATGATACAATTCAAGTGCCAATTAAAAACGACGATTGTGTAAATTTAGAAACTTGTGCGATTACCTACGTTGCTGGATATTTAGTTTATAAGACATTAAAACGTTTTAATTGTGAAAAGTGTAGTTCTGATATGAACAGTAATAGTGATTTATTAAACAAGAGTGAACTTTTATTACTGGAAAGGGATTACGGTGCGGAAAATCATGTGACTTATTTAAAAACCCCATCCGATATTGTAAACACAGTTGTGACATTATTACTCAACCATTTTGAAGAATACTTAAAATTTAAAAAATCATACATAAATTTTAAAAAAGACCTATTAGCTACTAGTCTAGAAAAAGTTGTTACGTTTATTCCCGGGTGATTAGCAGAAGATACGTGTTATGAACACAAATTATTCTTAATAAAACATCTTCTAATCTGTAAACTTAACAAATCTTTGAAGTGGTTCTCTCAAAATTTAAGAACTACAAATAATGTTTAAACAACCAACAAAAAAATCAGACATTTATGTAATGTATAGAGCTCTGTAAGACTAGGTATTTTATATTTAGTATTATTATTCGTTGTTAATTAATTATAATTTTGTAAATAGTAATGCTTATTTGTTAGTACATATTATTTATGTGTAGTTCATTTTTAAATTACTTTTTGAGGTAGGTTTTGATTTTGACTTAATTTAACAGTTTATTTTGAAGTGTTACATTCACACAATAAATTACTTTTAATTTTGTCTTTAAATACCACTCAATTAGATTATGTACCCATATGCGCTATGGGGAACCATTTTGATAGATCCAGGTTTCATTCACATTAACAAAACTTATTTTTTCGTTTTATTCGAAAATGATTTTAAAACTTAATTTTTGTGATTTTTGTTGTCCCAAAACACATTTTCTGTAGGTATATATTTTTTGTATTTTATAACCTTTTCTATTTATAATTTTATATACTATTAATTCTTCAAAGCCTACAGTTTGTTTTGCAAATTCCAATAAATTGTTCCTAGTAAAGTGTTTTCCATTTTTATTAATTCACAATTTTTTATGTTTAAATATTTTTTAAAACCAAAATTTTTTAAATAAATTGCAAGTTTGCTTCCTGTTTTTTATTTCCTTTACTTATTTCGCAATTCAAATTGGGAAAGAATACAAACAAAATTGAAAAATTTGATTGAGTCATTTAAGTTAGGAAACTTTATAATTGAATTATTATTTTTTAAATACTGATTAACAAATACATAGACGAGTAATGATTTAAAATTATAAGTTATGTTTATATTATTAACTTGATTATCATTACCATTTTTATTTTATTTTTATTAGTTTTTTCATTATTCTTAGAATATGTACTGTTTTCTATAAATTATTATTTATGTCTATTTCGTTACTGTTGAGTAGACTTGCAGGCATTTAAAAAGCATATTTCTATAAGTATTAATAAAAAGCGTATTTTCAAACGCACATAAAAATCACTGTATTTTATTATTTTTGCTGTAAGTATACTCTGTGCTGTAAGCAAAGAATTGTAAATATATTTATTCTGGTGAAGCTTCAGCTGTAAACAACACTGTAAAATGTTAAGAGGTTTAGAAACTTGTTCGCGTAAAAACCAGGTAAAGATTCTACGAATTTGTTGACCTACAGCAACCTACAGTTGATAATCCGTACAAAATCTGTTGTTTAACACAAATTTTGCTTATGCAACCCAACATACAACTATTCTCTAAAATATATAGGCGTTAACCTTCTTCTCTATTATATATTCTTTGGTTAAAGGTAGTATGACGCCTAAGTACCCTTTGAGTCTTTTAGTCGTTGCCGCTGCCGTCGCTGCCAAATGTTGATACTGCAGCAAGTTCTAGGAAATACAATAATGCACCTGTATACAAAATATTTAGTCATCATTCAGTCAAAGAATATTTACTTAGTAAATAATGTAAATATTATTTGATTCAGTTTCAGTACTACCTTCAGTCGCGTCGCGCTTGTTTGAATCTAAAAATGTTACAGAAATATAAAACACGTTTGTCTGTTTTATGTAAATTGTGTGCAACTGACCAATTGCAAGCTTATTATTTACCTATATTTTAAACAAAGTTGTCCCTGGCTTATATTGTTATACTTCCAGGTAACTATAAATGATCATGCTTCCTGTAATTAAAAGAATGGATTGGTTATTTGTTAACGTTTTATTTTAGATCAACTTAATTAAAAATGACTAAACGACAACTTAATACATTAGATGGTTTCTTTAAGAAATTCAAGCCAGAACCAGATAATCAACAGCCGTCGTGCAGTAGTAATGCCAAATCCGCATTTGAAAATGTAATTAATCCACGTGGAAATTCAAATTTTAAAACCAAAGAAACAGAATCACCGTCGCCGATTGAGAACGTAAATCCTGCTATGTACAGTGGAAAAGTAGATGTAGGCCATTATATTAAAAATAATAATAAATATGTATCTGATTTAGAGAGGTACAACATAATAAAAAATGCATGGACTCCCGATAAAGGATTTAGTTTTCCGTATTCTGTACACAAAAAAAATAATCGAGATGTCAAGTGCTATCTTTCCGAAAAACATTTTAACTCTTTTGAATGGTTAACATATTCAAAGGAATTGGAAGGTCTACTGTGCAAATACTGCGTATGATTTGCAATCTGTGGCGGTATTTATAAATCAACACCATTGAATAAATTAGTAAATGTATCTTTAAAAAAATATTCAAAATTATATGGAAAAGATGGAGATTTAGTAATGCATAGTTTACATCAGTATCATAAGAGAGCAACTATAAAAGCGCTTGATTTTTGTAAAACCTATGAGAATCCTGAAAACGAGATTATAAATCAATTAGATTCAACACGTAAAGCGCAAGTACAAGAAAATAGAGAAAGGTTAAAGCCAATTGTAGAATCTATAATATTTTTGGGGCGGCAGAATATTGCTTTGCGAGGTCATCGTGATTTTGGCCATTTGTCTTTGAATTTAGTGTTTGAGAACGAACTTCCCAATAATTTAAGCGAAAATACAAGTGAAGCTAAATATACGATTGAAGATAGTGCAAACGAGGGAAATTTTAGAGAATTGCTACGTTTTCGAGTTGCTAGTGGTGATAATAAATTAAAAACCCACTTGTAAAATTCAGGATCTCGAGCCAGTTACATCAGCAACACAACTCAAAATACAATGCGCCGGTGAAGAAATATTGAACATTTTGGAGAAAGTTAAGAACAGCAAATTTTTTAGCGTAGTCTTTGACGAAACAACAGACTGTAGTAATATTTCTCAAATGTCCATAATTTTAAGGTATTGTGAACTTGCCGACAGTAAAGAAATTCAGATTCGGGAAGATTTTGTTACGTTTTTAGATTGTCACGAGGAGAATTTTGACGATTTTACTCAGGAAACTGTAGTTACAGGAAAAGTTTTAGCAAAAACGGTGACTGCATGTCTTGAAAAGACTGGATTAAGTTTTGAAAATTGTGTAGGTATTGGTACCGACACTTGCAGTGTAATGCTTTCGGATTTAAAAGGTGCAGTGGCTGAACTGCAAAAGCATTTACCAAATGCAATTAAATGCCCGTGTTATAGCCATTCATTAAACTTATCCATATCAAAATCGAGTAACGTGCAAGATGTACGTAACTGTGTCGGGATTATGAAAGAAGTAATAAATTTCTTTAATGCGTCGCCAAAAAGGAATAAAATTTTAGTTCATGGGAATTTCCAAGGAAAGCATATGAAAAAACTATGTGAAACAAGATGGACTGAAAGACATGAATCGGTGTTGAACTTTAAAGTAAATCTTCAACATATTATTGATTCCTTAGAATTAGTGTCAAATTGGCAAGATAAAGACGCATCGTCTAAAGCTCGTTGCTTATTAAATTCCCTTTTAACATCTGAATTTATAATAACGTTATGCTGTCTTTCCAGCATGTTGAGTATTACCTTAAATTTGAGCGCAAGGTCTTGCAAAAGAAAAAGATGTCAATCTTGCTAAAAACCTGGTCGAAGACATTTTATCTGTATTAAAAGATAAAAGAACGAATGCCACAGATTCTTTCAAAGAAATTTATACAGATGTGGTGAATTTACACAAAAAATTAGAAATCGCCGTAGCACTTCCTCACCAAGCAAGAAAACAAAAAAACAGGTGTAATATCATGACTGAGGATGCTGAAACATACTTTAGGGTAAGAGTATACATTCCACTTCTAGATAACATTACCGAGGACCTGAATTTTAGATTTAATCAAAAGGTTTATAATACTTTTAAACTGGCTGGACTTATTCCATCAGTATTTAGAAAATTTTCAAATAATGAAACCGAACAATTAGTAAACAATATCGCAGAATATTTGGGGCCACTGTTAAAAGAAGATAAGGATCTTCTGGTAATAAAGTTAAAAGCAGAAGTCGACTTATGGTTGAAAAATGGGAAAAAATTGTTGGAAAACAAATTCCAACTTCTGCAGTTGATGCATATCAGCAGTGCGATAAAAATATATATCCGTATATTAATATAATGTTAAGAGTGCTTTGCACTTTACCAGTCAGCAATGCTTCATCAGAGAGGAGCTTCTCGTCTTTAAAACGCTTAAAATCTTGGCTGAGAACAACTATGAGTGAACAGAGATTGGTAGGGTTAGCTTTATTACATATTCATAAGGTTGTGAAAGTATCTGTATCCAATGTAATAGACAGATTTTCAAAAATAAAAAAAAGAAGACTAGATTTTATAATATAATATGTAAATATGTTTGTAAGTACGAATTTTAAGATATAGGTACGTAAAATACATATAGTTATTTGTTTTTGTTTATATATTATTTTAATTAAATACTTGTTCTACTTAATAATTTTTATTTTTCATTTACCTATTATTTGTTTTTATATCATATCTGTGATGCGAGATATACACACCTGAGGGAGCAAAATGTGGGCCCAATGAATATGCCCGTTCATGGTATCCTCATATACCGGGTGTCAACGAAACCTGGGGCACCCCCATAAATTTTTTATTATTTAAGATATCTCCGGTTTCGCCGGAATTGACATCAACTTTGTTATTTTAAATGGAACACCCCGTATATTTATACATTTTTGGAATCTCCATTTAATTTTACGTATGGTAGTATCAAGTTTGAAACATTTTGATGACAAAGTAAATACTTGCAGAAGAGTTTATTTATTAATCTAGGATGCCATGGCCTGCGTAATATGGAAGTCAGGGTGCTACGACACTCAAAACAAATTATTTTAGCACTTCAACTGTGGCAAGTCTGTCTTTTTTTTGTGCATTTCATTTGTTTCACTTGTTTTAAAACCCAGTATCTAGATTTAAATGTCCAAAATACGTTTTTTTTTGAACGGAGAGTGTTATTCCGAATTAAATTTTCATATTAATCCCGCGTTATGGGTATCAATAAAATCCTTGAAAAACGCTCCTTTTTAATATCCTAGTGTCCCACCCTAGTGCCATTTGTAAAAATAGAGTTATTCTCGAAAAAGCATTTTTTCCAACTTTAGGCCATTCTAATACAGCAACTAAAATAGTTAAAGTTCTAAAACAATTTGTCTCGAGTGTTGGGGCACCTTGACTTTCATTTTGCGTAAGTCATGGCACTCTAGATTAACTTCTGCAAAAAATTACTTTGTCATCAAAATGTATCGAACTTGATACTAACATACGTAAAATTGAATGGAGATTCCAAAAATGTATAAATATATAGGGTGTTCCATTTGAAATAACAAAGTTGATGTCAATTCCGGCTAAACCGGAAGTGACAGAAACTTGTTTCATATGTCAACAAATGCCGTTTAAAGAGTATATTACATATACCAAATTTCATTTAGATATCTTAAAAAATAAAAAATTTATGGGGGTGCCCCAGGTTTCGTTGACACCCTGTATATTAATAAATCCTCTTTAGTACGATAGTACCCCCCCCCTCCAAAATATGTCCTAAAACCGCCCTTGAGGCTTCATAATATATTCCGAAGATGCAGATATGGACAATGAAAATAATTCAGATGACGACGAAAGCAAGCAATAATTATAAGCATCTATCTAAATATAAATGTAATCAATCATTCTCACCTATATATACTAAATATATGGTTTGTCACATTAAATTTTGATTGTACTAATGCATATATTTTTTTAATTTTTTTTCCTCGCCTTCGTACTCTGATTTAACCCGGAATATCGGTGGGTTAGGGCAAAATAACAGAATATTGTTTCAAAATAGGTCCTTTAGTAATTGAGACGTCATATAGTAGGCAAAATATTTAGTTTTTTTCACTAAACTATTTTTGTCGCCCTAAAAAGCTGAAATTGCCGTGTGTGCAGCGGCCTCTAACGGAGCCACGGCGAACACCGACTTGGGTCAAGAACCAAATCTTAAGTTTTGTTAATTACCAGAATTATTTTGTTTTATTTCATTATTATAGTTAAGTTTTACATTTCTGCACTGAATTAATTCATTTCTATTTACGTATTCTACCTGTTCACAATTGTATATAATTTTACACATGTGTGTTATTATTTCTTATATATTAAACAATTTTATAAAAGGTTTCTGCGTTATAAATTCAGGCTTCGATACTGCTAAAATCACCCTGGAATCCATCTGAGTTACCTGGAGCAAATACAACCGCAAGTAGGGGGTTACAAGTACAGCTATTAAATCCTCAAAGCTAGTAAAATGCGTGAGTAGCGGAGTGTCACCTTGTAACTTGAGACTTAATAATTTTTTTCGCAAAGCTAATTGCGTTGCCAAACTTTTTCTTTCGTAAATTGCGTCAAGGCTGTTTAAAATTTCTTTGGCAGTCTTGTTGTCTTTTGCAAAGCCAAGAAAAGCATCACCCAGGTATTCTCTAATAATACTTTTTGCCGTTCTCTCTTGCTGCTGCCATACCTCTACGTCTTCCGGTTCTTCCATTTTCGGTTTTTCATCATCAGCCACAGTTAGCACATTCAGTTCTGATAACAACGATTTAATATTCCTTTTATTGTGTTTACTGGCATCCATTGTTTGTGAGATTCTTACTAGGTACGCACAATTAACACACTGTTTAATTTTACCACGTATTACGTTCGGTGCACTTCTCACTTAAACACCAGAGTTCAAAGTTCCTTGATTATTTATTATTATTTATGTCACAATTTCACACGTTACCTAGGCCCATAATCTATTGGCTGTAGGCAGGTAACAGATAAATAAAACGCACAATTAAAGGTAAAGATTTTGATTATCTTTATGCAATTCTTTAAGGTACGTTAACGCAGTCGGATGAGAACGACGACTAACTAAAAACATAAATATTCGCTATACAGCAGTTGCATTGAGATCGCTCTATTTTCAAAGAAATAAATTATAAAAATTACGAGTGAATTGTTGACTAAAACTACAGCCATAAAGAACATAAACACTAATAACCCATAACGGATACATCATGCAGACGCAGCGAGTTTTGTTTTACATTCCTTTATTATTTCCAGAAATCCAACACAATATGCATACATATTATCGAATACAGGCCTAAAAGGTAGAGTAACAAGGTCACACATATACACTCACACATACGCATTTTCCGCCCTTTCTGCTGCGTTCTTTGAACGACTGCTATACAGAGAAATTGTACCAAGAATTTCGGCGTATGTAATCTACTTCCTGTTGATAACAATGCAGTGGCGTGCAGTGCGTGTTAGATCTCGGCGCAGTTAGGTCATAATTTAGGTACAAAGAGTATCGGTGCCCGGTCATAGATGTCGCTCGTGATAAATGCGGTAGCTAAGGCGCGTTACTACTTTAACGATATATGACTTTAACAGCATCTTAGCACGCTTCAAGACGGTGGAAAATTAAAAATATGGTTGTGGATTAGGGTATTACTTTATCAAATACTGCAGATATATTCAAATATAACACTTATCAATCGCTATACTATAATTTAAAGCCAGTCAATAAGACTACCTTGAATTTTTCAGATTTTAATTTTTCTTTTAACGTATTATAAATATGGACAATGTACCTACTTTTAAAGAACTTAGCATAATATCAGCAAGAATTATTTTTTTGTAGGTGGGATGCTATTTTGATCTGTAAAATGCTTTTTAAAATATGTATTACACTACTTTCCAGTATTAAGAACATACTTAAAATTTTAGGATACCTTTTTATTTATTTAACAAATTCATTTTACATAATACTAAAAGATAACTTTTATTAATTACATACAGGGTGATTCAAAAGGTATGGTCCAAACTTAAGGGTGTGATTGGTAATGTTAAAATAAGCAAAAAATGTTAATAAACCCATGTCTTATTTCCAACTGTTATCTAGTTACAGAGGTTTTCTTTGTTTCTATCTGTGTTCTGTCAAATCACGTTATTTAGGAAATAAGTAAAACAAATGTTAATTTCTTATGGCAGAAGACGTTTCAAGCTTGAACTGGCGTAGTTTTCAATAAATGTGGTAATGATGGAGCCATTTTCTGTACGCGATTATGCAGAAATGCATTTTGTGCATGGTTATTGCAGCGAAAGTGACCGTGCAGCAGTGGTAAACTATGGGAGAAGGTATCCTCACCGGAGACAGCCTGACCACCCAATAACCGCTTTCCACAGCGCTGGCGCTGAGTTGGAAAAAGCAGTCCAGTACTATGGCCGGCTCATTCGCCTGACATTACTTCACTAGATTTTTACTTGTGGGATGAATTAAAAGAAAAAGTTTATGCATCGGAAATTCAGGTCGGAGGCCATTTAGTTAATAGAATAAATGAAGCTGTTGAAGATATTCGAAGACATCCTCAACAGTTGAGGAATGTTCGAGATTCCCTGCGTCCTGCGTCGGCGTTGCCAACTTTGTATACAAGTACAAGGTGGACATTTTAAACATTTGTTGTGATACTTTTTAATTTTTCTTGTAATTGTATACGTTCTTTATTAATAATAAATTATCGTAAATGTTGTTATAACTAGAAAACAATTGCGAATCGGACATGAGTTTATTGGCATTTTTTGCTCATTTTAATATCACCAATCACACCCTTAAGTTTGGACCATACCTTTTGAATCACCCTGTATATAAATTAAATGTACAGATCTATTTTATTTTTATACAATATCAGATCTGACAACAAATCAGTTACCTAATTACACTACATACAGGAGGATTCATTAATCAGATAATCAGGACTTTTCCGCACAGGTTACTCACCAAAAGATTTATACAGGGTTTGTCAAAAAGTACGGATCATATGGGACTTTTTTTTATTAAAGTATTTATTAAAAAAATCAATACGGCGTTGGTTTTTTTTTCGAAAGATTTCATTTGGAAAAGTTGTTCAGAATGGCATTTTACGTCGATTTTTCAGCTAAAAATTCAGACTTATTATTTTTTACTCATTTTTTTTGAATTTTCCAAGTGTAAGTATACTACAAAATTCTCGCGGAATTTTTTTATTATACTTTTAATGTTTTTAGTAAAAATATCGAAAATGGTGATTCAATTTCGAATAAAAACAACTTTGGATCAACGATACCGCGAATTTTCAAAAGGAAAATAGTTTTTTGCAAACAGTATTTTTTTAAGAGAGTCCAGGTAGGCACTTATTTATCGAAATAAGTTGATTCTACACTTTTCATCAAATTTCAATGAAAAAAATGAGAATTTTGTAGTGCTACTTGGAAAATTAAAAAAAAAATGAGTAAAAAATAATAAGTCCGAATTTTTAGCTGAAAATTTGCAAACCGACGTAAAATACCATTCTGAACAACTTTTCCAAATGAAATCTTTTGAAAAAATCATAAATATGACCACTTCTGAAGATTTTTTTCATAAAGTGTCAAATTTGACAGGTACAAAATGTCATTTTACCAAATCTGTGTGCACTTTTTTTAGTTCTTAGACAAGCACAAACCAACGCCGTATTGATTTTTTTAATAAATACTTCAATAAAAAAAAGTCCCATATGATCCGGACTTTTTGACAAACCCTGTATATTCAGCAATATACAATTTTTCTTAAACAAGTTATTCAAATCTAGTTTTACGTTAAATTTTCTTAAAATCAGATATCAACGAATAGGTAGGTAGGTACACATTCCTTAAAACGTTTTTAAATCTATGTTAAAGTTACTGTCTTCAATAATCAAGCAGACTTTGAATTTTTAAAGTGCTGTTTCAAAATTAGGGTCATGATCGTGGGAATTAATTCCACTAATTAACTAATTACTGCAAATACAATAACATTCTTTCATCACATAATCGAATTTTTTGGCACTTGTTTACTCAAAAATTAGTTTTGCACAAAAGGTTATTAAACTTTAACAATATTAAATAGGTAGGTAACACACAACTCTCAAAAGCTTTTAAATCATAAGTCCTAGTACAAATGCATAAGTTTTTTCAGTCATTCCTGAATGGCTAGCTTTCACTATTCTCAATAAATTATTGGACATTAAAATTTCTAAACTGCTGTTTAGAAATTAAAGTCTAGTAACATGAACTCAACTGTAGACAAATCCCTTTTGTTAATTACAAAAGAAACAGTTTCGAAATTCAACAATTTAATTTTTAAACAGCGTTTTAAAAATTCAAAGTCTGCTTGATTATTGAAGACAGTAACTTAACATATATATAAAAACATTTTAAAGAATGGGTACCTACTTACCCAGTCCCCATTTGATTTTAAGAAAATTTAACGTAAAACTGCATCTCAGAAACTTGTTTTAAGAAATATATCAAGCAGACTTTGAATTTTTAAAGTGCTGTTTCAAAATTAGGGTCATGATCGTGGGAATTAATTCCACTAATTAACTAATTACTGCAAATACAATAACATTCTTTCATCACATAATCGAATTTTTTGGCACTTGTTTACTCAAAAATTAGTTTTGCACAAAAGGTTATTAAACTTTAACAATATTAAATAGGTAGATAACACACAACTCTCAAAAGCTTTTAAATCATAAGTCCTAGTACAAATGCATACGTTTTTTCAGTCATTCCTGAATGGCTAGCTTTCACTATTCTCAATAAATTATTGGACATTAAAATTTCTAAACTGCTGTTTAGAAATTAAAGTCTAGTAACATGAACTCAACTGTAGACAAATCCCTTTTGTTAATTACAAAAGAAACAGTTTCGAAATTCAACAATTTAATTTTTAAACAGCGTTTTAAAAATTCAAAGTCTGCTTGATTATTGAAGACAGTAACTTAACATATATATAAAAACATTTTAAAGAATGGGTACCTACTTACCCAGTCCCCATTTGATTTTAAGAAAATTTAACGTAAAACTGCATCTCAGAAACTTGTTTTAAGAAATATATCAAGCAGACTTTGAATTTTTAAAGTGCTGTTTCAAAATTAGGGTCATGATCGTGGGAATTAATTCCACTAATTAACTAATTACTGCAAATACAATAACATTCTTTCATCACATAATCGAATTTTTTGGCACTTGTTTACTCAAAAATTAGTTTTGCACAAAAGGTTATTAAACTTTAACAATATTAAATAGGTAGATAACACACAACTCTCAAAAGCTTTTAAATCATAAGTCCTAGTACAAATGCATACGTTTTTTCAGTCATTCCTGAATGGCTAGCTTTCACTATTCTCAATAAATTATTGGACATTAAAATTTCTAAACTGCTGTTTAGAAATTAAAGTCTAGTAACATGAACTCAACTGTAGACAAATCCCTTTTGTTAATTACAAAAGAAACAGTTTCGAAATTCAACAATTTAATTTTTAAACAGCGTTTTAAAAATTCAAAGTCTGCTTGATTATTGAAGACAGTAACTTAACATATATATAAAAACATTTTAAAGAATGGGTACCTACTTACCCAGTCCCCATTTGATTTTAAGAAAATTTAACGTAAAACTGCATCTCAGAAACTTGTTTTAAGAAATATATCAAGCAGACTTTGAATTTTTAAAGTGCTGTTTCAAAATTAGGGTCATGATCGTGGGAATTAATTCCACTAATTAACTAATTACTGCAAATACAATAACATTCTTTCATCACATAATCGAATTTTTTGGCACTTGTTTACTCAAAAATTAGTTTTGCACAAAAGGTTATTAAACTTTAACAATATTAAATAGGTAGATAACACACAACTCTCAAAAGCTTTTAAATCATAAGTCCTAGTACAAATGCATACGTTTTTTCAGTCATTCCTGAATGGCTAGCTTTCACTATTCTCAATAAATTATTGGACATTAAAATTTCTAAACTGCTGTTTAGAAATTAAAGTCTAGTAACATGAACTCAACTGTAGACAAATCCCTTTTGTTAATTACAAAAGAAACAGTTTCGAAATTCAACAATTTAATTTTTAAACAGCGTTTTAAAAATTCAAAGTCTGCTTGATTATTGAAGACAGTAACTTAACATAGATATAAAAACATTTTAAAGAATGGGTACCTACTTACCCAGTCCCCATTTGATTTTAAGAAAATTTAACGTAAAACTGCATCTCAGAAACTTGTTTTAAGAAATATTTTAAAGTAATGATTAAGCAGTACGTTATAAAGAGGGCATTAGTTCCACTAATTGACTAATTATTTACTACAAATAAGATAACATTTCTTAATCAGGTTTCTCTGGCACTGATTACTCAAAAATTAGTTTTATACAAAATTTTCTTAAAATTTAACAATACTAAATAGGTAACAACTTTCAAAAGTTTTTAAATCGTTAAGTCCTAGAGCAAATTCTGTTATGTCTTTTCAGTGGAAGTCATTCCTGAGTGGCTATCTTTCACTATTCTCAATAATGTATTGTATCAAAAAAATGTCTTAACTGCTATTTTGCAGATAAATCCCTTTCTTTAACTAAAGAAAACACATTTCAAAATTCAGCATCTTAAAATATTTCTTAAAAAAGCTATTCGAATATAGTTTTACATTAAATGTTCCCTAAAATCAGATGTTAAAAGGATAGATATCTAGCATTATTAAGTAAAGTAAGTGGTGTTCTAAGCTATCGCTTTTTGGATTAGCAAGTCTCGTCCCTTTTACAATTCTAGCAACTTTAAGGCACACTTTTAATTTATTCTCGTCGAATAGCAATAGACTTTGTGCACCACTATGTAGAAAAAAGACAACATCAACCTAAAGTAGTATTACTGCACCAAACTAGTTATTTCTCCTGATTTATCTCAACGTTAGGTTGGTGCTGTTTTTTTTTCTTCGTAGCACCAAGTCTATTGTATTGCTAATTGACGTCAATAAGGCGTGCCTTAAAATTGTCAGGGTTGTAAAAGGGGTGGACACTTAGTAGTCCGAAAAGCAACAGCTTAGAATACCACTTATTTTAGGCTTTAAGTCTAAATTGTGGATCATACAGTAATTTATTTGTTTATATATACGCAGAAATCACCTTAAACATTTGCAAATATTATTAGCAAGCACTGAAATATGAACTATAGAAACGAAGTTAACATGCATCAGTTACATTAAATACACCAATATTTTTGAATCTCTAAAATTTCATCACTTGGCTTTTTTAAGTTGTGATAGAATGGTATTCCGAACATAGTCTTTGACGTTTCGCCAGGTTCGACTTGCTAAAGATGTTGAAACTAGTTTACAGTTCTCGCATTCGGATTTTCTTGGAAGTTTCTTATTTTTTAGATGGTCCTCGAAATAACTTAAAATTGCTTTCTTTTCTTCTTCCGACCAAGGATTCTTGAAAGGTATTATATCACGTGATTAACAACTTTTTCAAACTATTCAGGCACTTACCCTTTTTATTGAAGATATTTTAACTGGTTTGGCTTGTTCTGTATTTTCTTCTTGTTTCTTATTCATATCCACGTTATCTAACGTCGTAGAAGTACTAGGTATGGGCAGTTCTTGTTCATCATTGGTGTCTATGTAGTCTAATGTCGTGGAAACATCAGGTATGGGCAACTCATCAAGATCCTTTCCTCTAATGTCCTCTAAAGCGCCACTAGATACCGCTGTTAATAATTTTGTAAGTTTAGATAGATGTATTCCCTCCTCAGGTATCCTATAAAAACTTCTGTGCACATCAATGTTATGTCCTAAATAAGTGGCTAATATATCCAAATCTCCATTTTTCAAATTTAAAACTTGCGCCATAGTAGCGATGTGTTTTCTCAAAGCAGTAGATCTAAGTAATGTATGATTTTTTGCACCTGATTTCATGGATGTTTTTCTTATAGCCTCATTAGCATTAAAGTAGGATTCGCCTCTGGCAAATAAATATTCATTAGCTTCTGCAACTTTAGCCTGTGATCTAAATTTAATCATTAGATCATATGCTGGTAACTGTCTCTTTGGAATCATGACAGGTACAATTCTATTTTTTTTACCGACAGTATACATATGAACATATTGAGCTGCAATCCTTTTATCTATATCAGGTAAACTATCACGTATATCTGTATTTTGTTCTATAGTGGTTCTGCCATAATATGATTTTAATGAAATGCGCTGAATGTCTCCAACTCTTTTTCTATTAAATAATAAAAGGCTTGCCATAAGAACTTTGCACAAATCACTCCACATTTGCATTACAAATCCCTCTTCGGTAAGTAGTTTCATTAATCGGGTTTCCTCTGCATCAAGATATTTGTAAAATACTATTATATCCTCAGCTAGCGGTAAAAGCTTCGTGTTTCTTTTGGCGTATTTTTCTTCTTTTAATTGTTCATAAGCTCTTGTGCCTACAAGTTTGGTCCATTCAATTGTGTACAAACTTACAAATAATTTTGCACGTCGTATTTTATCCTTATTGTTCTCTCTGCTACCTTCCCCAAGTAAAATATTAGCGCAGGTAGCTAGAAGATGTCCCAATGCACTAGGCATTGAAGGTATTTTGAAGGTACCGTCTTCTTTTTGGCCACTTAGCTTAGTCACTGCCACTATTAAGTCATCAAATTTAACTGGATCTAGGAAATCTACAAGAGCATAATTATTGCCAAATAAAATTCTTATTTGTTGAACTAATCGAGCAAGTAATCTCATTCTTTGAGCAGCCACAGAACGTAAATAAACTTTTTTCTTCTTAACAATTCGTAACGTACAATATGAAGCTCCCCATTTCATGATTAAGGGATCATTCTGTGCAATTTTTGTAATATCATCTCTATTCATGCTTGGCCAAACTACCTTTTTCAGTATTTTGAAACCATCTCCCTTTAGATCAGTTCTTGGTAACACATCTGGTAAAGAAAGAGCAGCTGTTGCTTGAACACGAGAATAACGTACATGATTTGCGTCGCATCTTTGTTTGTGTTTATATAAGGCACGTGCTTTAAAATATTGATTGCACGAAAGACAAGGTAAGCAGTCACTGGCAGTAGTAGCATGATTTCTTCTTTGCAAAATAAAATTACCTTCTTTTGACTTTAAGACAGAACTATTATGCAAGAAAGTTCCTTTTCGTCGTAATTTAATGAATTCGGCACGCTTTTCATTTTCGTCTTCTAAACTCATAATAGCTATAATCCGTGGATGGTTGGCATGAACAGTTTTCAGATGGCGCGGTATTTGTGTGCACAATTTTTTACAAAATATGCAAGCACTTTGTCGGCGTTTTGTATTTTTCTGTAAACTCTTACCTGCAAGAAACGTATTATTTTACATCTTAATTAACTTTGGAGCCCTTCAAATTTTTTCATAACTAATAATAGTGTAAGAAATACTATATTTGACATAATAA
The DNA here is from genome assembly GCA_963082815.1 of Melanotus villosus. Taxonomy (NCBI): domain Eukaryota; kingdom Metazoa; phylum Arthropoda; class Insecta; order Coleoptera; family Elateridae; genus Melanotus; species Melanotus villosus. The sequence continues at coordinate 15,472,488 of OY720427.1, read as the reverse complement.
ATACTCAACTCAATACTGATTTGAACATAAAACTCAAAATTACAGAAAGCAATGCCTATCGCAATCAAAATACAACTTTCTATTGTTTTTTTTAAAGGACGTTGGGTAGATATTGAAAATTAAAAAGTAAATAAACATAGAATCAACGAAACAAGATTGCAATACCTCCAGTGAGATCACAAGCACTTTCTGTAGTAAAATTATCCAAGTTTGTATTTTCTGAGGCAACTCCATTTTCTGATGTGCTCCCTTCTGTGTCATCTATTTTATTTTCTAAAAAAAAATCTTGCTCAAAAATAAAATCATAAAAAATAAAAAGTAATTATTACATACCAGTCAGCATATCAGAAGTTTCCGTTCCGACATCAGATGAAATAGTTGTGCTTTCCCTAACCTCTTTTTGATATTCATTTCTAATCATGTTTTCTCTTGATTCGAGTTCTAATGATGCTTCCAATCGACTTTTGTTTGGTGTACTCGCATAAGTTATAGGCTCATCATCTGACGTAGATGACTGAGAAGATTCTTTTGGTGAATAAGTGGGATCATAGTCTTCTCCACTTGCTACAAATGGATCTTCAACATCAGAACCACTTATATCTTCAATACCAGTTACTAAAATGTTTCTTCGAACTGAGGAAACCCGTTTTCTACACAACGGTGTCAAAACTAAAAAGATTTACAAGTTACAAACAAACTTCATTTTTGCTCGTTACTTCCATTTACCTACTCGAGGTGTCCGAGGCAATAACGGATTCCTGGTTTTCTTTTTTTCTGGAGTACAAAGCTTTTCATGAGTATCAATTTGTATATATCGCTCTGTCATGCTGGCTTTATCTAAATAAATAACAATTGCTTTTATAAATTTTTAAAATTTAATACTGGCTTACCTCCTCTATCATGTATAGAAACTATACGCTGCGATGTACCTAAGGTAATACTGTAAAATGAATCTATCGATGTTGGGTCTAACAGATCTTCTGAACATACATAAAAATCTTCAGTCACAACAAACTGAATCAAACAATAGTTGGAACTGGTACTTTTTATCTTTCCGCGCTTTCCCTTGTACCTTGAAGTAATTATTTTCATTTCTCGGTCCCGTTTCTTAAATTCCCTCATTTCTTCTCGAAGATACTCATAACTGCAAGAACGATGCAATACTCGACACTTGTAATAACATCCATCAGAATACCGCGCTCTGGTTTCCACGGTTCCACCCTCAAATTCATATTTTTTCACATCTTCTTCTTCACATATGTCTATTACTCTATCAGAATAATAAATTAGGCAAAATATTGTCTCACAATCTCCCATAACTGTAAACTTTGATTTTTGATACCCTAAAAACAGAAAAGTTTCATGAAATTCAACATACTTTCGATCTTACGGTAACTCATTAAAACAGAACATTTAAGTTTTTATTAAATTTGAGCATATCATAAACAAGATCCAATTAAACTCATACAAGAAAGCAATACTTTATACGCTACTACTAAAATTAGCATCAACAAAGTAGGCTGCTTAAATAACCTAGACGATTTTGACGCTTCAGATCCACTATCGTCCTAAAGACTAACTATCACATCATATCATTAGCTCCAAAACAATATCTAGGTAACATCTAAACAGGTAAAAATCAGGCAGGACTATGCCATTGAGATACGGATGCTCCAGGTTTATTCTCTAGAAAACACACTCACACTTCCGGAAACTGCGAGCGATGGTTTAAAAAAGTTAAACGATTAATAACATCTATAGCACACCACGCGGAGACGTCCAAAAACCTCGACCTCCTGGAGGAAATAAATTCTAATTGAGATGGAATTTAATGTAACGCTACAATAGAGAATAACTGCACCCAAATGTAAAGTTTACATAGACGATTTGTGTCACATAATTAGCCCAAGAACAAAATTTCCAACCAATATACAAAAAACCAAAGATAAAGTAGGCTCAAGCCACACAGATACGTATGCTCCAGCGTTATATTCTCCGGGAACTAGCCTCACCTTTCCGGCGGCTATTCGCGATGGATTAAGAATGTAAACTTCTAATATCTATCGCACACCACACCAAAAACTAAATTTTAATTGAGGTTGAAACGGGTTAATTCTAAATCCATAGGTGCCCGATATTCCCCTGCATTCTAAAGACGAATTCATTCTAACGCTCCTATACAGACTAGCTGCACCCTAGTCACAAGCTTTCGTAGACCATGTATGTGACATCATTAGCTCTAGAACAATATTTCTAACTAATAAAGGGACGTATAAACGGGAAAAATTAGGAAGAGCAAAGCGATAGAGATAAGGATAATCCAGGTTCCCTCTGTGGGAAATAGCCTCGCCCCTCCGGAAGCGATCCGCGTTGGTTTAAGTATAAAAACGACTAACAACATCTATCGTACACCACGCAAAGAATTAAATCCTAGTGGAAGTGGAATTACAATTTAATGTAACGCTCCTACACAGACTAACTGCAATCTAAGTTAAAGGTCTTCATAGACCATGTATGTGATACCGTTAGCTCCAGAACAATATTTCTAACTAGCATATAAACGGATAAAAATCAGGCAGGGCCAAGCCGCAGAGGTATGGTTGCTCCAAGTTGATTCTCTGGTAAATCACCTCACCCATCCGGATGCCATCCCGATCCGCGATGGATTAAGTATGTAAGCGATTAACACCCTCTATCGCACACCACGCAAAAAAACAAATTCTAATTGACGTGGAAACGTGTCAAACCTTATTCTATGGGTGTCCGATAATACCCTGCTTTCGCAATATGAATCTAATGTAACGCTCCTATACAGAATAACTGCACCCAAATTGCGAGTCTTCATAGACCGTGTATGTGACCTAATTAGTTCCGGAAAGGTATTTTAAATTAATATATAAATGGGTTAAAATTAAGGAAGGGGCACGCCGTAGAGGTATGGATGCTCCAAGCTGATTTTCTGGGAAATAACCTCGCCCTTCTGGAGGCCTTAGCAATCCGCGACGGATTAAATATGTAAACGATTAACAACGTCTACCGCACTTCACGCGAAAGACTATATTCTAATTGAGGTAGAAACGTGTCAACCCTAAATTCATGGGTGTCCGATAATCCCCTGCATCATTCGAAATATGAATTTAATGTAACGCTGCTATACAGAATAACTGCACCATAACTTGCAGGTATTCATAGACCGTGTATGTGACATCATTAGTTTCGGAACGGTATTTCTAATTAATACATAAATAGGTTAAAATTAAGGGAGGGCCAACCCGCAGAGGTATGGTTGCTCCAAGTTGATTCTCTGGGAAATAACCTCGCCCTTCTGGCGGCCACCCCAATCCGCGTTCGATTAAGTATGTAAACGATTAACAACGATTATCGCACTCCACGCGAAAGACTAAATCCTAATTTCCGTAAAAACGTGTCAACCCTAAATCTATAGGTGTCCGATAATTTCCTGCGTTCGAAATATGAATTTAATGTAAGGCTCCTATACAGAATAACTGCGCCCTAACTTGCAGGTCTTCATAGACCATGTATGTGACATCATTAGTCCCTGAACGGTATTTCTAATTAATATATAAATGGTTTAAAATTAAGGAAGGGCCAACCCGCAGAGGTATGGATGCTCCAAGTTGATTCTCTGGAGAATAGCCTCACCCTTCCGAAGGCCATCCCAATCCGCGATGGATTAAGTATGTACACGATTAACAACGCCTATGGCACTCCACGCGAAAGACTAAATCCTAATTTCCGTAAAAAGGTGTCAACTCGAAATCGATAGGTGTCCGATAATTCCCTGCGTTCGAAATTTGAATTTAATGTAAGGCTCCTATATAGAATAACTGGACCCTAACTTGCAGGTCTTCAAAGACTGTCTATGTGACATCATTAGTCCCAGAACGGTATTTCTAATTAATACATAAATGGGTAAAAATCAGGCATGGCCAACCCGCAGAGGTATGGATGTTTCAAGCTGATTGTCTGGGAAATAACCTTGCCCTATGGAGGCCATCCCAATCCGCGATAGATTAAGTATGTAAACGATAAAGAACATCTATCGCTCTCCACGCGAAAGACGATATTCTAATTGACGTGGAAGCGCGTCAACCTTAATTTTATGGGTGTCCGATAATCCCCTGCGTTCGAAATATGAATTTAATGTAGCGCTCCTATACAGAATAACTGCACCATAACTTGCAGGTATTCATTGACCGTGTATGTGACATCATTAGTTTCAGAACGGTATTTCTGATTAATACATAAATGGGTTAAAATTAAGGGAGGATCAACCCGCAGAGGTATTGATGCCCCAAGTTGATTCTATGAGAAATAACTTCGCCCTTCTGGAGCCCACTCCAATCCGCGTTGGATTAAGTATGTAAACGATTAACAACGATTATCGCACTCCACGCGAAAGACTATATCCTAATTTCCGTAAAAACGTGTCAACCCTAAATCTATAGGTGTCCGATAATTTCCTGCGTTTGAAATATGAATTTAATGTAAGGCTCCTATACAGAATAACTGCACCCTAACTTGCAGGTCTTCATAGACCATGTATGTGACATCATTAGTTCCCGAACGGTATTTCTAATTAATATATAAATGGTTTCAAATTAAGGAAGGGCCAACCCGCAGAGGTATGGATGCTCCAAGTTGATTCTCTGGGGAATAGCCTCACCCTTTTGGAGGCCATTCCAATCCGCGATGGATTTTCCAATCCGCGATGGATTAAGTATGTAAACGATTAACAACATCTATCGCACTCCACGCAAAAGACTAAATTCTAATTGAGGTGCAAACGTGTCAACCCTAAATCTATGGGTGTCCGATAATCCCCTGCGTTCGAAATATGAATTTAATGTAAGGCTCCTATACAGAGTAACTGCACCCTAACTTGCGGGTATTCATCTATTCATAGACCGTGTATGTGACATCATTAGTTTCAGAACGGTATTTCTGATTGATACATAAATGGGTTAAAATTAAGGGAGGGCCAACCCGCAGAGGTACTGATGCTCCAAGTTGATTCTCTGAGAAATAACCTCGCCCTTCTGGAAGCCACTTCAATCCGCGTTGGATTAAGTATGTAAACGATTAACAACGATTATCGCACTCCACGCGAAAGACTAAATCCTAATTTCCGTAAAAACGTGTCAACCCTAAATCTATAGGTGTCCGATAATTTCCTGTGTTCGAAATATGAATTTAATGTAAGGCTCCTATACAGAGTAACTGCACCCTAACTTGCGGGTATTCATCTATTCATAGACCGTGTATGTGACATCATTAGTTTCGGAACGGTATTTCTAATTAATACATAAATAGGTTAAAATTAAGGGAGGGCCAACCCGCAGAGGTATGGTTGCTCCAAGTTGATTCTCTGAGAAATAACCTCGCCCTTCTGGAAGCCACTTCAATCTGCGTTGGATTAAGTATGTAAACGATTAACAACGATTATCGCACTCCACGCGAAAGACTAAATCCTAATTTCCGTAAAAACGTGTCAACCCTAAATCTATAGGTGTCCGATAATTTCCTGTGTTCGAAATATGAATTTAATGTAAGGCTCCTATACAGAATAACTGCACCCTAACTTGCAGGTCTTCATAGACCACATATGATGAGACCTCATTAGTTCCAGAACGGTATATCTAATTAATATATAAATGGGTTAAAATTAAGGAAGGGCCAAGCCGTAGAGGTATGGATGCTCCAAGTTGATTGTCTGGGAAATAACATTACCCTTCTGGAGACCATCCCAATCCGCGACGGATTAAGTATGTGGACGATTAACAACGTCTATCGCGCTCCACGTGAAATACTAAATTCTAATTGAGGTGGAAACGTGTCAACCCTAAATCTATGGGCGCCCGATGAACCCCTGCATTCGAAACATGGATTTAGTGTAAGGTTCCTATACAGAATAACTGCACCCTAACTTCCAGGTGTTTATAGACCGCATATGATGACACCTCATTAGTTCCAGAACGGCATTTCTAATTAATATATAAAAGGGTAAAAATTAGGCAGGGCCAACCCGCAGAGGTATTGATGCTCCAAGTTTGTTTTCTAGGAAATAACCTTGCCCTTCTGGAGGCCATCCGCAATGAATTAAGTATGTAAACGATTAACAACATCTATCGCACTCCACGCAAAAGACTAAATTCTAATTGAGGTGCAAACGTGTCAACCCTAAATCTATGGGTGTCCGATAATCCCCTGCGTTCGAAATATGAATTTAATGTAAGGCTCCTATACAGAGTAACTGCACCCTAACTTGCGAGTATTCATCTATTCATAGACCGTGTATGTGACATCATTAGTTTCAGAACGGTATTTCTGATTGATACATAAATGGGTTAAAATTAAGGGAGGGCCAACCCGCAGAGGTACTGATGCTCCAAGTTGATTCTCTGAGAAATAACCTCGCCCTTCTGGAAGCCACTTCAATCCGCGTTGGATTAAGTATGTAAACGATTAACAACGATTATCGCACTCCACGCGAAAGACTAAATCCTAATTTCCGTAAAAACGTGTCAACCCTAAATCTATAGGTGTCCGATAATTTCCTGTGTTCGAAATATGAATTTAATGTAAGGCTCCTATACAGAGTAACTGCACCCTAACTTGCGGGTATTCATCTATTCATAGACCGTGTATGTGACATCATTAGTTTCGGAACGGTATTTCTAATTAATACATAAATAGGTTAAAATTAAGGGAGGGCCAACCCGCAGAGGTATGGTTGCTCCAAGTTGATTCTCTGAGAAATAACCTCGCCCTTCTGGAAGCCACTTCAATCTGCGTTGGATTAAGTATGTAAACGATTAACAACGATTATCGCACTCCACGCGAAAGACTAAATCCTAATTTCCGTAAAAACGTGTCAACCCTAAATCTATAGGTGTCCGATAATTTCCTGTGTTCGAAATATGAATTTAATGTAAGGCTCCTATACAGAATAACTGCACCCTAACTTGCAGGTCTTCATAGACCACATATGATGAGACCTCATTAGTTCCAGAACGGTATATCTAATTAATATATAAATGGGTTAAAATTAAGGAAGGGCCAAGCCGTAGAGGTATGGATGCTCCAAGTTGATTGTCTGGGAAATAACATTACCCTTCTGGAGACCATCCCAATCCGCGACGGATTAAGTATGTGGACGATTAACAACGTCTATCGCGCTCCACGTGAAATACTAAATTCTAATTGAGGTGGAAACGTGTCAACCCTAAATCTATGGGCGCCCGATGAACCCCTGCATTCGAAACATGGATTTAGTGTAAGGTTCCTATACAGAATAACTGCACCCTAACTTCCAGGTGTTTATAGACCGCATATGATGACACCTCATTAGTTCCAGAACGGCATTTCTAATTAATATATAAAAGGGTAAAAATTAGGCAGGGCCAACCCGCAGAGGTATTGATGCTCCAAGTTTGTTTTCTAGGAAATAACCTTGCCCTTCTGGAGGCCATCCGCAATGAATTAAGTATGTAAACGATTAACAACATCTATCGCACTCCACGCAAAAGACTAAATTCTAATTGAGGTGCAAACGTGTCAACCCTAAATCTATGGGTGTCCGATAATCCCCTGCGTTCGAAATATGAATTTAATGTAAGGCTCCTATACAGAGTAACTGCACCCTAACTTGCGAGTATTCATCTATTCATAGACCGTGTATGTGACATCATTAGTTTCAGAACGGTATTTCTGATTGATACATAAATGGGTTAAAATTAAGGGAGGGCCAACCCGCAGAGGTACTGATGCTCCAAGTTGATTCTCTGAGAAATAACCTCGCCCTTCTGGAAGCCACTTCAATCCGCGTTGGATTAAGTATGTAAACGATTAACAACGATTATCGCACTCCACGCGAAAGACTAAATCCTAATTTCCGTAAAAACGTGTCAACCCTAAATCTATAGGTGTCCGATAATTTCCTGTGTTCGAAATATGAATTTAATGTAAGGCTCCTATACAGAGTAACTGCACCCTAACTTGCGGGTATTCATCTATTCATAGACCGTGTATGTGACATCATTAGTTTCGGAACGGTATTTCTAATTAATACATAAATAGGTTAAAATTAAGGGAGGGCCAACCCGCAGAGGTATGGTTGCTCCAAGTTGATTCTCTGAGAAATAACCTCGCCCTTCTGGAAGCCACTTCAATCTGCGTTGGATTAAGTATGTAAACGATTAACAACGATTATCGCACTCCACGCGAAAGACTAAATCCTAATTTCCGTAAAAACGTGTCAACCCTAAATCTATAGGTGTCCGATAATTTCCTGTGTTCGAAATATGAATTTAATGTAAGGCTCCTATACAGAATAACTGCACCCTAACTTGCAGGTCTTCATAGACCACATATGATGAGACCTCATTAGTTCCAGAACGGTATATCTAATTAATATATAAATGGGTTAAAATTAAGGAAGGGCCAAGCCGTAGAGGTATGGATGCTCCAAGTTGATTGTCTGGGAAATAACATTACCCTTCTGGAGACCATCCCAATCCGCGACGGATTAAGTATGTGGACGATTAACAACGTCTATCGCGCTCCACGTGAAATACTAAATTCTAATTGAGGTGGAAACGTGTCAACCCTAAATCTATGGGCGCCCGATGAACCCCTGCATTCGAAACATGGATTTAGTGTAAGGTTCCTATACAGAATAACTGCACCCTAACCTCCAGGTGTTTATAGACCGCATATGATGACACCTCATTAGTTCCAGAACGGCATTTCTAATTAATATATAAAAGGGTAAAAATTAGGCAGGGCCAACCCGCAGAGGTATTGATGCTCCAAGTTTGTTTTCTAGGAAATAACCTTGCCCTTCTGGAGGCCATCCGCAATGAATTAAGTATGTAAACGATTAAC